>CM052955.1:12902471-14116685 GCA_028554685.1 Agrotis ipsilon
CGCATAGTAAACAAAGTTAATAATTGTAGTTGGGAACGAGTTTCTTGTAGGTTTAACATTTGAAAGCATAACGGCGAGTTAGATCAACTATTTCTTGGTTAAACTAACTAAATTGTTAAAATAATACATTTTTATAAAAATGATTCTAAAATATGTTGTATTTAACAAAAAAAATGTTAGATTAACTATTGGTCAAATAATACGCCTTGAGGCTATTTTTCGAAGTGAAAAATGTTTTTTAACCTGCCTTAATATTGCTCCTGTAATTTATAATAATGAGCATCGCGCAGGAATTTTGATTATATTTAATTAATCAGCCGAGATTAAGTGAAACCTTGATTGTGGCTGAAAATTTAATGAAAACGGAAGCTATGCAGGCTTATTACATGCAAAGCGTGCGTTTTATTGCTTTTTATAATATTATAAGCTCGTGAAATAATTATTTTGTTTCCTCTTTCAAAGAAATATTACGGTAGGGAATGTTAATTTATTTCACACGCATGAAATGTTTAATTTATTACGTTTTTTTTTCGTAATTATTTAATAAAATCCTGTTCTAAAATGCAGTTTAAGTTTTCGTCAAAATCGGGCTCGATACTCCTTTCGACGTTTTTTGATATTCCTCATAGATCCACGCCCTTTTGAAAAATTCACCCTGTATATACAATACATAGATCGTATTGGTAAACCTATAACATATGTGTATTGTATACCTACATATAAATACACATACTACATACTCAAATAATACCTACATATATTTTCACAAATAAATATATATCTTTTATCTTCAAAAGAAAACATTTTGTTTAGAGACAATTCAAAATAGCCAGGCTTATCCTAGGGATCCCGTTTATTGTGTAACGTTTTATTTTTATGAAGTACGCGTCTACGCCTACAAGTTACACATATACCTAACCCTATTGTCAGACGTGACTTGGAATAGTCGTCAGAGTAGGTCCTATAGTACGTCCTAGTGATACCAAACTTTGTAGGCTGAATGTAAATGTTGTTAGAAAAACATTATAAGGTTCAACTACCTTGAAAATATAACCAAAAAAGACGACAAAACAAGAATTAAAAAGTTTAAAAAATATTTATTTAACAAATATTATCCTTAACCTAAGCCTTTGCCTTTACAAGCATTGCTTATCGTCGCACACCCACCCAAAGAATATCTCGGCGAGAGTTGCTTAACTTTGATGACACATCCAAAGAAAGGTCTCCACAAGCGTTGCCGTAGAATAATTGCCGTAATTTTATTCACTCATCGAAAGACAGACGTCGACAAAAGTCTTCCATCTTTGCGTCTTTCAAATTAGGCCAATCCTGTTCCAGTTCCCTCCAGCGGTTTACTTTGCATTTCAAAAAATCATTCCCAAAAGCTATTACAATTACAATAAAAGATATTTCACAATAAAAAGTAAGTTGTGCCAGATATTTTACATAATTACTATATAAATAATGTGATTAATTCTGTGTAATTTATCGCTTTAACTAAATTGAGTAGTTAGAATAATAATAATTAGTGATTTTGTATAATAACTGGATGTATTACTCTGACTGTGACATTAATGTATACGGCGGCCATTCACAAACAAGACACATATATCTCAATTAGCTTATCCATTTTGAAGGTAGCTGAATGATCCAACATACATAATAGGCAAATGCATTAGTGTTTACCCCGCCTCACAATTCGAACCCTCTACGCCGTAGACCGTCTACGAAATTTACCGTAGCACCTCGTAGCAATTGGATGTCTACGAATTTTCGAGGTCAATCCGGTAGGTACTCGTATCAGGCGTCTTATCTGCGACTGGGGATATCTCGTTAGAGGCGGTGGCGTCACGACAATAGTATTAGGATTACTGTGCCGTTCGTCGCCTGATTGGTAATAAGCCAATCATTTGCCACTGATTGGCTTTGAAGATTATGTGTATGCGGCTTTTCTTGTTTATGGAAAAAGTTGCCTTGTTAAGCTTTAAGCTTTATTTAATGCAACCATAAAGGGTGGGATTTAGATATCTTGATAGTAAAGAAATGATCAGCTGCCTTTGCTTGTCATTTTATATGATTCCATGACCCCGGAACGTAAAGAAAGAAAGAAGAAACTTAAATTACAAATATTCTATACCTAAAATAAAATAATCACTTTTGGTCCTGTACGAGGCCAAAAGGCCCCTATCTCAGCATGAGCTGTGACTTATAGAATTCATTCAGTACAAGTCTGACTATCCCTCTCACCCTGCCCTGGGGACACTCATTTGATGACTTTACGAAGCTAAAAAAAAAAAATGAATGAACGATGCGTAGAAGTAACCATTTAAAATATTCATACGAGACTAAGACTGATTTTGTATTAATATATGGGTTACCCTGAAATATAAACAACTTCGCCTACTTATTATGTTGTTGTTATGTTTTCCGATAACAGTTTAAAACAATGTGTACCTACGTGCATATACAGGGTGTATAAATAAACTATAACGAAGCCAGTATTTTGTACAGCAAACTTGGTTACAGTGGGAAAATGTGTTGTCGAGAAGACGTCTTTTGGTAGGGTTTAATGTGACGTATTCAAAAACTTGATCTGATTGATGAATTAAGCTATACGGGACTTTGTAGTATCAGCAATGTATGTATCTACACCCCTTAACAGGTTTAATACACTTTGCCACCCACCCGTTGAATTTAGTTGAAAATAGCAACGCACTATTCTCATAGCCACTGCGGTGACACGTGGGGACCTTGGCTGTGGGCGGGCGCAATGTGTATTTTGGGATTGTATGTTACTGAGGAATTATCAACCTAACTACATTATTCTACCTCAGATACAGTAAAATATATTAGATATGCACATACACCTACTACGGTAGTTCTTTAACGTTGCTCTGGTAGATGGCGCTGACTATAAGACTTAAAAACACCCACCTATTTTTTATTTGATTTTTTTTGCATACCAACACGCTATTCTCGCAATCTCGTTCATAGCCACTACGCTGGGCCTCCTCCTTAGCCTCACTTAAGTATGGCCAGTGGCCACCGGGGCGACAGGGCGATTTCCTAATGTTTAATATTTCGCACCCCCGCCGCCGTCAACATCGCTATGCTCGCAATGTGGTTTGAGCACTAGAAATTTTCAATTTTATTATTGCGTCAAACTATTACTGTATGAATTAAATACTTAGTGGTTGCCAGTTTTGTTTATTAAATCATTGTAATAAATATATACAGTAACTGCGTGACCAAACATAATCAAAAAGATTCACCCCACGCGTCGTCTTTCTACTATACAGGGTGTTTCTCGAAAGACTTATTTACTACCATTGGCTTTATATAACTAGAGAAAGTGTAAAAAACAGTTGTATGAGAACTATTTTTAATTTATTTTTCGTAGAAGAAAATTCCTTTGTTCCTGAGAAATACGATAGTTTAACAAAAACTAGATGCTTTAGACTGAGTAATAATAATAATGTTTTAACCTTGGATAACTGGGCAATTTCTTAGAAAAACCTAAAGTATTCGTTTTAGAAAGCAACCAATTCAAGTACAATAGTGTACTCTACTAGAAACTGTTGTTACTAGAATAAATTAAACTGAACATTTTACATTTTATTTTTTAGTTTGAATGACATGTCCATCTTTGGAATTACTTAAAAATTATAAAGGAAATTTTAAAAGTTATAATATTTAACATCACTTTACGACCCTAAGGAGCGGAAGATCGGCAAGTAGGAGCTGCCTGTGAAACCCTAGGATATCGCTGGTATTAATATAAAAAAAAACAACCTGTACCTGTACGTACCTTGGTACATTGGTGGAGAAGCGAGGTAACTCGACGGGGCGACGAGACCTAGTTAGCATCAACTTAATGAATATGTAATGCTTGTTAGATAATTGAATTATACTCGCCCTGAAAGTAATTTTGAATACTGCCTCTATTTTCCGCTACAAAATTGTTTTAAACCTGTCATTTTGACGTTTAAAACTTCGTGTTAATACTGGCTGCTTCGTTAGTCTACGAGTATTACTTGTTGCAAAAATATATATTTGAGTCCACATTCATAATTAAAAAACCAAATTGTAACGATGTGTAGGTACATTGTGCAATAAATGAATAAATAAATATCAACAAACACCAGTCATACACGTCACCACATGAGCAGTGTTGGGCCATTAGTATGGCCTATCGAGTTGTATGTCGTAGGTTCGAAACCAGCCAGGTGTATTACATTGTGAAATTTATTTCATCACCACTGCTCTCAAAACGATGAAGGAAAACATAGTGAGGAAACCGGCATGTCCTAGAACCATAAAATTCGAAGACATGTGACCAACCCGCACTGGGCCCGCGTAGTGGATAATGGCCCACTCACTCTCACAGAAAGGAAGCCTGTGTTCCAGTGGAAATGTTATAGGCTGGTGATGATAGCTACATAGTACCCAAAGACAAACACTTGTTCGGATCTGTGACCCACCATCGCGGAAACTAACGAAATTAGGTCAAGTATGTCGTTTCCCTGGAACGCAAAGGGGTATTGAAGGGCACCGTGGATTCAGTCAGTTCAAGTGTGACGGTCCCTCCGGCCCTGCCCTAGGTGGGAGGACTCATTCATAATCAAAGACCATTAATACTACCCAATGAGATGAGCCGCATTCCTCAAAAGTATGAAATTCCTTTTTGGCAAACTAAGCATCAATCTAAAGAAATGGAATTGGTCATATAAATATGTTCTGCGTTGAATCATATAGGTATCATTTTCTCCCATGATTTGGATCAACATTTAACACTAGAAACATTAAAAAAAGCCACATTTCAACAATGGTCGCATACCGGGTCGAAAATGCCCTATGAATTTTGGCCGAAAATTTATAATAGGTAACCCTATAGTATCGTGTAAGATGTTATTCACGGCAAGCTGTTATTAGCTCCTGCCAAACTGCCAGCAATTTGAACTGAAGCCCGTCTACCGTATATAAAGGTTGAACTATTACAGAACTTGGGCGAGTTTCTCTATCAATCTAGGTAATTTTGTATTTACATCCACACTATGTAATAAAATATTATAAGCCAAGAGTTTGTTGTTTAGCTGACGCGCTAATCTCAAGATCAGTTCGTTTTTTTTGAGGTGGTTTGTCCATTTATCTATGAGGGCTAAATAAAGAACCTAAAAAGTATAAGAAATCGTAACGTAATCACGATAGTTCGGAATTAGGTAGTCATTCATGTAATTATACAACGAAAGAATAAAGTGGATATGATCGAAATCCTGGAATTACTTTAAAGAGCAGAAACATTCCGTGTTTTATGTCTTTTTTCATGCAATTTAGGTATCTAATTTATATTTGATGTTTTTTTATTTGTAATACTGTTTGCCACACGAATTGTCTATTAGAATTCCCGGGAAGATCCATATTTCGATGCAAGTACCAAAATAACTCTACCTAATTCCGACCTATATGATAGGTAATTATCAAAAAAATATATTTCGATAATTCATAGAGAACGCAGACTTTTTTTGATGTGTGTTCCTTCAATAACATTTAAAATTCACTACTAACAAAATGGACACTGCATTTCACAATGGACGTTTTAGTCACAGCAAGAGATCAATCCATTTAAAAATAATACAGCTAAAACAGATGACGTCACCTGTGATTTGCATTAAAAGCTCTTCCCTGGACGAATGGAACCGGGTCGCTCATGTACATTGAGTGCATTTCGGCGTCAAGCTTTTAAAATTAAATCGTATTTTCATACGTTCGTTTTTAAATATTTGAAGTCAGACATATCAGTAGTTTTATTCTGTGAGGTGTACGTAACAGAATAAAACTACGTACTCATTTTTGGCTCAAGTGGGCGCACAATCAAACTCATTTTTTAGAAGTACTTAAATCATTGTGTTGTTTCGTTCAGACCCTGCGGTGATTTGCTAGACAAAATTCTGCTAAAATCACATTCGAAAGAACGGTGTTTTAAAATCTGCAATAAACCGCTCAGGGGGCCTACTATGTCGTTTCATAGCGAGATTAGTTCCGCTGTGGGAACAAGATGGCGCTAGACTTTTATAGCTCGGTCTTTTTCCAACAGTGGACCTTTTTGAGGAACGCAGGATTGATAAAGTTATGTATGTTTTATTTTAAAATAAAAATAGTTTTGGCTGGAAACTCGTATAAATTATGAAGTAGATTCCAACCCGAATTTCGTACGAATACTTATTTTATTTTTTTATGCTGCAGACGCCAGCAGGTCAACCTACCCGAATCCTGTCAAATTTTACCAACTGAACCTTCCACTATTGTGATAGGGTTGAAAATCCATTAAAGAAAATTGACAGATTGCGGTAGATTGATGTGCCATATAGGACGTCTTTATATATTTTCTTGTTTTATATTTCAACAACAAAATTAAATATTCTATACGTGCTCGTATTTTGTAGAATTTAAAAACTTTTGTCCCTTTTGATACGATGTACATAATTATGCCTTTGTAAAACCACACAAAGGTAAAATACACTCGAATAACTACGTATTAAAGTTAGTATTTCATCTGCTCTAGTTTCTCATTATGGCAGTGATATCGTTCAAGAGACGGCAAGACATGAGGTATCAGAATTATGTCAGTTAGCTCAACATAGCCGAGTTATTTTTGGCCCAGAATATGTAAACGAATGAGTAACAACCACTGTTACATAATACTAGAATAACCTTATTTCAGTTTCGAATGCATGGATGGCCGCATTTGGGAATTATGGCAGAGGTACACATGCCAAGATTCGCGAACGCGGCCAAGCATCAGGATATTGGAATTAGGTACATGGCTGATTAAGGAAATGTGTGTCTTAGCTTCGAAAGATAAGAAGTTCTAGTTTTGTCATCACGGCGATGAATTAGAAGAGAGAGGATCTTTTGTGCAGTGCAAGTCTTTCTAAAACGAAACCTCAAGATTTTCAAATATTTCTAAATTTATTCTAGGCCTGGTTGAATATTCAGAGATTTTTTTTTGTTTCCTATCAATTAAGGATTGAAACCACTAAAACACAGTAAAAAACAAAATATAAAATAAAATTGGTGTTAAAAAGACTTGCTCTTTGGGGCAGTATTTATTTATGTATCTAAAACTTCATTCAACATAAAGGTGCCTAACAGATGGCCTTAATGCCTGGGGTATTATGTACTAGTCAAACAAAGATTGTTTAGAGGTAACATGGCAGTTGCATAAAAATAGAAATTAGCAGTATGATCTTATATAATCATCTATTCACTTACTATAAAGAACTGACCTTTAGTTGTTAAAAGGTTCACATAGATTATTGTTAGTATGATGTTATTTCTGGTTGGATTATGGATCCTTTTTTGGGAAATCAACCGCCAGTTTCTTTCACGTGTCCCTGTTAATTACAACATTTCAAATATAATTGGACTGCGTCGAAACTTTATCCCTACCTATTCGTGTTCTACCAAAGGATCACATATTTCTCTTTACCTTTCAAATTGTATCGCAACAATTTTCTTTCCAAAGTTCCAAAGTCGACGGGAAATTGGCGGATATGATGGTGGGAGTCTGGGAGATGGGCTGGCTTGATCGCTGGCTTTTCTCGTTATCGCTACACGGGGCTCCAAGCCTGTCTAATAAAGTTCGTGACGGATCCTCCCTACTTCCTCCATACTCACCTTGATAAGGAAAATGCTAAGAAATGGATATGTGTACAGGTTACCCACCTTAGATTATAACATATCCAGATTCTGTGTTCGAAATAACACTAACGTTTATAGTGAAGCCACTTTTTTTAAATGTGTGAGTGAGCGTCACGCACACATTGGAGTGTTTTCTTTGGAGATTTACGATTACGATTTACGGGGTTAATTTTCATACGTTTTTTTGGCTTCAACTCTCAGTAGCCTACTAGGAATCTGTACAATCTATGTACACACATTTTCTATCGATAAGGTAAATGGATAATAATGTCTGGGTCAAAATTCAACTGTTTTGGGCTGCAGTTTTCATACGGCTGTCGGTTAGCACCAAGTGTTGAAAATGACGAATAACTGTGTCCAAAAAGGGTTTTTACTTGGTCAGAGATGTGTGATCCCACACCCTAATATAAAACCTAAACATAACGAATAGGTGGATACTTAAACCCACGCTTTCCCCATAGGTATAGGCAGAAACTATGGAGCACCACCTGCTACGATCCTTAGGCACCCATTAGACGGTCAATCATTACCATCAATCATGAATAAAGATTCAATGACGCATTACACGATAGGTTTTCCGTCAGTCAAAATCTCTGCCTTGGTTTTGCCATGGCAGCACCTACCGTCTAATGGGCGCCTTACGCACTCCTTCCGCCTCGTTCAAATTCATACATCTGGGTCATACTAGCACGCATATTTAAACATTTGACGTTAAAATCCTGGCAACGAAGCATGATGAGTTAATTCTATAAAATATACAGAGGCACTAAAAGGTGCTTTCAGGACGCAACACTACGAAAAGTGCTGGCTCATGCAAGCCGAAGTCGGTAACATAGTATGTTACATATTCGTTCGTGATGCAAACACATAAAAGTTGTGTGTGGCAGCTGTGAGAGGTAATGGCCGTGAAATAATTTTCTTCGCTGAATACTGAATGTTATAGAAGTTTAAGCGGCACGGGCGTTAAATGTTCCGTTATCCTTTGGAAACGTCCAAGAACAAATGTAACATGTAATATTGCACTACAATTTTGAAGCCTTTTAGAGTCTCCGACTTTTTAAAAGTCTTCGCGACAACAATTCATTAGTGAGCGACTGGCCTTAAATCGTATCCTTCTTATATTATAAGCGTGAAAGTTTGTTTGGATAGATGTTTGTTTGTTACTCTTTCACGCAAAAACTACTAAACGGATTTGGTTGAAATTCGGTACACAGATAGTTTATAACTTGGATTGACACTTAGGATAGTTTTTATCCCCATTTAAGTTGCCGCGGGATGATTTTCGAGTTGTAGCGGGTGAAGCCGCTGGCAGCAACTACTCTTGTATATTTTTACACATCTGACAGAGTGAGGTGCCAGAGAGTTTATTAATATTTTTAGACTGAAGGACAGGGGTAGGTCTATATCGAGAACATGAACTCTTTGGTTGAGCCATGTTAGATACCTAATTTAGTGGACTAACTAATGTCGTGTATTTCAGCTGGGGGCATTAGTACAGAAAAAATAGGTAAAATCGACTTTGCCTTGGTTCCTCTTGACCTTGACTAAGGCAAGGTCCCAATGCACATAAAAAAATCAAATAAGTGAACCTGCAACTTTCTAGTGGCAATTATTAATTGTATCGTGAAAATTGGCACGTGTGCAGACTATTTAGGCAGGTATAATATGAATTAATTTGAAATCTCAAAATCTTGAATACTTATTTTACTTCTTGCTCATACTGAAACATTTTCATCGAGGTAAATATAGAAATACGAAGGAAACTTTTGGATGTTATAAGATTTCGTTTCACAGGGTATGGCAGCGAGGGTGCAATTAAAGATTATGCCGTAGTATTTGCATAATATCGGGGCGGGTATAAAGTAGGTGTGCCGAGGAAAAATATGGAAAGAGGCAAAACAATGGGCGGCCTTTCCCCAGATTACTAAGGCTTTATAATGAATCGCTGAATTACAGAAACAAAGGCTGAGGGTAAAGATGTTTTTTCACCAAATTTTCGCTTATTTCGGGTAATAATTATATTCGTTTTCAATCGAAGTGTGTGTAAATATTTTTAAGGTTCCAAACTCAAAAGGAAAATCGGAACCATTAGATTCTTACTTTATTGTACGCTTGTCAAAGAAGTTTTCCTCAAGATTTACATAAAAAACTAAAAAAAATGAATTTTGACGTAAATCTAGATGTTAGTGGTGCGCACACGAGTCCAGAGTAAAATAATAAATTACCGTCCTTTGCATCGCGATACATAAACAATAAATATGAATTAATACATAAACCTTTCTTGGTAGTTTGGTAAGACAGGTGCTTACTTACGAAAGATTTTGCCCTTACTAGTACTAGTGTTTACTTAGAAATAAAATAGTTCGAAGTTTATTTATTGACAACTTAAGCCGATCTAGTAACTCGAACAATACTTAAATGAGTTGTTTGTCTATCTGCTCAGCATATTTTAAGTAGAAATCGTGAGCGACTGAGCTCGACTCGGTCTTGGCATGTTATTTTATCCTGTTAGAGAAAGGTTACAAAAGGAAATGTTTCAGAAGAGTGATTTTATTTAAGTCTTTCTTTGGTTTAGAAGTTATCAAAAGCTTTGAAACCTGAAATAACAAAATAATATACTGATTTTGATTTTTAATTTGTAATGTAAAATATCGGTTAGGCAACCAAAATAGATACAGCATGTGTCAGAAATGTATCGGTATAGTCATTGACTCTCGAATGAAACAAATATACCCTAAAACCAACATTTTAATCACAAGGCACAATCCTAAATCTGACTTTAATCACAAGGATTGTTTGGATGGATGTTTGTTTGTTACTCTTTCACGCAAAAACTACTAAACGGATTTGTTTGAAAATCGGTACACAGATAGTTTATAACTTGGATTAACACTTAGGATAGTTTTTATCCCCATTTTAAGTTGCCACGGGATGATTTTTGGGTTGTAGCGGGTGAAGCCGCTGGCAGCAGCTAGTCTTGTATATTTTTAAACATCTGACAGAGTGTGGTGCCCGAGTGTTTATTAATATTAGCCTGAAGGACAGGGGTAGGTCTATATCGAGAACATAAACTCTTTGGTTGAGCCATGTTAGATACTTAATTTAGTGGACTAACATGATGTCGTGTATTTCAGCTGGGGTATTAGTACAGAAAAAATAGGTAAAATCGACTTTGCCTTGGTTCCTCTTGACCTTGACTAAGGCAAGGTCCCATTGCACATAAAAAATCAAATAAGTGAACCTGCATCTTTCTAGTGGCAATTATTAATTGTATCGTGAAAATTAGCACGTGTGCAGACTATTTAGGTAGGTATAATATGAATTAATTTGAAATCTCAAAATCTTGAATACTTATTTTACTTCTTGCTCAAACTGAAAAGATTTTCAGCGTGGTAAATATAGAAATACCAAGGAAACTTTTGGATGTTATAAGATTTCGTTTCACAGGGTATGGCAGCGAGGGTGCAATTAAAGATTATGCCGTAGTATTTGCATAATATCGGGGCGGGTATAAAGTAGGTGTGCCGAGGAAAAATATGGAAAGAGGCAAAACAATGGGCGGCCTTTCCCCAGATTACTAAGGCTTTATAATGAATCGCTGAATTACAGAAACAAAGGCTCGGGGTAAAGATGTTTTTTCACCAAATTTTCGCTTATTTCTTGTAATAATTATATTCGTTTTCAATCGAAGTGTGTGTAAATATTTTTAAGGTTCCAAACTCAAAAGGAAAATCGGAACCATTAGATTCTTACTTTATTGTACGCTTGTCAAAGAAGTTTTCCTCAAGATTTACATAAAAAACTAAAAAAAATGAATTTTGACGTAAATCTAGATGTTAGTGGTGCGCACACGAGTCCAGAGTAAAATAATAAATTACCGTCCTTTGCATCGCGATACATAAACAATAAATATGAATTAATACATAAACCTTTCTTGGTAGTTTGGTAAGACAGGTGCTTACTTACGAAAGATTTTGCCCTTACTATTACTAGTGTTTACTTTGAAATAAAATAGTTCGAAGTTTATTTATTGACAACTTAAGCCGATCTAGTAACTCGAACAATACTTAAATGAGTTGTTTGTCTATCTGCTCAGCATATTTTAAGTAGAAATCGTGAGCGACTGAGCTCGACTCGGTCTTGGCATGTTATTTTATCCTGTTAGAGAAAGGTTACAAAAGGAAATGTTTCAGAAGAGTGATTTTATTTAAGTCTTTCTTTGGTTTAGAAGTTATCAAAAGCTTTGAAACCTGAAATAACAAAATAATATACTGATTTTGATTTTTAATTTGTAATGTAAAATATCGGTTAGGCAACCAAAATAGATACAGCATGTGTCAGAAATGTATCGGTATAGTCATTGACTCTCGAATGAAACAAATATACCCTAAAACCAACATTTTAATCACAAGGCACAATCCTAAATCTGACTACATCTTGCGTTCTAGTATGCGTTATGCAATGATGGTCGCGGGACTTATCCAATTACCGTGAACCTGGAACATAAAGGGCTATTGAAGGATACCGTGGATTTTAGTAAGTACGAGTCTAACAGCCATGCCGGCCGGCACCGGCGCCCTGCCCTGGGTGGGAGAACTCATTTGATGATTTTACCACGTAAAAATCTTATTATAATGATAAACAATGAACGGAGTTAGATTCTCCTAAAAACTGCCCTACATACAAGACTGGTTCATTATTTACTAGATAACCTTTACGAACACCACTTGTACTTAAATAAAATAATTATGATCTTTACGTACAGTTGTACAGGTACATACTTCAGCTAACTCAGGTATGTAGGTACCTCACACAACTCACTTTATAACCACATCAGTCCACATCAAGCCGCACCCGGGGGTAAAAAGGGCCTCGCCCATAATTTGGCAAAAATACTTAGGAGCACTTGAAAATGTTGGACGGCTGTCTTGAGCACGCGTACTAAAACTTTCTAAGAGAAGTCGTCCCAACGAGAAATCTCCTCGGAAGCCGGGGAAGTCGAGTAGATTTATGGTCCCAGTTACCGTGACGCAGGTATTTTTAGTAAGAGGAAAACTGACCAATACCTGTACGCATTTATTCTAAAGGGATTTTATTTCAGGGTTGTTCGAACAATATTGACACCTCTCAGTTGATACGCACTTATGTCGGAACTTGTTTTGTGTTAGTTTAAGTAACTCTTGTCGGGCGTTGACAGTTTTGCTCGACTTTCGTTTAAGTGGATATTGGTTAAAGGGAAATGACAAAAATCGGCCCGATTCATGTTGTGTCCAACAGATTTTCTATATTAAAGATATTTATAACATAAAATATAGAAAAATATGCAAAAGAATACATTTATTTAATTAATCATTTTAAAATTTTCTTTAAAGTATTAAAGTACTGAGTAGTCAACTCTATACAATCATGTTTTTTTCGGGTCTACTTCTAGTAGAAAACTAATATGACTATTTTCCTTTGTTGTTGTGTCATTTTGTTCATCTTTGTCGAGTTATGGGCCGAGTCCTCTTTGAAGACTTGGCAATGCCTTTTCGAATGTAAATCGAGAGTAAACTGAGAATACATTATCAAAGTGTGAATCAGTATAGTGTATGAAGTTATAGGTATAAAAATATCCACTGGGAGCCTCAGCCAACGATCTATTCTAAGCTTAGGGGTTACCCCCGTGTTTCCAGTGTGAAGCACTTAAACGATTATAGATTTATAGAGAAGGGAAACCTCGTCCTGATAAAATCGTGTTGAAAAAACCTTGCACAAGGAAACAGGTAGACATTAAAACCCAAAGAGAAGTAAAAATCAAAATGTTAGTTTTGTGAAGAAATATGTTTCGGTCGCTGTTTCATTCACGTAAAGTTGGGATATTATCCAGAGAAAAAACACATTCCATGCTCTAACCATGGTTTTCTTAATAAACTTAGTAAACTTTATAATACTGGTGTATATGTTTCACCCGCGTTATGTTAGGCGTCTGACCCTATGGAGGCCTCATCAGTTTCCTTGAGGAACGCGTGGAAGATGACGCGCCGTCGACTTGGGATTTGTCCTTAGTCGGACAGCGTGGTACCCTTTACTCGTCGTCCGCAAGCTGAAACATACGCTAGCCGGAATTTGCCTCTCAATAGCCGATGCTCTGGACGTCTTCGGACAAACAAGTTTGCCTCCTAGGGACACGTTGTTTTCAAAAAAAAAAAATGATTATTTTACCTCGCCAAACAAAACTTTAATATTAAACAAATATTTTGTTTTGTGCGGGAATCGATCCCATGACAAGCAGAGCAACAGTCAATCACTCAGCCATTGCACCAATCGATACCATACCAGGAACAAAAGCCCCCTGCCGTATACGAATTGCTGACAACCAATCAATCTCGTATCGTGGTTTAGCTTATCCTATCAGATAGTGTAGGAGAGTGGATGAATCTGTTTCATACACTTTGTCATTGTTCGCATCCGCAAATGTTTATTACTGACAAAACTAGATATTCTTTGAAAGTCTTTTTTTTATCGTGGTAAAATCATCAAATGAGTCCTCCCACCCCGGGCAAGGCGGGAGAGACTGTCAGACTTGTACTGACTAAAATCCACGGTGTCCTTCAATAGCCCTTTATGTTCCGGGGTCACGGTGATGGAAATAAGTCCCGTGACCCCGGCAGGCTTTGGCCCTCTGTGAGGGGGCCCCCGTCATTTTGCTGACGCTCTTTGAGACGCCCGTGGAACACGACGCGCCGTCGACCTGGGCATGGTCCATCCTTTGAAAGTCTTACAAACTATTTGGTGCTGTATTTTGTAGTGTGAACTTTTATAGTTTTATCGTGTAAAGGTGTAGGAGGTGTGTAATGTTCCTGGTGAGGAACCACTAACATCAGCAGGTAATTTAACATTACAGTGACCTAGCATTACATAACAATACTACCTTTCTGACTGATTCTTTTTCTTCGTCGTGTCGATGATTCCTTCTGTTAAATGACTGATGAGCAATTGCGTGTAATAGAACGCATGCGGCCATCCGGACACATTACAATTGGAGCGCATTGGTATTACAAGTTGCATCAAGTTATCACATAAATAGTATCATCACACAAAGTGCGCACTGTTATGCTCGATTTTCCTTTCTCACTTGTGTAATGCTCGAGTCTGTAATGTTAAATTACAGGCGAATGCTCGCGGTGATCCCAGCACCCAATTGCAGTGACGTGAGTGCAACCAGGCCCATATTATTAAGCCCCATCGTACACTAGGCGAAGTATGTACAGGTGACTATCACAATAATATACAAATAAATAGTGGTTCGAAACGCTTGTACACAAGCACGCGTCAAGTCGAAAGGTATCGAAGACTTGCGCCTAGTGTACGAACAAGTTAACTAACCAAGTATTTGTTCTGCGTGAGAATCGAATTTACGTAACGCCAGCTTATCACAAAGCACCAACCATGCAGTCAATTAAAGAATGTTTGAATCAAAATAAGCCACTAGAGTGGAGACCACGGACTAGCAAGCGCAGCGTAGGACGTCCACCCAACAAGATGGACAGACGACCTTATAAAGGTCGCCGGAAAACGCTGGATGCAGGTCGCTTCCAAAACCTAAAGGAGAGGCCTATGTTCAGCAGTGGACATCCTGCGGCTGAGATGGTGATGATCTAATTATCTAGTTTCATTAGCAAAATTTGTAACAACGAATTTAAATAGAAAACGGATTTAAGGTTTCAGCAACCGCGGAATCTACAATAGTCTAAAAGCTAAGGACTTCATTACTTAAGGTATTTCAGTAAGCTTATTTGGGGTCTAATCTATTTTACTCGAAGCAGCCCGAAAGGAATGCTAGCCTACATCCCGGCAATTTAGACTTGAATTAGGAAGTTTAACGTCTATATTTTGTTAAAGAATCTTTAAAATTACCCGTCTTTCTTTCTTTTTTTCAGCAATTTTCTTTTACGGGCTACGAAAAGTAATTGAAAACTGTAGATGAAACCGCTGAGTTACTTTTTAGACTTGGGTTTTTACTTTCTATCAGTGTTTTTGGTAAATTATTCAAAGTGAATGGAAGATGTGAGATAAAACTGAAGAAAGACAATTCGCGGGCTACTACTGTTTTACTAATACGATATCTAAATTAAAGTAATAAGGCTGTTTTTTAATTAAAATTTGTGATGAAAGTGGCTTTAAATCTCAAGACAGATTCATTATTCCTGCACTCTTAACTACTTAAACATGCAAAAGTTAGTGAGGATAAATGAATTGATGAACGAAGGATGTGGTGTTCCGTTGCTTCCGCGGACAAGTTCCACCAGAACGCACAATGACTAGTGCACAGTGAAGTTTTCACTAACATAAGCTTAAGTTCTATATATATACTAACACAAGCTGTTTTTATAAAATGATGTAAGTTAGTTTATAAATGTCTATGGGACAAAGTAGCCTGAATATAAAAAAAAAAATAACCATTTACATAGAAACTATTGAACGTATTTTTGTTAGACAATTTGATATACATGGGATTATTTTCAAGTAACAATAGCTAGTTTTAAATAAAGAACAACAATTCGAAGTTCTTTCTTAATGAATAAAGTGCTGGTAACCAATAACGGTCAAAGAAGTCTAAACTACAAAAGTAATTACGACTTTCTCACTTTTTGAACTTATTTTCCTTCTCATTGGGTGGAAGCAATCTATTTGGCCGGTAACTGGTGTTAACAGTTGATCCACAGAGCTTATACTATCAACAATATCTCTGAAGAACTTCCGCGTGGTTCGCAGGAGAAAGGCTTAATTACTGTTCTCGATGAAGTTAAATTAAATGTTGAGACCTGTGCAGTGTTATGACTTTAATGAATGGAAGAATATGAGGTAACTCGAAGTATACTGTAAAACTTACTTGAAGGTATTATAATTGACTAACCTTTTTTTTTTTCTACGTGGTAAAATCATCAGATGAGTCCTCTCACCCCGGGCAGGGCGGGAGGGACTGTCAGATTTGTACTGACTAAAATCCACGGTGTCCTTCAATAGCCCTTTATGTTCCGAGTCACGGTGGTGGTATAAGTCCCGCGACCCCGGCAGGCTTTAGCCCTCTGAGAGGGGGCCCCGTCATTTTGCTGACGCTGAACACGACGCGCCGTACACTTTACTCGCTGTCCGCATGCCCGCACCTACGGTGGCCGGAGATCGTCTGCCGAACTGGAACTTACTTTAAAGTAACTTTACTGTTAAAGTAATTATTTATCACTAAGTTTCAAAAGATGTTATACTTGCCTAAACTTAATGACAGTCTACAGTTCTACACGATTGATACTGTCCCATCAAAAACATGAAAGGCAACTGTAAAATTGGGAGCCAATTCAATATTAATAATTTGTGTTTGTTTTTTAAAAAAATCTTTATTTAAAGAGATTTTTTTTAAAATTATGTGTTTGTTATTGGCTGCTAGCCCCTTAAACTTATTTTAATTACGAGTCTGAAGAATGAAGAAGTTAACATTCCAGTGAGAGTGTCTAACTTCAGTTGAAAAGGTACCTACTCTTGATTTCACACAAGAAACGCTACATATTGTTAGACAAATTCAGGCCACTAAACAAATCAGCCTACAATACAAATCAAATCTGGTGTTCCCAATTGCACTCTAATTTCATTGTTATAAAGTTGAATGTTTTGTTGCAGGTGCAATCACGCCAAGGTTAGCTGCTTGCTGTATGCAGAGCGACTGGCAGCTGACCTGCGCAACTCTAGGGAAATCAAGAATTCGTAACACGACGTTATTAGAGCTCAGATGAATAACATAGAAGGTGGGACATGTATACATATACGATTACCACATAAGGGAACAGTGTATAAGACGGCGACGCGGGGTATTATGGGAAAACACACTTAAGGCAAAATTAACTTAATACAAACGTAGCGCAAGCGCCAACAGAACGCCATTTGTTAATGGCCGCTTGCAAATGATGTCCTGTTGGCGCTTGCGCTACGTTAGTGTTGTGTTAGGGTCGCCCATTGGATAACAATGTAAATGGATATATGAATAAAAAGGTAAGTTTTAGGAAGGAAAAAAATATGAGAAAGTTAATTTTCTCCCATTCTGTATAAGCAATTTTGTGAGAAGGACACCTTTAAAAAATATTACTTATAAGGAAGAAGTAAAAAAACTATTGCTCATTTTATATCCAAGCTTGCAGTCGAACGATACATACAAATATATCTACATCCCACCCCAAGTCAGAACGAAATCTTTTACAAGTTTCCGAATATATTCCAGTCCATTTAACCGTACTCGGCCATCTTTAAAACCATACTACGAGCTACTAGTAAGTACTACATACCCATCTGACGTAGCGTTTAAGAACGGGTTCTTTAGGACCCCTAAGCGGATGAAAAGACGTAAAATTTGTTATTACGACCCTTGGCTCTGGTCAGAAATTATTTATCTATCTATATCTATACATATAATAAAATAGTAGGAAAGTCAAAACTGTACATTGAATATTTTTTTAAAAGAATACTTGGGATGTGATCTATAATCGATACCGAAGCCAAAAATATAGTTTATAGAATTTTTGT
Source organism: Agrotis ipsilon (assembly GCA_028554685.1). Classification (NCBI taxonomy): domain Eukaryota; kingdom Metazoa; phylum Arthropoda; class Insecta; order Lepidoptera; family Noctuidae; genus Agrotis; species Agrotis ipsilon. The sequence continues at coordinate 12,920,727 of CM052955.1, forward strand.
CTGTTTGTCTGTTTATCTGTTTGTCTGTTTGTCTGTATGTATGTCCGGGATAAACTCAAAAAGTACTGGACGGATTTGAATGATTCTTTTTTTGTTGTATAGGTGTTAAATCTGGTCAAAACATAGGCTATAAATTATTCTGGAAACTTGAACACCTGGCGCAGAACCGCAACAGACCAGCTAAACTATAAGAGATACAAAAATGGTGCCATAGCAAAAAGTGTTCCACGTGATGAGCATTTTCTGCTGAGAGAATAAAATTGAAGATCTGGAACACCTGATGTGGAACTCCAAGAGCCCAGCTACACTATAACATGTAAAGGAATGACGTCTAAGCAAAGTTGTTCAGCCTGATGAGCACTCTCTGTTGACGTATAAAAATTGAGGATCTGGTACACCTAATGTGGAACTCCAAGAGCCCAGCTACACTATAACATGTACAGGAATGACGTCTAAGCAAAGTTGTTCAGCCTGATGAGCACTCTCTGTTGACGTATAAAAATTGAAGATCTGGAACACCTAATGTGGAACTCCAAGAGCCCAGCCACGCAAAATCATCAAATGAGGCCTCCCACCCCCACTGTCAGACTTGTACTGATTAAAATCCACGGTGTCCTTCAATAGCCCTTTATGTTCCGGGGTCACGGTGATGAAAATAAGTCCCGCGACCCCGTCAGGCTTTGGCCCTCTGTGAGCCCCGTCATTTTGCTGACGCTCTTTAGGCGCGCGTGGAACACGACGCGCCGTCGACCCGGGCTTGGTCCATGGTCGGACAGCGAGTTGTCCTTTACTCACTGTCCGCATGCCCGCGCCTACGGTGGCTGGAGGTCGTCTGCCGACGTCCGACACCGTGGGCGTCTACCCACTGCGGTTGGGGCGGAGGGAGGACGCTGTCCTCTCCCTCTCGCGGCCCGCCCCCTCCTTCACGAGCATAGCTGCTTCGCAGCAGGAGGTGACCGCTTCCCACTCCGTCTCGCCCCGCAGCATGTCCTCGACCAACGCCGGGCGCGAGAGGTCTCTGCTTATCGCCGCCGTGAGGACACGTCGGTGCTCTGCCTAAGCTGGGCAGTCTTGCAACGTGTGCTCTACTGTGTCCTCCGGGCGATCTTCGCAGTGGTGACACCCAGGCGTTTCCTCCTTTCTCATCAGACACAGGTACCTCCCGAAACTTCTGTGTCCGGTGAGGACCTGCGTCATGCGGTAGGTAAGGACGCCGTGACGTCTCTCCAGCCACTCCTCAAAGAGGCGCCGCTATTGCGGCGTGCCCGAGGAATGACATCTTAGCAAAAGTTTTTCAGCTTGATGAGCACTATTTCTTTATGTATAAAAATTTAAGATATGGAACACCTGATATGGAAATCAAAGCTATCGCTGAGTAAGCAATAGTGAGTATTTTATAATTATACAAATTATAAAATAACATAAGCTGGGATTTCTTCTACGCAGTAAAGGCGGTAACAGTTTAGGACCGATTTTCGATGACGATGAATATTATTGTACTCTACTTATTTTTTGCCGGGCTCTCGGAGTTGGGTAATAGACTTTTCAGATCTTAGATTTTGACGATCCAGTTGTCGCTGGCATAAGCAACAGGATACGCGTACGAAGTCGCGGGCAGAAGCTAGTTCTAAATACGATAAGAAATGGCCTGCCGTTTTTGACTGAGTCTTTTGTAAGTTGGGTGTTGATTTGGTTCCTGATTTATACATGCATAAACTTAAAGTGTTTTTCTTAGGGTGGGAAGTCTTTAAGTCAAGAGTGAATAGGTTACTTCTAGGAAACCGTGTTTTACCGTCAACCACAGCATTGTTTACCTTCAGGCGAGATAGAGGTCAAACCACAAAAAGACCACAAAACGCCGTGCCGTTCGATCCTTGCACAATCCTTTCGTCTCGTCCACGTTCGTACATCTCTGTCACAAAGGCGTGCCGATTGCAATTACTACACGTGTGGCCTTTCCAAAAACCTCAACAATATTATGGTAAGTATAATGGCCTTCCCGAATTATGTAGACAATGCACAAATCAAGCAATAACTATAACATACACAAAGTTTGTTTAAATGCAAGAACAGTGCCAAGTTAATACTTTATACGTTTGTAAATTAACAATAAATTCGCGTTGGTTGTTAATGGAGGGCAAATATTAGCGTGGCTCTAGCCGATGAGGCTAGTGGGGCGTGCTGGTGGCTGGAGCCATGCCAGGCAGATACACGTCTTGTAGCGAAGATACTACTGTTTGTCTTCATTAGACTCGCTCTTAGGATTAACTTAAGACGTTTATCTCGGGTTTCAAAGCTCACAGCAAAAATTGCTGCTACGCCGCGGCCAGTAAGTAGTAGGAGTGCAGCTACTACTTCAGTCATTACATCACTTAAGAAGCTTTTTATTAGTTTTATTTAACTTTTTTTATTTAAGTGTTATTAAGGTAGTTATTTTATGTTTCTTCACCGAGTGGGAATTGTTTACATTTTCAACAATATGGCTGATTTTATCAATTGACTTTATAATGGAATGTATGAATTAATTCAAGTTACGAAAACACTCTTCAAAAACATATTATGCTCGTTAACATAACATCATATCCCGTTGTTTCTGGGTTAATGGTTTGAGTAACTTCCGTAACTTCTTGTTGAATTTCAATCTGCAACTCCTCGTCGCCGAAATGAAAACTTCGCGTTGTCTCCACGGGCCCTAAATCGTCGCCTATTCGAGAGAAAAATGGCTGAGCATCTCAGGGCACAGTGCAAAACGCTCTACGAGTGATGCGTTAACATTTTTTATTTCCTACGCTAGGGTAACTCCGAAAACAAAGTATGAATTAAATTTATGAGTGCATAAAATTAGCTGTGTACCTTTAACGAATATCTAGCTGTATAAGCGTGTAAAATCTGGCGGGCTGACTCGGGCTGCGCATTACGTATTCCGTTTCGGTGAGCGAATATTTCGACAACAAACATTATGGTAATTTGGCCGCATAACGATCTATTTTACACCTGTTTACATAAACACGCTGCCTAAGCTTCGGAGACGATTTTTTCCAGCTTACGCTAGTTCGTTAGTCGCCAAAACGATCGTTTATTTACACAGGACGCCGAATAAAATGGCACTTTTGTACTGTGATGAGGGTCTAATGTTTGAGGGGACTGACCCGAGCTTTTTTGTTCCATGTCAAATGTGTTAGAAAGTCATTATTGAGTAATTATCTGCGATAAAGGCCATAATGGCATTTTATTAGGCTTCAAATGACGTGCTTAGCGACACTCGGAGCTGTAAGTAATTTGATTTAACTTGTTGCTGGACACAGTGTTTTACAACAGTTGAGAGGAGCCATATCTATGGCTCCTCTCAACTGTTGTAACGTATAAGTTGTTGGTGCATTGACGCTGTTGATTCAACGCTCAGAATGCCCCTCGAGCAAAAGGTGCCACGCAATACTTATTTTTTGATGTGGGAAACGATTATGAACTTAAAAACTTTGGAACCTTTATCAGATGAGTCTCACGGAGTGTAAGAGACTGTCAGACTTTTACTAACAAAAAACTCACCCCGTTGCTTAAAGCAGTTGTGCTGATAAAGGCTCCACAACGCATCGTATGGTATGTCTCCTACTAAACATTATACTGAGTTTGGTTACAGGCACAGGTCACGTTGCAGATTTACAGTCGATTGGCTTAAATTTAAGGTGAAAAGATTCACTAAACGTTATCTTCAAATCTTAAACGTTCCTTCGATTTATTCGACGACCGTAAAATGTGGGAGTTCTGGCCAAAGTTTGTGGCTAACATCGGTTCAGGCCAATAATTCACGATTCTCTTGAGGCGTATTATAGCAGGAGGCTTGACAAAGCGCGGCTGCTTTGTGCTGTCATTGATTTTTAACCGACTTCAGAAAGTAGAAGGTACCGTTTTTTATGTATGTACACCGATTACTCCGAGTTTTTTAACCCCCGACGGAAAAAGAGGGGTGTTATAAGTTTGACGTGTCTGTCTGTCTGTCGGTCTGTCTGTCTGTCTGTCTGTCTGTCTGTCTGTGGCATCATGGAGCCCGAACGGATGAAGCGATTTCAATTTAGTTTTTTTTATATGAAAGGTGACTTATCTGCGAGTGTTCTTAGACATGTTTGATGAAAATCGGTTGAGCCGTTTAGAAGTTGTGGGGGCGAGAGCGGGGAAAGGTAACCGAGGGTCTGCAAATATACTCGAGTTGAGTATCAAATGAAAGCGTACTGAAAGGGAATATTGATGACTTAATCGGGAGTACTCTTAGCAACATAAAATGATATAAGTATGTACCTATAAAAAGTATAAAATAAAAAATAATAAAAATACGTCGCGTTGGGGGACTGCAAAAAACAGGAGATGATAAATAATTTGGAGCAGTCCCCCAACGCGACGTATTTTTATTATTTTTTACTTTTTAAAGAGAACTTGGTTTTTGTATCGGGGTTTTTTAAATATTAAATTTATTTTTTGCCATAATTTGTAAAATCGATTGTTGCCCGATTCGTGTGTTACAGTACCATTAGTCTCATAAAAGATGTGGTTGAATGATAAAAGATGGGCTGAATATTAGAACTAAAAAGAATAAAATAAAAAAAAAAACATAAAAATTCGACTTCAAAAACCACCAAAAAATGTGCAAAGTAACTTTTCTATCGGAAGTCGGTTGCTTTCCTTTTTAATTCAAAGACTGTTGTTGTTTTTTTTTTAATGTAAATCGTGTTTACTTCCAGCAGTTTCTCTACTATTCACATGCAAACTATTAATGACAACCAGAGGAGTATCAACATTCAAACTTGCAGGACAGCTGTTCTGAAACTCAAGTTGCTATGTGAGTTTAAACTGTAACACGTACAGTTTAAGGTTTACTTCGTGTGAGCTGGTGTAGTGATTGCGCCAATGCTCATGAATACACTAGGACAATCCGGGGTGACCCGAAAGTGCTTCACATCATTCGACCTTCGGTAGTGTAAATTGTAGACTCTTGGGGTTTGCATGCAGAAATTGATGCTACAACTTCAAGCCTCGTCGGGAAGCTGTATATTTCTATGCGCTGCACAATTATCTTCATTATTTATGTTTCGTAAGTTATTTTAATTTGTATTCTACTACCAGGGAAATAACACTTTATTATTCTTTTCTCCTTTAAGATAAACAGAATTCCAAACCTTACGTAGTTAAGACGCATGATTATTTTTAACCGACTTCAAAATGGAGGAGGTTCTCAATTCGGTTGATTTTATATACTCCGCGGCTTCTGGGTCGATTTTATTTGGTTTGTCTCAGTAGTTTTTATTAATAGCATTTTTCACTTATTGTGTATGTGGACGATGTTATCACGGGTTATAAAATTCTAATGCGAATGTAAGAAAATTTTGTAAATAACAAGAATTTGGATTATTTATTTGAACTAAGAATGGAAAAATAAAAAACATATGACAAAAAATCGATAAAACAGAAAACAAAGCCACCGACTTCCAAAAGAAAATTTGTTTTAACTTCTTTGTGGTTGTTTTGGAAGTCCGTTATTTTTTATAGTTTTTGTTTTACCCTTTTTTATTTTCGATTGATGTATTCTGCTCAGCATTTTTCTACAACAACAGCAGCTACGATTATCAAAATGCATGAAATATCCTGTAAAAAGATCATTGTACCCACCTGTACATTGATAAAGTTCGTGTTGAAGGATGTACATTTGTAGTATTCTTAGGAGCGTCCCCTCGAGACGCAGTGAACAGCGCTGTATGCAAATGTAGTCCCGTGATTTGTGGCAGAGTGACAGGCTCTCATTGCGCGCCCCGCGGCTCCGTCTCCCGACGACACTCCAACACACCCTATTGTTGACTCGCGACGTGTACCAACTTATATCTACAAGCTACACTTACACGTACAAATATCCCACAGACAATAAACGTCCCTACCTAGCCAAATACACTTCTTTTTTTACGTTTACTAAGGAAAATCGGCTACAGTCTTATGTTTAACAGATTTAAGATATTTATATTGCTTTTCTTAGGCAAATTGCTTACCGAACTAATACATGAAATGAAATTCCTTCGTAAAATAAGAAAATGAAAACGGTTGGATGATATTCAGAAGACTTTCGCAAGGTAGGGATAGGTTTGGACTAAAAGTAGGTTCGCATATAATTTTTGTTTCATTCCTGATGACCACATGAAAAATTGAGTTCGATTGGATTCGATTTGCTCGATTTGCCTTCTTTGACGGTCGCATGATAGCAAACTGAAGGTGTTGGTCTTGTGTATGAAAAGGTCGGACAACAGGCATCGGCAAAGGTTGGTGAAGGATTTTAACCAAACCGAAGAGAAACAAGAAAAGGTTGTTTCTTCGCTTTTTTTTGATAAGAAAGCGAATAAAATATCCAGACTACATTTTATTATTATATCTCGTCTTATCCTTATAACCGTGAAAGTGTTTGCTCCTAAAATATATTCTGGTTCTCGAAAGATCAACAAAAACAATCGTGAATAATACAAAAGCTTAACTAGCAATGTTAGCGTGTATTGAGCCGTCAGATGTGCCGCTGTCTATTGTTAGACGTAAGCCCAGATTTACATAACACGGCCCGCATCATCGGCTGTGATTGTTTCGATGCCAGTTACAGCCCATGTAATTTGTAGGGATTCTGATGAATAAATGACTAACATTTATAAAACGTTTCATCTAGTTTCTCGACCAACAAATTCGGGTTTAACCAACAATTTGTTCACCGAAATGTTTTTATAATAAAGTTAGTGGATACAAAAATGTTTGAACGTAGGCTTGATAACAAGAAAGTTTCTGATAAAAGGTTTGGATAGTACAAAGTAGAGTGCCCACGCTGGGCCTCATCCTGATAATACATCACCAGTTTATTGGAAAAAAAACATGCGTTAATATTTCGCGAGGAATTTCATTATTGCGGGGCTTGTTGGCTTTCAAATAAATAGGCTTTTTATTGCTTTTCTTCGGCCGCTGATGTTCGATATTGTGTATCGGGTTGAGATTAGACAACCCGTATTAAACGTACTATCCCTACATTATTACATTATTAACGTTACAATAACGTAAGGATTCCGCATCGGATTTAGTTTTTCCGATCTGGGAGAGAAACTTTATATTGGCGTTCACTCTTCTCTAACTTTTCAGATAAATTGTTTTGCAGTCTAGGCTATAGAGGCGATCAAGGGCTAGAAAACGTTGTGCTCAAAAATGAGGATATCAACTAAAATTAGAGAGCAGTGGTGGCCCAGTGGTATCGGTCCCGACTTACGAGTTGTAGGTCGTGGGTTCGAACCCAGCTGGCAGCATACTTTGTGTAATTTATTTCCATCACTACTGATTCCCAAACGGTGAAGGAAAACCTCGTGAGGAAACCGGCATGTCCTAGAACCATCAATTCGAAGACATGTGACATCTGCCAATCCGCACTGGGCCCGCGTGGTGGATTATGGCCCACTCCCTCTCACAAGAGAGGAAGCCTGTGTCCCAGCAGTGGGAACGTTATAGGCTGATGATGATGAACTAAAATTAAATTATTCGATAGTACACACGGCTACACATCAAACTATACATAACTAGTATTAGCTGACCGTTCATTGTGTGTTAAAATCGTACGAAGCAAGACCAAGACAAACTGATTTTGTATAGCTTAATGTGTAGCCGTGTGTACCTACGCTAGATGGTAAGCACTTATCGTCAGCCAGTTTCTATTCGTTTTCAAAACTATCTTCAATGAAGTATAACTTTGTGTACCTTTTCACAGCTTATTTAATCTGTATGTCTTAGGCCATAGAGTATTTTTTTGAAACCTTAGTATGTTCCCTTGGGATTATTACTGATTTCCGCACAAGCATAACTGCTGGCAATGCTCGTTCATGTGAAGATATATGGAAGGTATGTGTTAAAATTAGGCAGTAACATTTACAATGGTTGTGTTTTTCTTTCGTTTGGGTTCCGTCAATAATAATTTCACAAAAGTTTTTGTGAAGCATGCTTGCCTAGAAGTAACCTATACACTTTTGACTTGAAGTACCCTAGAATGTTGTAAAACTAAACTATTTGAAACATTTGAGTAAGGGGTGGCTGGAGGGGCAACGTTGTATTACTAATAGGGTTCACGTTGTTGACGGTACCCTAAGACACGCTCGTGTGGCGAACAGTGAAAATTGTACTCGAGGGAGTGTAAGAAGAGGGGTGAAAATGAGAAATGCAAATAGGTTGTTGAGTTCAGCGCTTCGCAGAATAAGCCTATGAACGCCTCACAAATAGTATTATGTTGCGATTGCGTCTCACACAAAAAAACACATATAATAAACTGGAGCTATAATAATATAATAATATTCCACAACTATCAATCAACGCCACCTAGTCCCAAGCTAAGCAGAGCTTGTGTTATGGGTACTAGACAACTGATAAACATACTAATATATTTCTGAATACATACACATAGGTAAATTACACCCAGACACAGAACAAACGATCATGCTCATCACACAAACATTTGTCCTGGGTGGGAATCGAACCCACGACCCCCGGCATAGCAGTCAGGGTCACCTACCACTAGACCGACAGGCCAGTCTATAGGTAACGGTAGCTATAGGTAACCGTTATACATTTTATTGCCTCGATGAAAGAATTTTAAAAATGAAATATGCCACGTTCACAGGTTGGACACAATATTTCGTCAACATTCAATTTCCTGTCGTATGAAAAGGTCCCGCTATCGAAAATGTCAGAATAACGAGCGGAAATCGAAATAAACTCGACAGTAGGTACTATAGGTAGACATGAGTAGTGTCTAGGAAAAATGTAATGAGTCTTATCAATTACCTCTGTCGATGAGGTTGGTTTTGGTAATCAGGGTAGAGAATAAAAAAAAATTGTTTTTTGTACCTAAAACCAGTTAACGTTATAAGAAAAAAATGTGCTTTATAAAAAATAAAAAAAAATTTTTTTGTACCTAAAACAGGTTAACGATTTATAAAAGAAAAAATATGCTTATAAAAAATTGAGAAGAAGTCATTGAAAGCAGCTTATTTAGATAAATTCATGACAAAAGAGATCCTGTGGGCCGGTTTTAAATAATTTTTTCCAACAAATTGTTTGGTATTGACAATTGTCTCAGTGCCATATGTGTGGAAATGGAAGAAAATATTTTTCAATATTTATTAACAGACACAGGTACCGCAATGCGATGTTTTGCGTATTTGTTTGTCGTACTGAAATGAAACGCTTTTTGTGAAACTGTTTTTTTACGTAATAAATTAAATTATTTCAGGTAGATTTATAACTGTACGTAAGATAAGTATTTAAAATTAATGCTACTAAAACAAAACAATTTTGTCTATTTTTTTTATATCATATAGAGTGTGGCAAGTGTCCAGACACATGTTTTTTTATGGAATACTTATCGAATCAATGGCCACAATAATTCATGAGATTTGAAGATTGGTAGTGTTAAGACCTAATAGACATTTTTTTATTAAGCATCCCTCAAGTATAATAGTAGATTTACGCACCAAGGGAGTAAAGCTTTGCCTAACGTCACGGCTATTGGAATCCCGAAACGACACTGAGGATTCTTGGTGGGTGAACCTCCTAGAGCAGCGAGGAGGTTCAAGTGTTAATCCCGAGGAAACGAGGGAAGTAAGGTAAGATTCGTAGGGTAGCGAGGGAGTAAGTCAGCCCAAGACTATGCAGCTTTACTCCCCGAGGAGCGTACTCGGTTTCACAGACCTACTCTGCGAGGAAATAAATGCGATTTTTGAAATTTGATGGGTACGACAACCTTCGAACGGGAAGTTGGCGACACTGTAATGATCAGCTGTTTGCGGGCCACGCCGCCCATTACTGAACGACTTCCGTGGTGAAAGTTTCATACAGTGTTTGAGGTTCCAAATTCAAATCACATTATTCCCACGGGAATAATGAAATTCAGTACATATATTATTTCCCGGGCGCGAGCGAGAGGGTGAGACCTCTATCATGCTTTACAGTAGGTTTACCTGACGTACCAATATGACATTTACGGCAAGTAGCTTGTGAAAAAATTATACTTACGTCATTTTCAAACTATTTTTAAAAATTCAAGTTGGTTTGAGTTTAGTCATGACTAAACGCACAGGACAAATGTTTGTTGATGAGCATGATCATTTGTTCTGTGTTGGGTGAATTTATCTCTCTATGTATGTATATCTTATCTACTCTATATAAATCTGTGTTCACAATGTTTGTCCTCATTGACTCCTAAACCACTTAAACCGATATAATAAAATTCGCACCACCATGTGCAGTTCGGTCCAACTTAAGAGATAGGATAGTTTAAATCTCAATTTTAGACTCGGGTCCCCACCCGCGCGAAGCCGGGACGGGCCGCTAGTAGAAGTATATGTATAAGTGTGTTTATCCGTTGTATGGTACCCATAACACAAGGTATGCTTAGTATGGGACTAGATGGCATTGTGTGATAGTTGTGGAATTTTATTATTATTACGTAGTTGTTCCTAGTCTGGGTGGCTGTGTATGTGAGTTTAAATATTAAACGTACCCATGATACAGAAACAAATCCAAGTGTGAAGCAAAATTATTTTAAGAAAGAGAAAATGAATAGATAAGAGAAAAGAGAGAATGATAACTCCATTTTTGTAGAAAATATATTTCATCCCAAGTAATACGAGAACTAGTTCAAGTTTTCTAAGACGATGGGATCAATTTTATTTTCTTTCTCGCTGAATAACTGTATGTATAGCGTCCGGTCCGGAAACGACCTTTATTATTTTTACCCGGTTTACGATATTCAATGTCGATACAAGATGACACAATTTGGGCACAAATATGGCGGGTCTATAGCTCGTAACTAAGATATTTCTATGCCTTATTGTATCGTCAAACCCGTGTGAAAATACAATGTATGATTTTATCGACAACAATCAAGGAAAAACCGAAAAGAAATATGACTTTGCAAAAGCAGTGAACCTGCTTGTGCTTCCAAAAGTGACTGTCATATACGGACAGACACACATGACGAATCCATAAGGGTTTTGGTTTTTGCCATTAGGCTACGGGACTCTGAAAAGGAAAGTCAATAATAAAATTACCAGGGGATAATCATTTATAACGGTTTAAATCTTAAATTACTGGAAAACACGGCTACAATTGCCCAGCTACTAGTATCAAGTTTTCGTTATTTCTTCTGGGTTAGTGTTCCCCTTTCAATTATATGTTAGGGAAAATAATAGCCCACTTTGTAAGCAGCAATAAAACATTTATCCATTTTGCTCATTGACACGCACCTACAATATATTACCACAATAAATAAATTAAATTAAACCAACACAACGCTTAAATTTTGCTCTCTATTCACAAAATACCTCGTAATAATGAAAAATACGCGCGATCCACGGACAATGGGCATAACAATAGGGCTTACACTGCAATATGTCATTGGTGTCATCGGTAGACATTTTCTCATTAATTTGTTTGGTAATTAATCTTTTTCGACATTAACGACAAGGGCTGCGGGATGACAAAGAAGGTGCCGACAGCAAAGGGTCATTGATGCTTTGTTAACTCAAGGAACAAGAGAGGGTTTGATCTCTTTGTTTTGTGCTGAAATATCATCCTGATCGCTAACAAGGACGCCGCGTTCCGCTCCAATGTTTTTAGATTTTTCATTATACAATGGATGGAAAGTTACAAGTTTTAGCTATAAAAATAAGCAGGCGTATCATAAAATACTACTGCACTCAACTTGGGCCTTTGTCTCCGTGGATTTTCGAAAAATACCACCTCTTTCGAAGGATCATCATTCATTTTTTTAAATGTAAAAAGAATCACATTTCTGAACCAATAATTTAGTCTTGCTATACTCCGCGGTGTTCGACCGCTGATTGTTTCCTATTGGTCGTAGCGTGATGCCACATAGCCTTCCTCGAGATATAAACTATACGACACAGAAAACATTTTTCAATTTGACGCAGTAGTTCCGGATATTAGCGCGGTCAACCATAGAAATTCTTCAGCTTTATAACATTAGTAGAAATCGATACCTCCTAAGTATACTGAGTCAACTAACAAATTTTGTACATAATTCACTATAATTACTCATTTTTTCTAGATTATGTTAACAAATAAAATATAACAATTTTTATCTTCTTTTCACTCTGCTGTAAAGTTAGTAGAAGTATAGTTGACTCAGTATACTTAGGAGGTATCGAAATAATATCTGTGTTAACTGTTCTCTTAGTTTTCAGCAACAATATCCTGTATTTATTTAATAATTTAGCACGTTTCTCTGCATAATCACGTTGACAACTTTCGTACCCAGTCATATGACATGCTGAAGCCGACATATTTAGCTTTGGCGGTTCCATTATGATCTAGTGCGACATGTGAGCCAATTAGGCGAATCAACTGCACATGCCCGACAACGCTTTTAACTGAACACCGCCACCGACCTACTTAGCTAAGAGTATTCTATTAACTAATTAGAACCTACATTATATGCTACTGGCAAAGTATATAATATGGCTATTGTATGCCTCTACATTTTATAAGGTCCTAGTATATATTTTCTTATATATGTATAAAAAAAATTCCTATCGCAAATATCTTGATATTTATATGTGTGTATATATTTAATGATATATAATATATGTATGTATATATTTTTATACTATAAAATATTTGTTTGTATATATTTTATGATATATATTATTAATATGTATGAATATGTATAACCAATTAGTAATAATTCTGTGTACTATCTTGTCCCCGTGTATTATCATCTCTAATCAGTTTTACGGGTTGGCTGGAAGAGATCTCTTTATAGAGATAAGCTCGCCTTTGTGAACGTAATTTTAAGTTTGGTTTTTATTGTAAATATTGTGCACAATAAAGAATATATATATAAAAATCAATTGCTGTTCGTTGGTCTCGCTAAAACTCGAGAACGGCTGGACCGATTTGACTAATTTTAGTTTTGAATTATTTCTGGAAGTCCAGGGAAGGTTTAAAAGGTTATTCTGAGGCTGTACGAAGTTTGCTGGGTCAGCTAGTTTTATAATAATAACGTAAAGAAGAAGTAAAACAAGACAGGGTAAGAATAGTGAAATTTTCAAAATTGGTTATCGTATTTTGGTATAACTGTTGTAAAAACAATGGTTCCATGAGTCAAAAGAGTATTTAATTAAATAATTATAATATGCTACAGGTAAGCATTGAGGTTCGCGAATGCGAATGCGAATATGCAATTCCAATATTCGCGAATGCGAATATTCAGTTTTAAATCAAAGACGTTTGATAATTTTGTGTTTTTTTAAATAAAAAAAGAAACACTTTTTAAAGATTGAACTTTATAACCTATTTTCAAATGTTGAATGTATAACTTATTTTTATTATCTGTCTGGACAGTTCCACCAGTTGTGGACACCAGAGGCCTTATCATGATTTTTCGGTTATTGTGATGTAAAGTAAACTGGAACTTTGAAATTAATTTCAAGGAAAAAATTACGACCTTCTTCGTACACCAGAGGCGCTGTTCCATTTTTTCATACAAGAAACGCTGTAAGTACTGGAAACACGCTGTAAAGTAAAATACTGAAAACTCGTGATAAGGCCTCAGTTTGGTATTTAACACAATAATGTAAGTAATACACTAATTCCTGGTATGAGGGAATGTCCGTACAAACCGCTAAGCAGTGCTGCAGCGCTGTGGTCTGTGCTAGTGCTGTGTTTCGAATAGTTTATACGTCACTCACTCCGCAAGTGAGGAATAGTACCTACAGTTCATAAAATAAGGTGCACATTCGCCTTCTAAATTATTGACATATAGAAACGCTAGCACGAGTGTACGACGTTAATGTAAAATAAATGCAGTTAATACATTTTTAGGGTTCCGTAGTCAACAAGGAACCCTTATAGTTTCGCCATGTCCGTCCGTTCGTCCGTCCGTCTGTCCGCAGCTTAGCTCAGAGACGCCCAGTTCTAGAAAGCTGTTATTTGGTGTAAATATACGGAATTGTTGTTCCGAAAAAGTGGTAAAATAAAATCTCGTAAAATATTTTTTTTAGGGTACCTCCTGTACACCTAAAGTGGTGATGTTTTTTTTTCTCGCATACCCCTTAGTGTGGGGTATCATTAAATAGGTCTTTAAAAAATATTTATAGTTTCCATTAACAATTTTCTGATAAAACGATTCGTTTGTGAAATGTTAAGCTTTAAAGTGCTAAATTATTGCTAAACTCGCGTGTCCCACCCTCTTCCAGCTAAACGGTTATGTTTGGGGGTGTGAAAAAAATCACAAAAGTAGTATATATAACGTAGTTTAAAGGAAAATTATCACGACCAAGTAGGCTTTTTTTAAGTTTACGAGTTATAGTCGACCAACTTATAAAACGTACTTGGATAACATATTTTCCTAAACAAAATGTATCGGAGAACATGTTTTTCAACTGCAAATGTAAGTGTGTCAACTTTAAATAAGTTAAAATTAAATTCAGCGAATCAGTTTAGTTAGTTCGCATAAGTATTTTGATGGGCAACTACGGAACCCTACACTGTGCGTGGCCCGACACGCACTTGACCGGTGTTTTTTACAATGGGTCTAATATTACATACTTGTTACCGTTACCGTCCAAATAAAATTTAAAAAATATTAGTAAAATAATCTATAGAAAATAGGTCTAAACTTTTGTAAGAGACGTGGTCAGATTATTGAAAGTTTTTCTTAGAGCTATGTACTAATAATGAATGAATGACTTGTTAAATATGGGTATTTCGTTATTAATACAATGGAAACGAAATTTCTTCGTGCATAGGTACATTTTCTTCGGCCATTTTAAGAGGTAGATCAAGTTGATCTGAGTTTAAAAGGTGATTTATGACGAGGAAGATAAACACGACGCGCCTTCATTAAAAAGGATTTGATATTAGAAATCAAACTTACAAATAACCGGAGATGCCCCAGTTTTAATAAAAAGTTTTTTTACCTCGTATAAGAAGTATAAAATAAAACGAGAATATGCAAAATTACTGAAAAAATCTAATTACTCCGTCAATTGGCATTATCATAAATTATACGACCTGTATTTTTCCTTTTGTCACGTAAGCCATAATTTATGAAGATATGACGCTTTTAAAATGAACATACGTCACATCTGGATGTCATTTTTGATAGTTCAGCAGGTCTAAAACGGCCACTTAGTAATATTCCTAATTAACTAATTCACTTCTATAAAATTCACTTCTTGAATTTCCAGCAACGTCAGAAGCAATTGTTCCTGTATCATCATAAAAAGGCATGACTAGACGATCTCTGGCCACCATAGCCGCGAGTATGCGGGCGACTCGCTGTCCTACCATGGACCATGCCCGGGTCGACGGCGCGTTGTGTTCCACGCGTGCCTCAAAAAGTGTCAGTTACATGACGGGGCCACTCTATAGAGGGCCAAAGCCTGCCGGGGTCGCAGGACTGCTGAATTACTGTGACCCCAGAACGTAAAGCGCTTTTGAAGGACACCGTGGATTTTTCAGTACGAGTCTGACAGTCCCTCCCGCTGCACCCTGGGTGGGAGAACTCATTTGATAAATTTACCAAGATAATAAAAAAACATAAAAAGGTACAGTCACGGAATGAAAAGGTTCGTCACCTTAGAGTCGGTTTTCGCTTGCACTAGTACTGCAAGAATTATGCCAACATACCAGCGCAAGAAACAGTGCTGCTAACATTTGAATAAAAATGACGTTTCCTATCGAATAAGGTTTTACTTGTTTTTCCATCCCGTCAATATTACAAAATGTAATAAAACAACAGTAAAATGACAACTATAAAATAACTAGCGGCCCGTCCCGGCTTCGCACGGGTGGAGGACCCGGTCTAAAACCCGGTCCCGATGGTTACAAACACAAAAAAAAATATATCCGAATCGGTCAAGCCGTTTTCATGTTATGTCATGACAACGGAAAACGGATTTCATTTTTATATATTATATAGACAAGTAAAAATTAATTAAAACTACGATTAAGTAAGTTTAATAGCATTTATTTTTAATAACGGGTATAACCACCATTAGCTTCGATCACACATTGTAACCTATTTCTCATGGAACCGACAAGACGAAAGCATAGATCCGTGCCTCTAGTATCTTCCCAAATAATTCGGCAGTAGTTTTCTATAGCCTCTTTGGTCCTTTCATTTCTATTTTCCCATCGCTGTACCATTAAACCCCATAAGTTTTCTATCGGATTTAAATCTGCAGATCTTGCTGGCCAGGGATCTTGCTTTTATCACCACTATATGGCTATGCCGGTTGAACCATTCATTCACAATACCAGAAGTGTGCGTGCGAGCATTGTCCTGGACATAGCTGACCTCAAGTAGCTCATCAGCTGGATACACAGTACGGACACTTAGTAGCTTATTGTCTTCTAAAACAGACAGATAGTGTGTTGCGTTTGCTCTTGAAGGAAGAAGAACGAGCTCGCCTACTCCATCCGCTAACATCCACCCCCATATATTGGGTGAGATTCGTCCAGAACTGAAATTGGGCACTACATGGTCTTCTGTATATCTCGTACTATTATATCTCCACAAATTAAGCCTCCCATGTTGGCTTGACTTAAAATATTTTTCGTCGGTAAATATAGTGGCACTCCAATCGAAGTTCAAATAAGTCTGTGCAAATCTTAAGCGTGCTTCTTTATTAAGTGTCGTCTAAAATGTAATCCCATTGAATGTAATGCATTTCTTATCACTCTTGATCAATTAACACAGCAATTATAATATTATATGATAGTTATTTAGAAGAGAAAATAAGAAATTTTACAATGATGGCTTTGACACATTGACAATAGTTTTATCTGAATTAATAATAATGGCAGGTTGAATCAACAAGAAGGTTTTGGTTCATCAAACATTGACGTCTTAAGAGATCTTGTTGACAAGATAAATTGTCAAACAGCTTCGAGCTGAATAATTTTGAACTTTATTAACGAACATTATACATCATTTTTCTGTAACTCGAGTCTATTCTGTAACAAAGATTCAAAAGGTAATATGTGCTCGCAATACGTTAAACGAATCAATTTGAAAATCGACGAACCTTTTCATTCCGCGACTGTACAAGCCGAATTGCATGTTACATCTAAACATAAACATAGATAATGCGTATACAATATTATTAATTAAAGATATTAAAAAAAAAATTAGAAAAATTTTGGTAGCTTGATGCTCCCGAGAGCAGATCAATAATAACCATAGCTTCGTGGCTTGCAGTCAATGTCAAACATGAGTAGGCGCACGTCCCTACCGCAATCGCGGTGGATGCGGTTATGCACTCTGTCCCGGTGTCAGTCGGCTCAATTTGATGCCATTTGCCGTGCGACCTGCGTGGCGACCAACTTAACTGACAATTATCTGCACCTATTTAGCCTCATGATCGTTCCATAAAGCGGAATGGAATAATCAGTGGAGTAGCTAGGCCCCGTACCAAAACTTGTTTGGGGCCCTTCTAATCGAAGTTTTTTAATTATTTTGCAGAATAAATACAATAACATCTTTACTCGTGTAACTAATTCTATTACTGGTGTCATTAAGAGAATTTTGAAGAGAGCTAAAAAATTGAGACTGTTTATCGAATGATCTTAGCTCATTTATGACAACTACAAATAGCCTTTTTGACAGTGACTGATGTGTGTGAATGCACCTTTAAACAGGTAAGGTTTCGATCGAGTCTACGACGAAATTATTCATATACATAGATGGATAGTTTGGATATACCTCCGCCGAACCCAATTTCCAACTCCTAAAACCATGCACTTGAAGACATTAATAGCAAAGTCTTCGATTGCCAATAATTCCATTCTTAAGTGTTATTTGACTTCGGTAGTCAAATACGGAACAAAGTGAAAGGCATCACTTGGCCAACGTAAACCTAATCATTGAAAACTAACAGTAGTCTAGTATGCGAGGGAGCATCGGCTATTCCCAGCTGAGATATGTTTGACTTGCTCCGTTCCTCCCCCTCGAGGGTATGTGATTGAGACTCTCTACATCGAATAATCTGTCTTGATTTTAAAGGAATATATATGTTGGTTTCCGTACGCTACATCTTCCAGTCATAATGCATTCTTTGAAAGAAAATTTAATATTGAATTTGCAATAGTTTTCCGTGCTCGATTCGTTTATTTACAATGTTTTGTTTGAATGCACTGCAGTGTAATAGAATATTGTATTTCAAGTTGATTTCAAGATACTGCGGGT
Organism: Agrotis ipsilon; assembly: GCA_028554685.1. NCBI lineage: Eukaryota > Metazoa > Arthropoda > Insecta > Lepidoptera > Noctuidae > Agrotis > Agrotis ipsilon. Next base: position 12,938,989 of record CM052955.1, read on the forward strand.
AAGTTTATTGTTTTCTCATTTGTCATTTTTTGTGGCAGATAATCCACAAATGGGTCCTGTCGCCTGGGTTGAGCAAAAAACATAGTAAGAATTGACTGACTCAAACCGGCTTTTTCTGTAATTACCCTTTGCGACTCAGGGCTTCTGTGCCCTATTAAGATTCTAATTTGAAAATTATTTGTGCATCCACGCCCCATCCAAGCGTGGATGCACACATATTTTACGTGAATTACTGTATATTTATTACATAAAATCTGGACACCAACAACAACAGTTTTCATTTCTTATTTTATAAAAAAAACCTATACATTTTAAACGTTTGATTCTTGTGAGGAATACCTGTTTTCTTCTCCCATCCTGAATTATTTTAGGAAAATAAAGTTCAGCATTACCCTTATAAAGTTTAGAGGGTAATGCCGAACTTAGCAAAAGTTTCGAGTCTAAACTTTCAGGAGAGCTAGGAATCTGTTTTAATGGCATCAAATATTTGACTTGCTGAATAGATTGCAAGTTAGAAGGCCACAACAATAAGTGAAATGAGCGGTAAAAAGTGCTGAAGTTTCAAGAGGCTCCATAGAGGCGGAGAACATAGTGACGTCACGGCTCTGGTAAACATTGCATACAAATCAGCGCAGTGGCCGACTTTCAGTAAAACTGCGAAATTAACTTTGATCGCGTTTTAATACCGGCGCTTGCGTGGAAAAGTATTAAATCTCAATTTATATCCAAGTCGTCCGTCTTTCTCAACTAGTTTATGAATTTATTTAAAAGTTAACCCATTAAGTAACGCTTGCACTCCCAGACTGTTTTCCAAGAAGAGTCAACATAGAATTTTATTAACAACTAGCTTCTGCCCGCGGTTTCACCCGCGTCATGTTAGGCGTTTGGTCCTATGGTCCCGTCCTCATCAGTTCCCTTGAAGAGCGCGATTACCGACGTCGTGGGTATCTTCAGTGGTGGCTGGGGCGAGAGGTAGAGGATGTCTTTTCCGCCGGTCTTTTGCCGGTCAATATCGACAAAAAAACCAAACATTGCAAACGCGCATGTAACTACGATTCTTTTATATGTTGTTAGGTCCCTTTAGAGTTTAGAGTATTTAACACCCAAGTTTGCAACCCTGATAACCCTGTTCTGTCAATGTCAATGTCGAATCAAAATCGCACTTAACCAGTTTTTAGTATTTGTTGTTATAGCGGCAATAGACACACATCATCTCTGAAAAAACCTATCTAACTATCACGGTTCGTGAGAAACAGCCTCCGAAATTACTCATTACTTTATAACATCTACAAAAACCAGCAACAAAATCACGTTTTTTGTATGGGAGCCCCCCGTTTTTTTACGTGGTAAAATCATCAAATGAGTCCTCCCACCCCGGGCTGGGAGGGACTGTCAGACTTGTACTGACTAAAATCTATGGTGTTCTTCAATAGCCCTTTATGTTCCGGGGTCACGGTAATGAAATAAGTCCCGCGACCAATGAGAGCCCCCGTTAATATTTATTGTATTCTGGTTTTTATTATGTTTTGTTATAGCAGCAATAGAAGTACATCACCTGTGAAAATTTCAAATCTCTAGCTATCACGGTTCATGAGATACACACGCAAAAACTACTTAATTGACAGCACAGGGTATTCAGGGTTGCAAATTATAACAAAATGGTAGTTACATGCGCGTTTGCAATGTTTGATGTCGATGTCGATATCGACGCAATTGTGCCAGCCCGTCATTATTTTGTCGCGGTATTATTTTGAAACTGTGATATCTCCTAAGATATTCATTGAAATCAAATGATGTAAAGAGCAATTTAGTTCAAAATTAAATACTTATGATGATTAACGTATTTATTTGGATAAAGATTAATATCATGTTAATGAAAACACCTTCGCAAATAATGCATTACTTTAAAACAAATTTGGTTCCCATAAAAAAGGTTATAGTGACCTAACCTTTACAGATAGATATATGCTCTCGCGGACTTTATTTTAGAAAATTTTATGAGGAACAATTCCGTAGTACATCATTTTTGCGAAACTCTAACCGTTTACGCAGCGCACGCGACGGAAGCTCTAAAAAAGGAATACATTTTCCCGATTTTGAAACATTTCTCATTTCTGCTCCGCTCCTATAGGTGATAGTGTGATGTTATATAGCCTATAGCCTTCCTCGATAAATGGACTATCCAACACAAAAAGAATTTTTCAATTCCAACCAGTAGATCCTGAGATTAGCGCGTTCAAACAAACAAACAAACAAACTCTTCAGCTTTATAATATTAGTATAGATTTATTATTCTCAATTAAACTAACAGTAAATACGATTACAAATTATAAAACTATAGTATGATATTAAATTCATGAAAATATGATAATTCTCCATGAAAAACACTAATTTTAATTAAAAACCTTGTTCTAATGAATAAATATCATTCGTAGATAAGATCATTCCCAACCTTCTTATATGAAAACGCCTTCTCATATGCGACTTATCTGTAGCTCAAGACCAGAGGGTTTCCTATGTATTCCTGGTTTACCCAAATATGGAGAGTGCTTGATACCGAAACTGGGCGCTGGGATCGACGGCTTGCCCACCATAAACTGTAAACAAGATAACGATATTATAATAATTATGGTGGGATACAACGATTTGGGGGTTAGGAAGGATTTTTTTTATTAAACGTTGCCCCACTCTAAGAATTTCTCCTGTGTCATGGGTGCGTTTACAAACATATGTATAAACTCACATATACAAACAAAAACGCATTGAAATCGGTTCACCCGTTTGGGAACTACGGTGGCATAGGCAGACAGGAAAATGGTCCCGCATTGGTTTCGCCAAATAAAAATAAATCTGTACCTTCTTCTCGCAGTAAATATTCGGCGCAGGAGTCTTCAGAACACCCGCATCTGGCCTGAATCCAGGCCCTAAGGAGAAGGCAGGCTTCGTCTTCTGAACATATTTGGCATTTGGCTCATGTGTCCCTGGGCCTGGCGTGTTGAAAGGCGGGATGATGTGATGTGGGTGTGGGAATGTGTACGCCGGTTCTTTTCTGTACAAATAACAAGTAAGTAATTAATCAAATTTAAAAAAAAAAGCTTGACCAAAGAGCTGATGTTCTTGAAATGGCTGAACTCTGCTGGACCTGGTTATAGAAAACGCATTTTAATCGGTTCACCAGTTTAAGACCTAAGGTTACATAGGCAGACAGGAAAATGTACTGTATCGCATTGGTTTCGCCAAAGGATGATGCCAGGCCTTCTATGTAATTTGGTCCCACCCCCCAATAGCAACGTGTCATACGTCATTGGATAGGTATTTTTAAGCTGAGCAAAACATATTATGGCACCAAGTCTGAAATATGAGTTCGTTCTGAGATATGTTTGATTGAATATGGCAGTTTAAGATATAAGGAAATAATGTTTTTTTCGTAACATATTACATTTTAGTGCTTAGGACGAGGAGGAGAACCTCGGTTCTAAATAATGCCAGCCGCACAGGTCGATCTTCTATGACAAGCCGCGCTTGCCGAGATCGGTTTATGGATGGGTGACCATCTATCCGAGGTTTCTCCGTGCCTCATAAAGCACATAAATGCCGTTGATTACGACTGTCATTTGTAGATCTTTGACAGGCGTTACCAACTAAAAAAAAGTAAAAGCTCGCTTTTTAAGCTTTAAAGGTGAGCGATTTTAAGCTTTTACTTCAAAGATATTTCAACAATGCGTCAAAGTCTTGTCCCGTTCAATCACTACACATAAGAGCTAGAAGGTTTTTTTACATGATAAAATCATCGAATGAGTCCTCCCGGGGTTGGGTGGGAAGGACAGGACTTCCAGACATGGACTAACTAAAATGCACGGTATCCTTCAATAGCCCTTTACGTTCCGACAGTCTCGCGACCGCGGCAGGCGTTTGATTACCGTCAGATTGCTGATAACTCTTTAAGGCTCGCATGGAGCACGACGCGCAGTTGACCCGAGCATGGTCCATGACGGCGGGTCATCCTTTACTCACCGTTCTCATGCGCTCGAGTACTGTAGTTCAAAAATCGCCTCGCGACGTGCAATACCGCAGGCGTCTCCCGCAGCGTTTGTGTCGTGAGATGGAGGCTGTCCTCTCCTTTACGTATTCCGCCTCCTCCTTCGATAGCATCACTGCTTAGGAGGAGCAGGAGGAGGTGATTACGTCTTAATAAACGGTTGCGTCTGGCTCCGCAGTGGTGCGGCCCAAGCTATGCATACCTTCACAGCATGGTCGATCGTGTGCACCTCCGGGCGATTTTCGCAATGGTTACACCCAGGCATACCGGTTTCTTACCGCACAATTCGACACAGGAACCTCCTGAAACATCTGGTGTGGACCTGCGTCACTCCTCAAACAAGGGTTTTAACGCCACGGTTGCGGCGTTGCCAAACCTCGGCTACGACAGTGGTACCCTCCATACCCCATGAGATTACGCCGAAGCTCTTCCCGCAGCGCCTCGACTTGTCAGAGATAGCGGAGATACACCTCGCCCTTTCGCCTCCACTCCACACCCCACTTATAGTGTTGGAAGGCTTTCGCCTCCAGATCCCCTGACATACGGTATGGCATCTGACCCTAGGTACCAAAGTATTGACACAAAAGATTCGCACAGGTGCCTTCAGAACAACGTCGGCAAAAATAAAATCTTGCAGGTACAATGTACCTGCAAGATTTTATTTCACGCCAACTGTATTCAAAGCTCAATAGCTTTGAATACATTTGGTGTGAAATAGTATGTCTTAGTGATTGTATGTACCTACTAGGTCTTGTATGATTTTACCATGTAAAAACCCTTCTAGCTCTTATGTGTAGTGACTGAATGCGACAAGGCATTGATGCATTGTTGAAATATATTTGGAGTATCAGCTTAAAATCGCTCTTCAACCTGCCGTTAACAATCTTCATAGTGGAGGTGGTTAACGACAAAGCGAGCTTCTATAGAAGGAAGAATATACTTTTTTTTAGTTGGTAACGACTGTCAAAGATCTACTAATGACAGCCGCAATCAAAGGCTTTTATGTTCTTTCTGGGGCAAGTAGAAGTCTCGGATACATGGTCACCCATCCATAAACCGAGCTCGGCAAGCGCGGCTTGACATAGAAGATCGACCTGTGCGGCTGTTATTATTTAGAACCGAGGTTCTCCTCCTCGTCCTCTGCACTAAAATGTAATATGTTACGAAAAAAACATTATTTCCTTATATCTTAAACTGCCATATTCAATCAAACATATCTCAGAACGAACTCATATTTCAGACTTGGTGCCATAATATGTTTTGCTCAGCTTAAAAATACCTATCCAATGACGTATGACATGTTGCTATTGGAGGGTGGGACCAAAAATTGCATCATCCTTAGGGACAGTGACAAATTCGTGCCTGAAAAACGGGACAGCACGAAAAATGCAGTTGAAGAATCCAACTTGGTGATATTGAGACAGAAAATCAAGTAGCGGAGCCTTAGTAATAGGTTTTGTTTTAAAATTTTGGTACGTAATCCTGAAAATGTGATAGAAAATGTACTTGAAAATATTTTTTTCTACATACTTTTGAGGTATTGGCGGGCAATACATGTTGGGCGGTGGGGTCCACATGTCATACGGTTCGTACGGAGGCTTGGCGGCAAGTCGCAAGCTGTAAGCTGGTGCGCGCTTAACCTTTATCTTTAGCAATGGGTCGTGAGCCCCAGGTCCCGGGATTTTGAGCTTATCACCTGGCGGCCAATTCGGTGCCGTTATTAGTCCTCCCGGGATTTTGTGTGGGCCTGTGGAATATTCATGATTTTACTTCTTACTAATATATGCGAAAGTTTGTGAGTATGTAGGTATATTGTATCTGGTCTGACATATGTTTTTTGGTGTGGGGTTGGGACCTGCGACACGCAGCTCATACAGCCAATTGCTCAGTTTACTAACTGTGCCGTCTATAACAAGTCTATTAAAAGAGGACCACTTCATATGCAACCGTATCGTGTAAATCGATTGTTCCAAAAATTTAGATTCTGAGGCTGCGTTTGAGTTCTTTCTGATAGTAATACCCAATAGCACTGGTTGACCTAGGTTTGGTCTGCAGCTGCACTCTCGCCCGCTAGTTAGTAAATAGAGTGTAGACACATTTAAAATAAATAAAACAGGGTAGGTACATACCTAATTTTGCATTAGCTCCACTAATGTCAAGCATTGGTGCATTCACGTTGACTGAAGGGGGAAAATAGGGTGTTAATACTCGACCGAAGGTGTACGCCGGTGCACGTTTTATCTTTGAAAACCCGCTACCACCTGAAAAATTAACGTCAAGTGAAATAACGTCAGGCAATACTAGGGCGCTAGCGAATGGCGGTGCGGTGGCGGAACGGTGACGGTGACGGCGCGGCGGCGGTATTGTATAGAGGAGCCGTTAAGCGTCCGTAACTGAAAGGGGAGGATTGCTACAATTTCCCATTAATAATAAGGAACTAATAAGTACTAACAAGAACTGCAAAGCTTATATGCACTGAAAACTTGTATTTGAAACAGAAAATCAGGTTGGCAGAAAATCGCTTTTGTAAATGTACATACAGTGTAATAATGTCATCAATGCATGCATGACATCTATTCCTTTAGCAACATATTGAATATGGTTAAGAATAGTATCAGACCTCGTATGCCACATTTATGTATATTCAGATGGTAAATTAATATAAAATGAAGCATAAGCATCATCAGTCTTTTATATCCTACTGTAAGAAACTGGCTTGCTCTATCTGAGCAAGCACGGAAGAAGTTGTTTGATGAATGTATAATTTTTAAAACAAATTATTAAAAAGTGTATACAATTTAACAAATAGTTTAAGTAATAACTGATCCAACCTCTCCCCCTTTTTTTTTCGTGGTAAAATCATCAAATGAGTCCTCCCACCCCGGGCAGGGCGGGAGGGACTGTCAGACTTGTACTGACTAAAAACCACGGTGTCCTTTAATACCCCTTAACGATAATTTTCCTATTTTGCTAAGCAAAAACCCTTCGTTCCTTTCAAAAGCCTTTAACCGTGATTGATAAGATTTATTCTTAGCTAACTGGTTTAGCTATCTGGAATTACTTAGAACATAGAATAGAGTGCGACGGTTAGTGTTAATGAAGTTTACTGTAATTGTTCAGTAAGTTTTCTACGAAGTTACGGAATTAACTTCGGTTAATTTGTGAAGGCAAGATAGGAGTGATGGTTAGCAAAGTATAGCTCTTACTTATGACTATATGAGTTAAAAAAAACATATTAGGTGTTCACTATTCCGCTGCAACGGATTACGATACAAGATTACGATGGGGTGAAATTTCAATCGACTGGTTACTACTATCTAAGCAGAAACCCGTAGCTTCGGTCAAAGTTTCGGACGTTAACTGTTTATCATAAGATTAGTTAGAGGTATGACCTAAAAATTGGTGGAAACATGATTTCAAGACATCGATTTTTATGTCTTGACTAATCGATACAAATTTTGGTCTCTCTCCAAAATTCCGAGTATAATGTGCCCGTAATTTCTTTGACGGAGAGGAGACCCCCTGACCTCTAACATAGTTGGGAAAAGAAAAAAGATCTAGATAATGATAATGTAGATATAAAGAATCGAAAAGAAACGGAGTGTTTCGAAATTCTCTACTACCTAAAATGGGAGATAGATATTACAGTTTTAACAATTTCGACTCGGAAATTTAATTTCTGAAGGTCTAAAAACTAGACCAGACTTCTTCCTTGCGATGAAACCGCTATGAAAAAACTATGCTGTTTCAGATTTCTCTGATGGCTTATAACAAATCAATCCTTCAATGTAAGTGGGAAGAATAACAATATTTTTGTCACAATTAAAATTACAAATGTAGAAACATAAAAAAATGTACTTGCCACATATTTTTGGTTGTTCATACTCATTTGGACCCGGTGACGGTAATTCTTTTGATATAGGCCTGGTCCGAATTGTAGGCTGCCCGGGCACCTGCTTCAAAATTCTTGACCTGCACTCATATCCAAAAGGCATCTTTTGTTATATATCAAACAAAACTTGCCTAAAAAACGTTGAAACTGTTCATAACAATAATAAAAACACGAACACAATCATTACCAAAATAATGCCAAAGGATGTCATTGTCAAATACGAGCAGTATTATGTCAAAAACATTTTTGTTTCTCATTAGCCAGTTACATCACACACACTGGGCCTCGTGGTGGATTATAGGCCATTCCATCTCACAGAGAGGAGGCCTATGTCCCAGAAGTGGGAATATTTATAGGCTGATGATAAGCCAGCTACATCTTCATCATCATATAAGCCTGGGATCACGAACTGCTGGGTATAGGCCTCCCCCTTTTTAGCCATATATCTCTCAGTTCTGTGCGTCACTCATCCATGTATTCCCCGCGATACTGAAGATATCGTATGTATCACACTTATAGCCAGCTACAATGATATAAATAAAAAGAGGTAGATATCGCACTAGCACGCACAAATTGTTGAGGACAAAGTAGAACAATTGTTGCACTTTGTTGTCTCCTATCTCTTTCTATCTTATACGTTCCGCATTATCTGTCGCTGTCGTAGTTTTAAATAACTGTATACATTTAAGTTAGTACTTATTCGTATTATAACAACACAACGATATCTGAACGCCATTCAGTATGAAAATGGCGTTTCTTTCTTTATAATATCATAGGCCAGCTACATACCAGAGGTTATTTATATGTATACAAAAACGGATGAAGAGGAATAAAGCTAAAGATAACATTTGAGGATAAAAAAGCACGAACGCAGGAATCAGGAGGGCAAATAAAAACTCAGTGGAATTTCCACGGTCCCGGAAATTGAGCTGCACCGGATATCGTCGCACCGGAGCGACGTGCGACGGAGGAATGGCTTCCGGTCGAGGTGGGCCTCCTTCATTATTCCTCCATTCTCTAACATTTCAATTCTGAAAATAGAATCGCGGATTTAAGATTGTTGGTCTCATATTTTGATTAGTAACTACAAGTAAAAAAAAATTAAGGATATTGTAGCAAGGTATCGAATACTTTTTACATTTAAAACATTGCCATGCTTTGGACAGGACGATAGAAATCTTGCTACATTCTGTCTTTTTGTCAATTCTTTCGACGGCAAAACCCGTTTCTACGATGTCATGCTAGGCGTGCGATTATTCTGTTATCAATTCCGAATAAGGTGAACTAGTTTCATTCTACTCTTTCATGTAGATCAGATACATTTGATTTTCTAAATCAAAGCTTGTGATTGGTTTCGATTTGTTTGCCTAGCCCGCGTTTTATACAAAACCATTGTTGAGAAAAATTAGAATGACCCCGTCCGGTTAAAAACGTTGAAGGTTCTCTCGCTATACAGACATTTCTATAGACTGGATAGTCCTTTGGACCTTAAGTATAGCAAGATAGTAGCTAGGTACTTACGTTACATTGGTGTTAAGGATGACTGAGGCCGATTTTTATGGTAAAGTCACATAATATAGCTTAACCGCACACAGAACGTATTTGAAAAAAAAAACTGACCGAATTGAGAAACTTCTCCTTTTTTTTAAAGAAAAATGTGGTACTTTAAATTATTTCCCAGATTTGGAGCCTTATAAGTGACACTATCGAATTGAATAATTATACATTGGGTGATTTTTTTTTTTTTTCAAAATCACCGCGTACTGGTGTCTAGGAATACAAATTTTTCAAAAATACTGTTTTAATTTTCATTTAAATTTTCCTAGCGACTCCTTTGAGTATTTTTCGCTATTCCTTTAGTGTCGGATTTCTTCCTTCACGTTAACTTGGAAAACTTATCCTGTATATTTTACTTGGGAACTAGACCCTGGACACGATAGTTGAATGATAGCCCAGGGACGTTCGACTGCCACGCTTGCTGAATTTTTGACAAACGACACATTCAGTCTAATTCAATGCGTCCTTTGAAATGTGACCGTCCTATGGAAAATTCTTCTCAATCTTCTAAAGAAAGTAAGCTTAAAACAAGATATATATTTATTGTATACCAGATTTTTTACACAAGCGCTATCATCGAAGAATGCAAGATCGCTGAAACTTGTTCTTATTTTCTTTTACTCATGTTCTATCCTAAAATTGTTAGTGAATACTTTTAATTAGCTGTCTTTAAACGTTCGTCTCAGAATCATAGTTGTAAGGGCTCGCGTCGACGGTGCGGTGGTACACCACTGCCGCGTTGTCGACGCACAGTAAGTCCTTATGCGTAAACGAGACACATCGGCACCGCATCCGGGCCTCTTCTGCGTCGCATCCGTGCCTCCTCCGCACCGCAGCCGACACGCGACAGCGCCGCCACCGTACCGCCGCGCGCCGTGCCTCTGACTCCTGGGTCCGTGTCACTCTGATCACCAGTATTTGATTTTGTTTTCTATTACCGGCCGCTTATGGGGAAATCAAGCGGCGACGGCGCGCGGTGCTTTCTCTGCGCGAAAGCGTCTCGCATCTACTCATACGACTGCTAAGTCATTTTAGAAAAAATATGTTCGGCCAGCCCAAAACAGAAGCCGAATTGCGTTGTTACTTACGATGAATAATGTCAATGAAGCAATATTTATGGACTCGCGTTCCATCCATTACTTATTCATGTAATGTAATGGAAAATTAAAAATGATAACGAGCCAATATGAGGGTTCGTGTGGAATTTATTATTCAAGCCATATTCCTGGGAAATGAGGGTCATGGAGTTTATATTACTGCCATAGTGATGCACGTTCTGAAACGAGACTTGAAATTAGTAATCTATCTCAGTTGCTTTGCTTGATTGGATCTTTGTCTTCACCCACTAATCAACGAATTTGCCATCTATAAGATGTTTAATTTCACATTAACCGCCAAAAACAAAGGATTGGATTGAGAATATATTATATATATGTATATATATATAAAATTTTCATTACGTGTTACCCCTCTTCTTACTGCCCTCATAATAAGGGCTCTTTTCCTTTAACAATTTGAAGACTTAGTGTTATATAAAAACAACAGTACCTACTAGTATCGAAATGAGTAGAGTGGAGTTTATCGTATGGTTGCAAGACTGACCGGAAAAGGAAAGAGCAGGTGTTTTTAGAGAATCCTTTGCCTAGCAGTGTGATAATATACAAACTACTTAGGCGCAAAAACATCAGGTCGCGGGACTAACGAATACCGTGATCCCGGAACGTAAAGGGCTAATGAAGGACACTGTGGGTTTTAGTCAGTACAAGTCTGACAGTCCTTCTTACTCTGCCCTGGGTGGGAGGACCCATTCGATGACTTTATCAAGTAAAGAGCTGAAAATTTAACATCTATTAGTTAAAATCCTGCACATTTTTTAACCATTGTTCATAGAAGCACTGATCAAATAACAAGTCCTTATCTGAGCTATATAAAACGTCTTCAGTACACTCCTAAAATAACAGCGTCTAGAGAAATCTTAAAGCCGTATTCCAAAACGTAAACAAACCGGAGTGCGTCAAATATTTTCATTACATAACTAGACGGTGGTTTTCTTAACAAGCACTTACACGTCATACATTATTTACACGAGTACGGCTTTCAGAAATTTCTGAAACAAAGTAAAGAGCATGTTTGAACACACAAAAATATCTGAGGAAAACCTCTTAATGTAATACACATGTATGAGCCGGCATCAAATAGATTTTGTAACGAGAAATTGGACTCTCGACACACAAACATATACACAGTGGGTATAAAAGGCTGGTTGTCGTTTGACTACAAAACTACGTGGGATAGGGCAATCTTACTTATCTAAATAATCCTATTAAAGTTATAAACGTGGATGTTAGTATGTACGTATGTGGGTGTGTGTTTGTCAGACTTTTACAAAAAAAAAATACTAAACAGATTTGGATCTAATTTGGCACGTAGGTAGTTTATAATCTGGATTAACATATAGAATAGTTTTTATCACGATTTTATTCCTTCCCTTGGGAAAATTGTCAACATAGTATTATCCATAACTTTCAGACTGTAGTCCTGTTTAGACCCGGCTCGCAATAAGAGCTCTTGAAAAACCTAGGGCAGCCTTTGTATAGCCTGTCGTATATTGGGGGACAACCCATTGCTGTCAACCAGGCACAAATTCAGACTCAGAGGTTGCTACTGGAAAGTCTGATGGATAAATTCAGTCCAAAAAATCTTACTAATTGTTATCTTTCTTCTCAAATATTATAAATATGAGAGTTGATTTGGACGGATGGATGCTTGTTGCTCTTTTACGCAAAAACATCTGAATGGATTTGGATGAAATTTTGTATACACATAGTACCTGGAATAACAGTCAGGATAGTTTCCAATTTGTTCCCGTTTTAGTTGTAGCGGGCGGAGCCGCTGGTAAGTTAGTAAAAAATTAATTCTAACATTTGGCACTTTAGAGAGCCATAGTTGAATGATAATCCACTTACCTACATAAATGAGACAAAATATAAGAAACAATTGTAGTGGTTAACAATTTCGTAAAATTCCTTGGCAGAAGGATCCTCGTGTTTAAGAATAAAGTTGTGTTCCACGAGTGTGGGGGCGGCTCTTGTTAGTGAATCTCTCGCTTCGTTGCCTTCCGCGCAACTTGCGGTTCACTAAACTTTATTACATCTTTTGTTTTAGGAGGGGCGCCCCAACTAGTCGACGCAAGAAAGATATAGAATACAAAAACATATATATACACACACTAATTATAAAATTCTTAAATGCTCCCTCTGTCTTGTAGTAAGCAGCAAGCGCGACTGCTGAGCGTGGGGTACCTGGGTTCGATTTCTATGTCGGGCAAAAAGTGCTATTAGGTTTTTCTATAAGAATTTTTCAGTAACTAGCAGCCCGGAGTTTGGATGGTTGGTGGTATGAAACCCCCGTGTCTCGGAAAGCACGTCCTGCGCCTGGTTTCTCTCCAGTGGTGTTCGATTACCATTCCATCGAACTATGACAGTAAAGGAACAAAGAGTGCACCTGTACCTGGCCTGCGTACACATTTGTACATTAAAATATGGCCCGCGCAGATCTTCGCTGAGATTAGCCGCCGCCCGTGGCTTAAATTGGTCAGCAGGACTATACATTTAAAATTCATTTATTCAAGGTGATTATAAGGAAAACAATGAAGAACGGTGGAGTTAAAAATCAATAGAAAAGGTCGACTCAATGCCGCTCGGCTTAAGCTCTCTGAAAAAAGTTGCCAGCTCGAATTGACTTTCCCTGTTCAGGGCCCGAAGTTACAGTATGCTTCAGTTGCCCGTAATACGGCTGACCCATTTCACCGTCATTGTTATAAAGGCGTATAGTTTTAATATTCAACGGCGTGGTTTAATTGTTACGTGATATTTTTAATTTAATGTAAAAGTTGTAAGTGTAGGTATTATTTTTACGGTCATATTAATTAACCTACTTCATTAAAGGGGAATGTAAAAAGTTTTGCGCAGAACGAACAAAGAGTCTAAAAAACTTAAATAAAAATAATTTATGATTGTATTTTTTTGTAGGTTTAGTTATGTCTATGTTAGGCCAAGTTCGTTAAAATAAACCTTATTAAAATGTTAGTAAAATAAAGTAACATAGTTTGAACGTACCAGCACGTTTATTAAATTCTTACCAATTTAGTATGAAGATTTGTTTGATTTTGAAAATATGTAAATTGAGATACCGTTGGTATCGTAGCTGAGTTTATTTATAACTGTACTAGCGGCCCGTCCCGGCTTCGCACGGGTGGAGGACCTGGTCTAAAACCCGGTCCCGATGGTTACAAACACAACAAAAAAATAAGTATCCGAATCGGTCAAGCCGTTTTCATGTTATGTCGTGACAACGAAAAACGGGTTTCATTTTTATATATATAGATAATATGTATGTTTGAAAAAGTTACAAAGTAAAATTCTAGAAAGAAGGTACAACAAAACAATAATATCATCTTCGTAATAAGTAAACGACGAGTATTTGGCTTTGGCGTACTCTGTTTATTTGATTGCGTACTGCGTATAGTCCAAAGCGGGGCAATCCGGGGATCTTCGCCGCAGGAAACAATCCGTTCTGCTGAATAATTAACTATATCCCGAATTACTTTTCTCCTTCTTTTAGTATATCATATTTCAAGTTGCTGAGATTTTGATAATATTTATTTTTGTAACTATGGCAGTTTTTCATAATTGTTATGAATGAGGAAATATCTTCAGATCGGACGGGTCTTGGATCTGGTAGGGTTATTCTTTTTTTTTTTGTTTAGTTTTGGTAAGAAAGTCCCTCTTCTTATCGTGCTTACGATGTTTACGATGTTCTCTCATCTCTAAATACAACTGTAAGAAAAACATTGTAAAAGAAATTATTATTTTAAAAGAGTAACCATGGAGTTTCTTGCCGGTTCTTCTCCATGGAAACGACCAACCCGAACCGTGCTTTTTTTTTCTTCTCGATGTTTTATAAGTGCCCATTAAGGCCCATGTAAAATAAAAAATTTTGATTTTGATTAAATATTAAGTATGTTCATAATGCAGTGATACCATATCTAGTACTTTATGTATAACATTTTTTTTTTGTATTACTACAAATAAAAACCTAACGGTCAGTTCACAGACGCGACGCGGCGCGACGTAACACAACGATACTGCAAATCTGTATCTTTTCGTGTAATAAATAAAGTTAGATTTTGAGTCACGTTTAAAATGCAGAGAGGCGACGCGCTGCGGTGTTCTGCGTTTGCGAGAGGTGTATTTTATCGTGAAGGAAATAGAGTTAGTTTTCAGTAGCTCTATTGAAATGTGTGCGCAGCGTCACATTTCGGTCTAGGCTTACCCTTACTTAAAGATTTAAGTATTTAGTAAAAATTAAAAAAATAAATTAATGAAAAAATATTTTGCTAACGTAAACATCAGCTTATGTATTTGTAAAAAAAACATAGGATACTAAAATTGAGTTACAGTGAGCGGAGCCACGAGATTAAAGCTAGTTTATTCATGCCACTAAGGCACTGAGAGGGTTGGCGCAGTTGGGTTATAATCTTTGTCGGGCATGTGCAGTTAATTCACCTAATTAGTTCGTACCTCGCCGCACTACGTCATACGCCTTTCACGACTACTGTAGCATTAGTAGCTACAAACTAGGAGAGTGCTACCACCCATTTATAGCAGTATTCTTGAAATCTTACTGCAGTGAAGTAAGAGATGAAATTCTACAGCACGCAGCGTGAATATTCCACAACTATCACACAACGCCTTCTAGTCCCAAGCTAAGCAGAGCTTGTGTTATGGGTACTAGATAACTGATAAACATACTTATATGATTCTAAATGCATAAATATTATACATAAATTACACCCAGACACAGAACAAATGAACGTGCTCATCACACAAACATTTGTCCTGGGTGGGAATCAAACCAACGATGTCCGGCATACGAGTAGACCAACAGGTCTGTCTGTTTATTATTTCTTCTGTAAGAGAATAGTTTTGAGCCTGAACAGGATAATAAAAGTGATTATAATCAAGTCAGTATCAAAGCGCCTTACCTTATTTATGCCTCATTTAGCGTTGACGCACCTTAAGCCAGTATGCTTCATAGGATGTGAAGCAGACAGGCGCATTAATGAAGCCTGTATGGAAATCTAGGTGGTCAACTGTCAGCCGTGATGCCTGGTCCGAGTGCGTGACGCATAATGTGCTTGATTAGTGTCTGGCACCCTGATTGGGTTATAAGGAGAGGTGCAAGTCGTGGTGTAGGCCTGTATGTGAGCGTATTGTAATAGTCTCTAGTCTCTTTTAATATTACTCACTTAATATGGCCTTGCATATTTTTGAAAACGTTGTAACTATGAATTTCTCCTGTATCGTGAGTGCGTTTACGAACATTTAATCTGACATACCCAAAACAAAATCTTACATTAGATCCTAAAAACATTTGCAATAGAACTTCGCCGAGTATTTTTAGGGAGATTATCAATTCTAATGACTTTTGACAATGTGTGTACGACTATACGGTCATTTTCACCCGAAAAAATTCTGAACTACATAATATATTCGACAATACATGTAGTTCTGCCATTAGAAATTCATATCTTATTTTAAAAAATAATGTATAGTGCTAACCCAAAAAAAAATGGAAAGGCGCAAATCAAATTCGTCCCACAGATACCTGTAAATCATTACACTTTTAAAACCTTATTGTTAATCATACTCTTTGGTTCATACTCTTTAGGACTGAATTTTGACGGAGTTTGTTTTTCAAACCTACTGACATTTTAGTGTCATATCGCATGTCACCAACAGAGTCAAAGTATGCCCTATATTGTAAAAGTACCCTTTGGGTCATAGTGTACTTATTCGTATCATTGAATAAAACTCAGAAACATGTTTACTATCAAACTTGTGTGCCCCTTAAAGGCACCACTGGTCACCAAAATCAT
Organism: Agrotis ipsilon; assembly: GCA_028554685.1. Classification (NCBI taxonomy): domain Eukaryota; kingdom Metazoa; phylum Arthropoda; class Insecta; order Lepidoptera; family Noctuidae; genus Agrotis; species Agrotis ipsilon. The sequence goes on from CM052955.1 coordinate 12,955,417, forward strand.
CACCAGGAGTAACAAAGGAGGGGTAGCTACCGATCCAGTTCAGCAGTTATTTCTAGACAAAATAAAAGAGTACAGAGCTAAGAGCCCACATGATGAACTCCTTGACCCCAGCCCCGTCGTTATAAAAGAATTGGAGAAGGAAATGGCGAAACTGGCCAAGAATTATGGGGGTGGAGTAGGAGTGGATATGACTCAGTTTCCAACATTCAAGTTTGATGAAGCCAAGCTCGACCCCATAGATGAAGCCGTTCCTGATAAAGAACCAGGCAAAAAGAAAGGAGCTAAAAGGAAGCCAGCAGCTAAGAAGGATCCTAAGAAGTGATGTTTTCTTTATTTGTGAGATATGTAAATAAATAAATCTATAAAATTATATTATTAATCCACTCCAGTTTCATACATCGTATTGGACACAGTACTATTCTACTTTTGAAGCTACTAACTATGGCTAACAGCTACTACTAACTACTATAGAATAATGAGTATGTTTAAGCTCAAAGCTTAAAATACTCATTATTTTCTGTTGTATTTGGTCAGATGAATTTTATATATTAAGAACATTAGAAATTGCCGATTATTGTGTGCAAAGATATTTTCATAATTTTGTTTCCATGAGCACCATGTCTCTCTGTCTCTTCTGTTTGTGGTTGGTGGGATCAAGCATTTGATCTCATTGTCTAAAAACTAGACTTAGGCTATCAAGCCAATAAATAAGCATATTTGCTGAGGATTTTGAATATTACTAGGTGGGAATCGTGGGTTCGATTCCCACCCAGGACAAATGTTTGTGTGATGAGCATGATCATTTGTTCTGTGTCTGGGTGTCATATATCTATAATATGTATGTATTTCGAAATATATAAGTATGTTTATCAGTTGTCTAGTACCCATAACACAAGCTCTGCTTAGCTTGGGACTAGATGGCATTGTGTGAAAGTTGTGGAATATTTAGTTATTTATTTAAAAAAAATATATAGAGTCAGGCGTTACTTTGCAGAAATCCAGTATGGAAAATAGTTAACTTTTATCTGCGACAAAAATCCAGGCTTGAATGCAGCATGCAGTCCTACCCTCCCACCCTATGAAGATAAATGTTGACAGCATCGATACATTGCACCAAAACGAGAGCCAGATAGGACACAATTTCGAGACTGTCTGTCTCATCAGTTCTTCAGGTAACCGTGACTCTGGAACATAAATGGCTATTAAAGAATCACCGTGGTTCTAGTCAGTACAAGTCTGACAATCCCTCCCGTCCCGCCCTGGGTGGGAGGACTCTTGAGGACTCTCTTCTATCAATTTTACCACCATAAGAAAAAGTCCAGTCAGCCCAGTCTCTGTTTGAAACTCGGTACTCGAAGTTGTGAACTCATATATCTACATGACAAGTAGTCCAATTGTCATTTCAAAGCTATGCTCGGTGTGTCTCTGCGTGATCGCATCCGAAATGAGGAGATCCGTAGACGAACTAAAGCCACCGACATAGCCCACCGGATTAGCAAGCTGAAGTGGCAATGGGAAGGCATATTGCTCGCTGAGCAGATGGCCGATGGGGTCGAAAAGTGCTAGAGTGGAAACCACGGACTAGCAAGCGCAGCGTAGGACGTCCACCACAAGGTGACAACGACCTTATAAAGGTCGCCGAAGACGCGGATGCAGGTCGCTTCCAACCGGATATGTGGAGAGCCTAAGGGGAGAGCCTAGTTTCATATAAAACTACACAATAAAACATACTAAAAGATATTGGATATAATGTTATGAACGAGAGATGAGAGTGTCAAAACTTGAGAGTCCAACCAAGCGACGAATGCCTTACACCCCACTTCACCCCAGGTTCCAACATTCTTGTAATATAAGTTATCCAGTGACACTGAGGCATCTTTATTACCTGCCTTCGTAAGTAACTTGCGTAACTTGGAAGAAGACATAAAAGTTACAGTCCCGCAAAATATTTGGAGTTTTTAATCCCGTTGAGTAAACCTTTGGTTGAATTAACGGCTTTTTTTTGGTAATTTAAAACTTTGTCTCACAGTAGGAATTTCTACTGTATCGTGGACGTTGTGGGCGTGAGTTATACGAACTCTAGCAGTTCTTTTAACGCACGTACACAACGTCAAGTCAGTATAACAATAATAGCGCTATATTTTTAGATAAAAGGAAACATCCAACGACGATATATTACAAGACTCCACATGCATGATCTAAGGAACAAAAACTATTCTGCCAACTCGCTGAGGTACTACATAAGCTAGCGGGACAGGGTATAGCCCAGTCATTAAAGCCAAAACCCGAAAATAATTAGTAACTTGCTGAAATTTTAAGGGGTTTTTAAAGAAGGTAAAATAACTTACCGGGTGATTTTGCAGCGTTCTGGGGTGTACGGAAAGGGTTGAAAAGGGGTGAAAAGTGCTTTTTCGTTAATAACATTGCCAAAAAAATTAGTAACACGCTGCAAATTTGGAATTAGGTTGTTCTTACCGTTTTATAACGTGTATCAATTTTGCAGCGTTTTGCAACATACGGAACATTGTTTATTTTTAAAAAACAATGCAATTTGTTAATAACAAGGGTAAAAAAAATAGTAACACGCTGCAAATTTGGAATTAGGTTGTTCTTACCAGTTTGTAACGTGTATCAAATTTGCAGCGTTTTGCAACATACGGAACATTGTTTATTATTAAAAAAAACAATGATTTTGTTCATAAAAGGGGTGGAAAATATTAGTAACTCGTTGTAAATTTGTAATGATGTTGTTTTTACCGTTTTGTAACGTATATCAAAGGACATTTGGAAACCGATGTATGAAATCTGGGCCCACCGTCAATAGTAACATGTGACACACCGTTGGATAGGGCTTTCAAAGCGGAACATTAGTTACTAACAAACATATGGTCTAACGTTAGGACTTTTTAAGATACAACGTGTTAAAGTCGTCACTTTTTCATAATTTTAATAATAATCAATGTTCCGTATGTTGCAAAATGCTGCAAATTTGATACACGTTAGAAACCGGTAAGAACACCCTAATTCCAAATTTGCAGCGTGTTACTAATTTCTTTACCCTTGTTATTAACAAATTGCATTGTTTTTAAAAATAAACAATGTTCCGTATGTTGCAAAACGCTGCAAATTTGATACACGTTACAAAACGGTAAGAACAACCTAATTCCAAATTTGCAGCGTGTTACTAATTTTTTTGGCAATGTTATTAACGAAAAAGCACTTTTCACCCCTTTTCAACCCTTTCCGTACACCCCCGAACGCTGCAAAATCACCCGGTAAGTTATTTTACCTTCTTTAAAAACCCCTTAAAATTTCAGCAAGTTACTAATTATTTTCGGGTTTTGGCTTTAATGACTGGACTAGTACTGCGTTGTGATTGGCTAACTCAAGGTCTGTTCTGTCTGTTCGGTATGTTTACGGCTCACAGGAGTGGTCGAAATAAGACGAATATAAGACTTTTTTGCCTAATGTGTTGACAGACACCGGTCGCCTGTTATTAGGAGTCTAGTAATATATCGTCGTTGGAAACACCTTAATTAGGGATTCGGTCGTTTTTTAATCAAATAGTCAAGAAACGGATGGCCCTTTTTTGTCGTGGTATAATCATCAAATGAATCTTCCCAACCAAGGCTGGGCGGGAGGGACCGTCAGACTGGTACTGACTAAAATCCACGTTGCCCTTCAATAGCCGTTTACGTTCCAGGGTCGACGATAATTGGAAAAGTCCCGCGGCACTCTTCGGCCCTCTAGAGGGGGTCCCGTCATTCCGCAGACACTCCTTGAGGCTTGAGGCGCGTGGAACACAACACATTATCGATCCGGGCGTGGTCCATGGTCGGACAGCGAGTCGCCCATTACTCGGCGCTCACATGCCCAATTTGCACACTACTTTAAACATGTTTCCAATTCAAGTTACTTGTATGCAAAGACTTCATACTTGTATGCAAGACTTGCCTAAGTGAAACGCGCCATTACGATTATTTATAATTTGAACAAAGCAAATGATTATTAAGCAACATCGTGGTGAGCAATTACGTTAAGTGAACGGAAAAACACGGTTTTCGATAATTAGTACAGCCTTCCTTCTTCTACTTTGTGTAAATTGAATACCGTTGCGTATCCCGGCATCAGCTCTGTGATCCGAATACATAAGCATCCTTTATGTACTACTGTATGTTTATTTATTGTTGTTTAGCGTGGTAGCAGTAGGGAGAATAAATGTTTTGTTAAGGCTCCGCATTTTATAGAAGAAAGATATTTATTTTTTTAATAGAAAAAACTGGAGTAAACGAGTGACTAAAATCTTTGACATCGTTTAGCCCTTTATAATTATGTTCAGTGCATGAAGTGTGGTTGCAAGCTACATCTATAGTAAAAAAATAATTTTGTGCAAGGAGGAGCAGTGGTGACGGTCCCGTACGTCGTGGGTTCGAACTTAGACGGATGAATTATTTTTTGTATGTAATTTATTTCATCAACCTTGTTCTCAAAATGAAATCGGTTAAAAACGGGTTATGGTACATCTCGCCCACGGAAAAACTGGCCTGCGAGCTGCGATCCAAATGACCACTTCTTAAAATGTGCATGGGTAGATTCGCCGAACCAATTTAGTAGAACGGCCCAGATGTCTAAAAAGTATAAGGGATATTTTGGCAAAATCGTATAAAGAGGACATTTGTCCCGCAAACCAACTAGAAACACACCGTGTGGAAACTAGAATGTCCTAGAACTTATTTGAAGACTTGTGATATCTACCACCATGCAGTGGGCCTGCGAGATGGATGACGGCTCATTCCCGCTCACTAAAAGGAGGCCTGTGTCTCAATGGGAAGATAGACTTATTATGCTTATTTATGTGTCATCTGTATTTCACTTATGTCTGCTTCTAGCCATTTATTGCTCATGAATTACATAAAGCATCATCGAGAACAAAAATACGAACTTTTTTAATCGACTTGATCATTTAACTCCTTGAGAACTCTTTAAAGTTTCCCATCAACTTCTGCTCACGTTTCCAACACTATTGAACAATCACGATAAGTTTTTCAGTCGGTTTAACGAGCTAAGTTGTTTATTAAGGCGATCACACACAGGAGCATGCGCCTGTAATGTATCAATTAAAGATTCAGTTTTTGACTTTCACTTTCTTTTTTGACTTTTTGACAGTCGCGTCCTGCACGCACACATCTCATTAGCAAGAATGACTCGTAATATAACATACCTACCCGTTTTAGGCGGGATAACCAGACAACAGCTAGTTACGTACAACGTATAAAATTACAACCAAAACCGTTTGTTCAGGGTTGTTCCATGACCCGTTACATTGCAATCAAATGCTGCCGGTAGATTAGACCCTTAAACACACGTGTATGCTCCTCCACGTAGCTCCCTGAAGATCGAAGGTATTAACAATAGAGCGGCACATCATCTAATTAATTACGTGCACGGACTGGAACCTACTGTATCACGTACCAACAACTTATTCTCTGAATCAAAATAGTTATGTGGATGAGATTACTAGTAATCGGGAAGGGATAACAGCTGGGAACTTATTTCCTCATTGGATCTGATAATGAGCTATTTTGGGGCAGGTGAGATGTTTTTGAATCGTGTGAGTTTTGCTTCTGAATGGATTTAGACAACGAACGGGCTGATTTGTATCTATTAATACATAATGTTAAGTTTTTGAACCTTTCCAATCCTCCTTTTGTTGGACAAAAGTTTCCACCATAACCAGTTTTTTATCGTTGTTAAATCATAAATGATTGTGTCCTCCCACACAGGGCGGGAGGGACTGTCAGACTCGTACTGACTAAAATCCACAGTATCCTTCAATAGTCTTTTACGTTTCGGGGTCACGGTAATTTATGAGTCCCGCGACCTAAACTTTGCTTTTCTGTTTGTCGTTTTCTACTGCCAATCTCGTATGGACACGTCTAAAGACATCACTCCAGCGTTTTCTAGGCCTCTCGGCATCGATCTACTTTCACTTAAGACACGCTAACTCTTAATTTCAATCACCAACTGGTACACCTTTATGTGTATTTTATTATAAGAAAGTTGACGAATAAACCCTTTTATGGAAGGAATAACATGAAAACAAAAGTTCGTATTTTATTTCAACAGAGGTTTTCTTTTTCATTTTCCATTTTTTGACGAAATCGAGTTAAGTCGAAATTATAATGAAGTTATGAGTAAACTTCAGAAGAAAAGTGTTCGAGTCGTTTTTAAGGAAAATCCTTTAACTCTGCATGATGGCTTTAACCTACTTTTACAATTTGAAATATATTGAAAAAAAAATGTTGGTGAAAAGGCGTTTCCGCGAAGTCAGTGATTTATTTCCTTGGAAAAAAAGCCGCGCAGTGGCACAAACTTCTAGTACTAAGTTCTATAGTAAAAAAACTACCTGAGGCCACGACTCCTACGTGAAAAGTTTTCAATTAACCTGTGAAGTCTTTGCAAGTGAGATTTGTTCGTTTTACTGAGTAGATTAGGTATACCTTTAGGTCAACTAGTTTAGTCGAAAACACATGTTTTTGGCTTCGTCATCTAATCGATACGTACCTACCTATCCTAATGTCTGTGGTAGAGCAACATAATTATGTTGTCACAAACTACTGCTCTTTAAATATTGTTTAATAATACTATATATTATATATATTCTACAACTATCACACAACGCCATCTAGTCCCAAGCTAAGCAAAGCTTGTGTTGTGGGTACTAGACAACTGATAAACATACTTATATATTTCTAAATACATACATAATTATTATAGATAAATTACACCCAGACACAGAACAAATGATCGTGCTCATCACACAAACATTTGTCCTGGGTGGGAATCGAACCGACGACCCCCGGCATAGCAGTCAGGGTCACTAACCACTAGACCAACATTTGGTAATAGAACTTTGAAATGTTTCTTAGTCAAAAGTCAGTCTACCTTAAACTCGGCGTTGTATTAATGGGATACCTACGCCCGTGCGAAAGTGTTGGTAAACATCTGAGCAAACGTTGCGTTCATCGTCGCGCAATAACCTGCTTTAATAGGACACAATAAATAAATGGTGTGTTAAATCTAATCATGTGATGATGAACGCATCTTTTTTTATATTAGGTATAATCGTTGTCAATTAGGACGATACCTTACCATACCATAAAATTACGAATTACTTAGTACGTGGTCGTAGGTAGATTCAGTAAACACCTGTTTTGCTCAATCTTTAAAATTAGTTTTTATAAGTGATAGAATTTGATGTAATATTTACAGTGGACGTATCTAGGTCTGACATTTTGTAAGAATATCTTAACAGTCTTATAAATAAATACCATTATTATTATACAAAAAAATGTATAAAGGACTTGCCTACCTATAAATGATGTAAACAGAATAGTGTTAAACACAGCACTTAGGTGTACTAATCAAGGGTGTAACCGCGTCTGGCGATCTTCAGGCATACGGCTCTGAATATTCAACAGTGCAATTACTAGTTAAATCTCTAGTGTCTTGCTGAATACGACCACTACTATGGTTGCGAGCAATTTATGGTATTCGTGATCTTGGGAAAAAGAACTTTAATGCTATGTTTTGTAATGCTATTGTGGTTTGGAAAGGTTTAAATAGTTGTACTCTATCAATGCTTATGAAAAAAATAATAAGTGAAAAGCAGATTAAAACACAAAGAACGATAAGGTTACATAGAAAAATACGGTTAGCAAAACAGAGTACCATGCAAAATAATTTTTATTTTCATTATTATACTTAGTTGTAATTTAATTTGTCTTGCAAGAATAGAAACATCTAGAATAGAAATCATTTATTAGCTAAAAATTAATGAAACTCATTTTTAAGCTTTGTTTTTCAAGTAGAAAAGCCTGCATGCGTCACAACATGGCGCTATCGTAATTCCATTTTCGTCATCATCATCAGCCGGAAGACGTCCACTGCTGAACATAGGCCTCCCCCTTAGACCGCCACGCCGAACGACAATTCGCCACTTGCATCCATCGGTTGCCCGCGACTCTCACCATGTATTCGGTCCACCTAGTGGCAGGCACCATAAGCTGCGTCTTCCGGTCCGTGGTCGCCACTCGAGAACCTTTCTTCCCCATCGGTTGTCAGTTCTATGAGCGATGTGGCCATTCCATTGCCACTTCAACTTGCAAATTTTAAGAGCTATGTCGGTGACTCTGGTTCTTCGCCAAATATCCATGTTCCGGATTTTATCCCGCAAAGAAACTCCGAGCATAGCTCTTTTCATTGGTCGTTGAGTGACTCTGATGTAACTTGGTTTTTAAACCATTTTTTGTTAATTACTTTACATAAGTTTTATATTGGCTTAACTAGCGTGTTAATATGACATCCATTTTATGTACACGTGTAAGCTTAGAACAAAGATTTCTCAGTACCAGGAAATTACAACTCGACACATTTACACAACACACATCCGGATAATTATCCATAACTCTGTTAATAAGCGACAAAACAAGCTTACCAGAAAATGTAGTACGCAGCTCTCTAATCACCATGGTAACGGATATAATACCGTCTAATTCGCGTATCCCAGTGTAAACACGTAGTTGAGATATTAGTGAGAGTGCCGAGCCAACTCCCGACGAGATAATCCTTCTGTTAATATCCACTGTCGGTTGCTACTACGAGGATTCAATGTGTGTTAGAATCAAAGACATGAGCGCTAGGTGTGAACGTTGCATAACAAATGAGAACGATTCCTAATATTGAAAGTACTCATTTCCCATCCAATTTGAAAAATTACTACGATACGTATCTATTTGCTACTACGCTATCGGATGCGTTTACAAGTAATGAATTATTGCTAAAAAATTCAACGTAAAATGGGATCATTCTCATGTCGACAGAAACGTAGCTCGTCGTCTCTCGGGATGGACTCGCAACTTGTCAGAATCGTAACTCTACAGAAACGCAACTCGTCAGATGATTTGAAAAAAAAAAACAGTATTTATACAACGTTCATCGACAAAATCCTATTTATTAACTTTATTGTTTGTCGAGCTGCGTCTTTGAAAATCTGACGAGTTGCGTTTCTGTCGACATGAGAATGATCCACTTGTCAGAATCATAACTCGACAGAAAGGCATTTTTTCAGATTCGCTACTCGTCAAGTTCGGAAACTTTTTACAGAACAGGAGCATAATTCCCTGTAGACGAGCAAGGTAGCACAAAATTACTAAACTTAATTATACTATATTATTAATTCGCTATGTGAGAAGTTTGTGATGAGGACTGTCAATTAATAGCTGCGTAATAAAAATATGGGTGCACCTGGTGAAGCACGTGTCTAATTTAATTGCCCCAAAACCTTTTTAATCACTTTCATATGGTTTTATTTGATTTTGGCGCAGCATAATAAAATGTCCACGCTTCGACTGAAACCTATACGAAAAATTGGTGGTACTACATTTTTAAATGCAATTTAATGTAATTTCATAGACACTAGCGCTGCATTAAAAGAATTTAAGTCGGGCACGGACTTTCAGCTGATGCTAATTGTAGTAGTCGCAAAATTGAATCTGCCCGATTTCTCCATCTATAAAACTTTTTAGAAACCTATTAAAAATTTGACTGACATCGGCGTTGATTTGCTGGCGTCTGCACTACGATATTCTAAACTATTTCGCTCGTAGAAACGGGTTTCTATTAATAGAGATTTGTAGCACTAGTTCTGGCAAACTTTTTACAAATATCAGTGAAAATGTACTGAAAAACCTGAAAAAGTCAATTGAACAATAACTGGCGGGTCAATAATTGATTTTTTGCCTGACTACAAAAGCAATGGTAATTACTTTTTAGTCATACACACTCTACGTATATGCCATTACTCACTCCAACCAAATACGAATAGTTTAATTGAAAACTGTTTGATTTATCTTTAACTGAAACACAAATACACAATTAGTTTATTATCCGACCCAAAAAATAACGACATATTTTTTGAGTGTTTCTAAATTATCAAATTACTTCTCCCTCTAGGTGCAGCAAATAAGACTTAATTTAAAATCACCTTGTACCCTAGTTTAGTTCTTAGCGGCGCCGGCGCCGTGCCCTTTTAGACACTCCCGCCACAAAAAAAAATCTTATTAAATAATTAAGTATAGTAGAAAACCGTACTAAAATGACAATAACAATACATTTAAGAGATGGACAATTAGCCAATCCTGCATTTATATTCCACTGGACGTCTGGCACAATTCAACCACAGTTTTTAATTAATAAAATGAAAGTATTTCCAATGTTCCTGTTGCTAAGTGGTACGAACACAATAAAAGAAATGTCTTAACTTCAGATGAATTAATTAAACTGACTCGCAATTGGAGAGCTCAGTAAAGCTGAAATATCTCACTTCACTTTGAAATATTTTATTATTCCGTTCAATTTTTATTTATGCTGCTACATTGCAACGGATATTACACAGATAAATCGATTCTACGTATTTCTTTTAAGTTAAAGCTTGTATGCTTTTTTAAACCGACGAATAAAAAAGGAGGAGGTTCTCAATTCGACATGTATATTTTTTTATCGTAGTAAAATCATCAAATGAGTCCTCCCACCCAGGGCAGGGCGGGAGGTACTGTCAGATTTGTACGGATTAAAATCCACGGTGTCCTTCAATAGCCCTTTATGTTCCGGAGTCACGGTAATGAAATAAGTCTCGCGACCCAAGCAGGCTTTGGCTCTCTGAGAGGGGGCACCGTCATTTTGCTGAGGCTTTTTGTGGCATGCGTGGAACACGACGCGCCTTCGACCCGGGCATGGTCCATGGTCGGACAGCGAGTTGCCCTTTACTCGATGTCCGCATGCCCGCTCCTACGGTAGCTGGAGGTCGTCTGCCGACGTCCGACGCCGTGGGCCTCTACCAAAAGCTTGTATGCTACAATGTTTTTTATTCTGTAGTATTTACAATTTAATTAATTACACCACACCTCTTCATAATAGTTTTATTAAAATCGTATACAAATTACTTACTTACCTACCTGAAGTCATGCATTCAACGAGTTATTGCTGATTTCTCCATGATGACTCATTTTACAATAGTTTCAATGATTGCATGTTTTATGGTACGTACAAAAAAATATAAATTTTATCTGGTTGGTACTGCAATTAACAGGACTACATCGTAACACTACACGGTTAAGCTACGCTTAACGACGTCACCCGATAGATGAGTGACCAATAGACTATTTATCGCAAACTGAGTTCCGCGGTAAGCGAAGGTGAAAGTCCCAGCTGTCTTTGACAGTTACTGGGCATTTCGAACCCCAAAGTCTGACAATCGGATCTTACCGAGGAGTATCAGATTATCTAGTAACAGGGTTGTGGAGATTGAATAGGCAGTCGAATTTCAGAAGTTATCACCACTATACTGGTAGGCCGGCCATACTTTTGTGACTAAATAAGTATGTAGGAATCGTAAAGTTCCTTGCTGTAGTTTTTGCCCCATAAGAAAAAAGTGTGTGTTTATGTATTAGCACTAAACGAAAAACTACACGTAAATCATATACATGAGCAATTTAATTGAATGTTACAGGATATGAGGAACGGTAGGCATTTGCATTGAGTAGCGGATATTCGCTTGAATAACTGAAAATTACAAAATCTTTAATGATGCGGTAAACTATTTTGTTTTTATTAAATTCTACACTGGTTAAGTTACAGCGCGTAGTGGAATAAAGCATATTCTCTTACGCTTTAAAATAATAATACCCTTAAAATAACAAAATCTCAATATTTTTGACTTTTGTTTCTGACTGGACGTCTGTCTGTAAGAGTTGGATATGCAAACTCATTCGTTTATTGTTTACACGCAAAGTTCGAGATTATGATAACAAACGGGATAGATTATTAATTTAGAAGAGGCCTGTGACCCGGTAGTGCAATTAATGATAAGTAGGTTTTTTTATGTATACCATACAAATTACAGGTACAAACTAAATCTTATAAATAAGGTGATAGTTACAATAAACAGTTAAAATATTGCGAAGACAATAAGTGTACTATTTAATTATAAAATACCAAAAAAATCTTGTCAGTATATAAATTATAACGATCAACACTGTATTCAGGATCGTAAACTGTAATTGTTACAACGTATTCACGTCGATGTTGCTTTATCAATATAAATCAGTGCATGTGAACGTGCGAATTTATGCAAAACAAGTCACAAAAAATATGTACCTAAGTACAATCACGACCACTCGTTACGCACTCACTTACGTTAATGCACTTTACTAAATTCGAAAGCGATTTACTTGTGTACTATCGAATTCGAAAGTGACATGAGGTAAGGAAATAACAATCAATACGGTTGGAGAAAAATCGTATTTCTAAATAAATCAAATATTTGTGTTCGTGACTGTATCTACAATATTAATTGCAAGAATCCATTGAACCGGTATGTTCTGACGTTTTAATTATAGCTCCAATCATGTCTGTTTCGGACTAAGTTAATTTATCAGTCAAGTCTTCAGATTATTTCAGTTACCTGCGTCAGGCACTTGCTGTCTGACATTTTGGGCACATTTTATTATATTTTAAACGTTTAAAAGTTAAGATGGATACTCCTGAGACAAAAGATAGGGTTCATTTTACACTAAATGGGAGAAAGTTTAGCGGTGAGTGAATTGTTTTATAATTTGTTTAAAAACAGTGGTTACTTTTTTTTTAATGATGTATTTGAATATACCAGCAAATACTGTTGATTTAATTTTTGTATATAATGAAACGGAAAAGAAAGAAAAAGTTTTTATTGGAGTCAGAAAGTGCCAATCAAATAAAAATATCAATAAAACTAAATTAGTCCTGTACATGACGTCAAAAATAAGGGCTTTTTGGCTTCATACTTTAAAAAGTATCATAGCATTCTGATAAGGCCGATATAACGAAAAAAAGAAATAAAAAACTTGGTACTTAGTATTAAGTTCTACTGATGGTGTAAATGACTAATCTCACCATGTTGGTTTCTAAAGTCGTTTGCAATTGTTTAATTGTTTGAAAATTTTAAATTTTCTACCAGTTTTTTTTTTTAAGAACCATTTGTTCTTTTTTTTAATTTCCCAGCTGGTTCCGAGTTCACAGTGGACCTAACATTGAACGAGTACATCCGTCGTTATGCAGAACTCCGCGGTACTAAGTACATGTGTCGTGAGGGCGGCTGTGGAGCCTGCGTGGTCGATGTTCGAGCACATACGCCTTCTACAAATGAGATCACCACCTTCTCTGTTAATTCAGTAAGAAAAAAATCAGTAATACAGGTCATCATCATCAGCCTATAATGTTCCCACTGCTGGGACACAGGCCTCTTGTACGTGAGTGGGAGTGGGCCATAACCACAACGCTGGCCCAGTACCTACGGGTCGGTAGATGTCGCTTGTCTTTGGTTTTTTTTTTCTAGGACATGCCGCGGTTTCCTCACGATGTTTTCCTTCACCGTTTTGAGAGCAGTGGCGATGAAATAAATAATGTAATGCGCCTGGCTTGGTTCGAACCCACGACCTACATGCAACTTAGTATTTACAGGTATTGATTTACAAAACAGCTTATTAAAGTTATATCATAGAGATACCCTTTAACGCTCTTAAACCCCTAGGAGGGAAATAAAAGTCGCTAATTATTTTTTATGTCGTTAAAGTGAAAAAAAAAAACAAGATACTGGCTTTTCTTTAGGTTTTGCACAGGATATTCATTCCAAGATTTCAGCCATGCCACGCGAGCCTCAAAGAGCGTCAGCATAATGACGGGGCCCCCTCTCAGAGGGCCAAAGCCTGCCGGGGTCTTAATCCATCACCGTAACCCCGGTACATAAAGGGCTATTGAAGGACATCGTGGACTTTAGTCAGTACAAGTCTGACAGTGGGGGTGGGACGCCTCATCTGATGATTTAACACATTAAAAAAAAAAAAGATTTCAGCCCTAGGAGTTTGATGGAGTGTTATGAAAGTTTATTTATTGCGATTTCTAAAACTAAGTGAACCACGCAATTTCAGTAGGCCTAAATGGCTACTTTACTGGAATTATAACGTTATAAGAATCGTAAAATGGAATATACTATTCTACTGAGTATAATTGCAAAAGAATAACGTTGCTAAAGTGACATGGTCATACTGAAACAGATTTAAATAGAAAAGTGTTTGTTTCAGTGCCTTGTTGCCATCATGTCCTGTGACGGCTGGGACATAACAACGGTCGAGGGCATCGGTAACAGGAAGATCGGCTACAACATCATACAGAAACGACTCAATCACTTTTTTGGATCACAGTGTGGCTACTGCAGCCCAGGATTCGTGATGAGCATGTACAGGTAATAGGCTTGATGAAAAATCTATAATATAAAAATGGATCGCAAAATGTGTTGCTACGCTCATAACTCGAAAACGGCTGGACCGATTCGGATAATTCTTTTTTTGTTGTGTTTGTAACCACTGGGATCGGGTTTTAGACCGGGTCTTCCACCCGTGCAAAGCCGGGACGCGCCGCTAGTTTCGAATAATCCTGCTCTGTAACGTGACGAAGTATCGGTTACTTCCAAAAAATGAGGTATTCCACTTAGGGCACCCGCTGACAATGGCACCTGAGCTACTGGCACCTTATCTATTCGACATAAGGCTCCTGTCAAATTTTTCGCAGGTGCCAGGTGCCCTAACTGGAATACCTCCAAAAAACATCTTATTCCTAAACAATTTTTATTAATATTTTAGTTTTTTGTATTTACTAATTAGCGACAAAATGATTGCTTGCGTCATTTCGTCTGTTCGTGACGTCACTTCTATGATTGCCAATAGTAGACAGAATAATTTAATAGAAGTGTCGAAGAACGTCATTCTCTTCAGATTGTTTTTTTCCTGTGAAATGGCGAATGGCTGTATTTTTTTGTGATTTTATTTCTTCCAAAACATGAAGGATTGCACATTAGATAAGTACGTTTCCGCCAATATTTTTGACATTATATTTTTTGAATTCATTTCGTTTGAATTCAGGCACTTAATGCACTCAACCAGTCGCGGTATATTATTTGATGTTTTGTTTTCAACACTTTTGAATAGAAACTACAAATCAATTTGGTGAAGCAATTCAATTTGACTGGTTCAACCAAATATCCAATAGCAGTGCTTGTTTTGTTGATTTTTGTATAAAATCTATTTTATCCCCTTCTTTTTTTAACGTTTACCCGTCATCCTGATTTTAGTGAATTGTATTCCAATATTTCCAGTCTCGCACAGGGCAGTGACCGTCATCTAACTGAGGCGGAAATAGAAAACTCTTTGGGCAGCAACCTTTGTAGGTGTACCGGCTACCGTCCTATTTTAGAAGCATTCAAATCTTTGGCCGTCGACGCAAATCCGAATACATTGAGCAAGATAAAGGATATTGAGGATATTTCTGAGCAAATATGTCCGAAATCCGGTAAAACGTGCGGCGGCGCTTGTGGGAGCAATGAGGAGTGGTGTTTGGTAAATATGGATAACATAAGTGCTCCGGATTTGCCTAAGAAAATACATCTCGCCGATGGAAGGCTTTGGTTCACTGTTGGCGATGTAAGATCAATATTTACTGCTTTAGACGACGCTGGATATGATTCTTACATGTTGGTCGCTGGTAATACTGCAAAAGGTGATTATTTTATTTTGGAATCTGAATTCAACAGGAGACTTAATTATTTTTAAACACAAAAACACAGAATGTTCAAAACGGGGGATAGAAAATTCAGCTAGCTAGTGCGAGTTGCGATGGTTTAATTGGTAAGGCGTCTGGAGTACATATGCAGAAGACGCGGATTCAAATCCCAATTGCAACTGGATTTTTCTTTCCTCTAAAATTATCTTACAAGAAAGATTTGAATGTTTTGTAACTCAAAAACTACTAGACCACCAATTCTAATTGTTAAAGAATTTTCGAAAATGGTTCACTGCCACTATTGTCACTGAGTAACATAGACTATACCTAGGGAGAGAGAGATGAGCAGGCAGAGCCTCTGGTAAAATTGAGTGAGTTAAACAATCTTCGTCGTACTACAAAAATTTAAACAGCTGTTGAACAGTTGTCTAAAAAAAGTGTCACTGCAAAATGGACCTTATTTCAAAGTGAAATGCCGATTTGACATTGACAGTTTATTTTGGCAAGTGTTGAACAGACTGATATTTAATTTGGTGGTAAGACGGTCTATTTTTGTACATCTTTGGCGAGTTCCGAACTAGCTACTGTCTAAGAAACTATCGTAATTAAGCTGAACATTCTGTACCGTATAGAACAGGTGTACAGTGAGTTCTAAAAGTTCTATTACATTTCAGGAGTCCGTCCAATATTGTTTTACCCGAAGGTCCTAATAGACATAAGTGATGTGAAGGAGCTGGCCACACATTACTTGGACATAAACTTAGTCCTCGGGGCCAACATGACGTTGACTGATACCATGAACTTGTTCAAAGAGTTATGTGTGTCTAATGAAGACTTTTGGTATTTGGGCATACTGTATGATCATATGGAGCGAGTGGCTCATATACCTGTGAGAAATGTAAGTGAACTAATTATCCGATTGCTTCTGAAGAATGTCAAAATTAATTTTAGTTGTGTTTGTAGTTAAAAACAGCATGTTTCGTTTTTGTAGATATTAGTGTTTTCTAGGTTTATTTCTATAATGTAATATAATATAAAAGTGCGCGATTTGAAGCTCTATTGTCTTCCGCCACTGATGAAATGTTCGAATTTGTTCGTATATCACGCCTTTATTTTTTTACTATAGTCCTCGCCATATAAGTGTGGAATAAAGGTCATTGATCCTAATAACGCATCGTAAGAATTCCATTATACCATCGTTCGAATTTCAAAATAAAATGTAAAGTCACGGTCGCCCCTTACCACAATTCGTTTATTTTGATCGTGTTACGACACTTTCTTTACTTTTTTTCGAATGGTTTTGAAATATTGGAATACATTGGTACACGGGGGTCAACGAATTTTATTCCACACATATATGGCGAGGACTATAGCTCAAAATATCTTATCAAAGTATCACAGTACCAACAATTGGTAACCTCTTTTGCATTATGTCGCAAATCCTTGCACGGTTCCACCCCACGCGAAACGCGTTTAGTAGTTTCACTGTGGGAACGAGATGGCGCTAGACGACTTGTATAGCTCTGTTTCTTGGAAGAAATTGGGACATACGCAGCAAAAAGAGGTTACCAACTTTTGGTACTGTGATACCCCCCGGGTGTCTATCTCGTTTTTAGACCACAGCATGCTTACCTGATTCTTACCTACAGGCCTGATTATTTTCATTCTGTTTCTTTGGTTTTTATTGTTTTAGTATCATAAGTTTTTCAGGTTAGTTCAAATTGTTTGTTTTTTTTCAGATTGGAACTCTAGCTGGCAACTTGGCTTTGAAAAATTCAGATCCTTGTTTTCCGTCAGATATTTTTCTTTTGTTGGACTGTGTTGGAGCTACGGTCACCCTAGGTATGTCTATTTTCCTTTGGATAAAAGAAAGTGTTTGGATAAAAAAAAAATTAAAAAAAAATGATTCTAGTTGACCGTGATATGAGGAGGACGGAGTTGAAATTACCTGAATTTTTGAGGACGGATCTGAGAGGAAAAGTAATGACCGAGATCAAACTACGCCCACTCTCCCGAAACTATGAATTAGTTACATATAAGGTGAGTGAGGCTTTTTTTTTAAGTGGTAAAATCATTAGATGAGTCCTCCCACCCCGGGCAGGGCAGGAGGGATTGTCAGGCTAGTACTGACTAAGATCCAGAGTGTCCTTTTTATGTTCCGGGGTCACGGTGCTGGAATAAGTCCCGCGACCCGAAGGTAAGTCAGGCTTATTGTATTTTTGACTGTTACAGAAACTATTTTTTTCTTTCTTAGCAAAATGGCTCTCAATCCACATATTAATCTTAGCGTCTAATTAAGTTTTAAATATTTGATTTCATAGCAATTAATTTATGTACAAAGGAACATTGTACTTTTAATTAGCTGATTGGATTTCAAATACAAAGATTTTGTGAAATACTAATTACATCGCGTAGCAACATAATTTTGGTTAGCTACTGAAATTGAAGCTCGTATCGAGAACGAAAAACGTTTATAATACACTATAGACCAAGATGCCAGTGCCCAGTGACCTACGTCATTATAGCAAAGCTAAAATTTTGAGTCTTTATAGTCTACTATAAAGTTAAGACAGTATGCGTACTTACTAGATCGAAAGGCCACCCTTCCACACCACAGGTAGCGAGTCCTAAAGGTGGGTAAAAACCTTACTTAACTACGTCATTTTAGCAAACCTACATTTTACATGATATTTCTCATGGTGCTAATTCAAGACCTTTTGTAAGTTGCCAGATCAATCCGATATTATACGATAGGCCAATCATTCTCCCAGATGCCTTAAAGTCCTTCCCTTAAACTTGAATACCCAACTTGAGGGTAGATTTTTGTAAATCGCCCCTTGCTTCGCTCGTGATTTAATTTTTTAAATCCCTCGCTACGCTCGGGACTAAACCCCGAGTCCTTCGTTACGCTCGCTATTTAAATTGTCACCCGCGATAGAAGACAGTGCTTTATCCTCTTGGTTAATAATCTACTATTACAATAATTGGAGATAATATTAAAAAATTGTCATTCAAGAACTTGTCCAATGTATAGTAGTATTTGTGAATTAGCAGCTGGTGTAGGGTAATTTTAAATTTCTTAACTGGCAAGCATTTAAGGAAAGATTTTAGTGATGTTACACATAAAAAAATCTAAACATGAACATTTTCTTCCAGATAACACCGAGGGAACAAAACTCTCAGGCATATTTAAATTCGGCATTTCTTTTCAAACTCCACCCTCACACATATCTTGTAGAAGAAGCGTCCATTGTGTACGGTAATATTAATCCATCATTCACCCACGCTTATGACACGGAGAAGTTTTTGGTTGGCCGAGACATATTCAACAATCATACTTTACAATCGGCTCTGCAAATTTTGGAGAAAGAAATTGATCCTGATTTTCGACCACCGTATCCACCTCCAAGCATCAGGAAAAAAATTGCATTGGGTCTCTTTTATAAGGTTAGTTCCGATTAATTGCCTCAACTGACTGAATTTATAGCTTTTTAATAAATAAGACGATTCTTACTGAAAACTGCAGCCCGAGTGGTCGAGCCTTCTCAACGCACGGATTTATAAGGATTTTGTGCCGCATTGTCAGGCGGGGAACATCACTCGTCCCCGCAGTTGTGCCTGTATGTGTCTTAGGCATCAATGAATATCATATTTTATGGTATATGCATTGACATTAATAAACTAAAAAACTATCTTCGCAGTGTATTATCAAACTCTGTCCAAAAGACATACTGCATCCCATGTATAAGTCTGGAGCTACCACACCAAGTGAGGACAGACCACCGGTCAGCCGCAGCTATCAAGAATATGACACAGACCAGAAATACTTCCCTATCACTCAGCCGCTGTTGAAGAAAGAAGGAATAATTCAATGTGCCGGGGAAGCTGTCTACAGTGATGACATGCCGGCGATCAAAAACGAAGTTTTTGCTGCACTGGTCCTATCCACTGTAGCAAAAGCAGACATAGAGAGTATTGATGCTTCTGAGGTTCTTGTAAGTACACAGACTCTTTCTAATTCACGCTTGAAGTTATATTTTGTAGTGCATCATATGTAAACGTTGTAAAATAATACTTTCATTCAACATTTATGTACATTTCAGAGAGAAGATGGTGTTTTAGCAGTGTTAACTTCCGGAGACATACCAGGTGTTAACAGCATAGTTCGAGCAGATTATATGCTCATGGTAGAAAATGAGGAACTGTTGGCTAGCAATAAAATACTGTACTACAATCAGCCAGTGGCTATTGTTGTTGCAGTGACTCAAGAATTAGCGGATAAGATGGCGTGTTTAGTTAAAGTGAATTATAAGAATATTCCTAAAAAGCCCATTGTTTTTACCATTGAAGATGCACTACATGCACCAAAAGAAGAAAATAGAGTGTTTTCTTATCCTGGACTCGTACCAACAGATAGAGGAGCTAATACTAGAAAAGTTATCAAAGGAACTTTCATTAGTCCTCGTCAGTATCACAATATGATGGAATTGCATACAACTGTTACGAAGCCTGTTGATGAAGGTTTTGAAGTTATATCGTCAACTCAGTATATGGACTTTACGCAAGCAACAATCGCACAGCTTTTGAAAATGCCTGAGAGTTTGTAAGGAAATCAGTATTGAAAAACAATTATTTGAGGAAAATTAGTATCATGTATTTATATTTAAATGTCATGTTGGTTATTTCAGAATAATCGTAAAAACAAGAAGATGTGGAGGTGGTTTTGGTGGTAAAATCAGTCGGCAACATTTTGTAGCATGTACAACGGCATTAGTTGCATATAAACTGAATAAGCCTTGTAGAATGTCTATGTCAATGCAGAGTATTACGCGAGCTACTGGGAAAAGACCAAACAGCAGACTCGATTACGAGGTAGGAAATATGGGAACACCCAAATACTCCGAAATATTTTATTCCGATTTTCATGACTCCGAATATCATAATACCTAAAAATTACAATATCTATTATTAAGAATCTCGAAATTTATTTGACCGAAATTCGTATGTCCGATTTCTTCGTTTTCCGATTTTCACATATTCGAAAAATGTAACGCTCGATGAGTTCTCATTCCGAAAAACGAAACTCCGATTTTCAATATTCCGAATAAACTGATTTTTTTCGGAATATTGAAAATTGGAGTTTCGTTTCTCATTCTACAAAGTCTGCTACGAATTGCTGCAAAACTGGCTAAACGTAGTTGTGTCTACCGTAATCGTAGAGTGTGCCTGCGTATGCGCGGAGTGGCGAGGCGTATCCTACATATAAACTTTCACTGTTTGCCTTCAGGATTGTTATTGTTATTAGGAGAACTTAGGATCCAAGAGCGAGCGAAGCGAGCTCGGGACTCGGGGCACCCCGACTCGGACAGGTTAGGTGTTAGGTTACTTTAAACCTTGCTCACAGAAATAGGAGCCCCGCGCAGCGGGGCTCCGTCGATCTACCTTGGTAGGTGGCGGTCAACAAATGAAATTAAAACATTGAATTATCGGAATTCTAATTAATCGGAATTCGTGTTTTTGATGATTCGGAAAATATTATTATTCGGAATTTTAGATATTCGGTCTTTTGAAACTCGGTATGTTGAAAATCGTAATTATAAACGTTAGAAATATTGAAATTTCGGAATTATGAAAACAGAAATAATGATCAATCGGAGTTGTTATATTAGGAATTTCGAACCATTCGGAATTATGAAAATCGGTATTTTGAAATTCGTATTTATGAATTTCGGAATTAAGTTTTTCGTATTATCGTAGTGTACCCAGGAAATATATGTATAATTCGGTTACTAAAAGATGTCATTTTTAAAGGTTTTTGAAACTGACATTTTTATTGTACTAGGTTGGGGTTGACGACATTGGTGAAATCCAATATATGGACGCTGTATTTTATTTGAATGATGGCATATCCAGAAATGAAAATGAAAATGCGTACGCTACCGAGTCCTTAAAAAACTGTTATGATTTCCGGAGATGGAAATGTGATTCTTTTGGCGTTATTACAGATGCTCCATCGAATGTATTTATGAGGGCTCCTGGTAAGTTGTTGAATTGCAGTACAAAGGTGCTAATGTGATAATTATATAAATAATAATCTTAATCTTTTTTCAGGCGGCTTGGAAGGTATTTCAGGAATAGAGCATATTATGGACCATATAGCGGAAGAATTAAATCGAGACCCAGTACAAGTTCGCATGGCCAACTATCGTCGAGAAGATAATGATCTACCAACCTTAGTTCCGATGTTTCTAGAGAGGATAAACTTTAAAGAGCGACAGGAGCGTATCAAGGAGTTCAATCATCTTAACAGATGGAAGAAACGCGGAATAAAGATGAACAATATGGCCTTTCCATTACAATACCTCGGTAATTATGGAGCTCTTGTGTCTGTGTATCATGGCGACGGAAGTGTGGTCATAAACATTGGTGGTATTGAGATCGGACAAGGACTTTTCACTAAAATAGCTCAAGTAGCAGCTCATGAGCTCGATGTTCCTGTTGAGACTGTGTCAATCATGCCTAGTTTAAACTTTGCGACTCCAAATTCTTTTGCGACAGCGTCTAGTATTACTAGCGAATGCTGTGCCTATTCAGTGATTAGATGTTGTGACCAGATTAAAGCAAGACTGGCGCCAATTAGAGCAGCTATGCCGACTGCTTCATGGCAAGAAATCGTATTTGAAGCTGACGCGCAGGGAGTTTCGTTACAAGCGAATTATTTGACGAGTCCTAATGATCCAAGATTGGTGGATTACTCCATATTCGGTATTGCTGTGACTGAGGTTGAGGTAGACATTTTGACTGGCAGTAAGTGGATTGTTCGTACAGATATATTTGAAGACGCTGGTCGTTCTATGAATCCAGCTATAGATGTCGGCCAGGTGAGATATATTTCAATGTTGGTTTGTTCAAAAAGGGAAGAGAAGTTGGAAGCGTAAAGGATAATTTTATTATTTTTTTAAAGGTGGAAGGAGCTTTTATAATGGCTTTATCTTTGTGGATGATGGAAGACGTAGTTTACAACGAGCATACGGGAGAATTGTATAGTGATCGAACGTGGACTTACAAAATAATGGGAGCAAAAGACATACCGAATGATTTTCGTGTTTATTTAAGAAGAAAAAGGCCAAATCCTGTTGGTATTTTGGGATCTAAAGGTAAAACACTATTATGCGATGTACTACGTTTTGTAGATCTTTTGAAAAGTTTCTTAAACCATTTTTTTTTCTTTTATAGCTACTGGTTATCCTCCATGTTGTCTTGCTTATGTATTAGTCGAGTCATTGAGAGATGCCATAGAATACTCTCGAAGAGACAGTGGGCACGATGCGAGTTATCTTTGTTTGAGTAAGTGCTTTATTTTATATTTTCTTTTTTATTATAACAACTCCTCGATCGAATTATGTGTAAGCGCATGACTGGTGTTAGCTTAAAGGATATAATAGATTTTGCACCCAGTAGGTGAATTTATATGAAACTGGAGTGGATTACCATTTTTGCGTATAATTGTGGATGGTATCTCGATGTCAAAATTGCTGTTCCAAAGCCAAATACTTTGTACTACATGTTATAATGTTTAATGTTGCAGAAGTTCCAGTTAATCTTGAAAGTATTGTTGAAGCAGCTGATGTGAAAATAGAGGAATTCCTTTTATATTAGGAAGAAGAGTTGTTTACCATAGACTGTTTATAAAGTTTTTTTTTAAGTTATATTTTACATTTCATAACCGTATTTTTATTGTAATTGTTTCATTTTGGGCAAGGTTCTTTAGTTTTAAACCTTCTAATAACTGCATACACTCAACTTTTTCTATTGTAGGTCTGCATAAGTTTTAAGATTTTTTTTGTATTGTTTTCCTTAGTATTGTGTCACTGCTGAGTAAAGGCCTCCCCTAATTCCTTCCAGGAACTTTAATATACATCATGTTATAATATTTTATTTATGTTTTGTAAAAGATTTCATAAATGTTGTGTTCTTATTAGCTGATATGACCCGACTTATTGTAATATATTAAACGCTTTAAAGATAAATAACAAATTGTTAAAACTTGGTGATCTGTGAGTTTGTTTCAGGGTTTCTTATCCGATTAACCGCAAAAGAAATAGCAGCCTTCTGCAATTTAAAATTAGTATCCATAGATAAAACGCATATATCATAGTAATAGTTAGTCTTTAACGCAGAATAAACTATTATAATTAGAATAGATAAAACGGATAAATTTACAAGATGATCTTTATATTATTTCACTTATAATTTATATTACTGGCTGACCCGGCTAACTTCCTTTTGCCGCAGAATTATTTACTCACCTTTGAAACTGACTGGCGTGTTGGTCTAGTGGTTAGTAACCCTGACTGCTATGCCGGGGGTCATGGGTTCAATTCCCACCACCCACCCAGAACAAATGTTTGTGTGATGAGCATGATCATTTGTTCTGTGTCTATAATCTGGTGTAATTTATCTATGTGTATAATATGACGAATGTATTTAGAAATATGTAGGTATGTTTATCAGTTGTCTACATAGAACCCATAACACATGTTGTGCTTAGCTTGGGACTAGATGCGGCTGGATGCAGCTACTAGGGCGTTGTGTTGTAGTTGTGGAATATAAAAAAATCTTCCCTGGACTTCCAATAATAATTCAAAATCAGCCAAATCGGTCCAGCTGTTCTCGAGTTTTAGCGAGACTAACGAACAGCAATTTGTTTTCATATAATAAAAGATATATAATAACAGTATCAGCTGATCTTACCTTAGCGTTTGTTGAACCTCTTTGTCGATCGTAAATCTATTGCTTGTACCACTAGTTATTTGATTATATGGACAGACTCGGCGCCGGGGCGGACATAACTAAGTTTATTGCTTACTTCAATAACTACCTTACTAAGTAAACTCTTGCCTCTCATTTTTATTATTCAAGTTATTCAATTCTCAACCTCTTTGTTATCAAGTGTAAGATTGTTCTGATCTTTTAGATCTTTTTGTTTAGCTTTGTTTTATTTTGGTGCAATTATTTTACTTAGTCACTGTTTTCTTCTCTCAATGATCGTTCCTTATTCATCACTTTTTTCATCTAAAACCTGTATTTCAATCACCCAACAGAAATAACAACTTGTTAAAAACTTATTCATAAATTGAAGTTCTAATTGACCGTAAATTATTAGACCTCTGCGAAAATTGTCAAATATCCACCTTACAACTACTAGCTATAATGTACTTTGCCCACAAGAATTTAAAGTGTATATTCCGATGTAAGATAGCGTACGCATCCCATTTATTAAAGAAATATCTCAATTCTTTGTCTGGAAGGGTCAACGGCCGCCACGGGCAGGTGTCACCCACACCGGAACATTATGACATGAATCGTGCAATTCCTTTCAAAATGAATAAAATATATTTTTCAGATTTTTTCATTTACTTCTTTGTTGGTACTGTCAAAAGAGTCGATTATTGCATGAACAATTGAACATATCTGCTATTAGCTTATTCGTTAGAATTTTAGCTAGAGATTATGCCCTGGAATATTGGGCGAATTGAATAAACGCCTGTAAAAGCCCAATAAATGCCTTGTGTCTGCTTGTTTTGCTCAGCTAAGTTTCTGCTTATTTTTTTACTAAACATAGTTATTCGTTTTTATGCCCGGTGATCGGGCATTTATTTGAGTGGAAAATCATTTTTGCCAATATGCCAAGTTTATGCCCATTTTGTTAATAAATGTTTTTCCCCTCGACACATCTCTAATAATTGTGACTGACTTTGGATTTATAGTCGTCTGTACCCTGGATAGTGCGTCTCCAAGTCGCCATTTGATCAAGAGCGCAGAAGGCAGCCAATGAAACAGGGTGTAGTTTTAGTCAGTTAGGGTCTGTTTCGGTATCCTTTAGTTTATTTCAAAGAAAGAAAGAAAAGAGATTTATTGGAACACATGACGTAATAAACAAAATTACATTAATAAAAACAACAGAGAAAAACAAAAATTAATAAAAGAAAAACAAAGGAAAATAAAACAAAAACATAAAACAATTTAGTCCTGCGCGAGGCCAAAAGGCTGCTACCTCAGCATATGCTGCGACATTTAACTGTCAAAGCGCTGGTTTTCTGGTAGGGCCCAACATGCCATGACAATAATTAAACTAAACAGAACCCACACAACTTACATAAATGTTAACACAAACTCAAAGTGAAAACTGCCAATATTAATAGAACCCTGAAACCCAAGTAACTTCGCTAGTTAATGGCGATATCTCCAGTCGTGACGGGTGTATAGTGGCCTATAGAGATAGCGTGTTTGATTGAAGATGACGCCCAAGACAATGGCGTTAGGTATCATTTTGCATCAAAGCCCAAGGGGTGACAGTTCGACCAGAGACCCAGCGTAGCGGAAAATAGCCTGCGCAGTATAGCGAGGAGCCAATGCCGACGGCGACTGACTAAGTCTCGATTACGAGCTATATTTATGATAAGGCTGCGAGATGGGAATATTTTATTTTATTTTTTAGGTTCTGTAGTTGAAAATTAACTGATGCAACAAAAAAACGTTCCAAGTTTTAATTTTCATCTAAAATAGCAGACTCTTCGCTATTTCTCAAACCCAAACCTATGAACTTAGTCTTAGCTCAGTTACACTTCATTTTGCAATATTTATGCATTCGATTAATGTTCCTATTCGTATGATAAGCTTGATCACGGTCGTTTGAGATTGGACCAAAGCTTTGTTGAATTATTGGATTTGACCATCCACAATCACTTGACCCGGTATAATATTTTTCTCTATAAATTGTGATACATTTAGAACCATAACTTAACCAATCTTACTATCAATCTAATTAAACGTAAAGGTTAACCTTTTGCGACTCAACTAATAAAGCCGCTTTTCTTTTGTAACCCAAGCAAGAAAATCAATTTCGTTCACTTACCCGGCGTCACTAACGCTTCGAAGAAAATTAGTACAAATGGACTCAATAAAGTGGAACAAATAAATACATTTCCCAGTCGTTGGTCATTTGTTCAGGACGTGCGTACGGACATATTTATCTAGGTAGACTGGATTGCCAATTTGTTCTGTGACACCTTTGTTATGTGTTCAATATTTTAGCGCAGTAGTCCTATTTCGTGCAAAGGTGTCAGGGGAAAGTTTAGAGTAGTCATTTCTTTTATTTGGAACTCTAATATCATATACAAGGGTAGTATGTGTGGGCGGTGACAGTTGAGAAAAAGGCAATTTGAATCGGTCCGGCAAGCTAGGTAGACATCTTGGTTACTCCATGGTAAACTTCCCGCGTTCCTAAGTTTTTAATCGAGCTATATCTCGGGCATCCTTGATCATTTTGTATTCAGTGTGTTTTAGCAAATAATTATAAGTGTTAACGAAGGTTTTGTGAGTGTTATTTCCGATTTCGCGACCCTTCTGATATCGACTCTCCGTTAAGTATAGCAGTAAAATTGACGACGATAAACGGCTATATTTTTATATTAGGTATTTGCGTCACTTTGGATATTCACTTTATTCACATTACAAGTGATTAATCTACGCAAGACGCGCAGGGCGGCGAGTAAAGGGCAACTCGCCGCCCGACCATGGACCATGCCCGGGTCGACGGCGCGTCGTGTTCCACGCGCGCCTCAAAGAGCGTCAGCATAATGACGAGGCCCCCTCTCAGAGTGCTAAAGCCTGCCGGGGTCGCGGGTCTTATACCATCACCGTGACCCCGGAACATAAAGGGCTATTGAAGGACACCGTGGATTTTAGTCAGTACAAGTCTGA
Source organism: Agrotis ipsilon (assembly GCA_028554685.1). Lineage (NCBI taxonomy): Eukaryota > Metazoa > Arthropoda > Insecta > Lepidoptera > Noctuidae > Agrotis > Agrotis ipsilon. The sequence continues at coordinate 12,982,834 of CM052955.1, forward strand.
CAGTACCTCTCGCCCTGCCCGGGGTGGGAGGTCTCATTTGATGATTTTACCACGTAAAAAAAAAAAAAAAAGTGATTAATCTAGACAAGTATTAGAGATTGTAAGATTGTGGGCGTATTAAGAGCGTGTCGAGCATGACTTGAGCCGAGTCTATTATTGTGAATATTAGTAAATCAGTTTTGTAAACAGATTCTCAATAACAAAAGGATTAGCAGTTAAAACAGGATGATTAACAGATTCTCTGCTCAAAAACTCTGCTCGCAAATTCCACCCGCAATTACTTCAGTTCCGAAATATCGGAAACTGGAAACAAATAACAAACATGGTAAATATCTCGTTTCATGTTCTAATGGTTTGTTGTAAAATCAACAAAAGAGTTATGTATCCAGTCCAATGTTGTGTTATATGTTTTTATCTGTCTGCACAATCTCTTTTGCGGGCAGTACTACGAAAGAGCATAAATGCATACAATATAATACATAATTATGGCAAACAGAAAACCGTTAATAACTTGCTGTCAGGTCACATTTCTTTTTTATTGACCATACATTTATCATAAAGTTAAAGTTTGTCACAATCATGTTTAAAACCGAGGTATTCCACGAAGGGCACCTGCTGATAATGGCACCTGAGCTACTTGCACCTTATCTATTCGACATAAGTGTTCTGTCAAAATTTTTGGCAGGTGATAGGTGCCCTTCGTGGCATACCTCTTAAAACCCATAGGTATATTAAATCTTATAAGTCACGATAGTTCATCGAATTTCATCGCTATGTGAAAAAAAACAATTTATTCCATTTTGTTCACCCAGGTGAATATCGCGAAAAAAAAGTCGCCTTTGTTCACACAGGTGATATTTTTCCGAGGTGAACAAAGTGGACAACTTTGGTGTCTTCAATTCACCTGGGTGATATCACTCAAGTGATATTTTTCCGAGGTGAATTGAGGACGCCAATGTTGTTCACTTTGTTCATCCAGGTGAACAAAGTAGAATAAACCGAAAAAACTGTAGGTATCCAGGTTTTAATATTACATTACAATAATGAAAGAGTTTGAAGTTTTCTTGAACCGTGAAATAAAAGTCGTAATTTAGCTAAGAGTCTGTCTTGTCTCCTTCCTTAATTGAAAAACTACGACTGTGAGTTATTCTTTTATAGCTTTAAGACCCTTAATTTATATCCGGAGGATGTCAAAGTTTTTATTTAACTAAATTGCCTTTGTGTTAGGTTCAATTGGATATAAGTAAAAGGCTCGTTTTAAGGATTCGTTTGCTTCGCTGCCCGTCTGTCTGTCTGCCTGTCCGTCTATCACCAGACTGTATCTCATGAACCGTGATAGTTAAAGAGTTACAATGACAGTTGATGTATTTCTGTTGCCGCTATAACAACAAATAATAAAAACCAGAATAAAATAAATATTTGAGCTGGCTGGTGTAAGTGAGATTAAACGTTTTTAAACGCACCCACGACGATGCAGAAACTCCTAGTGAGGGTCATTATTATTAATAGCCTACGTTATCCCACTGCAGGAAAAAGGCCTCCCTTCCCTCCTTCCATTTAAAAATGAGTCTAGCTCATCCCGCCATAACCTTCTGGGCCTACCGCGTTGACGTTTCCTGACCTTTGGGCTCCATAGAGTGGTTATTTTAGCCCAGTGCTACTCCGGCATGCGGCAGATATGGCCAGCCCCGTTCCAGTTTAATATTGCAGCTGTGAGGTCAACATCAGCTAGTTTGGGTTTTGGAGCGAAGCATGGTATTTCTGATGCGGTCCGAAAATTTGACACCCAGTATACTTCGCTCCATAGCTCGTCTCGACTCCAAGTGCGGACTTCTGGTCGCGGGACTTATCCCATTACCGTGACCCCGGAACACAAATGGCTATTGAAGGACACCGTGGATTTTAGTCAGTACGAGTCTGACAGTCCCTCCCACCCTGCCCGGTGTGGGAGGACTCATTTGATGATTTTACCACGAAAAAAAAAGTGCGGACTTCTGTTGTTTGTGCTCCATACTTGAGGGTAGGGAGAATGGACATGTTCATGAGCTTTCGTTTCAGCGACAGAGGGAGAGTACCCTTCATAAAGTGCTTCATCGACCAATAGCTCTTTCAGGCATTCTCGGTGCGTCAAGCAACTTCTTTATGGTATCGTGCCTGGAAAGAAGTCTCTTTCCAGGCACATACAGTACATATATCTCGGTCAAGTAGTCACTTGACCGAGATATATGTACTCATGGACATATTCAATTGCCAGTGTGGGCCAAACTAAAAAAATAAAAGAAAGTACGGTTATGTAGACTAATCATCAAGGTGTCTAGGCTCTTAAACACCTAGGTTACCCCGACCAACATTCTTCATTCCAGTTTAGTTGAAAATAAAATGATGCCCCAACTTTATCGAGCGTTTAGCATAAGATGGAGGCATTTATTATGACACCTCGTTAGAATAAATCTAGCTCAGTTTTAGGTCTTTTTCAGGCATAAACCCCACATCAGGCGCAGACCTTCTTTATGAGTTGTGTTATGACGGACTATAATGTCTATAATGTTGGTGTGGAAAAATAGGGTAAAAATGTGGTGTGTATTTAGTCTAATGTTATTGTTGTCAAATGCGTATGCGGTTCCACAAAAAAGGTCTATCTTTTACACTGCATGCCCTGATACCTCTGCAGTTGATTATTTTATAACTGCAAAAGGGAATTTGCGTAGCTGCATTTTGAGCCAAATATATTTCAACTTTTTGTCATCGACTAGAGATATTCTATTAGTCCGTAGTAGCTATATGGCACTATTTCATTAAATTTAAATGCGTTAGTCACAAAAAATACAAAAATGTGTGGCATGGACTCGTAATGCGGATAAGCCTCGTAGTTCCCTTGCGCAGTGCAAATCTAAATGAGTAAATTATTAAAGGCGTTCTCTCCCGGCGCTGTCACTCACATATGCCATGTTTCATCATCAGCCTATAACGTTCCCACTGCTGGGACACAGGCCTCCTCTCTTGTGAGAGGGAGTGGGCCATAATCCACCACGCGGGCTCAGTGCGGATTGGCAGATGTCACATGTCTTCGAATTTGATGGTTCTAGGACATGCCGGTTTCCTCACGATGTTTTCCTTCACCGTTTTGAGAGCAGTGGTGATGAAATAAATTACACAAAGTAATGCGCCAAGCTGGGTTCGAACCCACGACCTACAACTCGTAAGTCGGGACCGATACCACTAGGCCACCACTGCTCTCCATGTTTACATTTTAGTATGTCGCTTTTTAATACTGTTAGTTGACCAACTAACTCATGTTCAGTTCATGTAAGCACAATGTTAGAATTTTTGTCACTACATTTTATTTAAAAATGCTCTTTTTTGCGTCGCTCGCGGTATCACAAATCATTCTTCAGTTTATCATTTAAAGTTCATCGCCCACGCTTTGCAAGCGACCTCTTCAATTAAACCAATCTCTTAAACCAATGAAGTCTCATTGGTTTAAGGTCTTCAGACAAGGCTGATGCTAGTTGGTATTCCCAATGAGAGGGCTTCCAGATGATCAGATGCATTAAGAAGCATAATGTTATGGATTGTAAAAATAGTATTGGATTGTTATTGGCAGGCCTGTTGGTCTAGTAGTTAGTGACCCTGACTGCTATGCCGGAGGTCGTGAGTTCGATTCCCACCCAAAACAAATGTTAGTGTGATGAGCACGTGTGGATGATAAGTATATTTAACAGTTGTCTAGTACCCATAACACAAGCTCTGATAGCTTGGGACTAGATGGCGTTGTGTGATAGTTGTGGAATTTTATATTATTATTTCATTGGTTTAAGGTCTTCAGAAAAGTCAGATGCTTAGTTGGTATTCCCAATTAGATGGCATCCAGATGACCAGATGTATTAAGAAGCAAAATGTTAAGGCGCTCCCTCACCGCGAGCATTCACCTGTAGTGTAACATAAAAGTGCGCAATGTGATGCTCTATTGTCTTCGAAAGTTCAAATCTGTAACGTTACATTACATGGAGGGGGCGCCCTTAAGGATTGTAACAAGTGCGTTTTGTAGTTTCTGCCGACTTCTTTGTGAAAGCGGTACAATGACTTTACATTTTCATGAGACTAGGTTTTGTAATCGGCTTCGATTCTTGGAACGTTTTTTGTTGTTTTCCTTGGGAACATATTTTTTACTCAGGTTCCTGTCATAAAACCCGACGATGAAAGTGTATGCATCTGGATGATCGGTTCATTTCTGCTATCAGTTAGGGACGGAAATTAGGCAGTTAGGGAGTTAGGATTAGGACTAGTAACAAATAAAGGTTTACATTATTAAAACTTCGGTTGCAAGTAGTGCATCTCATACAAACATGAAGTAATGTGGCGTCTGACAAGCCCTCGTATATTTCGCGGAAGTTGAACAATGACATGGAGGTACTCAGCACGACGACGAGCAAATTCCACCCTCACTTTACGAGGGTTTGGAAAATACTTCAAAATGTATCTTAGTATAGGAAACATAATAATGAATATCAGTTTAAACCGTATCCTTTTATTTCTACGTAAAAATATTGGTTGTGCTTTTGACAAAAAACTCAAGTTTTTGATCAGACAAAATCTCTAATCTTAATATATATAAATCTCGTGTCACAATGTTTGTCCTCAATGGACTCCTAAACCACTTAACCGATTATAATAAAATTCGCACACCATGTGCAGTTCGATCCAACTTGAGAGATAGGATAGTTTAAATCTCAAATTTTAGAAGGGGTCCTCCACCCGTGCGAAGCCGGGACGGGCCGCTAGTCTATTACATATAATAAAATAGTAGGAAAGTCAAAACTGTACATTGAATATTTTTTTTAAAGAATACTTGGGGTGTGATCTACAATCGATACCGAAGCCGAAAATATAGTTTTTAGAATTTTTGTCTGTTTATCTGTTTGTCTGTATGTATGTCCGGGGTAAACTCAAAAAGTACTGGACGGATTTTTTGTTGTATAGGTATTAAATCTGGTCAAAACATAGGCTATAAATTATTCTGGAAACTTGAACACCTGGCGCAGAACCGCAACAGACCAGCTAAACTATAAGAGATACAAAAATGGTGCGATAGCAAAAAGTGTTCCACGTGATGAGCATTTTCTGCTGAGCGAATAAAATTGGAGATCTGGAACACCTGATGTGGAACTCGAAGAGCCCACCTACACTATAACATGTACAGGAATGACGTCTAAGCAAAGTTGTTCAGCCTGATGAGCACTCTCTGTTGACGTATAAAAATTGAAGATCTGGAACAACTAATGTGGAACTCCAAGAGCCCAGCTACACTATAACATATAGGAATGACGTCTTTTTTTTTGCGTGGTAAAATCATCAAATGAGGCCTCCCACCCCCACTGTCAGAATTGTACTGACTAAAATCCACGGTGTCCTTCAATAGCCCGTTATGTTCCGGGGTCACGAAGAAGGAAATAAGTCCCGCGACCCCGTCAGGCTTTGACCCTCTGTGAGGGGGCCCCGTCATTTTGCTGACGCTCTTTAGGCGCGTGTGGACACGACGCGCAGTCGACCCGGGAATGGTCCATGGTCGGACAGCGAGTTGTCCTTTACTCACTGTCCGCATGCCCACGCCTACGGTGGCTGGAGGTCGTCGGCCGACGTCCGACGCCGTGGGCGTCTACCCACTGTGGTTGGGGCGGAGGGAGGACGCTGTCTTCTCCCTCTCACGGCCCGCCCCCTCCTTCACGAGCATAGCTGCTTCGCAGAAGGAGGTGACCGCTTTCCACTCTGTCTCGCCCCGCAGCATGTCCTCGACCAATGCCGGGCGCGAGAGGTCTCCGCATATGGCCGCCGTGAGGACACGTCGGTGCTCTGCGCAAGCTGGGCAGTCTTGCACCGTGTGTTCTACTGTGTCCTCCGGGCGATCTTCGCAGTGGTGACACCCAGGCGTTTCCTCCTTTCTTATCAGACACAGGTACCTCCCGAAACTTCCGTGTCCGGTGAGGACCTGACGCCGTGACGTCTCTCCAGCCACTCCTCAAAGAGGGGTCTTACCGCCGCTATTGCGGCGTGCCCGAGGAATGACGTCTTAGCAAAAGTTTTGCAGCTTGATGAGCACTATTTGTTTATGTATAAAAATTTAAGATATAGAACACCTGATATGGAAACCAAATTATTAGAACATTAGTATTTTATAATTATACAAATTATAAAATAACATAACTGGGATTTCTTCCACGCAGTAAAGGCGGTAAAAGTTTAGGACCGATTTTCGATGACGATGAATATTATTGTACTCTACTGGCCAAAAGCCATTATTTTATTTTGCCGGGCTCTTGGAGGGGGTAATAGACTTTTCAGATCTTAGATTTTGACGATCCCGTTGTCGCTGGCATAAGCAACAAGATACGCGTACGAAGTCGCGGGCAGAAGCTAGTAACATTATAAATCTGAACAGTTTGTTTAGTTGTACGCGATAATCTCAGGAACTATAGTAGAAAGAAAAAAGAATTATAGGCGCAAAAGAGACCACGATACACACAACATTTAAAATATTATTAAACACAAAAAAAAGAAAGGACTTACATCTAATACAAGAGCAGGTAAAAATTAAACAAAGGATTGTTGCGTGACTCACGGCTGCGCCAAAAAGGCCCAGTTCAGCAAAATGTCGAGCAACTAGTGCTCGACTCTGGTTTTCAACTGGACCTGTGATGTTGAAGTGACGGATGAAAATCAGCTTTAAACATAAATCATGGTGTCAGCGCTTTGTTTAAACTTCTACAAACAACAACAAAATATTTGGGATTGTCCATTTAACAACGAAGGCTATAGGACATATAACATCACGTTATGATCAATAGGAGCCGAGTATCGGGCGAAGCGGGGAACAATAGTACTAATTAAAATAATAAGACTAAGGGTATTGAGATTCGCTGATATCACTGTTGTGAGATGAGCCAAATATGGAGTGCACTGGATACAGCTCGCCAGCAATTCCATGAAAATCAAACAATTATTAGAACATTAGTTTTAAGTACCACCAAATCTCCTAGCAACTCCCAGAATCATAAACTGTAAGGTTTTCTATGTACAGGATTATGAACACAATGCGGGCTTTATAATTATTTTGCATGCTCTTTGGCGCCTGTTTTACAGTAGGATTTAGTTGTACAAGCGAGGTTAGAGCAATCACTATTGTCAAATAGCAGAGGTTAATTCGTGATTTCATTAGGGGACATGTCACAGAGATGTTGCCTTTTTTTACGGCCATATTCCCGAAACTTTTGGAGACAATATCGCTCGACATGTGTCTTTTTCAAACTAACTACCCTGTTTTTATTAGCATCGACAAGTCCCGCGACCCGTAGGTAGTTACAAGCGACGTCGGGCGACGTCGCACTCATATTTTTCGTGTCAAATCAAAAGCATTTATTTCAAGTAGACCAGTTACAGGCACTTTTGAAAAAAAATGTAAGTACTACAAAGTTACTGTTAGGGTGCTAGTCCCAGTCACAAAACCTAAAAACCTGTGAAAGTACCGTAGATGGCCCATTCCAAGGTGTAGATCTCTATGGAGAAGAACGGGCAAGAAACTCCATGGAAACTCTTTTTAGATCGCCAAAAATTTCACACCTTTCTTACATCATTAATTTTGAGATGGTGTCGAGTGACAGTCGCGGAGCAAACCTCCCGTAGTGAAAATGCGGCTTAACAAGATCATCAGTCTGATCAATAAACGGACGATGTACATTTCGTAATTACATGAATACCTACCTGCATCCAGAACCATGAAGATGGCGCTTCGCCAATACTTAAATTTGTATTTTAAAAACTCAGCTGTACAAGCAAAGAAACTGCTTTTAGTACGTGATAGCTTAGGTATAGAAAAGTTTTAAAACAAAAGTGTCTGAGCTCAGATAAAATGTACAGTGGATTGCTTCGGCGCCGGTCGGGAATGTCCATAAAGATGCTGTGCTGGCTAATATCTGAGAGTAGTCTGTGTCAGGTGACAATTATTGTTCTCGCCGGGCTGCTCAGCACCTAATTGCTTGGCGTCATATGAAGTGATTGTTAATACAAATATTTTAGCCTCGAAGTGTTTTTTGTTAAAATAGTATCTCGTGGGTGTTCTTGAAACTGTAAAATAGATTGTGGAGAGCAGTGGTGGTCCCGTCGATTAACAAACAGACGTGTGAACCTTCTTTGCGTGTTAATCAACAATATTTTCAACCCTCTGAAAGAAAACACCCTCAATTTAAGAATCGAAGACATGTGACATCTACCAACCCGTACTGGGCCCATGTGGTCTATTATGGCCTACTCTTTCTTACAGACGAGGCGTGTATTTCAACAGTGGCAACATTATAGGCTGATAATGATGAGGAGTGGGGAACCTTCTAGGTTGATTATGATAGAAAGATAATTGTTTCAAAAGACAGATACGAAAGTAGATAGGCGATGATAGTTAGATAACGTTAAAAAAAGAAGATAGCAATTCAGAATAATTCGTAAATAAGTTACATTTGGGGATGCATTTGTCAGAAGACGCAATTTAATTTTTTTGATGTCAAAGTCCTTTGTCTCGCGTTCGCCATCTTGGGAAAAGGAGAGCAGATACTTTTGTAGTTATCGTGCAAACTAATAAATAAAATTGCATCCTCTCAAAGGCATGTTAAGAAGAAATATTTAATTTTTTAATGGACTAGAAGTAGTCTGAGGAAACTAGGAAGGTGACAATTATTCTGTGCCTTTTCTCTCGCGCTTTTAAACCACATCTTATCACTGTAGTATGCACTTTACTCCGTTTTAATTGCTTCAACTTGCCCTTACAAAAATAAATAGAGGTCTTTTTATTTTATTATTTTTTAGGTTGAGCGTTATAAATTGTTTTTCACACTACTTGCTCGTAAATGTCATATTATACGTCAGGCAAACCGTAAAGCATGACATTATTCCCCCTCGCTCGAGCCGGGAATAATATATGAACTGAATTTCATTATTCCCGTGGGAATAATGTGATTTGAATTTGGAAACTCAAAGAAAACCGTATGAAAACTTTCACCAAGGAGTCGTATCAGTAATGGAGGCCGCTGGCAGCAACAGCTGATCGCTTACAGTGGTGCCAACTTCACGTTCGAAGGTTGTCGTACCACATCAAATTTCAAAATTCGAATTTATTTCCTCGCAGTAGGTGTGAAAAGCAGAGCACGCTCCTCGGGAGTAAAGCTGCCTTGTCTTGGGCTGACTTGAATCCCTCGCTACACTAAGGATTCTTGAACCTCCTCGCTGCGCTACGGAGGTTCACCCCAGAATCCTTAGTGTAGTTTCGGGATTCAATACGCCCGTGACGTAAGGCAATGCGTAATCTACTATTTCACACTAATCTAACACTAGTCTAATTATATACTCGTTGATAGCGCTAGCAATAAAACTTTAGATTAATATTTAATCTTTCTTATGACGATCTTCGTTTCAAATAAAAAGTTTCGACGATTGTTGCGCGCACAGCTAAGGAATGGAATCCCCTTTCGGGGTCTATGTGTGACAAGCTTGATTCACCGTCGACCACATCATCACTGGCCATCCGGCGGGACTATCCCGCCGGATGGCCAGTGATGATGTGGTGAAACGCAAACTTATTGTTAAAAAAAATGTTAAAGCCCATTGGAACGATTAGTAATAAAAAGAAGAGTGGAAGGGCAGCGTTCTCGCAGCCGTTCACCGACAAAGTGAACAGACTTCATCAAAATCGTCTACAAAATGACAGTCATCAAATCACTTACTGAATGAATATATACTCAGTGATACGAATACACACGGCTACTCATCAAGCTATGCAAAACCAGAATAAGCTGATCGTTGAATGTGTGATTAGATAATAGGTAGCGAGACCACGTTAATGTGGTTTTGTATAGCTTGATGTGTAGCTGTGTGTACATACATAGAGAAATCTTGAAATAACCGCAACCAACCATGCTGTTAGACTCGTTACTACTTACTAAAAACAATCGTGTTCATAACGGACTTAGAAAGAAGACTCTTGGTCCTTTTTCAAGTAACTTAAATAATACTATAATTATACAAACAATAGTTTTTCACAACCATTAAATAAATATCCCACAATATTGATGCTGTTTCGTGATACCAAGTTGCAATTTTTCTGCAAAATAATGTTTTTGCAATGCTAAATAAAGAATAAAATATGAGAATTTCACTGAGAACGATTTCTCATAGCTTCAGCGGGGTTTAATGCTGAAAATTTTCAGTCGTAGCGGTTGTGATATTAATACATTTGTAGGGAACTTGGGTGACTAATTTTTTTCCGTCTTTTATAGATATTTTAATTCGTGGTGTGTTTCTTATGGAGTTCCATTGACTGCTTTAAAAAAAATTCGTTCCTAGTGAAACTTGTTATGAAAAATGGTCACCCATCCATAGACAAACTTCGGCAAGCGCGGCTTAACCTGGAACATGTAGGTGTGAGGCTGTTATTCAGCCACGTAATTGAACAAACAAAATACCATGAAAAATATTCTATGTCTTCAAAGTTCATACAGCTCAAGTCCTATATGTCGGAGCAATTTGTTTTATAAGCCGCCATTTTGACAAATGAGCCCGGAACTCATGACGTAATTTGTCTCACGTTTGAATAATTTTGAGATGATTTTGCAAAGAATATGGAAATATTTTTTTGATGTTTACTGAAACAATATTTTCTTGAAAGTGTGGGTAAGTAAATAAGCAAGAATTAGGTGTCTAACACAGTTGAGTTGAGTAGGTCTGTGTTCTTTTGTATGGAACAGCTGTACCTATATAACGGTCCTGTGGGGATATTGTGAGGTTTGAAAACCTATATCATGTAATAATTAGACCAAATTTTTCAGAAACATGCATTATTAAACTATTTTTTTAGTACCGTAAATACACAACATCTACGTAACATGAATTTACTCAACATTATTTGTAAATGTACCTGAAATTATATTCTCATCAATAAACAAACTGTTTGCTCAGAAACAAAATAATGTACGAACTTACTTATTTACTTCAGACCCTCTTTTATATCGTGTTATGTTTATTGAGAGAGTATTTGTATATGTAATACTTTTATCCATATAATTTAGCTTATAGAGGGTGTAAGTGTGAAGGCACAATGGGGAGGTCGTGGCTAAATAATTACAGCCGCACAGGCCGATCTTCCGGGTTAAGCCACGCTTGCCAAGGTTGGTCCCTAGCTGTAATTATTTAGACAACTATAAAGGAAATTAAATAGTTAAAAAAATTGGTCTCTTAGACTAATTGGTGAAATATTTTGTAAAGGAAGTGATTTTTTATTGGACCCTTCTGTGCATATATTTTAATTTTATTTACAGTTGGTTCGTTCTTGGCTTCAATCTAGCTCGGAAGCAAAAATGAGACTTATGATAAAGTGAGAGCTCACTTCATTTTAAAGGTGCATTTACACACATCAGTCACGTCACGTCACCGTCACGTCACCGAATGAAACTTATATATAAATATGCCTGACCGATGACGTGACTGATAGATCACGTACCAGTGACTGAGTGTAGGAACAAATATCATTTAGGAGTGTAGTAACATTTCATTCTGTTTTTTTAAGCAGGCTGGTGACGTGACGTGACGGTGGCTGATGAGAGTGAATGCACCTTTAGTCACGCAGAAGAAACTGTAACTCTTGTGCACCGTTGGGCCACAGTAAAAACTGATTGCATAGGACTCTGACAAGATGGTGGTGGTTAGCCAGGCGGTCTTGGCCTGGCGGGATCGCTCAGTTGTCACCACAGGTTACAGCTAGGCTGTGGCACCGTTACTAGGAGGTGGATCCTACCCACCCCAAAATACATAATGTTACTCTATACAAAAATATCATTATTTTTATAGGTCTACTGAGAAATTATTTATGTGGAGTGGTTCAAAGCTAGACATGGAGATATGTGTAGGACTGTTCCTCTGCTTATGCTCTGTAGCTTTAAGTGAATTGTGGTTTAGAGAAAGAAACCAGCGCCGTTATAAAAAGAGTTAGGTTCATGAAATCGTCAAAGTCAGGGTGGGTATATGTGATGCACGGAACCTTGAAGAGTGACAAAGAAATGCGAAAAATAAACACGAATGGGTTATTTTAAGCTAAAGTAATGAAGAAACGGGAAGAAAATGTCACAGTTTATAAATTCACCTCCCGCACCGCAGCTCAAGAATTCTTGTATTATTTTCCAAGGTGGCGTCCAAAAACTCTTCCCTGTCTGATTTGAATTTAAAATACTCTCAGGGAACAATAAGACTCTCATCATTTCTCTCCCGCGGCCTTCGAATTTACATCTATCCATCATAAAGCTATCGAAGTATTTTCATTCATGTTTCATTTATAAAATATGCATGGATATGTAAAGTTGTACCGTCAAAAATAATTACGTCATTAAAATATGTCCGTCGCTCATTAACTGCTTATTGAAAATCGGCAAAACAAATTGAATACCAAATTAATAATTTCACAGTGAATATTTATCTACATTACGGAATAAATTCGAATAGCAGGAAGAATTTACTTACGAAGTATTCTTATAGTGATAATCGTCTATAAATCTCTCGAAGGGTTGCCGAAAAGAACTATCTTGATGTTAACGTTTTTATTTATGCTCTTGGCCTTTAGATTAAATACACATAACTTCTCCGTAACTCCGGATAAACCATTCCAGTTTAATAATTTAAAAGTATCCGGAGGTCTGTTCCAACGTAGGATATAAAAATAAGGTTCATCTGACCCATTTTATCGAAATCAATATTTTTACATAGACGAATAAAACCCAAAGACCGCGCGAGGGACCGTACTGTTAAACGACCCCTGTAATATTGAAATGATTATGACTGAGATTAAAGTATGTGCACTGCTCGGAAATTGGCACCCTAAATCAGCAATTTCACATCAATTAGCCACGGCAGGGCTACAAAATGATTATGCTAATACACCAGGCAGGCAATTGCTTCCACGTTGGTTCCGCCGCTGTAATTAAAGTTCATCAAGCATTCGCGTCGCGTCTTCAACTCGCTTGTATATTGCTTTGGCTGTAAACCTACTACTTAAAATAGACCCTCATTATTTCGTTTATGCGACCCCTCGGTGGCCATGTCGGCAGGACTGTGCGGGGGGAGGGGTGTCCGTCGCTACAATGGCTCCTACCTGTTTGCGGTAACAGAGGCGCTGCGTTGGCCTAACTACCGTCATAAATTGTGCAAGTGGCGAAGCGGTTGGGAGTTTTTCGTAGCAAGTCTTTAGAGAGCACTCAAGGGAACGGTTCGAGCGAAGATTTCTTGCGTGAATTAAGCCAGCGCTACACGTTTGGGAATTTGCTTGCTGTACTAATGCTAATGCAGGTACTAGCTACATAGTAAGAGCTCAATAGTTAAGTGCCGCATTTATGCTCACTGTACGTTCTATGTGCAGTAATGGTAGAAATGTTGATTGCTCATTTTCAATAGAATCTAATTGCAATGCGGGTGCTTTGACAAGATAATGAGAGAGCAGAACACAAGTGTATGCTGACTATATTAGTAATAAAACCAAGGGTGGAATCCTTAGTAGAAAGTACGTGAACAATATGAGGGAATTCTTCTCGGCTCATTGGTGCAGTATTATGCATTTGATGTGGCGCCAGGCGTCGGATCCGGGCCGGAACAGTGTCTCAAGACAACGAGCTTCATAATGAGACGCCCGGCAGGTTGCTGGCTCAGTACCCGCCCGGCTCCGGGGAAATTAAGACGGTTTATTTAGACATAATATATTTTCATATACCAAGGGACTGAAAACGCGTGTTACGTAAAAATATTGGATTATGCAAAGCATTTTTGTTATTCAAATTTTTGGATTATGGGAATAAACGGAAAATAAAGAGCTTACAGCTTTTCGTTCTTAAATTATAAAACCGTTTTAGTACGGCAACCCTATTCCGGTTATCATTTTTGAATTTTTATCTACTTTAATTTATTTTTCCTCTACTTGCGACTCAAGTAGCTTTCATTTCTATGAAGGGATTAATTAGACTATTGTTCCAGAAAAAGTATGTATAGGTACCTAAGTGATTGCTACTTGTAATGAGTACCTAATAGTTTGTTTGATCACGAATTAATAGGTACGCTTAGCAGTTTACATTCCTTAACAAATTGTTTTCTTAAATAATCGATGGAATGCATAAAAAAATTGTCTATGATGCTGGACAGAAGTCTATTGTGTTCTAAACAAACCATATAAAACGAACATGCAAACTCCTACGTATTCACAACTGGGAAAAACTGGCCAAAAATAAAACAAGACAAAACAGCCCAGTGTTTTCAACGTCGGCAAAACATCCATCAGGGCGTTACGTGGCAAATCGCTAACAATATCGATTACAAAGGAGAACAATAGTATTTATGGCACTTTCCTAGTCAAGTTTATGCATTATACCCTTGTTTGTTTCACTTTTTCAACTAACAACAAGGAAACACATTTATATCGTGAAATGTGACGTAATCTTTACGCAAATTCCGTGACCTTAGTCTACGAAATATGTAAAAAACATTGCCATTTCGATAACAAGCTTGGAAAATTCCAATTCAGATATTTGTTAATGGAAAATATTTACATTAACATTAACAATCACGGATATAATTTCACCGTTGGACCAGGGTTACATAATGTTATAACGAACTCATTAAGCATGGTAGTACTCTCGGCATAGGGTAGGATATTTTGGACATAATTACGTAGATCACTTATAAAATGTAAAAGTAGCAATTCTCTACTTACGAAAACCTATTCCGTTTGTCCGCAGTACCCTTACGTACATAGCAATGTACTTACTTACGTTCCTGAAGGCCTTCATTACAATCATGACACTAGCAAGTTTGATACTTATGCCCTAATAAAACACCTATAAATCGGCCTCCAGCGGGCAGTAATGCGGCAACTTCTACGACCTACGGAGATATCGATTGCTGAACTACAAACTCTTCTGTAGATACTTATGTGACCAATGGCGTCCCAGAATAATTTTCCTATTCACGGAATCCCAAGCAACAGTTTTTACGACTTGATGAGGAGGGAAAAAGTCATCTGTATAAAGTAAAAAGCAGGCTACAGATCTCTCCCTCCCTCATCGCACTAATTGCGAGTTTCGCAAGGAAATTTTTTGCTGAAACTTTTAAAAAAATCCATAAAGTGTCCGACTGAGAAAAACTAAAGCTGTCTGGATGCTCGCTTGTCAACTGAAGGAAAATAATTTACGATGAACATAGGTAAAGTACATCTCTTGAAGAAATAGAATAGTGATTGAACATTCTATCAAGTGAGCACGTGTAGCTGAAGGGTATACTCGTATAAATATTAATTTTAGGACAGAGTAGGAGTAGATAATTTTGACTTCAAGTGATTCTTCTTTCCATAAAATGATCTTAAAAAATGTAACACTTTCTGGCTTGGTAGGTAGGTACCCAAAACTGAAGACGCAGATGTTTTGGTGAGTTTTGGTGCAAACCAACTAACAAAAGGTTTTTATATCATTAGGTAGGTATTAAAAAGACAGCTGTGAGTGACAACGCAGACGGGACGCCCTAGATGGTACACACTGACCTTATTGAGAGGATATGCAGAAAAGGTCAGGTAGAAGTAGCTGCTCGTAACTGGTGTGTTTGTATGAACGTACTAATGATGTAGATGGAGGTTTTTCATTCCGTGTTTTCTTCTTAACCCCTTGGTAAAAAGGCTTCCGTTTATGTAAGTATAGTTTCCAAATACCATTTTCACTATGCGACATGTCGCTTAGAAATTTTGCCAGACTTTTACATGGCCATGTCCCTGTGACAATTTGGGACAATGACGCTCGACATTTTTCTTCGTCATGCTACACCAGTTTTTAATAGCGTCTCTTGGGGCAAGTCCCGAGACTTGTAGATGTTACAAGCGATATCGAGCAACATTGCGCAACACGTATATTCCTTATCGAAAGACAGAGTTGCAGGACAAATTAATGTCCCTTTCTGAAAATGCGGCTAATTATTATTTATCTATAAGCTCACATTAAATCACTGTCTTGCTTGTAAGCGATGTGGTCGACGTTGTGAAGCCAATTCTAACCTATTTATTCTTGAATAAGGTTATTGCTATGAGGTAATAAAAACGTCAGAAGGGAAAACCACTCCTTAGCTATGCGCACAACAGAAGTGCTTGCAAATCTCTTTTTACATGTGGGTGGGATATCCGCCATGTGCCGGAGACTTGTTGCCATACGTCTTATAGTCTGATTATAGTGTCGAAGTGAAAAGATGAACGTTAGGTCTCTGAATGATGAATGGATCTCACACACATTTATTTGCTCTTATTTTTTTATGAGTGTGTGCTTGACAAGCTTTCAAGGGAATTTAATACTTCATTTATCAAACGGTATTAAAGTTAAGAAACTTACGATTTTTTGTAGAAATGTAAAGCATTTTTGTTCAATATTAAAAGTCCTTTGTTTTACTACTTTTGAAATCTAATCCTTATTTATTTTTATGACTTCTATTCAAATAATTATGCCAATTGTTAAGGAGTTTTAAATTAGCATAATTGAAATGTGACTATGTCACTGTAACATAAACTAGAGTCAAGAGCAAACATAATTATTTAAAATAAAACAAATTACATACGAAGTGCCTGCTCGATTACATAATTAAAATCTCCTGCCTTTGCAACTAAGGTGGTAAGTTAAAAATGCAGTAAGACGAAATGCCGCCAAGTACCGAGGGATCCTTGCCTCGGCAGACGGCGCGATAACTGTATTATGAAACAATAAATTTAACCCCTTTCTGAAATTCAAGGGTTACATCTATCGAAGGAATTAACGCTTTATTATTTGAAGAGTTTATATTTATAGCGCATTTTTATAGCATTCGTACGATGATGTAAATATAAAAGCTGGGATGAGACTTTTTATTGCGCTTTCATGTCTAGAATACCAAGTCCATTGAGATCATATTGGAAAGGACATATTACATTTAAATGACATTGATATAAACCGGGTATCAGAATGGTGCGGAGTTAGAAGTAAGAATGTGCGTTCTGTGGGTCTGTGGTTAAACCTTGAAATTACACTAATGACAAAATGACACTGACGCTGACCCTTTTTTATTCTACCCAAAGGGGATAGAATAGACAAGGATCAGTATCAAAATTAAAGTATAAAAATTAGTTTGAATAAAAAGGAGTTTCATCAGTGGTATTAACATCATCATCAGAAAGAAAGAAAAGAAAGAAAATACATTTATTCCGCACTAGCCAAGAATCAAAAATGTTCCCACAGCTGGGACACAAGTCCTGTCCTTTGTGACAGGGAATGGCCCATAATCCACCATTTGGGGCCCAGTGCTTGTTGGTAGATGTGACATGTCTTCGAATTTGTTGGTTCTAGAACATTTCCCCATGATGTTTTAGTTCCCCATTTTGCGAGCAGTGGTGATGAAATACATAAAGTTATGAGCCTGACTGGGTTCGAACTAACGACCTGTAATTCGTAAGTCGGGGCCGATATCACTGGGCCTGCACTGCTGTGTAATACAAAAATATAGTATTTTGTATAAAACATCAAAAATATTTAATACTTTTACTGGGACCAGAAGGCGTCGCGGCAGACCTCGTAGAAGATGGCGGGACGAGCTTGATAAAACCAATGACCAGTGGTCCACTTTGGCCCTGGATCGTGAAAACTGGACATCATGGGGAGAGGCCTTTGCCCAGCAGTGGGATGATATAGGCTTACAGTAACAGTAACTGGGGGCATAAAACGTTTGAGAGAGACCACGAGGTCTCTGGAATTAGCCATAGCTGGTTTTTAATAACTGAAGTAGAAAACTAAAGCATTTTGCCCGTGTCAAGCTTCTATTCCCTGAAGCCGTGGACTGCATACACCTTTTGCTGAACACAATTTCAAACTACAAAAACTGTTGGCCGTAATTAAGATTGTTCCGAGCCGAAAATCCAATTACACTTTGCTCCACCTAGGAATCGAATCACGACCTCAACTTCAGGTTTTCTCGTTTGTTATTTTCATTTCAAAACTCAATTCAAACTATATATCTGAAAGACGATTTATATTATACGAGAGCACTTGAAAGTTGAATGCAATAAAATACTTTTTTCGCTTACTTTAAACGTTTTATTGAACTGTTTGTTTTTCGACATTAATTTATAAAGCGAGACAAAATAGTCATGACAGTGTCGCGCGATTCGCACTCAATACGACTGCAGACGACATTGAGCGATTTACGAAGTCCCGGGTGATTAATATGGATCTCATCGATCGCTTGGAATAATGCCCGTCGCTCTCCGACGATAAACGCCTATTAACTCTATTATTTATCAATATTTTTCTCTTGAACCAGTGGATTTGCGCAGTTTATTTGAATATGAATTGAACAATTGGTATTGTGTGGAGGTGCGGGTCGTTTTTTGTTGTTGTTGAGTGTTATGTGCCCGTTTGCCGCTGTTAGGGTCGTTTGAGTAAGATAGAGTGTCTGTAGCGGTGCTTAGTTGTACGCATATACAATGTATTTTGTATCCTACTATGTATAAATCGCGATTCTTTTTTTCTCACCTATGTCTCGTAGATTTATTAGCATTTTTATTTTGCAAAATAAACATTGAGACATTCTGCAACCATTCACCAACGAACGGTCCATCATTGGACGTTTCGCCGACAGGACGATTCATATATTATGGTCGTTTCACCAATCGAACTTTTCACCTAAGGACTATTGGCCGACATGACGATTCGTTTATATCCGTTTCATCAATAGACTCTTTCAACAACGGACTTTCTATTAAGGGTTGAAAACCTTCGGGTTCAGTACTACAACTTACCGAGGTTCTTACCTGCTGCGACGTTTTGAAAATTCGCTACGCATGCGTTAATGCGTATAATAATATTTATAAAACAATTAGTGACCCGACACATGCTTCGCTACGTGTTACAAAAAAATGTGATAAATGAAAAACCGCCCGATCGATTTTGTGCAAACTTCACATAAATAATCTACTTAATAGTCCGACCAAAGCCTAAACATTTGGTTTGGATAGGTGAGTCCGTTGTTGAGTTATATAATTACAAAAAAAGTGGCATTGATTTTTATAATATATTATGTTTATATTATATTTTTATATTTAGATATAAGTGTACCAAAGATAAGCACAACTTTCTTTATAAAATGTTTCGTGTTAAAAATAACGATTTGCATGTAACGAGAGTCTAGACAAAATTGATAAGATTAAGTTAACTTCGCTGACATACTTTATCTGTTACTTAAACTTATCTACAGAATTTCATAAAACTGTTTTTGTGAATGTTTGTTATTTTCTCTTGCTTGTGTTTTTCTTTTATTTTTTGGTCATGTTTAATTCTCGTGTTCTTTTAATGTTTTTTTTTTAATAATTTTAATGAAGCATAAAACATGGCTTTGATGTATTGAGCTCTATTATAATTTAAAAAAAATTACAAACAAGGCCCGACTCCTATTTTATACATTACCGTGCGGGTTCGCATCAATCGACCGCAAAACCACTGCGCTAAACGTGGCGTCAAAACTGCATTATTCAAGTTGCAATAACAGCATACATCTGTCCCCGTCCTTAAATTCTACGTTTTTTTTTTAATTCGTTAAATCATCAAATGAGTCCTCCCAACCAGAGCGGGATGGAAGGTACTTTCAGACTCTTTTAATCCTCGGTTTTCCGTCAATAGCCTTCTACATTCGTGATATTACAGTCCCGCGACCCCCGCAGGCAAGTACCACGTTTTGACTTATTTTTTGGTGGAGAAACAAACAAATTGACCTTGTTTACTCCGATTTTCTGAGTCTTTATTAATTGATTTCCACCACTTCATTAGCCGTCTATTTGTCGCTTACTTTTGTTTGTTTTATACTGTTCTTTGTAAGAATTGTTTTAATTAAAAATCCTAGTTAATGAGGTCTTGGTTTCTCGATTTATGTTACGGCACTTCAACAATGATTGGTTAACAAGTTTGTTTATTTAATAATTGATTGAGTAATTAAGGGAAAAATAACTTTCATTTTATTTATTTTAGTTTAGAATATGTGAGAAGCTCGTGGCTAGATAATTACAGCCGCAGAAGCCGATCTTCCGGGTTAAACCGCGCTTACCAAGGTTGGTCTGTGAATGGGTGACCATATGTCATAGCGAATTTCCTCCGTGCCTCGGAAAACATGCAAAAACCGTAGTTCCCGGCTGTCATTTCTAGATCTTTGACATTCAATGTCAGAAGTTCTAAAGTCTGACAACCAGCCTTACCATGGGGTATCGTATAAACCAGTGACAGCGTTTTGGAGGTAGGCAGTCGCTCTGTGTAAAGTACTGATATTCAGCTGCATACGGTTGGACTGGAAGCCGACCCCAATATAATTTGGAAATGGTTAGGCAGATGAGGTTTTCAATTCAATATTGGTTTACTCTTAGCTTTAGAAGCATAGATGAGGAGCAGGTCAGCGACAGGATAGTGGGCACAAGACAGACAGCACTGGTAAGGCCTATAACTGCCAGTAGGATGACTCAGCCGTCACCTCCCTTACAGGCAGCCTTTGGTTCTGTTGCCGGTCGGGAGACTATCTCATAAAGTTACCGTGGCCCTTTTTTGTAACGAGTTTAAATCATCAAACGAATCCTGCTACAATACTGTTAAACTTGTACAGACTAAAATCCACGGTGAATCCAAATATTCAGAAAGATTTTAGTACTAATGGAAAACCGGAAAGAATTTCGTAAACTGGGTTAAAACAACTTTATTTGAAACGTTAATTTCCTGTAACAAGAAGCGTTGCTCTAAAATGTTGCACCACATCTAGTTTGTTAAACTTTTTCTCATGCTGTGAATTTCATACGGTGTCGGAACTCGGTAAGTTTGGTGACGTTAGCAATGTCTAAGTTCGCATTGCATAGGCGGCACTACAGGCCGCTGCAACGCTCACCGTCTGCAAATTGAATTTCTAAGTTATTCCCCAAGTTTTAAAGGCACGAATGAAGTGAGCTCGTTCCCAGTTGTTGTTTCCCGACTTGGGGCTTGGGAGGCTTGGGACTCGATGATTGGAGCCGAGGGCGCGAACGAGTTCAGTTTAGACCAACTTTTCGCTTTCTAACACTCTGTTCAATCGCCTTCGAGTAGCATAGTAAGTAGACATCGATTATTTTATTGCTCTAAGTTGCGCCGTACGTGACACGTTCTTAGTATATGCGTCCTTCGAAAGAATTCAGTTAGGTACAGAATCATATTTTTACGCTTTTGTAAAGTGATCTCGGTACCTACGTGCTTACGTTTAAAAAATAAGATAGAGGTAAGTAGGATAATAGCAGCGTAGATTGTGGAACTATTTAAGAAAGGCAGCCTGGAACAAGAAGAGCAACGGAAGAAACAGGTTGTTTTTAGTCAGTCAATTCTGACTGTCCCTTTTCTTCCCTAGGAAGACTTATATTTCAGCTTTAACAAAAGGGACAATCTACGGCTATTAATTCCAAAAAATTCTAAGACCTTTGTATTTCATTTTCATATAATTTAAAATTTAACAAAGTGATAGTTCGCGTTATTATTTTTGCTTCTCATTTCACTCAATGTAAAGTCTGGTAAACGGTTAGCTACAAAGATAGAACAGTTGTTATCTAAGGATCAATATTTAATGTCTAATAGTCTCTAAGCACGACCGACAGAATAACAGTCTATTCTACTTGTCTATTCTAGTCGTTGCCTGATTGTCTACAATAACCTCTTTATAAATGTAAAACCATATTCTGAGAAATCAATTAAACATGTCTGACTCATGATAACATTTTAATACAAATAGCAAATCTAGATGAATGTTAAGATAAATACGAATATGGTATAGACACCACCTTACAACCCACCCGAGTCTTTCAAATCCCAATCGAATATGAACCTTTTACCTTCGTGATAAAGCTGAAAATCCTTTGAACAAATTAGACATATGGGGTAGGTTGGTTTGCTGAGGTCTGTACGTAACCACGTACGTTCATTACGGTTATAGTAATAAATTAAGATTGTATTAATAATTCCCGCATAGGCTTATGGTAAAACTAATTTTCTGATCGAACAATTCTGGATTGCAAATATGTTGTTAATTCTTTTAGCACTTTTTGGCCCCAATGATTAACGATTCTTTAATAATTAATTAATCCTTTAAAACATTTTGTACCAGTAATTAAGTACGCTGTTTTTTCTTTATTAAAATAATTTGTAGTCTGCTTAAACATGGTGTTATCAAAATAAATCATCATCATCATCATCAGCCTATAATGTTCCCACTGCTGGGACACAGGCCTCCTCTCTGAGAGAGGGAGTGGGCCATAATCCACCACGCGGGCCCAGTGCGTATTGGTAGATGTCACATATCTTCGAATTTTTTGGTTCTAGGACATGCCGGTTTCCTCGCGATGTTTTCCTTCACCGTTTTGAGAGCAGTGGTGATGAAATAAATTACACAAAGTAATGTGCCTGGCGGGGTTCGAACCCACGACCTACAACTCGTAAGTCGGGACCGATACCACGGGGCCACCACTACTCTCAAATCAAAATAAATATCTCTGACCATCCGTAGCCTATCTTGTTCACTGGTACTGGTGGACCAAATTTTTTTTTCTGTTATTTTGTAATTTTTTTTAAAAATGTGGAAGAATATAATCTCATAATCATCTTTCGAGATTCTTCCTAGGTGGTTGGATCAAGGACTTCATCCAGAAAGCAATACTCCCTAATACGGCTCGCATTGTGAGGAAGTTTCTGTCTCTGAAGTCCTAAGGTACCGTAAGCTAAGACCGTGAAAATTAAAACGTTAGGCCACGAACAAAGCGACTAAATAAATCAAATATTGTAGGCACTAACAGTCATGTTAATTTCAATGGAAAGAAAAATTCGAACGGCTAGCACCGTAACGTCACTGTAGGACATAATGGATTGAAGAATTCGACGCTTATAGGTGGGACCTCGGTGGATCGGTTGGCAAACCGTTCAAATCTTGCTCGCGGTTCGAATTTTTCTTTCCATAGAAAACAAAACATACGTTGTAATTAATTGCCAAAGATACTTTTGAGGATCGAAAAATTGAGTTGCGAGCAGGGTTCGATCCTGCGTCTTCAGGATAGGTACTCCAGACGCCTTAACCAATTAGGCCATCGCAACCACTACACTCGAAGCTGAATTTCTCGTTCGCTTGTTTTATTAACGCTGCTTATACAATAATATTGTCATAATTGTATTTTAATTGTGTTATTAATTGAATTAACAACTCTGTGTTAAGATATAAGTATAAGGATTAACCCATATATTAGTGCAGGATCGGGTATAATGGGAATTCATTAGCATGTAAAGTGTTAACTGTCTCCTTGTGATACTCTTGGCGTATCAATGTTTGACAGGCGTTCAGTCGCTACGCGGTCTGAACAAAGCGATGTATGTAAGTGATTCCTTGTTGGAACTATACTAGAGATGTTACTCCTAGTGACGCGGTTTTATCGAAACCGAATTCCGAATAGCATTTATAGATTAATCGGAGCCGGATTCGGAACTAGTGTTGACCGTGGTCACACAGAACCGAAAAATATGGCAGAAAAAAGGTGTGGTAATATACAGGACGTCTCATGGCTATACCACATGGCGGGAAAGTACCTTATATATTGTAGATAGAACATTTTACTGAAAGAAGACATTATTTTAATTTAAAAAACAATTTAAACTGCATTCATTTGACTGGCCTGTTGGTCTAGTGGTTAGTGACGCTGACTGCTATGCCGGAGGTCGTGGGTTCGATTCCCACCCAGGACAAATGTTTGTGTGATGAGCACGATCATTTGTTCTGTGTCTGGGTGTAATTTATCTATATTATGTATGTATTTAGAAATATATAAGTATGTTAATCAGTTGTCTAGAACCCATAACACAAGCTCTGCTTAGCTTGGGTCTAGATGACGTTGTGTGCACAGTTGTGGCATATATATTATTATTATTATTCATAGATTTTTAAATAATGACATGAACCAGGAACCGAAGCCGCTTCACGAGAAAATAAATGATCCTGTAGTTTTATTTTACCGTTTAAAAGGCTTCAATAATCTTTTTTGCTAAATAACATAGTGTCAAAAATAAAAGGAAGACCGTGATTTTTTTTTTCGTACAATGTGTGATTCCGAAGTTATGATGACGATGATCGGGAGCGAAGTCGAACGTATGAGAGATATCCAGCGAAAAGGTAAATGGTAGTAGATATATAATTACGTATAACCTCTTTCGTATTTGTATGCGCAATTTATATTGCAACTATCGACCTCCGATTAAAACCTCCTTACCGGAGCTGCGGAGGATCACGCTGGATGCAGGCCACTTACAACCGGTCCTACTGGAAGTCTAAAGGGGAGGCCTATGTTCAGCAGTGGACGTCTTACGGCTGATATGATGATGATGATGATAATTACTAGAGCTGAAATCGTAGTCGGTGTTGTAACATCAATCGGAAGTTCTGACTTTTCGGAATCGGAATCGGGCCTCCGTAACATCTCTATAAGGAACCCTGACACGATGCCCTTGAGAGATAACTCGTTCATTTCGAGAGCAGATTGAACAGATTCCCCTGTTCAAGACATGAATTTAAAATGCTCGATTTACAATTCAGTTTCGTTCATGTAACCACCCTCAACTTTTTTGTTTAAATCTGTACCCCTGTAACAAACGTGATTGCATTTTTAATTAGATTACTTTTTTTATTTTGAGGGGCCAAGCACCCGTGGCTTGCGTGCACACTGTGCATTATGCTAGCTCTCATACTACGATAATTGTTGTTATTTTTAACTGCAAATACAGCAATTTAATTTAAACCTTATCCTAATGTAAACAAAGTTGCAATTTGACGTAACACACCAACTACCTTTTGTTTACTTATTATTTTATACGTTGCTTGTACTATTACAACTTCATAATGTTGCCCGTCTTTAGAGATTTCCCATTTCCATGTTAGCTTTACTTTGGCTTAATTAGATTGAGCGAGTAATGGAATTACTGAAATTGATTGCGTACATCATAAACACATAATAGACAGATGTATTATCGCAGTAAAATGACTTAAAACAAAGGTTACAGTTCAGTATAGTATTTTTAATTAAAAATTACTTGAGCAGGAAATAAAACAGTGTCTATTGCATGGCTCGAGATGTTGTTGTTTACAAATATTTTTTATTACTATTTTTCTTTAATGTTATATTTTGTTTATCGAGTTTGTAATTTTTTTTAATGTTTATTTGTGTTTCTTAATTACTATTGTAAATGTTTGCATACCGAATGGTAAAATATGTCAGAACTATAATACTTTTTAACACCTTATTGTACCACCCATGTTTGCAAAATAAAATTCCATTCTATTCTAAAATATGTTCGTAAAATCAATAAAGTTGTAAAGGAATCCCTCAATAAAAATTATTTTAATAAATATGTAGTAAAAATAAAGCTTTCAAGCATAATCTTGTTACGTACCTACACGACCATATAATATTACAGAAAGTTATTGGTCCGCAAGAGATTACATCCAGAGATTACAAACTTTCGGTAGCAGCCATCACATTACTCTCACATAATTTACGTCCCTAATAGTTTTCATATTCATCGATGCATTAAAAAGAGATCAATATGAAGAAGAAAAAAAGTGCGAGTCGGGGTTGCGCATTGAAAAGAACCCGTATAGATTCTATTTTAGTTCAGAGTTCTATATTATGTATTTGACAGAGAAAATTGTAAACATTTTTAGACACACGAATGTCAACTTTATACTGTTGAAATAGCCGTATAGATGTCTCTGAAAATTTCTCAAAAGAAGAAGATAATTATAAGTTTTTGTTAATTCTTCTTTTCTCCGCAGGTTAGATTGTAGGACAAACCTATCTTGGGAAAATGATTTCCTGTAAATTAATTTAACTCCTAAAAAATACACTTCATTTTCCATTTCCTTTACAGTTTTGATATAAACTTGCTAGAGAGCAGAATATTGCATCCACGTGTTCATTATATGCTATCGGTCAAACGGTTTTTGACAAACAGACAGACAACCTTAGAGTTTATCGTTTTTCCATGTGAAATACGGAATCCTGAAAAAGTGTACTGCGAGGGATATGTTATTTATCATTCTTACATTATCATAAGAAAGGAGTCTCATTCATCATTATTTTACTGACTTTTCTTAAAGGCTCAGACGCGTAGAGGGTAAAAGGGATTCTCCAGCCAACAAAGACTTACTACGTAGTACCTACGTATAATTTGTTAACAAAAGGCCAGAAAGTCTTCATATTTATTACTTTCCCCTCACCTCGGGTGCGGGCCTCCAAAGTATAACAATATTAACGCTGATTTCAAACCGGAACATAGTTTAGGTTCAAATGTTGTGGCGGCAACCATTGTGTAAACTTTTACATTGTAAACTAAATAGTCCGCCCTAACAAATATTATATTACTTAGTTTTGTTTGTTGAACAAAAGCTGTTATGTAATTCCTGTGAAGTTTGGTAGGGTTTGTCATATCAGGGCCATCTCAGTTTTTTTCTCATTGTTATTAGATATCCTGTCCTCAATTATGTGAAATACTGATATTCAGTTGCATCTGTTTAAACTGGAAGCCAATCTTAACAATTAAAAAATGTCTACTCGCCCCAGACGGAGTGTTTCTTTGAAGATTTTCCCACTCTAAAAAAGGTAGATGATTCAAACCGACATACTTGTGTATAACCTCTGTTGGAATTTCAATTACTTTACGTCTAGTTTTTGAGATAGATGCTACTAGTTATAATAGTTACTCTCGTGAAGGTAACGTGAAAGAAGACGTAGAAGCAACATAAGACATAAACAGCGTTTACCCGCCCGTTGCTCTCACAGCGAAGGGAAGTTTTAAGCATAATAATTTTGCTTTCAGCGCACAACTCTGGAATACCTTCTTCCTTTATGGAAGTAAAATAAAAACTTTTAGCTTGTTCCACATGCAGGAAGGAAATGTCGGTAAGTGCATAAAATGTGAGTTATGAGACATCAGATTTAAGAGGTCCAGCAAGGCAACAGTTCGTCATCACTCATAGTGACGTGTTTATCACTGGTAGGCATGCCAGACGTTCGTAAGTTACGTAATGCATGCAGCTCGTAGGTGGACCCAGTTATCCTGGCAGGAGGGCATAAATCGAGCGTGCGTCCGCTAAACGTACACTGAGCAACAGTGACAGCACAATGTTCGCTTATCTTAATTGCCTTCCCAGATACGATCGTAGAATTTATCTGCGGCGCTGCCAGAATAAGTACGGAGCTTTTTAGCGGTCTGCACGGAAAAAAGTTTAATGATAGTGCCGCAGCTATCTGAGACAGTTGCTCTTTATTTTTCACAATTAAATAAATGCTACTTGGAGTTGTTTTGTATCAAATAAAGCGACGCTGAAGATTTTTATTGTCCGGAGAAAAAGATTGAAATAGTTTTCATTTACCTCAAGGTTGGTTGAAGGAAAATGAAGGCGTTTTCCCCTTTGTGTGCCTTTTGTGGTCCGAATAACAGTCCTTGAACATGATACGTTATTGGTTTTTAAACGATTACGTCGCGTTTACCCACGCCAAACTCCATAAAATAGAACATAAAGCTTCCTATAGGAGTAGAAAAACAATTTGGATGGCATTAGGAAAACACTCTATTTAATGAAAGTACGAAATTCTAAAGTCAAAAGGTCTGAATGCCAAATATATTTATTAAAATTCAGCGGGCTGGGAGAGCATTTTCAATCACGCCAGTTTATTGTTTCCCTATTGTCTCGCAACCGGCTGATTTAACGGACTAACTGGATGAATAATGCAAAGCACAATGAACTGCCAAAATCCAATCTGAATCCATTTTCAGAATTCTTGAATTCCATAAATAAATATGAATGTTTTGTTCCACATCACCAGGCTAAGTCTTTTTCTAACTAAGTTTACGAAACTTTGCTCCTAAACCATGTCACACGGCTGGACCACAATGCTAATCGACCAAAAAATCAACTCCTGTGAATTCTCCATTATCTATACATACAAACTTACTTGTATATCTACATAATACTATAGCTGAAGTTCTTCTATTATATACCAACTAAATTGTCTCTTCTTTGAAGTTTAGTTAGCAAACTAACCGAACTTAGTTATAGATAACTGCTGACTGACCAAATTCTGGGAAGAGTGTAGAGCTCAGTATTTATTCAGTAATCGGCAAGTTTGCGGAATAGTAATTGTATAAATTCAGCTATTATTTAGTTAGTTAATCGAACACTAACCCTCTCTGAGATAGTAACGTCTCAATCACGTTACGTCGTAATTATAATTTGTATAAAACGGTGACAACTTTAATTTACAAAAATCTATTTTGAAAAAAATGGTGTTTGTTCCAAAACTGTTAGACATCAACCAACCTATCTGTGTAGATGGTTAAACACAGAGTTAAAGTAAGTGTACCAAATCACAGACCAAGTATGAAATGTCGATGAGTTTTTACTTTTCTGAAGCACAAATGCATCGATATTTAATTAGTAAAATTTCATCTAAATTGATATCGGTTAACTAAAAGTAGCCTGTATATTATGGCTAAATTGATGTATAATGAAGAAATAAGATGACTATGAGAAAAAGACGGCATGCAGCAATTTTATGAGGATAAATTATAATGTAGTGTCAACGCTTACAAAACACTGGTTTAATACTATTTTACATTTCAGATGAATATATTTAATGGATGAAAGGCAAATAGTCGTTAACTGGCCAGTTGGCACAGTCCAATGCAGGCTCCGTTAATTCCGGGGGCGGTCACGGAGCCGGTAAATGTGTCATGTTAATAGCTCCCCGTTAAAATATCGCACGTTTTCATTTTATGATCTTCCAATTTTATAGCTAGTGCTGCTGATGGGGGATGTAAAATTTGGCGCCGAGCTCCTCGAGTATGCTAGTAGTACGTAGTAAAGTGAAACCTGGATAAGTGAGAGCTCAAGGGACAAGGATATCTTTACCGGAAAAAGGGGTTTTTTATTTTACTTACGAGTATAATGCCTCCGTTGACACAGGTAAGTAAGAAAACTACAAATGTTTTGACAACCTAGTAATGATCATTCCAGTTAAATTTTTAAAATGACAAACTATGAAGTATATTATTTGGTGTCATAATCACTCTGATTAAATGATCTGACAAATGTACCAAATGCACCCTCATATAAAAGATTTTGTTTTTCCCATTTTTGCTAGTGATTGAGGTATTTCAATGCAAAAGTGTCGAAACTTTATTTTAAATATTGGCAGTAGAGGTTTCTCACATTACCTATATCGGTGATTATCTATCTCGTGAACTGTTTTAATATAACACATTTATAATAATTATTTTAAAATCTTTCAAAACCATCTCGAGAAATTATGATCTTTCCAATTCTGTTACGCCTAAAATTGTGAAGAATCCTGATTGGTCAAACTTGGCGCTAGTTTGTGCTGTGCCAGTACCTAAACTAGCTACATCAAGTTTGTGGATTTTCCAAGAATGATTAAAACCAAATGGTGATCACGATCTTACGGCAACATATATTTATGTATGTTTGTGTACCGTACACTGTGGGACAGAATGAGATATCGTCACCATGTATGTGAGCAAGCGTGGCTTGTGTAAGCCGAGAAATATGACGGCACTACACAAGTATGGGATTACATTTGCTAGGTCCTGGTTTGCACAAGTTAATTTCATAATCTTTTGTCTAAATTCGCTAGATTGTGGAGTCTTCGTATATATAATTGTCTTTCTATTTCTGGAAGTATAAAGGCAGAAGTTTTTTTTAAGTACAATTTGAATAATGTGCTTCCATACTTTATTGGTCCGGGTCAACGGCGCGTTGTGTTCCACGCGCGCCTCAAAGAGCGTCAGCATAATGACGGGGCCCCCCACTAGATGGTCAAAGCCTGTCGGGGTCGCGGGACTTATTTAATTACCGTGACCCCGGAAAGGGCTATTGAAGGACAACGTGGATTTTAGTCAGTACAAGTCTGACAGTACCTTCCGCCCAGCCCACGGTTGGGGGACTCATTTGATGATTTTACCACGTTAAAAAAAATACTTTATTGCTACATTAATATAGTGGTCATGAACTGTTTTTATGAAATGTTGTTGGGTTTTGTCCATCAGTTATTATCCCAGCAGCACCTAATTCAGGATCTGTATTACATTACTGGAATTTTGGTGTATTTTCAATTCCGTATAACTCTTCAGAGATTATATAGTTTCCTAATTCAGTTTCCAGCTACGTATTTTGTTTTGTATAGGCAAGCTAAACTCCTGGCAAAATGAATACCATCGTAAATTCAGTAATCAGGTGCACTCGAAACATTTACTGTAATACTGACACACGATAAGATATTTTACGATCCACTAAATGCAGTGAACACGAACTGAATGACCTAAAATAGATAGTTAACCATGAATATCGACGTTCAAAATCCGCACCCCAGGCTTCGGCGGTAATGGTTATGAATAAAAATTTATAGGCTTCGAAATAGCCTTCTATTCTGAAAAGCTTCATCTCAATTAAAATCCTATTATCTACTCAAAATGGTGGCGCCATGTGCTCGGAACTGCTGCTGTAAGTATTATTAACAGATAATTATCAGGCCGGCCGTCGATAACTTTCTTTGGACGGAAGTCTAATTATTTAAAATAATTTTGCGTTGTTTTTTCCGTTTTGCTTTTGGCTTTCCGAAGTCAGTCATCTAAAATTTGACTTCTGCCCACATGTGCTCTTTAAAGCCTTTGTCAAACAGACAGGCGCGGTGGATGCGATCCGAAGCGCTTATATTTGTTGTTAATTGTTGTAATGTATGAAATTGTATATCCAGTCACATTGTCTAGTGTATGTGACTGGTTTCAAACAATTCCATATATTACAAACAAAATCGCTTAGGATCGCCTTAGCTTCGCTTGTCTGTCGGATCAAGACTATCTCGCGACCGGTTGACAGTCAAAGACCAAATATACATTTTATATTTGAAATGGTTTTCGAGTCAGCTGCAATCTAACTAAACCAAGGTTACTTCAAGTTTTTGTAGCCAGAAAGCTAACAACTTGGCAGAGGTTGCACGATTTTTTAGTGAAACACAAAGCGCTTCTGCCCCAAAAGCCGCAGTGGTGGACCTCCAGTTTCGAAGGTCAAGGTCAGAAACTAGTGGTAGTGCCAAATAATATGTGCGAACCGCCTTCACGTGCCAAGTATTTGTAAAAACTGCACTTGTTCCAAGATTTGTGTGATGTTGGAAAGCTTTGCACTTATGTAACTACATAAGTTTTATCTTTTGTGTTTTACTGCAGTTTAGGTGCTGTGAATTTTTGAAGGTGTCCAGTCTAACTGTTAATGATTTAGTTTCCTTGTGATGTTGCCCTACTCAATGAATATCAAGTGTGAGTTTG
Organism: Agrotis ipsilon; assembly: GCA_028554685.1. Lineage (NCBI taxonomy): Eukaryota > Metazoa > Arthropoda > Insecta > Lepidoptera > Noctuidae > Agrotis > Agrotis ipsilon. The sequence continues at coordinate 13,014,330 of CM052955.1, forward strand.
CAAACATTGAAACCTCACTTACACAAACATCTAGACACAACTACTTGTTCTGTTTATGCATCGAATCTGCGACACGCAGTGCAGAAGTCGATCACTCACCCACAGCATCAATCTTGCCGTCAAAATTGGTCTTATCCTCGTAAGGCCCAAGCTGAATTTCCCAAGATGAGCTAAACGCCCACTGTACAACACAATGAACAATATCACCTACTATGGTTCCGGCCCAAGCATACCCCACTAGTCTATTTTAGAAAAAATAAAACCAAGATTTTTTTAAATATTTTTCTGGGTACTGTAGGTGAGAGAGGAATGTATTACAGCCAGTTTTAAGGAGATCTAGTGTTTATTTAAATGTATATTGCGCTTTAAGTGATATTTAATTGTTATAAAATAAAATGATTTAAATGTATTTTTTATTAATTTTATGAGAAATGTCACAAGTTTAACGTTAACATATGGTTATAGTCTGTTTTAAATGTTTTATCATTAGTAGTATTTTAAAATAAAAGTAGTAACGAATAGTTTATTTTCATGTTCAGGCTGCAATGCACTAGACTGATCCAGTCCATCTTGGTACATGTCTTCGATTTTCATTCAGGGAGTTTCCTCTAGATATTTTCGTAACTTGTTTTATATGACTAGTAGTAATTAAATACGTTGAGTCGTACACCGTAACGTATAACGTTATTATATGGTTCCTTCATGTGATATCGGTATAGCTTAAGAATAACACGTTAAGTTAATAAATAATTACAAACAGTCAAGCAGAGCTGTAACATTCATGTCATATTACTCACGACAGTAATTAACCTCAAACTGCCAAGGAAGGTGGTATAGTCTGTTCACTTATATATTACATTTCTGACAACTTCAGTCCAACAGCGGCGTTACCTGTTACTGTAGTTACCAAGTAGTGGCAATATATCTTTTTCCATTTAATAATATGAGAATATTTAAAGTTTTTTTTAAATCCTAACCTGTAAAAAATATAGATTTCGGGAAAGGGACAGGCCTAAAACGGTGTAATTACACCCGTTTTTTTACTTAAGTTTTTTTTTTCAGGAAAATTAAGAAGTAGAATGAATTGAATGAATATGTTATGTTCTATATGTTGGGATACGTATGAAACTTCAAATCATGATTTTTTTAAAAGATAAAAAAATGTCCTCTTCGTAGAAAATGCCCTTATATCGCGTTAATGTAACACGACCAAGTAAAATTGAAAAGAATGGGAAGCGGTTGCCTCCTTCTGCGAAGCAGTCATGCTAGCGAAGGAGGCGTCAGGACGCGTGAAGGAAAAGACAGCATCGACCTCACAACCCAGCCACTTCGGGAGACGCACATTGGATCATCGTAGGCGCGGTATTGCTCGATATTTACTTTGAATTTATTGAATTATTTTTTTTTAATTGAATTTTTGGTACGTTTACTTAGTAAAAATTCTTTATTTACAAATACCTTCTCTTTCTCTCTAAAGATCATTATGTATTGGCCTCGTATGCACGGTGCTGGTGGGTAGAGCAATAGAGTTGTACTCGTCACATTCACGTCAACGTCGGTCCCTGTCCATCCGTCACTCCGCTCCTTGTTGCGCAATATCATGTAACATTATTACTGTCTAGTACTGACAGTTATATGACGCAACGGTTTGCGCAGTGGCTGAGAGATTCATTGCTGTACTGTGTGTCTCGGGTTCGATTTCCGCATGGCACAAATATTTGTCCAAAATACATGTTTCTCCGAGTGCACCCACCACACTCAAAGAATGAAAGAAAAATTATTCTATTTATTTATTATTTACTAGCTTCTGCCCGCGACTTCGTACGCGTATCCTGTTTCTTATGCCAGCGACAACAGGATCGTTAAAAATCTAAGATCTGAAAAGTCTATTACCCAACTCCAAGAGCCCGGCAAAAAAAAATGGCTTTTGGCCAGTAGAGTACAAAAATATTCATCGTCATCGAAAATCGGTCCTAAACTGTTACCGCCTTTACTACGTGGAAGAAATCCCAGCTTATGTTATTTTATAATTTGTATAAGTATAAAATACTCACTATACTAATTTCACTGTATGTGAAATTAGTGATAGCTTTGATTTCCATATCAGTTGTTTTTTTTTTATACATAAACAAATAGTGCTCATCAGGCTGAAAAACTTTTGCTAAGACGTCATTCCTCGGGCACGCCGCAATAGCGGCGGTAAGACCCCTCTTTGAGGAGTGGCTGGAGAGACGTCACGGCGTCCTTACTTACCGCATGACGCAGGTCCTCACCGGACACAGAAGTTTCGGGAGGTACCTGTGTCTGATGAGAAAGGAGGAAACGCTTGGGTGTCACCACTGCGAAGATCGCCCGGAGGACACAGTAGAGCACACGGTGCAAGACTGTCCAGCTTAGGCAGAGCACCGACGTGTCCTCATGGCGGAGACCTCTCGCGCCCGGCATTGGTCGAGGACATGCTGCGGGGCGAGACGGAGTGGGAAGCGGTCACGTGTGGGCGTGAAGGAGGGGGCGGGCCGCGAGAGGGAGAGGACAGCGTCCTCCCTCCGCCCCAACCTCAGTGGGTAGACGCCCACGGCGTCCAGCCACCGTAGGCGCGGGCATGCGGACAGTGAGTAAAGGATAACTCGCTGTCCGACCATGGACCATGCCCGGGTCGACGGCGCGTCGTGTTCCACGCGTGCCCAAAGAGGGCCAAAGCCTGACGGGGTCGCGGGACTTATTTCCATCACCGTGACCCCGGAACATAAAGGGCTATTGAAGGACACCGTGGATTTTAGTCAGTACAAGTCTGACAGTGGGGGTGAGAGGCCTCATTTGATGATTTTACCACGCAAAAAAAAGACGTCATTCCTATATGTTATAGTGTAGCTGGGCTCTTGGAGTTCCACATAAGGTGTTCCAGACTTCAATTTTTATACGTCAACAGAGAGTGCTCATCAGGCTGAACAACTTTGCTAAGACGTCATTCCTGTACATGTTATAGTGTAGCTGGGCTCTTGGAGTTCCACATTAGGTGTTCCAGATCCTCAATTTTTATACGTCAACAGAGAGTGCTCATCAGGCTGAACAACTTTGCTTAGACGTCATTCATGTACATTTTATAGTGTAGCTGGGCTCTTGGAGTTCCACTTCAGGTGTTCCAGATCTTCAATTTTATTCTCTCAGCAAAAAATGCTCATCACGTGGAACACTTTTTGCTATGGCACCATTTTTGTATCCCTTATAGTTTAGCTGGTCTGTTGCTGTTCTGCGCCAGGTGTTCAAGTTTCCAGAATAATTTATAGCCTATGTTTTGACCAGATTTAATACCTATACAACAAAAAAAGAATCATTCAAATCCGTCCAGTAGTTTTTGAGTTTATCCCGGACATACATACAGACAAACAGACAAACAGATAAACAGACAAACAGACAAAAATTCTAAAAACAATATTTTTGGCTTTGGTATCGATTGTAGATCACATCCCAAGTATTCTTTTAAAAAAATATTCAATGTACAGTTTCGACTTTCCTACTATTTTATTATATGTATAGATATAGACGAGCACTCCGCCCGCGACTTCGTCCGCGTGATTTTCGAACTTTGCTTTTGTGAATTTTTACTCCCAGCCACCCTCTTTATGGGATGCTTTTCGATAATCTAAATCAGTAGGTATTCAACAAAATTTCTATCTACTCGCAGTATCCCGTCTTGGGTGGTACCTACGTTCTTAAAATAACCCCAATGAATATATTGGGATTCCTTGCTAACAATCCCAAAACTACTCTTAAGGGGTTTAATTTCGCAAGACCCTCACTTAGTGAGAACCTATGTCTAAAGTATAACTTGAGAAATTTGAGACCTCGTAACTATCAATACATCAATCCCGTTTTAGCTATCACTTACGTCTTGAGACTCCTAGCACTTGTAGTAACAAAGTTTCATACAAACTATCAACCCCAAAAACAATTTCACAAAATCCCGTCTTTAGTATCACTTACGTCCAACAAAGAATCCATATGTAAAAAATTAAATCTCAAAACTATCAACCCCAAAAGCAACCCCTTAGAGGTCGAATTTCACAATTTTTTCACCTTGTTGAGCATTTACGTCTTAAAATGAACCGGCATGCAAGATTTGAGACGCCTAGCACTTGCAGTAACAAAGTTTCATACAAACTATCGACCCCAAAAACAAACCCCTTAGGGGTCGAATTTCGCAAAATCCTGTCATAGTGAGCGTCTACGTTCTAAAAAGACACCCCATGCAAAATTTGGAATTCCTAGCACCTGTAGTAGCGAAGTTTCATACAAACTATCAACCCCAAAAACAACCCCTTAGGGGCCGAATTTCGCAAAATCCGTTCTTAGTGCCTACCTACGTGGTATAAGGAAGGTTTATGTCAAATTTCAAGTTTCTAGGCCCAGCGGTTTGGGCTGTGCGTTGTCAGATCAGTCAGTCAGTTTTGAATTTTATATATATAGATTAAGATTATTTTTGAGGAAAGAAAAAAATCCGATTGCAAGTGGGATTTGAACCCGCGTCTTCTGGATAGGTACACCAGACGCCTTATACGCCAACCTATACCTTAGACGCCAACTAGGCTACAGCAAAGCGTTTCAAACGAGTAATAGAGAATTTCGGCTTGCAAGTGTGGATTGAAATTGCCTAGTTGGTTAAGGCATCTGGAGTCCAGAAGACGCGGGTTCGAATCCCACTTGCAATCGGAAATTTTTCTTTCCTCAAAAATCATCTTTACGATGCGCATCACATGCGTTAATGCGTTTAAAAATAATTAATCTATTAAGATTATTTTTACAGGAATGCATGCATACACTGAAAAAATTCTTAATGTGGGGGAACAATTTTTGTTTGTAGACAAAACCTTACCGCTAACACTATGAGTTATTTGTACTGTATGTTCGTATTATCTCTCTTTTTGTGACGATCTGGTCACCTTTGGTGTTGAAGCCAAATCAGCCACTTTTGAGCACCCTATAGTTTATCCAAAAACTTAAGTAGGTAAGCCTGATTCATTTTCATGCGTAGATAAAATACTGGTATTGGTAGTTCCAACTAATCTCCACAACCCTCTTACTTCGGTAGTAGAATGAAGACTGGCAAACTTTGTCATACGTTCGGACAACAAAGGAATGCTACAATTGAAGTGCCCATATCTACGCAAGCTCAATCTCTACGCATGCTCAATCTTTGGCGACAGTCGTCCATACCAACAACCTTTTGGCTGCCTGACATGACAGTGGGCAGCGGTTTAAACTGGTTTCCAAGCCACAGCCTCGGACACAAAAAGTTCAGAAGCCATCCCGTATGCATTACAAAATGAACTTACAGTATAAAATCGATAGAAGCGTTAGTTAACCAACACATTCCTGTGGATTAACCGTCGGCAGTTTAATTTAACCGTTCACAAGTTTTATTATCAGTTAGCCGGTGTTGCAATGAATAATAAGGAGTTTGCCAGTGGGAAGTTTGTTGGCAACACCCTCTATCCGTTGGAAACTTAAACAAGGCCTGTCAGCGATTCGTGATTGAGTTTATTCGATTATTATTTTGATTGATTTAGGTTATGGGTTTGGGTAGTTTCAAATTAAGATTTTTTAAGTGTGTAGGTATGTCAGACGGAATTTGGTTTGTTTCAAGTTTAAATTAACACCAAAGGATGTTTTTTTTATTATTATGACTATGAATTCATTATCATTGATTAAGGTTATGGGTTTGGGTTTCTGGACATTGTAGATAACATAAACCCCGAGACAACATGGCACTGAAACCCCGAAAAAATAGAAAGAAGGTAGACAGATTTTTTTGCTCTTTAACAATTTATTTTCATTCACCTCTCCAGTCATCCCGCGATCATGGCGCTTGCAACAGCGTCGAAATATCGGGAACTCAAAGTAGTTAATAATCACGGAAGATATCCTGTAACTAAATAAATAAATAATAAATATTCCACAACTATCACACAACGCCATCTAGTCCCAAGCTAAGCAGAGCTTGTGTTATGGGTACTAGACAACTGATAAACATACTTATATATTTCTAAATACATACATAATATAGATAAATAACACCCAGACACAGAACAAATTATCATGCTCATCACACAAACATTTGTCCTAGTTGGGAATCGAACCCACGACCTCCGGCATAGCAGTCAGGGTCACTAACCACTAGTCCAACAGGCCAGTCAAACTGACATTTTAAATTGTGAAACAAACCATGATAGCTTAAAAAAGTGTTTAATGGTACCCTATCACATCACTCATAGTCCGTCTTTGTACATCTGACAATGTGAATGCAGTACATTGTGTTGGGCGTGAATAGGTAAGACAAACAAATCGCATTTATAAGTTGGGTTACCAACAAGATATCAAGAAAATAAGTCTAAATCGTGTTAAAACAAGAGTATTAGGTACTAGCGGTCCGTCCCGGTTTCGCACGTGTTAAAGTCATCTAAAACCCGGTCCCGATGGTTACGAACACCACAAAAAAAGATTTGTCCGAATCGGTCCAGCCGTTTTCGAGTTATGAGCTTACCAACACATTTTGCGATCCATTTTTATATATTAGGTATTTATATAACGGAAAAAAACCACACCTCTCACGATTTCCACACATTACGTACGTACCCGCATCCTTTGATCCTTTGTAGGCAAAAATAGAATCAATCACCCGTGGAAACAACGTAATGGTCGTCCCAGCACCGAATCCTTACATAAATATATTATAATTCTCTGTATACGGTCTGAGTGTTACCGCTTTTTTGTATCCCCCACAATGGTTTTGTAATTCAGAGGGAAAAGACAAACAGATGTACCTAAAATGGGTTTGTTAGTTACGCCTTTATTGATAACCCGATTTTGGTACATTTTGGCACCGTACATCAGTAGATGGGTTCTGGAGACGGTACATGCTAATCTATGTAAGTGCCTATATGTATACTAGCGGCCCGTCCCGGCTTCGCACGGGTGGAGGACCCGGTCTAAAATTTGAGATTTAAACTATCCTATCTCTCAAGTTGGATCAAACTGCACATAATGTGCGAATTTTATTATAATCGGTTAAGTGGTTTAGGAGTCCATTGAGGACAAACATTGTGACACGAGATTTATATACATATATTAAGATAACTAATACGTATTATATAATGTAATGATGTTTGAACATTTCAATGTTATGATGGATAGATATCAGTTTTTAAATTACGTCTAAACAGCTGACTACATCTTTACGTTTGGATAGAAATGTTATAGATTTTTTTTAAAGCGTGGTAAAATCGTCGAATCGCTCCAATTGAATTTACTCGCTGAATGTAGTTGTTATGAATATATATATAACATGAATGTAGTTGTTATGAATATAACAACTACATTCATGTTATAGTATTGTAGAATGTCTTTTTTTTTTCTCTTTCTTTTAGATTTTTTTTTGTTACATTTCATATTTTTACCACTTTGTCTGTATTTGTTATTTATTCCTTTCTTTTTATACAATCTGACATTTCTTATTTATTTACAAAATAAATATCATTTATCATCAAGTGAGTCACCCAGGCAGGGCGGGAGGGACTGTCAGACTTGTACGGACTAAAATCCAAACTGTACTTCAATAGGCCTTGAATTCCGGGGCCACGGTTGCTTGATAAGACAGTCCGGCAGGCAATGGCCTTCAAAAGGGCGTCCCATCATGTTGCTGACAGCTCTTTGAGGCGCATGTAAAAACACGACGCGCCCTCGAACCGGGCATGGTCCTGATCGGACGGCGAGTCGCCCATTACTTGACGTCCGCATACCCGCGCCTTCGGTGGGCGGAAATCGCCCACAAAAGGTTATAGCTTGCGGAATAATAAATAGGATACCGCGTTTATCCAGGTATGATGTTTATCACGCAAGCTAATTTCCGAGTTTCACGCTGGCAAAGCCGTTAGCAAAAGTATGTTGTAACTCCATGTAGGTATGAGTTTGAGTTTCACCGCAATTTTTGTAACTCCCACAAAGCTTTCGTAATTCAGAGAAAAAGACAAACAGAAGCACCTACTTACTGTGTTGTAAGCTGTAACCATACAGGGAACAAAAACGTAGAAACATTTTTATTGTACCAAAAACGAACGAAGAAATCGTTTGTTGTGTGAACTTGGTTTTGTTTACAATATATTATAGCATTGTTTATTTTCTTGTTGTGTAAACACAGTCATGTTGCTAGGGAGTTTGTTATAATTTTTTCCTCTGTAACTCCAGATAGAGACTATATTAAAAGGAAGCTTTATGAATAATTAAATGTTTATATTAAGTAACATAACATAAACTCAACCCTTTTTCCCGTGAAGCTGGGTCAAAACCACAGAGCGCCACCTGCTACGATCCTTTCGCCTCGTCGACGTTCATACATCTGACCTTTCTGATCAACTTCACCAAGTAAGTAGGTCTTCCTAAGGCGTCCCCTTTTGGCTTGTCACTCACAGTAGTCACGGTTTTTATATATATTCGCGCCTTTTAACCCCCATACATAGGAATCCAACATAGCACCTTCCAGGATTGTACAAGGTAAATATCAGACCTGTACAATGAACATGGGGCTACGTAATGATCGGATACAATTTGAATACATCGATAAGCAAAGAAGAAGAAGAATATAACTGCCTAAATGTGCGTGTACTTGGGTATAACTGTGCCTAACTGTACCTTAAAATTAATTATAAATTAATTTGGAGTTGGTATTCCGATTAAATTCAATTTCCCGAATCGTTATATAATAATATTTATAATTATAATTCGCATCACCAATTAACACACGTAAAATCAACTGGCGCGCTGTCGTATTTGCGGCCAAAAACCACAGCGGTACATATAGCACCAGCTCGTAATACCCGTGCGACATCGCAGAAAGACATGCGTCAATTGTCACCACAAAAACCGCCGAGGCAGCGCTTGACCGACCTAATTAATGGCGACTGCCCCTGGGACAGATTAAGCCGGACATAAAACCTTTTCCGTGCCCATACGGTCCGCGAGACCCCATCGATCCTTTTCTTGTTAGGCGCCGCCAATCAAAAGCAATCAGGACCTGGCGACAATCCGCCACGATGCCATCGGTGTGTCGCAACTCGCTAAGCTGGGCTGTGAAAGCATTAGTTCTCATAAGAAAGGGGATAACGTCTGCCGCGGTTTATTTCATGGACCTATCCATCAGGATCGATACGTATGGTGTAAGTAAAATGTCAATCTGAGCCATTTAGCAACACGTCCATTTTTGAATCGAGAAAAATTTGACCAAAAACTTAAACGGTGCTTGTTCCTATAAGTTTTTGTATCCTTTAAGTTTTTGGTTTTTTCGAGAAGCATAATTCATATTCTATAAAGATATGTAAAAAGGAAAAGAGCATTTAAAATTTTAAAATGGAGTAAATACTCCATTTACTTTTTACAATAATGTTGCCCACTCATGCAATGTGCAAATATTTGTCGATTAAACAAAATCTTCCATATTAGTAACTACGTAGTCTTTAATATGGATGCAGAACATAAAAAGTTGCTAGCCATCTAAAAAATGATGAGGTCGTGTAAAAACCGCACATTTTCAGCAGAGTCGGGAATTCATAATTAGAACGTGGCTCATTCTAGAATATGAGCTTACTTTTGACCTAATTTCTGCTCATGCATGCAGAGTTGCAGACGTCCGACTCGAACTGTTTAGTGGGTTTGGAGGAGAATAACTTGTAGGGGCAAGATTGTACTGCATATAGTGGGACATCAAAGTTTCTCCTTTTGTATGAGGTATTCGCTATATTTCCATGACAACGCGGGATTCATTGAAATGCAGCGAGTTCGCGGAAAGTAACATTGCGGGGAAGCCCGCGGTCCATAACTATGCGCTGGCGTCTTCCTTCGCTCCCCCAATAAATTCTAACAATGTCGACGAGTGCGCCGAATATTTTACACTGAATTTAAAATTTTTGTATCGAGTGAAATGTTGTTTGCTTAAGTTTTGTATGAATTTTGTGTACAAGTTTAGTGCGGGTTTATAAATTGTGTATTTGGGGGATGTGCATTTTAGAGCTGTCGTGTTGAATAGTAACAAAACAGTAAAATAGAGTTTTTCTTTATCTTTACTATTCTGACTGACAACACACAGAATACGGGACCAGGAACAAAATTACTAATATATTTACCTTGTTTTAGCATGGTATAAGATCTTAAAAAAAAAATTACAACATCCTCTAAAACTGGACAAGGAAAACACTTACCTACCTTGGTCCATATCTCTTAATAAAAACGTATTTATACAATATTATTCACTGGAATGAAAAGCGAATAAGATAAAAACAGTACTGGTGTATAATGGACTGAAGTTTACCGTATTATTCGCTTTAGATACGACCTGGGCGTCGGGCACTAAATAATGCGCGTTGTTTCTATTGATTGCGGCTATTTTCAGCATCGGTGCCGCCGCCGCATCGTTGGCGGGCCCTAAAATTATATCAACAACTTTGTTGAATTTAGGACACCTACATTTAACACGGGCATTTGGCATTTATTATTTAGTTTCTTTTTGAATTAATTTCTTTTTAACGATAAAACTTCAATATAGAATCGGGTTTTATTGAGATTTTTATTTTGTTCAAAATATTTATATGTAACATTTCAAACGAGTAATTCTAGCAGTTAAAGAGATAATTACTATGCAATTTATAGAATTTGCCAAGATGTAATGAAGAAGCGGTCGTAGCATCAGCTACGGCGTAGCACGACGTACATGATGCTACGACGTAGCAACCGCTACGATACGGCTACGACATAGCAAACAGTCACAAAAATTGTTCATAGATTAAATCTCGGCTTTAAACTATTGCATTATATATTTCAACTATCATCCAATATAATATGTAACATACTAGGGTGGCATGAAGCAATAAATTAGTTCTTCATAATAACTGTTCAAGGAGAATTCTGGGTAAATTATGTTCAATAATAATGTATAACTCTTGATGAGATAACCGTGTTCACAGACGATGCCGATGTAAAAATTCTATCCATACGGAAGTAACCCATTTCAATACCACCGACCTGTATAGTAAGATGTTAAAGGACACGGGTGAACTGCCTTTTTAAGACACTTAAGGAAAAAATAGGGCGTAATCTTTATAACTTTTACCACACTTTTACCGCTATTCTTTTTACGATGCTATATTTAGCGGTAAAAGCTTGAAATGGTTTTAAAAGCGAAGCAGCTTTTTTTGTTCAGAATGGTACCTACGTTACTGGGTAGTAACTTTTTAATTTTGAATTTTTTGAACCTTTTGGAGTTCTTTGACATGTGAAATTTGACACAGCCTGTGTTGCCAATAGAGAGCAATGGTGAGAATCGCAGGTCGTGGGTTCGAGCCCAGGCAGTCGCATTACGTTGTGTAATTTATTTCATCACTACTGTTCTCAAAACGGTGAAGGATAACATCGTGACGAACCGACATATCCTAGAACTTAAAATTCGAAGAAATGCGTAGCATATACCTAGCTGCGATGGGCCCCCGTGGTGGATTATGACCCACACCCTTTTATATAGTGCAGGCCCGTGTCCCAGCAGTGAAAAAATATATAGACTGATGATGTATTGGCAATGTGCCAGACTGAATATTATTTTCGATATATTTTTTATAACAATTTACAACTAGGAGATAAAATAAATCTTTTACAGGTACAAAAATAATTATCAAGAAAGGTTTCTAAAATTAAAATTCTTATATTTAAAAAAGAACGATGGAAAAATAATCACTTAGGTGTCGCCAGATAAAGTAGCGTTCGCTTTAAAAATCCTCAGACATTTAAAAGGTTCTTTTTTTATAAATACCGTATATTTTTTTTATAAATAGAATGATTATTAATCCTTGTTACCGTAATCACTACATATGCATAGTGTAAACCAAAGTCGCTTCGTTCTGTCTGTCCCCATGTATGCTTAGATCTTTAAAACTACGCAACGCATTTTGATGCGGTTTTATTTATAGATAGAGTAATTCAAGAGGAAGGTTTTATGTGTATGAAATGCATAATATAGTAGAAATTGCGGAGCCAGGGCGGGTTGTTAGTGTAGTATTAACTTTTGGAACCCCCGAATTAACAAAAATGTGCCTAATTAGAAAAACTACATTTCGCGAGTTATGTTGAAGTCTCATTTAATAGGGACGTTTTCATTACCATCACTCAGACTTGTATCCAGTCTCAAAGGAAGCTACTAAAAAGTCTTCATGAAAAACCCAATATCCCATTGTCCGAATTTGAAATCGAACTGATGATCTCACATCTAGCAGTCGCGTTTGCGACCTACGTTAGTCAGAACCGCAACTTCCTTTCTTTATCATGGTAAGGGCAGGGACTGTTAGACTCGCTCTGACTAAAATCCACGGTGTCCTTCAATAGCTCTTTACGTTTCACGGTAATTGCATAAGTCCCGCGACCCAGAACCGCAACTATAGTTACAAAATACTAAAAGAATTATTTATCGAATGTTCACACGTATTTTGTGTCGAAATGTTTCCGTACAAAAACGGGCCGGCACCCACTTAATTCGGATCACGTGTGCTCTCGCAATGAGCTTGTAAACACATACATATGTACCATCAACTACGCGATGACATTATTGTTTACACGCTCATCATTCAACCGATGTTTGGGATGAGTTCGTCCTTAATGGGTAAAAGGTTTTTTTTTCTAAACGGAAAATACCTTACTACTTAGACGTTTATTCTTTCTTTCCTATAGAATAACGACATTTTTTGTCTATCAACGGTAAAGTAAAAATTGTGCAGATACTCGAGCTTTTCAACAAAACTTCTCAAAGCAATTATTTAGAAGTAATTGACGAGAGAGTCACATCATAATAAATCTTGTTAAAATATACGATAGCTACTTAATACACAAAGCATTTTACATATTAAAGTGGATCCTTAAGAGCTGCTCTCTTTAATGTGGAGACGCTCCAATTTCTAGCATATTGTGTTACCGGGTCTCTGAAGTCCGGGACGTGCACGTCCTATTAGGCAAGTTTATTCAGACTTATCAAATTATCCAACGTTTTGCTGGCCCCATAAAAAGCTTGTATCACTTCTCGACTTGCTAATATTGATTCAGCCACTCGAAATATCAGAGATTGCCCCAATAAAATATAGTCCTGTCAATTAATGCCCAACTGAAGAACCGATGACCGCTCTAAAAATACGATAAGGAAGCTATCACTCGACTGGTTATCGGCGCGGCAAACATAGGACCAACCGTTCATGAATAGTTAAAATGTGAACCTCTAAGGAAATGTCCACATGAACACGAACATACATATCAAACCTCAACTACGAGTCTCGCGGAAAACTCAATATTCCAAATTCAGCAAAGCTAACTGCTACATAAAACATTGCGGATTCAGTCGCCGATAGAGTTGTTGTTTAAATAAAAATCAGTTTCACGGGATGTGCAAGCTCTTTAGATGTTCGTGTGAGCTCGGGCTTATTGTGATGGAGGCATGCGCGGTGCGCGGCCGGCAGGGCTGCCTGGCTCAGTGGCTCTCGGCGCGACGGCAGGCCCGCGCGCGACCACAGCGCGCCCGCCGTACTGCGTGCGTACTTACGTAAGTCACGCGAAAATAAAAATAATAAACTTGACACCACGCTCCGTGTACTCGCATGTGATTTTAAATCGAGGCCTTTTGCTCTTAAAAAAATAGAAGTTCCAGTGAATAAAGTGAGTGAACGCATTGTGTTTGTTTGACATTTTGTGTGGCGAACAGTACACATGTTTGTGTGTAAGAACGTGATGTTTGGTGAGTAACGCATGTGATCTTAATGGAATGGTTTATGTAGCTATTGGTGGGTTTATTTTGTAAATTCTTTTTTCACACATTCGATGGACTGTTTGGAAAAGTCGTTGACGTATTTACGTGTTAAATTAAAAAATACTTAACCTGATAGTATATAATAATTAAGAAAACTTATGTAGTAAATATGCTTCTTCGATTTTCTTGTAATTTTATCAACCTACATAATAACAATACCTTTTTTTGGTTCGAAATTATCAAACAAAAATATTTTCTTTTTTGATTAGAGGGAAAATGAGCTAATTAATAAAAAATAAACAGTTACTTATTATTTGTTCGTTTGAAAACGGGCTTACATAAAAACACGGATTTAGGATAAGAATTTTAAATGCTTTCATTACAATCATAGGTATTCTCAAATTGAGGCCGACTGGAACATTTAGCTGTGCCTGAAATGTAAAAAATAGGTTTTTTGCGAGAATTGATGATGTCAGGAGTTTTACATCCATCTAAATCATATCTATGATTTGTTTGTGTAATCTACTTCATGATAACTGTTTTTAAACGGTGAAGGAAACAAGCATAGCCTTGAACCAAAACCTGGAGACATGTGATGACCATCTACCCCTAGGAGGCCCACGTGGTGGGGTACGTACAATTATATCCAATAGAGAGGAGGCCTGCATTCCAGCAATGAGCTTCTTACTCTTCTTCTAAAATTGATGACGTATTACTGGACCGACAGTTACGTAGCAAGCTACAATGCTATTCTCTATACAGCACTATCCTTACCAAAACTGCAATTAGTAGCTGCAGTTTCGACGCTGCGGCAGCGCTGCACACGAGATTGAATCCTAAGAAAACAACACTGCTGAATACTTAGCTATGCTTTTTTGCGTTATTCAAGTCCTGAAATTAATTGTGAGCCATGAGCAGATGTTATTCTATCAATTGATAGCATATCTTTTGCCAAAAGCCTGTAATATTTAATCTTAGAAGATGAAACACTTCATAATATTCCTTAAAACATTGTCTTACGATAATATCTCAGCCATAAATTCCAATATCAAATAAGAAACAATTTAGACAATAACGTGGGCTTTAAGCGCGCCTTTACTCAAAGAGGGAAGTCGAGTGGTTCTCAATCTCGCGTTCGCTATTCTTGTTATCTACGTCAAATACATGATATTGAAACGTAGCCCTTGACTTTTTCTTCTTAGGGCTTTGACATTAAAAGGAAAACGAAACTACTTATCTATCTAGTAGGTACTACTAAACATACATACTTAATTTGATTCCCCGGTCGAGCAACTATAATTATTTTGTTTATTTTTTTGCAATTATTACCCCGCTCAATGAGTAAGTCAGTGGTGTTATGATAGCCCAGTGGTATCACCCCCCGCTTATGAGTTGTAGTACGTGGGTTTGAATCCAGCCAGACGCATAACTTTTTGTAATTTATTTCATCACCACTGCTCTCTAACCAGTGTAGGAAAACATCGTGGGAAAACCGCATGTCCTACAACCAAAAATTCGAGACGTGTGGCATCTACCTACCCGCACTGGGCCTGCGTGGTGGATTATGGCCCACTCCGTCTCACAGAAAGGTGGCCTGTGTTCTAGCAATGGAAACATTTATAGGCTGATTTTGATGATGAATTATTCACATACGAGAGTGCGGGAACCGTACTCGCGACACACTGCAGCAGTCAATAGCTCTGCCTTGGTCAACCCTACCATCTTCTCAGTAGTAGTCGGATTTGAACCAGGTTGATGGCAATAGGTTTGGTTTGTTCCCAATAGTTCAACTGAACAGTTCTACGATAGAACTAATGGGAACTTCACCCTTATTGCGGGACTTGACGGACGGTGAAATGTATGTACTTTCTAAAGGTATTGGTACTACTGTTCTAAAGACTTCGGCAGAGTTGATGGAGAGGTGGTAATGGTGCCTCTGCTTAACTATTCTCAGATTACAGGCGTGTAGGACGGTCTAAATCAGTTACCACAGTCCTGAAACGCAAAGGGCTAACTTAAGGAACAAAATGGCTATTCAATACGAGTCTGACAGTCTCTTCCAGTCTTAACAAGACGGTAGGACACAATTGGTGATATTCCATAAAAAAAGGCATGTCAAAAGTAAATTGCCTTATCCGTCTATCATAAAAGTTTTTCCTGCCAACTTAGGAATTTACTTTTGTTATAATATCAATGCTCGTTGACGCGTACCACTTAGATCGTTAATATATCTTCGAACTCTAACTTCTGCGACGGGCAATGTGAACATAAAGATATAATGTTCCTTAGAGAGTATGAAGTTCCTTGAATCTATGCGGGAGAAGTCACAAACAAAAGTTAGTTCACTATTTACATCTGTATCTTTTCTGTCAGTGGCTACTAGGTTGAAACGATGGATGGACTTGTGATCACCATATCTAGGTATGTTTTTTTTACGTGGTAATATCATGAAATGAGTCCTCCCATCCCGGGCAGGGTGGAAGGGACTGTCAGACTTGTACTGACTAAAATCCACGGTGTCCTTCAATAGTCTTTTATGTTCCGGGGTCACGGTAATGTCCCGCGACTCGCGCGCCCTCTAGAGGGGAACCCCCTCATCATGCTGAGGAACTTAAAGGCGCGTGTGGAACAAGACGCGCCGTCGACCTGGCACGTTGGACGTCATCCCAATGGTACGAAAAACGGCGTAAGTCTACCTGCCACGCGCCCTGATAATTTATCTCCGCTGAATGCTATAGCCAAAATCGCTCTGAGACTATTAGCGTAGCGATATGAAACCGCAGCGCGCCGGAACGCAGGTGGACGTCATCCAAGGTGGAAAAACGATTATGAGAAGTCACGTGGATCAGTCGTTCCAACGGTGTCATGGATCTATATGGGAACTATGTTTAGCAGTGGACGTCTTTTGGCTGATATGATAAAGGAAATGATCATGATAAAGGAAAAGACAAATTGTAGTACTCGGACACAATGTACTAAAAAGTTGTGCAATCGCTGTGAAGCTCTCTGTAGATCGTTTTGAAACCGATTACTGACACCAGGCAGTCTCATGTGGTCAAAATACTTAGTCCACCCAAATGCAGGGGATTTTTTTTTTGCGTTAAATTTTCAGTTTATAGGACGAATTTTTTTATGTCAATACCTTTTTTTGTTGAAAAAAGTGATATTAAGTATTATCCAGGATCTGATAGAACAATAATCTACACAAAAACGGAAGCTCTTCCAAGTTTTCGCAATGGATTTTACATGAAAACAGAGTAGCAAAAACGAACAAGATTTTTAAATACTGCTGCTGAAAGAGTCTAAATACATGTTTTTGTGTTTCCTTTTATGGACGAACCTCTTACGGGCTAGTAATAATAAAGGAAAGTCTAAAAATATCTTTTATAGACATACTGGTTTACAAAATCACGCCTTTTTACCATAGAGGTAGGCAGTAACTACTGAAAACAATTTTTTTTGTTGCCCTACACTAGGAATTTATTATGTGTCCTGGTTGCGTTTGCAAACAGAATATACACAAACACCCAGACCCGGAACAACTACTCGCAGATCAGGCAAATATTTGTTCCGTGTGGGGATCGAACCCGGCGTCACGCTGCCCAGCAATCGATCACTCAGCCACTGCGCCAACGGTGGCTCCAAAATAAATAAAACAAATGAATAAATCTTATTTATATTCTGTTATCAATAGGTAAAATTCATTCATAATCTATATACCAAAGAAAAACAATAAATATAAATACATTTAGGAACAAAACCGGCCAAGTGCGAGTCGGACTCGACTTAAAGGGTCCGTAGCAGCCAAGAACATAAATAAAGCAATCCATTTCAGCAGCCAGCTAGAATGTAACGCATTTATTGGTCTCCGCATGAAGCTACATATAGTTATCATGCTGGAGCCAGTACAAAATAAATTTATAAGATATTTATATAGTAGGTATTATGTGTTTTATCCATTTATCCGTTAATGTATCACACCTTGTTTAATTAGGTATGGTGGGACCAACGGTTGAGGGTTCTGAGGGATTTGGCACTAAGTACATCTTTATTTAAAATATTGAGAGGGCAAGTTACATCATTTCACCAATTTTAGAGCAGATGAGGCTGTGTGTCCCGACCGATACGTGTGGCGTCGACGTCGACCACGTCTGCTGGTTAGAACCGCGCGGTGGACCAAACCTGCTAAGGGAGGCACCGCTGCCGCGCGCGCTTCGCACTCTTAAACCTGATTGTGATGAGACGGAACCTCTTGAGTTGTACTCTGGGTGACATTCACAAGTAACTAGATCTCGTTCAAACCAATTTTCTCTGGAAGTTTGAATGGTAATGTGTACATCATTATTTTTTTTTGTTTGTTTCATCATTCTCATATTTAAAAAGTTATAGGGGGGGGGGGGGGGCACGTATGTTTGGTGATTATTTTTTTGCGTTTCCTATCTTAGTATGGGGAACCCTCAAATTAGTTAGTTTTTTGTGAAAATACTAGTGTTTTTGTGAAAGTACTAGTGACATATGGCCGGACAGACAGACAGACAGACTTGACGAATCTATAAAGATTCCGATTTTTTGCCATTTGACTACGGAACCCTAAAAAAAACTTATTTTTCTTTTCATAAACAGAAATGTCAGACATCGCCATTTTTTGTTCTTTATTCGTTAAGTCTAGTCTAGACAGAATCTTTACACAACATGATTTTTTGTTTATGCGAATACCGATAAACCCTGTTCTATTTCTGTGCAAAGAATCTATGTACAAAATTTCAAAGCGGTATCAAGGCAAAATCACAAATATTCTAGCCAATAGGGAGTTTTGCCGTGCAATTAAAGGTGGTCTAGTTTTTTTTTTTTGCATTGCTGAAGTACGAGTAGTGTCTGCGACCCCGAGGAGTGTCTGCGTTAGCCGCCGTTATCTCGGCTCGAGGGGGCTCAAATGTGTTCTTTTTCATATAATGCTTCAATCGTTGACTTGCAATGACAATCCACAACAAATAGTGTTTTTTTTATTCTGTACGTCTAATAGATATAAAGTTACACTAGGAAGAACGTTCAACATAACAAAAAAACATCTATTCAAAAGTCAGGTTCTCCGCATGAAGGGTTCCATATATGTAAAAAAAATATTTTATATTTATATTTGAGTTGAAAAACACGAAAAGTGAACTTAAACTATACGTAAAATAATGAATTATGATAGAGTCACCCTGGTAACAAGTAATTACACAACTTATTATGGTAATCACACGGGAAACATGCTTATCAATCGTAATTAATTTATTGTAATTTGTTTCAATTAATTTACAATTTTACCTAGTTATGAAATCAGTAACTACAAAATTATCTAAACGGTTCTTAAGCTTCCAAACGAGGGGTGATTTATGAACACTGACCTAAATACGTTTGAACCCGCAGACATAACAACACGGTATGGTGTGCTCTAAAATGATACAAAATGGTTTTGTTTATCAATGGCTCAGTGGGTGCCAATCAAATAAACGCGGATACAATGTAACGTCACATCAGAGCAAATTAGTCCACGATCAGGGTTGCTAGATCAAGTTTTTTAGTTTTCCCAATCTTTACATATTTTCTCCCATAATTATGTTATGCAACTATGTGCATATTCATTCAGATTGTACAGAGTAAATACAGTAATAGACAGATAATAGACTGACTGGCCTGTTGGTCTAGTGGTTAATGACCCTGACTGCTATACCGGGGGTTCGATTCCCACTCAGGACAAATGTTTGTGTGATGAGCATGATCATTTTTTCTGTGTCTGGGTGTAATATATCTATAATATGTATGTATTTAGAAATATATAAGTATGTTTATCAGTTGTCTAGTACCCATAACACAAGCTCTGCTTAGCTTGGGACTAGATGGCGTTGTGTGATAGTTGTGGAATATTTATTTATTATTATTATTTATTTAAAATTGTATTAAGTAACAAAACTGACAGGACCTCGTTGTTTACGGAGAGGGTACCTCTTGCTTTTATTTAACTATGAGCTGCGGTCTTGAGTCGATGTCCAAGTCAACTCCGATCTAAGTGGCAGGGCTTGAGTAAACCATTTGGATGACGTCTGCCTTTGGAGTTCACAGGCATGACGCTGTATATGAATGGGTAACACATCAGTCAGTCGGGCAGTATCAGAATATTTTACTACTTACCTTATATCGAATTTTGTGTCAATGTATTTTATAAAATTAAATATCTCCTGATTTCTGAAGTCTAGCCTGGGTAATTCGCCTCATTTATCCGGCAAGTTTTTTTTTTTATTTCCAAGAATTTTCCATAGTAATTTCTTCTCCAAGCATTTCATGATCCCAAAACTTCCCCAAGTTGCACAATGTTTACCCCAAAACCAGGGTAAAAAGTCCCCGACCTACGAACGCTACCCACAATACATGAGTGATAATACCGCTAAATAGGTCGAACGACACGGCTAGTAATGCACCATTTTCCTTAGCAGCACTTTCATTTTTTGTATGCAAGTGGGAATGCCAAAAGTTTTGCGCACTGCGTCTCCTTCCGTCTCAGCTGAATATGTATGGGAAAGACTTGCCAATTCAAATTCGGTAACTTTATTCACCACATTGCAGTCTTATTGGAATTTTTAGCTGTGATAATCCCCTTTTTGTTATTTAAAACATCTGCGCTCCAATTTTATATTTTAGTGCTCTTTTATGGAGGAGAAAATGACGTTTTGCGGTATGAATAAAGTTAAGATCTTGAATCTTGGACGTACTTAATGAGATATTGTGAAAGTAGGTAAGTACAGATATTAATGTAGATAAATATTTTTATTTTGCGAAAATATAAACCTTACACACTAACGGGTAATGCCTTTATTAGACAGTTTGGTATACATTTCCGCTTGAGACCGTGTTCCTGAGAAAAAGGGTCTTGACAGACGGACAACAAATTGAATCCTATAAGGGTTCCGTTTTTTTCTATTCGAGGTGCGGCACCCTGAAAGTGAGTGGGTCTAAAGGGGTGATAAAACATAATCATTAAAATCGGACAAGTTCTTTCGGAGGGGATCAGCCAGCCAGATTATTGATAAGAAAAGTAGCAGGTAAGTAAATAAAAAAATTGCAGCTTTATATAAGGAAAACATACCTTTAATAATACATATAATTAAAAATAAGTCAACCTAATAATATCAAAACTCAAAGCCCAACAGAATGAAATAATAATTAACTCGACTTTATTATTATTTTGGTTACTGTGTCTTTGTGGTAGGCGAGTGGAACAATAACATCTTTACTTTATAATTATATCTCGCTAATGTTATAATTTTTACCTACCTAATTAAATTATAAATATATATTCAGGAATAAACTTAAAATAACTTTTCCTTTTGCGGTATGTTTCTGTTTACAATATTGGCATCATGGCCCTTAAATTTTAATTATAAGCAGAACTAAAGCTTTGCTGGAATACCTTCACCGTAATTAATTTGTTAATAAATTATGTCATGGGCCGAGTAAAACTCAGTACATTCACAACAAAGTATTAAAGCATTTATGAGGAGACCATAGTTTACGGTCATGGACTTAATAAAATATTATTTTATAAATTAATATATTATTTATACATTGCATTGAGACCACACGAACGCGCGGTAAAAATATTTATTGAAAAATCTTCATTCATCAGAATTTTATTTATTTAAAACTTCATGCAACACTGAGGGTACATAGGCGGACTTAATGCTTGAGGCATTCTCTAACACTGACCAATGACGCAACTTCCGCTTAAATGCATATTGACTGGTCGCCGTCCTGATATAGAATACAGAATATCATCTGCATTTATCTAAGTATATAATAATAAATGCGACATTTTTTAAATATAAAATACGATTATAAATACAAGGTACTTGATAATAATTGATTCAACTATTTAATCTCAAATCCATCAACCCACGTCAAATTTTTAGTTCTATAATTTAAATAAAGCTATAAAAATAATTTCATGAATACTTAAAATATATATACTTTAAAATAACCTTCAGAGAACAATAACTTCTCAAGTAGGTATAAAATTTTAATAATGAATTTTATTAGAATTTCCTGCTACTTTTATTTTCGACTACCTACCTGTTCTTCCGGGAACTCATTATTTTTGAACAACAACCTCAATAAGCATAATTATTTTAATCGTAAATGATGTTATTTCTCTTATAATTCATTTATTATAACGAAGAACAGCGAATCTATAGAACGATGTAAGTTTCAAGTAGGTACTTATTTGTCGTAGTAAAATCATAAAATGAGTCCTCGCATCCAGGACAGGACGTCCTGGGTGGAAGGACTCATTTTTTGACTGGCCTGTTGGTCTAGTGGTTAGTGACCCTGACTGCTATGCCGGGGGTCGTGGGTTCGATTCCCACCCAGGACAAATGTTTGTGTGATGAGCATGATCATTTGTTCTGTGTCTGGGTGTAATTTATCTATAATATGTATGTATTTAGAATTATATAAGTATGTTTATCAGTTGTCTAGTACCCATAACACAAGCTCTGCTTAGCTTGGGACTAGATGGCGTTGTGTGATAGTTGTGGAATATTATTATTATTATTTTTTATATCTTTTGAGATCTCGGGATCATGGGATCCCGGACTTTTAAAGGGCGTGCCAGGAGCCGAAGCCATCTTGCAGAGGCCCGTTACGCAATTTAAATGAAATGAGGCCCAAACCGGAGGTTATCCCTGTATGCACTTTGCCAGTATATCCAAGGACAACCCCCGGT
This sequence comes from Agrotis ipsilon, assembly GCA_028554685.1. Classification (NCBI taxonomy): domain Eukaryota; kingdom Metazoa; phylum Arthropoda; class Insecta; order Lepidoptera; family Noctuidae; genus Agrotis; species Agrotis ipsilon. The sequence goes on from CM052955.1 coordinate 13,036,913, forward strand.
TAGAGTTAGACTATTGCGGAAAGTGGAACCAACAGACTGGGTTATGGCGTTTGGTGGGTTTGGTGGGTTTGGTGGACTGGTTATATACAACATGTCTCAAAATTCAACGATAAGCCGGCACTAGAGGATGGACCTTCTAATGACTACTCGAGAAAAAAATAAAATAAAAAAAAATACCTACTTTTTAAAAAAAAATTTTTTTGATAGTTTGGGCACATAGTAGAAGTGATTACTATTAACAACAACTTATGAAATTTGGTTCTTGATTAGAAAAAGTGTCATTATTTTTTTTTTGTGGCTAGTTTTCCTAAAGTATTATACCATTTTAAAATCTAGGTTAGTTGCGCCAATTTTTTATAAAACTTGCCATAGTCGTGTCCATATTTTTTTTTACACTACGATGAGTTAAAGTGTACTGAACGTTAAAATCTTTCAAAATTTTAGGGAAATAATTTTTTTTGGTTGTTTTTTTGTATAAAACTACGAAAATTCTGTAATTTTCAAAGATCATAGTGAATAGTAGTACTACTTAGGTTGCCGATACAAACAAAAAAATAGAAATATTTGAAAAATTATGGTCATGGTAGTTAAAAGTGTCATAAGAGGTATACATTTTCGAATAATTTCCATTTTTTAAAGTAATTTAAGTAGAGGTATTTTTTTTCTTTTTTTTTCTCGAGTGTTCATTAGTAGGTCCATCCTCTGGTGCCGGCTTATCGTTGAATTTTGGGACACGTTGTATGTATCTATAGAAGCACTATGGCCCCTGCCTAATCAATGTTAAATATACATAGATACGCTGGCAGGGGGTGACTCGCACACTCAACAAATGGGCCCCCAAACATATTGCTAGCACTAGGTGACGTAGCGACAAGGGGCAAACATATCCTGAGGTGCTTGAGGAGTGGAGAGGTATTTCACGGTTCTCAGAATCGACCATAACCCGGAAGTATGGTCGATCCCTACAAACACTTATTGAAATACTTCCTTCCTCCGAGCACGTTTGCTCTTGCGAATCTCCACTCTAGCCAGCCGATTAAGGCAAGAAAGAGGTGGGAGGTCTGTTCCTCGTCAGTGTTCACTCTGACCGGCCAATAAAGGCAAGCCAGAGATGAGGAACGAGATATCTCCCAGGAGATCAGGTCCGTGTGGGTCGCAACTGCCCAACAGCTCGCCAGAAGCTGCCCTGCGGGTATTATATTATTATGATCTTCGGGTGGGACTGTCAGACTCGTACTGACTAAAATCCTTTTATACAAGTGTTCAACAGATTTTTAACTTTTTTACAACGGTTGGAATCCAAAGAGTTTGTACTAGAAAACGGTGTGAACATTACAAATGTATGTGTTAATTGGCCTATGCCATCGCCTGATAAAGAAGTTAATTTTCCTAAAACGCCGATTTACATATCCGTAAGTAAGTAAGCTAGTTAGTAAGCACAAACAGCGCCAAGCAAGTAGGTAACTACACACGTGGTGTCAATTTAGTTACTTTCTTATTTAGTAACTTCTGCACGCCTAGCATGGCGATTCTATGTCTATTCTACCAAGAAAAGACAAAGTTATTTCATCGTTATTCTACACAAGTCGACTGTTTTTTTGCACAAATATGACACCATTCGTACACTATTGAAGAAAAGAACGTTTATTTTCCATATTTTTTACATTACCATGCTTAAATCAATAAAATTAACGATATTTCTACGTTCTGTTATTTTATCTATTGCCATGCTACGCCTGCTGGATGTTAAAATCGGCCTTAAATATCACATCAAATTCAATTAAAAAAAATTGCCATTATTTCTCTTGTTACTTAGGTGCGTTTTCAAATTCACATACATTATAGGGACAAATAATTAGAACAAAATAATTGCTTCGTCTGTAACACGGTAAATGACACTCGAATAACTATTTACGGTGTATGGCAACTCCATGTGACATCACTAAAACTAATAACCAACTTAATGACATAGCGAATACTGAATACTTCGTAATTATGAAATTCCTTTGCTACCTACTAACCTGTGAAATATATATAATTATAATTATGATGTATTCATATATAATGTCTACTCCTAAGGTAAATATTATACTTAGGTAATGGAAACATTATATGAGTTGTTAATTGAATTGATTTCCTTTGAATGTTAAATCTTTTGTGAAGGCAAATTGAAATCGGTAAATTAAATTTCATTGAATTGAGTCTATTTTGGTGTATATAAAGTATTGGTAATTACAAATTATTAATTGGATAAGACGTTGATTTGGTTTCTATGCACTAATTTGTAGAAATTTGAAGTTTCTGATAAACAAGAAAATCTGAAGTAAAGTGAGGGTTTCGTTGTTGGAATTAATATTTACGTGCAATTAATCAGCTGCAAAAAATGTGTACATTCTGTATTGTTTGCTGCATTATAATGTTTTTTTTTAAATATATTTTTAATTCTAGGAACCAAAAACAGAGTCGACTCCCATAAAATTTTCTATAGATATTGCGCTCAGCTGGCTTTTACCATTTACCTATGGAACTCTAAAAAGTAAGGACCTAAAAAGACAGAGTTAAGTTAAAAAGCAAAAACTGTTAGCGTTACGATATAAAAGTCGCAAACTGTAGAACTACAAGGTCTGAATACTTTCGAGTTTATAACGCACAGCCAAGCGGCCATTAGTATGCTAAGCTGCGGCACTAGATCCTATAATATCCTAACTTACCTTAACTTGGCTACTTTACTATCCAAATCGATCGTGACCCATTTTAAAGTAGTTTAATATGGGGAAGAATAATTTAATACCACAGGTTTACGTGCTACGTATACTTGTGATGAGTGTGGACATTCAAATGAATTTTCAATATTGTAACAGTGATGAGCGATGTATTGCGAGGAGCTCGTGGCTAAATAAGTACAGCCGCACAGGCCGATCTACTGGGTTAAGCCGCGCTTGCCGAGGTTGGTCTGTGGACGGGTGACCATCTGTCATAGCGAGTTTCCTCCGTCCCTCGGAAAGCACGTAAAGCCGTTGGTCCCGGCTGTCATTTGTAGATCTTTGACAGTCGTTACTGTTAATTAGAAGCTCTTAAGTCTGACAACCAGTCTTACCATGGGGTATGGTATTTCCCAATCACTGGGTTGTGGAGGCCTGATAGGCAGTCGCTCCATGTAATATACTGATATCAAGCTGAATCTGGTTTAACTGGAAGCCGACCCCAATATAGTTGGGAAAAGGCTAGGAGAAAAAGAAGATGAGCGATGTATTACTGAGAACGTTAGACTGATTTAAAAATAAAAAAAATTCTCTTAAACAATAACAAGCGGGAGCTGTTATAACACATCAATTTATTTAATACAATTATAATCGACATTTTCAGAATAACTATAGTATTGGGTCCATTAGAATGAGTGGGAAAACTAGTTAAAATTAATTTGTTGTTGTAATTGCTGCCGCTTTCTGAATGTTCTATTGATTTAACCTTTGGCATACTACGCTGAAGAATCAGACACTGCGCCAAACGTGCCGTTATAATCATATCTATTTGCGTCCGAGCAGAACTTGGTCAATCAGCTGATATAGAGATTATCATTATTGTCCTAAAACTCAGGTTTGAAATATTTTTGGAGCTATACAGGACGTCCGTAGTCCCATTAAAGTTAGATAAAATATTACTGATAGGTATATAATAAGATGGGAGGCCTCCGGTCTAAAAAAAACCGTAGTTTTATGATGCAGTACTTCCAATTGCACAATATTTTTTTTTTGAAAAATATTCACCAAAAAGCAATGGATTGGTTTTGAAGATTCCCAGAGTCCATGTTTTTTGAAAGCTGCATTCACGTGAAATTAAACCAATCTGTTAGAAATATACGAAAGGTAAAAATATAACAGATTTAGAAGTAAATAAAGCTTTTATTAAAAAGCATTTTTATCGCCAGTACGAAAGAGTCGTGGTACGCTGTCTAAGCGAAAACCGTGGCCCGTGAATGCAGTGGGCAAGGAATAAAGTATACTTAGTCAGTAAGAGTGTGAAGAGTCCCTTTCGGTAATCTAAGGAATTATTTGATGAATAAACCACCAAGAAGAACACGACTAAAACAAGTATCTGCCTTTATAAAATCCGCTTTTAAAATCCGAAAGATATAAAATTAAAACAAGTTGGCTGTTCATGAGATAATAAATTAATCAGTATAGCTTTTCAATCAGCAATAGTAAATACGCTAGTCCGTGTAGCTATTGTAAATCCACACCACAGCGCATAACAAACGTGGAGTACACAAAATAAATTATACCAACAAACTGGCTCGTATTTGCAAATGAAGGTAATTGCTTCATTTGCGTTCGCAATCTCGTTAATACATTGTATTTTAATTAATAGGTATCTAAATAGGTGTACACTGTACAGTTTGGGAAAAGGCCGACACGCCATTGGGCTCATTTGATATCCGGAATCAAATAACTACTTTACCACACCTGCGTGCTCGTTTATACTATTTATTCGCACAAATCGGATATGTTTGAATGTTAAATTTTGAGAAATACCTTTTATTCTGCATGGATAATTTTCAAAATTGTTTGTTTTTCCAAATTGTTGTTTTTCACCCAAAGGTTGACTGGTAGAGAATGCCTTGTGGCATTAAGTCCGCTTATGTACCATTGATTTGTACATGAAGTTTAAATAAAATAAATTTAGGAAAATCTGTGTTATAGTATAGGTCAAAGAATGTACTGATTCCCGGAGGCATTTTCGAAACAATGGCTGCCTTGTATTGTTTAAAATGGGCCTTAAGCCTTTCTGATTACTGTTTCATATTAATAGCTAAATGTAGTTCTATTGTGTAGATATTTCCTACCATAATGCGCCGTGCATCTGTGTATATAAGCGGCAGACAGTGCTCGACTACGATGCACAGGTACTCCATGCTTAAGATTTTTAGGTCGTTGGTACGAAGCAAGCAGACTTGTCACTCTGCGATAATTTGATACTAGCAACTGTTCACCGTGGTTTCTTCTTCCTTGCTCGGTTCCTATTGACTGTAACATGATTTTTCTAGTCAATAATTTTTCTCGGTATAGACAACACAAAAAGATTTTCTTTTCGAAACAGTAGTTTCTAAGATTAGCACGTTTAACCGAATAAAATCTTCAGCTATAAAATATGAAGTATAGATCACAACTTTTCAATAAGATTATTGTGTTTTTTTTAATTGATGAAACTGGTTGCAACGTGAATCTTCCATTCCGATCCAATAAAAGACCCTGCAACACAAAATAAATAGCAATTAAAAGGTTATACTATCTTGAGAAAAGGCGTAACAAAGAAAACGGGCTTGATAAAAAGCAATACACATCAGTGATAAAAAAATTCCAATGAAGGCGAAAAGGATAAAGTGGATGCTGTTTACTTACCGCATCATACTGTTATCCATGCAGAAGAAGAAGATAAAACCACTAAAATTTTAGGCCTTACCTGGAATAACAATTTAGATGAATTTCATTCTAATGTAAACTTACCTTGTCACTTACCATGTGCTGACTTACCTCAGTCGTCACCGTCTGCACCTGAAACTAAAAGAGTTATATCACAGATATCGCGATTGTATGACCCACTCGGTTGGATTGCACCATGTATAATTACCGCTGAAGTCTTCATCCAAAAGCTGTGGTTCACTGGTCTTGCCTGGGATAATGAGCTATCTGATGAGCTTCAGCACGTGTGGCAATCTTATCGTAATGAGTTGCGAATACTCAACAGTTTTAAAATCCCTAGGTGGCTGAAAAGGAGAGTAGAGGATCGACAAGTTGAGTTACGTGGCCTTTCTGACGCCTCGAGTGTAGCATATGCTGCTGTTATTTATATCAGGATCTTTGATGCTGCAGGTAATGTTCGCTGTAATCTGGTAACTGCTAAAACAAAGGTAACACCAAGTAACTCGTTTCTACTTTTAGGTGTTGATTACGCAGGGTCAATTCAGATCACAACTTCAAAGGGTAGGGGACACAAGTCCTACAAAGGCTATATATGTCTTTTCGTGTGTATGGCCACCCGAGCTGTACATATAGAAGCGGTTTCTGATTTGACTTCTCATGGTTTTATGTCAACTTTAAAGCGCGTCGTCGCCAGACGTAGGCACTGTAGTCAGATCTACAGTGATAATGGCACAAATTTTGTAAGAGCTTCGAAAGAGCTTAAAGCAATGTTTCGCGATAAATGTGCTTCTGTTCCTAGGGAAATTGCTTCTGTGTTGGCAAACAATGGAACGGAGTGGCATATTATCCCGCCTCATGCATCTAACTTTGGAGGTCCTTGGGAAGCAGGAATTAAAATCACCAAAGATCACTTCAAACGGGTGATAGGCGAGTCGACTCTTATTTTCGAAGAGTTGAGTACAGTTTTATCACAAAGAGAGGCTTGCTTAAATTCCAGACCTCTGTCACAAGTTAGTGAAATTGCAACAGATCCAAATCCATTGACACCGGGACATTTCCTGGTGGGAGAGTCACTGGTGGTAGCACCAGATTATAATTATGAGTATGATACGGAGAGTAGCTTGAGACGTTGGCAATTGACACAAAGAATGATTCAATCTTTCTGGAAACGTTGGTCTCGGGAGTATCTGAGCATGTTTTTTCAACGACATAAGTGGGCCAAACGTACGAGCGATCCAAAGGTTGGGGATATTGTTCTCGTAAAAGAAGACAATTTACCTCCTGCCAAGTGGTTATATGGCAGGGTGCTTGAATTACACCCTGGTAAAGACAATTTGGTTCGAGTAGCTACCATAAAGTGTAAAGACTCTCAAGTCAAGCGTCCAACTTCAAAACTTTGTATTTTACCAATAAGCGATGAAGGTTAAACATTAATAATTATACTTTTCTTAATTTTTTATTAATGTTTAACCTTCATCGCTTATTGGTAAAATACAAAGTTTTGAAGTTGGACGCTTGACTTGAGAGTCTTTACACTTTATGGTAGCTACTCGAACCAAATTTTGTTGAAATTTGGATCGGCTAGTTCAATACGATTGAGTTCTGGCCAATCCACCAAAGTGAATTTCCTTTCAGGTAAAATGGAAGTTACCTTACTCAGCACATAAGCTTTTATTTGTAATTTGAAGGCAGGATCACGTAACGACTGAATGTTTACCTTAACTATATAATTTGAAGTTACGCCCTGACCTCCACCTAAACCCGAAATAGCAGTTTTAACAGCTATTTTCTTTAAGTGTAATAACTGAACCGCAGCTTCCGTTATAAAAGAAGCTTGCGAACCCTGGTCTAACAGGGCTCTCAAAATTTGATGATACCCATTGCTAGACCTAGCCTTAATAAGGGCTGTAGCCAGTACAATCTGACTATTGATATTCCTAGCAAAATGGGTTGAAATATGAGGCTCAGCCGTGGTCTCGTTCTCTGGTGTTTCTCCTTGAGTTCTATTTTGAGCGTTGGAAGAGCTGGTATCACTATTTAATTCTATATTTTGATGCAAAAGAGTATGGTGTTTTCTGTTACACATTTTACATTTAGTATTCACCCGACAATGAATAATGAGATGACTTGAGCGAAGGCAATTAAAACACAAACCATGAGATTTTACTATTTGACGACGCCGATCAACAGTTTCCTGAGCAAACTTCTCACAATGACACAAGAGATGTTCTTCCGAACAAAGTGGACAGGATAATTTAGCAACCACATGTAATGCTTTGGGGTAACTTTTAGACTTGCTACCCTGTGGTTCTACAAATTCTAAAGCCCGGAAACGTTTCTCTAAAAAGTCACGAAACGCTTTGAAGGTGGGAAGGTCCTCGCAAAATTGACTTACCTGCAATTCCCACTGCTTCCGAGTCTCAACGTCCAACTTTGAACTTATCAAATAAATAACAATAATATCCCAAGTGTCCACCTGCACCCCTAGATTTGATAATTCATGTAAGCAATCGGTTGTGGTATCCAAAAGCTCCTTAAGAGCAGTGGATGCCTCACCCGCCATTTGTTTTTGGTTAAGTAGACGCTTGAGAGTACAATTGGCTAAAAATCTCTTATTATTGTAACGACTATTTAACAGAGTCCAACATTTATCATAGTTTGCTTGAGTAATTGGAATATGCTTTATGAGCTGTGCTGCTTCACCTGACAAATGTGATCTTAAATAATGTAAACGTTGGACGTCTTCAAGATTCTTATTATAATGAATTAAAGACAAAAATAGGTTCCTAAACGTTGTCCATTCGTAATATTTGCCATCGAAAGTGGGAATAGTGATCTTAGGTAATTTAGCAATTGACATTATCTTTGGATCTTCATGTGACTCATTACTTGGTTTGCAGGACTGAGACGTACTAGGTAAAGCATTTTTCAATTCCACTTTATAGTCAATAAAAGTGTCTGTGACCGCCTCAAAAACATCATTCCTAATATAATTTGTTGCATTTAATTCATTTTGTTTGAAGTTGACCAAAAGTTGCTCGTGTTTCCTTGTAAAATCTTCATACAGTTTATCTAATATCTCTAATCTGGACTCCACATAGGCTTTATTTATTCTCTCTTTCGGAGACTTCTTGAAGTTAATAAGTCCCTTCTCAATGCGATTTTTGATGTCTTCTAACAGCCTCAACTGTGCTTCCATATTGTTAAAGCCAAAGACAGAAAATTCAATCGAAGAATTCTAAGTGCCCAATTCGTATTTTTTCTAAGTGCTAGATTTTTGAAATTTTTCTAAGTGTTTGAACCGCACTTTGACTCTGACTAAAATCGGGCATAGGTTCCCCGTCTCTTCAATTTTTGGGGAATTATTCTAAGTCCTAAATTTATTTTTGCAAAATTTTCTAAGTCCATGAATTAATTTGAAAATTTTACAAGTCTTTGACACTTCTAGTATTAAGATCGTACTCACGGTTTTTTTTTTGCACTTTGATCACTTCACTAAACCACTTAACACATTTCCTCTCGGCTGCGCAGACCTCGCTCCGCTCAGCTCGATCCGCTCCTCTCAGCTCCAGCTCGCTCCGCTCCGCTCAGCTCCCCAGACTTGCTCCGTCGACAGAGGCGCTTTTTTCAAAAAGATGCTCCGGATCGTATCATCGTAGGACCTTGTTCAAGGCCGACTGCTTAGCCTCTTTTGCCGACGAGTAGGGATAGTTATAAGAAACACCACGTACTCCCAACCGAGACATTAATTGAAATAATTCCGCTACCTTATATACATTCGGTTGTAACGAAACCATAGCGCGATTCAGAAAATCTAACAACGCCATCTAGGGAGTTAGTGGTAACTAAATATATGTTAATAGCTTGAACTTGAACAATAGGTACATCTATATATATAAAAATGAAACCCGTTTTTCGTTGTCACGACATAACATGAAAACGGCTTGACCGATTCGGATAATTATTTTTTTGTTGTGTTTGTAACCATCGGGACCGGGTTTTAGACCGGGTCCTCCACCCGTGCGAAGCCGGGACGGGCCGCTAGTACTTTATATAAAACAACATTTACGTCACAGGTGCAATCTCGCGCACAATTATTTCTCTAATAAAATCTGTACACCCATTGAAACTGAAAACACGCAACCAATTTGAAGTTACACTCGCGGATTTAATTGAATTGGTTAGTTTTTTGCCACAAAATCCACGTTACATTGCTCTGTGACAATTATTTTTAATTGCCACAGCTTGATAGTTGGAATGCTTTGTTTATTAAACAGTGATATTTAATTAAATCAGTAAAATTGCTAGCTGATTAATACGTTAAGCCGTTGATGTGGGTAGGGAACAGCGAAGTTTGTCTGATGAAAGGATGGGTAGGTACCCTCCACCCAACATTGGGTGATAATGGGTTAAATGATGAAAACGCTTGTCCAGACTGTAATTTTTCCAGTCGCTACAGGTAGGTTAGTCAGTAGGTCAGTAGGTTAGGTCATTCGCCAGAAAAACTGATAAAGAGGAATAAGTAGTTTGACATAACTGTGATGTGGATGTTATAAGGACAATATTTTCATACTTTCAGAATTTAGTTGTAGCACTTATACACTTAGACCAGAGAACGACCCCGTATTGTTGGGAAAAAGTCAGTCTTTTTTTTCATATTAGCCGAAAGTTTACTCCTAAACAATAACCTTTGCGGTCCAGTTAAACAGTACCCACACCTTCGAAGTTAACAGTGGGTGAAAATGTTTGGTCTATCTTCAAACTCCAGGTATCAAATTCTGATGGTTAACATGAGAAGTTTCCGTCAGAGTCCAGAATCTGCAGAGTGTCCGTACCGGTTAAGGCCGCTGTACGTACACTTTGGGTCAAGGCATTGGGCCAGCATGTTGGGCCAAAACAATGAATTCCAAATGTCGCTATTTACACATTGGGCTAACGTGTGAACACTGCTTGCGAAGCACGCCAAGATCCTTTGATTGGTACTCGAAAAACCGTCAACTTACTAACAACTGTTGGCCGGCCAGTATTCCCGCCAACTACCAACATACCACCTAGTCGGTCTGTACACGCTGGCCTAATATGCTGGCCCAATGCGTTGGCCCAATGTGTACAGCGGGCTTTAGACGGAACCCTGACTATTGAAGCATACACGTGTCGGCTTGCTCCTGAGATTTACAGAAACCGAAAACTGAAAAGAAAAGCCACGGCTAGCTTTGATGTTCGCCTCGTGTAAAAGATTTTGAGATCAAAGGATCATAAAGATTCCAATAATAATAACTGGATAGCCTACTGTTCCTTTTGAAGCTTCGTATTTTTTGTGGAAGAATAATGAAGGGCACGATTTGTTAAACTTGAAACTCTATATTTAAAATTCTATCGGTATTACAAATACCTGTTTCCAAATTCAAAGTCAAAGTCAAATCATTTATTACAATTAGGCCATCAAAGAGGCACTTTAAAATTAAAGGAAATAGGAAGGGATAGGATTGATTCTACACCCATTCGCAAAGGTAGGTTGTATGTTATCAACTCTTGACAAGGTGAAAACGGGTTTTTTTTACGTGGTAAAATAATCAAATGAGTCCTTCTACCCCGGGCAGGGCGGGAGGGACTGTTAGACTCGTACTGACCAAAATCCACGGTGTTCTTCAATAGCTCTTTATGATCCGGGGTCGCGGTAATGAGATAAGTCCCGCGACCAAAGGTGAAACCGGGTTGTCGAGTTTTATGAATACAGTTGTTACTTGTACCACTCGCTTGCAACGATAGACTTTAAAAAAAATCATATGAATTTTCTATAATCTACTCTCATACCTATATGTAAAATCTGTGAAATTGTTTTTAAGAAAGATGACACATATACATTCGAATTTTGAAACTAGGACCAGGCGCCACCAACCCGGCTGGTCCTCGGTCGACGGCGAGCCACATTACTCACCGTCCGCAAGCCCGCTCCGCCGTGTGCCTCTGCTGATCAGAGGGACACGCGTTGGAGCGTCCACACGACCGGCTCTTCGCATACGGGCAAAGAGACTCCTTAAAGAAGAGTTTTGCCCGCATCCCATGGTGCACCGGCCCGAAAACTGGTCTTCCCCCGACGTATCCGAGAGGGAACTCCAGTCCACGGGCGCACGTGGAGGTTTCCTGCCTTAGCACCCCACCACATGTTTGTTTAGAAACGAATTAAGTAGATATGTCTAATAGAAATAATTAGGACGATTTTTAACACTCACAGTTGTTGAAAGTCGTAGAGCAAAATGCGACCCCCCCCCCCCCCCCCCCCCCCCCCCCCCCCCCTCCACGCGCCTCGCACACCCACGCGCACGCACACCCGGACGTACCGGGCATTAAAATTCAAAAGGATATATTCGTTACATAGAAAGCTAAGCCCGCAGTTCGTAGAACTATGTATTATGAAAGTTCACATTAAACAGGTTTCACCTTAAGTTGCGTGCTTTGTAAGGGTAAGTATTAGTTGATGAAAAGTAAGTCTTAACTTAGTATACTTGGTCAACTTAGTCTTCCGTATATTGCGAACTAGTTGGTGTTATTAAGCCTAACGTGTATGAACTTATATTTGGAATTGCAATAATTTTTAAGGTATAATTTATACTATTAATTCGTTTAAATATAGTGGGAAAAAGGGAATGAATATTTTCGGAAAAACAGATAATAGTACAATTATTTTTCGATGTATTTATGTATGCTTTCTACTAGGAATTTCTAGGAAATAATAAAATCAGGTATAAAAACTTTGGAATAAATCACTGTGTATGTATTACATGATGTTGATATTCCACATATTAACCGACCGCCCTGAAAAATTGCAGTTTTCCGAAATTGTTTACTTACATCTGACACAGATTTCAAAATTATCACCTCGCCTGCAAGGCAGAGTGGCAACGTAACATAACTATGTAGAACAAAGGTCGATGCCGGCGCCTCTTGTTATATAATCCCTCAGTTGCTTCTCACAATACATATACAAAGTAATGGAATGTTCTATTCGTAGTTGGACGACTTTGGCTACAAATACGCACTTACATGCTTAACGACCACTAATTCGTGTACGCTTAAGTTCAAAAGTGCCTTTGCAAACAACGATTGCGATGTATGTCTTTTATACTTCATTTATTTCAGCTTGCCTGCGGCCGTTATTACGTTATTCTATACTATAGTCTGTCTGTGTGCCCATTGTGATATTTACAATAGGCCAGTGTACTCCAAAAACTACCTCAGCTAAAAGTTGTTATTTTATTATTCGTTTAGGCAGAATTATCCAGAAAAATAATAAAAAAACAGTCACATCTGGTTTAAGAAATATTTATTATTTCAACTGAAATACGTAGGTTTGGTAATACAAATAAAGGTATTTTTTTTTATTTCTTCTCATAGTTTATACTGTAAACTACCCTACTGTTGTTATGTGATTGAGTAACAAATCATCCTAATTTTGGATTCAGAATATGACGTCCTATTGTCTGGCTGTTTTTATACGAGAGTTCAAATGTACAATATAGAAGGGTCGGACAAGCTTTTCTATAAAAAAAAAGAGTTTGTAAGCAACAAAGTAGAAGCGAACCGTTATCAAAAGTGGCTAAGCAAGTTTTCGCGACTGAATCAACACATCCCTATAATGGAGTTAGCATAGCACACGTTGCCTTAATGACTATTAAATTATATAACAATTTTATATAAGCAGCAATGCAGTCCCGACGGTAACAATTACGAGGGCGGAGCTTTCATTAAACTTCATGAAGTTCGTGTAGATTTATGTTCGCGGAGTTCCAAAGAGTTTGGCGCCTCGCTCACATCGTTTGTGTGTCTCATCGAAATGTTTTGTGAGCTACTCGACCGCCTTAACTAGTTTTTCATTCTGTTGCTCTTTTGTATGAAATGTGAAGTGTGAATCGGTTTTAGTTTTATTTTGGAGAGTGATTGCATTGATTTGTGTGATGGCGTTGAATTTTGAACTTGTTAAATTGCTGTGTCTAGATTTCGCCGCAGCAGACACTTTTTTGACGAGCTGCACTGTTCGATCTTCAAGTTTGAGCTGTGCTTGTCGAGGTTAGTTTGTGGATTGTAACCATCTATCATAGCGAGTTTTCTGTTTCTGGGAAAGCACGAAAAGCCGTTAGTCCCGGCTGTCATTTGTCGATATTTGATAGTGATTAGTTACTATAAGTCAGAAGACCGAAAACATATCAAGGGTTATTATTTAGAGGGTTAGGTATTACTTAGTTTGTGTTGTAATGTGTTTTGTTATGTAAAGTAAACGGGGACTTTGACGGTAATATGATGGAATAAAAAAGTGCCTGGTTCCACTAGAGGCGTTTCTACATGTCCCACGCAATTTACGTGGCTACACTTTTATCTACTGTTCCTGTTCCTAATTTGTATAATGTGCAAAACACAGTGTATTCGATTCTACAGCCAAATGCGTGCTCCATTTAAAATACAGATATTCAGCTGAATCCGGTCCTACTATGAACTGGCCTTAACAGTGGTAGTTGCTATAAGGCTAGCCAGGCTGAATTGTTCCACGTTGAATAAAGCCTGATTAAATCCTGAAAACGAATTCCGAAAGGGTTAAGTACTCAAACAAAACCGTCCAGTTTCTAGAGCTTTGTTACTAAGTGGTGGAGAAACTATTTTCTTGTGCAACTAACGAAACAGCTTTTAGAACAAAACCAAATTGCAATTAGCGGAGCGAAAACAATAAAAAACAACAATCACCATGAAACAAAAACCCCTTTTTCTGTGGAAAGCATAAATCTTCCTTGTTTGGACTCTTCTGACTCTCGAGGGTTAGCTGGCACATAAATAAAAACATTGTTTTCGTTAATTCTATGCAGACATTCTAAGCTCTTTTTCTATAAAGGACTTGCTTTTGCTCGCAACTTTGCTTGCGATGTGGTTGGCAATTAAACTTTGGAACGTATTAAATAATGACATGGCAAGTCAGAGATAAAACAGTTTAAATAAAAAGGGTGCGGTCAAATGTATTAAAGTGTGTCATACAGACATCATATACATTTTTTGCGATTCGATATTGAGATTGTCTAATTTGATAGCCATATATTGTATGGGTTTGACTTTCCATTCGTGACTGAATTTTCATGTTACGATTAGTAGTCCCGTAGATGATCTGCCCATATCAAAACTTACAAACATGCACCTCTTCATTATAATATTAATGAATTACCTACACAATATAAAATCTGTCTCGTGACATGTGTTTTGTTTTACTACCTGTACCATATTGAGATACTTGTACATTTAATAATGTTATATTTAATAACATAACAGTATCACAACCACTTTTAAAAATAACTGAAACATTATAGATAAATATATCTTTCACGTTTAACGTTTCAATCTTCGCTATCCCACATCAACGTTCGACTCAATCACCGAAATTCGAAGGGGTCAAAGTCAACGGAGCAGTGGCCTATGTAGACAAATGGCCTGGGTGATGGCCATTTACCTCAGTTGGCGCTATATGTTCCGTGAACAATGGCCGCAGAGGCCGCACTCCCTCGATAGTTTACTCCTTGGATAACATCTCGCATAGAAATCGTTCGATTGACGACGTGAAGTGAGTGACGGGTCTGATAACCTGTACTTCCAACGTTTATGAGAGCTTATTCCGTTCCTAATATACATGTCAGTGGCATTTGGCTGTTGAATGGTGATGAATGGAAACAAAGCACGAATTTGATATATTTTTGTTACAACTTTTATGTATTTTGACTGGCCTGTTGGTCTAGTGGTTAGTGACCCTGACTGCTATGCCGGGGGTCGTGGGTTCGATTCCCACCCAGGACAAATGTTTGTGTGATGAGCATGATCATTTCTTCTGTGTCTGGGTGTAATAATATCTATAATATGTATGTATTTAGAAATATATAAGTATGTTTATCAGTTGTCTAGTACCCATAACACAAGCTCTGCTTAGCTTGGGACTAGATGGCGTTGTGTGATAGTTGTGGAATATTTATTATTTATTATTATTTATTATTTATTTACACCTTAATGCGAATATTAGTTTCTTATAATCGCACTAGAAACAGGTATTGTAGCATTTTTGTGTTCTGTGGGTAGCAATCGGAATAAAAATCAGAAGTTCTTTTAGTACTGTAAAATGAAGAAAATAATAACATAGTTATGCAAATGTGTGCTTTTTTTTTTGTTAGTCCACACTGTCCCACTGCTGGGCTCACTTCAGCCCAGCCCTCGCGGTATGTCCAAATCGTTCCGCCGCCTCTTTCTAGGTCAACCTCGGTGGCGGCGCCATCAATATCCATTCTCTCAACTGTGTGGCGTCTTTTGTCCAGCACTCAATATCGTGGTGATATTTGGCTTTAATAATCATTAACCAATATAATATAAAAATCAATGGCACTTTTCTTTGTAACTTTATAACTCAAGAACGGGCTCTCCTATCCAAACCAAATGTTTAGGCATTGTTCGAACTATTTAGTAATTGGTTTATTATAAGCGAGGAAGCACCAAGCCTGAAAGCTACCTGATCACGGATTCTAAAAACTTTAATAAAAAATAAAAGTTAACGTTTAGAGGAACAAGATTCGCTTGGTCGGCTTGGATTTGATTAGCCGGAAATATTTTAATTCAATTATTTATTATTAAAGTGACAGAATTTTCTTGTCGCATCACGGATTTTGATCATTCTTATAGAATTTTGTGTGAAATATTATGTTGTGTGACCAATGATTTTAGCCGAAAAGGTCACGCATACCTATTTGAATGACAGATTTACATAGAAAATTAACAAGAGGTCTAATATACTCGTAAAAAGGGTGGAAACTGGACTTGAGGCGGTACCTTTAAAGCTGCAAGAAAGTGATTTTGAGTCTACTTTTGTAACTTGGCTAAAGCATTTACACAAGAAGATTTAAGGACTACAGGAATACTATCCTTCACATAGCCTGAGGCCTGCGGAACCCTGTTTAGATACTCTCCGACGAAGTCCGTGGCTTTGTTTTTAATTTTAGCCACCGATTTACGAAAGAAAAGTTATTTTACGCTTTTTTGTGTTTTTCTGAACTCGGTTCTTTTTAAAAAAAAAATGTTTTTCATTTCACTCTTAGGTCTTCAATTAGTTCAGTTATGCAACCAAAATCTTCGTATAATCGGCGTCTTTGTAAATCTACAATCCAAGAAAGCAAAATTGTATCCATGCGGCATCGTCTTACAACCTTCTACAAAACTTAATTAACACTTTTCTGAAAACCGCATCAAAATCAGATCAGCCAAATGCGAGATTATCGCGGACAAACATACAGGTCGAACTGAGAGTCTACTTTTTTCAATTCGTTTAAAAATACAAACAAAACAGAAACGTAGTTTAATATTTAACTCAAATTCTATAAGTGTTTAGAACACGATGCTCATCCAATCAGCTTTTGAGTTCGCAAACAATTGTGTTTATGTTGGCGCATAGCTATCGAGTTGTTAATTGTTACACGTTGTTGGGGAACAGCGAACAAGCCCACATTACACTGGAGGCACATTGGCAACATACTTTGTCCTGTAAGCCGGAGGCCATATTTTTGTTAACCGGGCAAAAGACAACACTCTGATCCTCAAAGAGGTACAGAAACGGATTAATCCTTTTTTTTCGATAGAATTTTTAATGCACCTTAAGTCTTTACACGTGGAACTCGTGCAGCCGAGTACATGTTTAATATTCCACCGTAAATAACGTGATGCAAAGCTCATATTTCAATGCTTTTGAAAATTAAGGATGATGATGAGAAAGCCACACCCCACCGAATTTCTGATTTGAAAATCCATTGTCAATATTGTGTTGGTTGCACTACTCCACAAATTACTCCAAAGACTACACTACTCTCTCGGCAGTTTCACTTCAATCTGCATAATGATAATTATTTCTTCTATAATGTGCAGTTAATGACTCCAAATTATGCACAAAAAAGTTTCAATGCTGGCGCGGTCCACGGTCTACCATCCAAAGAGCCAAAATTACCCCTGATTTTTTTAAACCTAAACCAAATTTCAAGTATACCAATTATGTTTTATTCTGTATCGCAAGACATTTAAATTAATACAAAACAATATTAAGATATTTAAATTAATAAAAATGTAATTAAAGAGGGTCCAGACAAAAGTCACTCGATTAAATGTCGTATAACAATGACAAAAGGCCCTTAATGTAACCGAGGGCGCTCTCTGTCAGCCCTCCCTATTGATGCACAGATAGGGAGGACCCTATCAAAATTTAAATGCGGTCCATTTTAGCTGTTTCGGTCCGTGGAATCGTAATGAAAATATCCTTTACATTTACCTATATTAGATTTTTTATTCGACCTCTATGCCCCTGTATTAAGCCAAACCAATTATTCCGTGATGGCGATCCGGACTTTTGTACAAATTCAACTCGTTGTAGCGAGCCTGCGAGTCTAATATTTTCCTTTTCAATATGGAGGTTGTGGTACTTAGAGCGCGCGTCCAGAGTGCGCAACATCAACTCACTGGAGAAATATAGCGCTTTCATAAAATCCGAGGTGTCATTTCCTTTTGAATAGTTCGTTATATCTGCGCGGTGAACGTAGCCGCGTATAAAAGTCTCAGGTTATTACGAGTCGGCCGCGATCCTTCCACGTCATTGTGGGCGGGCGTGTTATAAAACGGACACTAAATCTCGCTTCTATTGACAAATGACATCCCTCGTTACAATACTGTATCGTTTTTCAGGCCCATACCATTTTATATTTCCTTTCCACGTTATGATCGTATGGTCGTAAACTAGTAGGTATAGTTTCCTTCCTATTGAACGTAAGGATTGAATATTCTCCTTTGATGTGTACATAGTATTTGCGTCAATAAATAAAGCCGTTACGTCGGCGTTCGTTTACTAGTCTTCCTTTATGGCGATGTTTTTGTGGCTCTTTGGTGCTTTTCCTGAACTATCTATAGCCGGGGAAAATGTTCATGTAATACGGGTCGAATTGGTGGATTTTATGGCTAACGAAAATATATAAATTCGTGGAATCTAATGGTTCCGACACATTGTACGTGTAGTGTGTAGTGTGGTCTCACAGATACGCTCTCTCAATGTCTATACATTTTTCCATATTATTTATTACTTATGAATATTCTTGCCATGGCAGGTGATGCTGGCTGCGCTGTCAGGGACGGTCTACAGCTACACCGAGGCAAATTTTCACACGTGGCCTAGAATACAAAGCAACCGAAGGTGGTTTTGGTCAATAATAGTCCAAAAATAGTCCCACTTGGTGGACCAACGAATTCGTGAGGTTCGCGGGCAGCCGATTGATGCAAGTGGCGAATTGCCGTTCGGCGTTGCGGTCTAAGGGGGAGGCTTATGTTCAGCAGTGGACGTCTTCCGGCTGATGATGATGACATTTGAGTGCCGTAAGGCGTGGTCTAGCACACCAATTCACTATTTTTGCCTCACCTCGATTCGAAAACAAGAAGATTAAAGAGGTGACATATAATATCATTTGTATCGTATACACCCAAATACATATTTTATGTTATTCATAACATACTTTACATGGAAACATAAATCCTCACTTTCAATACTTTTATATCTTATACATAAGAAGGAATTTATTACGTTTCGATAAATAAGTATGGTATAAACCCTCTTTGTTGGAAGGGTCATAAATCACCCAAATGAACCCGAGCCTCCATTGACAAAAGTAGCATCATAAATAAATAAATACATTCTTACACGGTTCCCGCCACTCGAACTGAACTCTTTCAAGTGATGTTCCTTTTGTGCAAATAATGGTAAATAGGCATTTATACAAACATATTTCTCATTTGTCAAAGGTGTCCTTTTATGGTGATTTGTTATATTTTCTCGGTTTTGTGGGACTGGTTTCCTTTGTAAAAAATAATACATACACTACTGAAATATGTGCCTTTAAAAACTCACGTCTTTTTTCTATTGAGATTTTTTGGGATGCACAGAAACTTTCTATTACTAGGTATTCCTACTGGAAACGAATCTCTTGGGCCTCGTTCAAAAACAGGCGGTCAGGCGGCGCGATGTGCACAGCGAGCCCTCGAATCAGAAGTGGTAACAATCGTCCGCGCCGCTCGAAGTACCGCCCAACGCGTCGCGTCCGAAGATCTAAAAATAACCAGAGCTTTTGTATCATTCCTCCATATTTAAACGTAACTGTGTGTGTTCATAAATAAATAAAAATAAAGAAATACTCCTTAGGTCTCGTCTATATTTTGAATACATACATCTGCGAGTACCTGACCTTTCCGAAAAACTGCTTATAGGTACACAGGAAAATTTTTCAAGTGGGTGCGAATGGCCGAATTCGAAACTATGAGGATTAGCGAAAAATGCTCAAACGAGTCTCACTCCCAATGTTCATGTGTCTGTGTGTATTTCAGTATTGCCGTCGCATTCGTTTTTATTTTGGCTTCAAGATAAAGCGTAGCTGTAAACAGTAACTCTCGAATACAGCGCTCACACGTGAGGGCTATCTGAAGGTTATAAAGTGGAAATATCATACAATAGGTTCGTACGAGAGGATCGATATCGAATTCACTTCAAAGGATAGAGCGAAAGGAACAAATCGAATGGAAATAATCTTCATTTTCAGGAAGGAATCGTGGCTAGTAGACGTGTCATGCTATCGACGAGGCGTTGGAGAGTTTGTTATTGATTTCATTTCCTCTTAAAGATTATATCAAACAAGGTTTTTGGTTGATAAATCTCATCAATCAGCCTTAACAAAGCAGTGACCATGTCTGATCAAATCTCTTAGATTTTATTCTACGTTATAATAATAAAAATGTGTAGCACTTACAGTGGGACAGTTCATTTCCTGCAAATTAAAGGGCATTTGCCATAAGATAAAACAGAATAGAGAAGTAGTTTGCCCATAAGTAGTTTATTCAAAGCAATATTTGCGGAGCAGCGGACATATTCGCAATTCATACATCATACTCGATGCACTAGTTCACGGTGACGGCCACCTTGCTGAGCTTTTCGCTCAGGTAGGCACGAAATATCATAGATTAACCTCTTTGGTCGCGGGACTTACGAATTACCGTGACGGCGGAAGGCTATTGAAGGCTTAGAATAATAGTTATTATTCTAAGATTGAAGGACACCATGGATTTTAGTCTGTACGAGTCTGACAGTCCCTCCCGCTCTGCCCTGGGTGGACTCATGATGATTTTATATATGACGGAAAAAAAAACATTTGCCTCTTTGTCACTTCTCCTGTGTTTTATATTTCTATGGCATTTGCCATCAGTAAGCCAGTGAAAATGGGAAATGCAGCTTAATTGTTGAGTTCAAACCGCAAGCATTCAACATAAAAAATATCGGTTATATAGTAAACATATTGGGTACTTTGAGTGATGGAAAATGGTTGAGAAAGTGTATTCTGAATAAGTCGACAGTTTACGGAGCATCATTTCGTAAAAAGCCGAGTAAAATGTTTGCAGGCAGACTTCAGCAATACAAACAAAATGCATCGGTTGAGCATTTTCATATCAGCAACGTGTAAACATTTAACATTGAAGCAATCCGAAAAGATCAACAATATTGGTTTACAATTCACATTTTACTCAATCTTCAACCAAACGGAACCTGAAAAACATTTAAAAAACAACTTTTTTTGCAAAGTTCACGACGACTTCCGATAAAACGTAGTTTTGATTTCGTTTTGTGTTTTTGTTTAGGAAGTGTTTTTTATAGAAGTCAGTTTAATTTTATAAAAAAAAGTTTTTAAATTAAACCTTTCTAGTTAAGCGTGATTATTATGTTTTGCAATTGCTAAAACAAAGCATAGGTATGTGTTAGCTAACCCGGTTGATTTGCTGTCATTTGTTTAGGGTTTTCCAGGATCCTGTCATCAGATCCTTACCTGATTACCATGGGACTATTTTCGAAATCATCGTGGCGTCATCGAGAAATCTTAATACAAACGTTAAAATAAATAAGGGAAGATTCCGAAGAATTGAGAACCTCCTTCTTTTGTCGAAGTTGGTAAAAACCAAATCAATTTTATCCTCTTAACTAATAAAAGAATTTTCCAAATAAGATGGAAATGAGTTCTAAGTTAACACATTACACACATCAAAATACAGCCGAATTTAGATCCTTTTTTTAAAGTCGGTTAAAAAGTGGACACAATGCTTTTCGTCTTTAAACTACACTTTAAAAAGTTTAACTTGTCTTTAACAATAAAACCAAAGACGAATATAAAGATAGAAAAAACGGAGAGGAACGAAAGAAATAAACTAAAAAGTAATCTACCGAAACGATAAATCAATTTCACCTCATTGAATCAAACGCTTCGTTCTATGGATTTTTTAGTTAATATACATTTCCTTGTCCTCAGTGCTTATATAAGGTTTTCATTGAATTTTTCCAATATTTACGGATGTAGACTTGGCCATCGCAAATTCTCTTCGGAAATGATGTGCGGAATCGGCAAGTAAAGGGCATTAAATCTGTCTGTAGCGTTCGATTTGCATTGGGAAAATTGCATTTTCGAATCGCCGGCGACAAGGAGGCGGCGCCTGAATGTTTGCAAATGTGTTGCAAAAGCTTTGCTTAGAGTTCTGCCTCAAGCGTTGCCTCTGGCAACACGACGCTACGACGCCGCACCGTGCCAAGCAAATGACGTAGACCGGAGACACTTGTGGACTTTGCAGCAAATCGCATTGTAGTTTTGTACTGATTATTTTATTGAATCGTTGTTGCCAATACAACTCCGTGCGTACTGGTACAATAACGATTCGAATAAAGTTTAAATTTAAACTATCTGAAGAAGACATCCTACATATTATTACATATCACCACATGACCACAAATTGTCTTTTGTCCCACTGCTGGGCATTGACCTCTCTCCACTCTTGCCGATCAGCGTAAGGTCGCAAACTTTGTGGTGCCACTTGGAATTATGCTGAGCTGAGGCTCTTTTGGCATTAAAAGATTTGTTTTTTTATACTTTTTAAATTTTAATCCATTTTAAATGAATGCCAATAAACACTTTATTTATTTATTTCTGCGACTGTGGTCCAATCCTTCTTGAAGTGGTCCAAGTCATCTTTGTTTGGGTCTGCCTTTTTTTCCATTTCGGCACCCAATCTGATATTTGTTTTGCCCAGCGATTGTTTGGCTTGTCTTCATACGTGGACTGTCTAGTCCCATTTCAGCTTGGCAGCTTTTTCTCCCACATCGGCAATTGGCGTCAGGGAACGTAGTTATGTGTTTCTTACGCGGTATGAAAGTCTGACTCCCAAAATACTGCGTTCCATGCCTCGCTGGAAAACCTTTTTTTTACGTTGTAAAATCATCAATTGAGTCCTTCCATCCGGGACGGGACGTAAGGGACTGTCAGACTCACGCTTTAAATGGTCATGGTAGGCCACCAGAACAAGAAGTGGATTAGATTTAGAAACCAAAAGTTTATCTATCCACCAACATTTTTTTTTTTTAAATTCTTGTTAAGGTTGCACCAAAAAGGTAAAAACGCAATACTCAATGAAACATATCAGTTTCAGACCTAAACGCCATAAAATTAAATACGAAACAAAAAAGTTAAAAAGGAACTCACTTTAAAATTGACAGTGAAAAAAATACTAATTTATTTCAAAAATTTTTGGGCTTATATGTAAATTTTAGTAGTAATATTTTATAAAAAATCAAAATTGAGAGTAAGAAAAAAGAATACCGAACTAATAAAAGGAAGAAAATATCTTTTACATAGAAAGGCATTTCAAAAACATGGAATGTTGCTATCCAGTAGATTGTGGGGAGTATGCTGTCGCTCCAATGTTGGTGCCTGCTCAGTGCTTAAAGAAATATTGTGATGAAGAGCAGTCATGCTACACTCGTTTACCTCCCTGTTCGAAGCCAGTATACTACTGCCCTGAGGTAAAGCCAAAGTGTCGACCGCGGTCTCCTCCAGAATACGACTGTTGTGTCTCCCCTATACAGAAAACCTGCTGTAGCCCACCTGCCCCCCGACGCCACCCATGTCCAGAACCACGACAGAGCTGTGAATCATGTCGCTACCACCCACCAGAACCTTGTAGCAAACCAGTTAAGACAAAATATATAATGCCTTGCTACAGATACGAAGACGGACGAATTGTAAGCTCAGTTTATGAATATTATATCGTTATCTCGTTGGATTAGTTTGGTTTCTTTTGCCATAATTCAGATGTAGATTCAAGTTCACTTTGTATGTTCACATCGTTTACATTATTTTTTTAGACAGAGTAAATTAGGTACCTAACTTCTAGTTTTACAGTTCATGAATAAACTTATTTATACATACTTCAGCTGGAAACAACATAAGGCTCCAAGAGGCAAGCAGAGGTGTATAACAACTAAATAAAACAAAGTCCGACTCAATTTCCTCCTTAAATCAAAGCTCGGACATAAAGAATTATAATGAATGCCACTGTATTCTGAGTATTCCTGTTTGAATTATTCAGTGGATCAGCCACATTACCGGGCATGTCTTTGTAAATGTTTTGTCCCATTTTTTTGTTGTTAGTTTCAGGAACGGTATGTTCCAACACGTTATGGTAGACTCCCAAAGTCAGCATACAGTCGAAATGGAATACAGGATCAATTGCATGGGTACCGCGGGGCGATCCGATACCTATGTGCGGCAGAAGGACCGAACGGCGTATGTTGTGTCCACACGTCAGTTGAGCCCATGTGTAGGATATATCCAAGAGTCACACAAGAAATGCTTCCTGTGAGAAGGAGAAAAGAAAAAAGAGCTTAGTCTCACTTAGTATAAATCACCTATTTAGTTAGCATCAAAGTTGTTTGAAGAAAAATAAGAAAAAGAACACCTGACAGGTAACACGTCTGCCGTCATCTGCGTTAAAACGGAACGGAATTCAAGATCACCAATACAATGAGTGCGGCAGTGTATCATACATCCGCAAATCTTGGTCAGATGCAGTGTGGAGCTACTACCCTTTCTCCATGCCAATCAAACCGACGAAGAAATGTGCCGTTCTTAAAAAGAAACAATGACTGCTCTTGTGGTGCGTAATTTAATGAGTAGTATTTGTTAAGGCGTATAGCAACATTGATAGCTCACGCATTAATTACCATTAATATCATGTATTTGTATACCTAGATAACTACGTAGATGACTAACGTAGGTAAATGGACGTACAAAACGAAAGTATCCAAAATGTAACTAAACCTGTCATTGTTGTTATCTCTCACCAAATTCTTCTTAAATTGCGAAATACCGGGAAATTCGCAATGCCTGCTTTGGGCGCAACTAAACTGCGACTGTCTCGTCCGTTGCAGGTGAGAAAGTTCCCCGTGACCGCGTTCAAGCGCAATGGAATGCAAGACGTTGAGCACTCCACACAAGGCACTGCGAATTTCCTTGTACGACACCCCCGAGACGTGGCCGTTGAATGTGTTGTCCGTATGAACCCTGCCAAAGTGTCTGACCCTGCCAAAGTACCACCTTATTGCTCAAAACACGCCCTCGGCTGTGCTAGCCTTAAGAAGAAACCTATAACAGTTAAACTTGAAGAGATATTGGATGACTAAATCGCTGACATTGTAGACGTTACAAAAGCACATACCTATACTGAGTGCTACCACCTCATGTAAGCGGCTTTTCTTTTATTACCTACTGAAGGGGTTACGTTACTCGGTAGTTCTAATCTCGACACAAAAATATGTATGTATCTTCAAAACAAAAATGTCTGCTATCTTTTTCTAATCAGGACTGCCAGTTTTATTCAATAATTTTGCATTGTTTCAGGCAAATCAACCAACGGTGCTGATGCGCCGCGCCTGTGAAGTAGCTTGCGGGACACGCAAGCGGAAACCTTTCGTGGTTTCATCATATGCAGCAGACCCCCACAACGAAATACGAAGATATCATTCCGAAGATGAACGGGTACATTCCTATTCAAACAACTAATCCTTAGGTACCACTTTCGTATTTGCAAATTAGGTATTAATTTTAGGTTTAGCGATCATGCGATTTCATTTTGCGCAAATTCCATTCTTGGGAAGGATATTGACTTAAGTCTTATAATAATTCATCCTCAACAAATAACTTCCTTCAGTTGGTTCCAATTGAACTCTGCGATATTTTATGAAAGATTAATATTCAGTAGGAAGATGGAAAACCGCCACCTGAATTGATTCCCACGCAATATCCTTTTAGAAGTCGAAGCCAAAGCAAAAAGCCGAATAAACGCCGCCGGTGACGCCGAGGAGAAATTCAATTTCATTACAAACCCAGTCAGTGCTAGAAAAATGAAGCCAACGTAGACCACAACCGGAAAATCAGATTAGAATCCTTTTAATAAAAATTCGAAAAGTTCGGGAGAAAATTAATGTGTTGCAAGAGTTTCCATAAAACGAGGCAAATAGTGTCTGTTCAGTATGAACATGTCTTTATATTTATGTTATGTGTTAAAGAACTGGTATCTACGATTGCATAACGAAAATTAAATAATTGATTAAATGTGATCCTTAAAATATTAAAGGAACCTTATTAGGAAAATTACGGGTATATTTAAATGGTCAAGTTCCCTGACGCTTACCGTAACATCAAAAAACATATCTACGTTTGTTTACAAAGTTAAAAGACTCTCGTTCTGTCTAACTAAATTACTGAATTCGTGTAAACTTCAAAATGTGCGTCGAAGAATCGGATTATCCCTAGAGTTAGAATTTTAATTAAATTGCTCCACTATTTACGAGCAATTTACGTGAGATTAGATGTTATTTGGAGTGCGCCTGTTTGGTGTGTTTTTGACATCGATCGTGCCGTCTCGTGGACCACAATGTTTATTCGGTGAACGCGACATGGGTTCAGATGGGGATTTATTTTCGACTGGGGCTCAAGATACGACTCTTCGTGATTGGACCCTGTAATCCGAAAGCTCGCAGAATTAGGCCGGCTCTGTACACGAAACAGCCGCCGACTTGCTCCTCTAGTTAAACATTTTATTGTTTGACATACTTGACAGTTTAATTACAGTTTAATCTCTTAACGTGATGGTTCACTAATCCGCTGCGGTCCGCAAACTTGAGCGCGATCTCTCAGTTGAATATTCAACGAATTGTGCACACAATCACCTGGACCATTTGGCATCCTTTATCGCGAAAGAAAGTTAACAGATCTCTTAACTGAATTTAAACTTTTAGCACTCTTCGTCTAAGCCCAGTAATTAACAGAAAGCGTAGTTATTATCCGAAACATGGAAACTTTCTGGATGGGAATTTGGACTTACAATTCGTGCTTTTTTACCTGGGAAGTTAATTAATTTAAGGGACTCCAGTTCAGAAACTTATCTGCTTATGCAAATAAGAAGATTGCCGCCGTAGAGATTTAATTTTTTATTTGAATTTTATTTGTTGATTCTTAATGAATTTTTGATCTTCTTCGAGTGTATATGACCGTTTAGCAAATAATTTCATTTTTTTTTTGTTTCTGCACAGGGTAATTGTTGCTTCCATTTCGAGAGAAAAAAGCCTCCGAAGTGTGAGCCATGTTGGGGTGTTGCAGCATGTCAGAATGCTTATCAGTGCTGCGCTCCGTCTCAGCCAAGATGTCTTGAGTGTGAATATGTGGATTGTGTGTACGCGCATCCGTAGGCCTGCTATCGCTAGTACAAATGAAACTAATTGTCTCCCCACCATCGTAACGTAATATTTGTGAAAGCCCGTAACATACTTGTTTGATCGTACAAGCCTAAACAATTTGGCGGCTATATTTTTTAAGTAAAGTGTATACATAATTCTAGTGTTTCATTTTGGAAATAATACTGTCACAATTATATAGTCATAATGATAAGCCGCGTACAGACATCGCGAGGCGTGCGACACGAATGGTTCGTCTCGCATGCCTCAACCTGAGGCATACGATGGTAAGCCGCGTACAGACATCGCGAGGCGTGCGACACGAATGGTTCGTCTCGCATGCCTCGGGCTGTGTGGACGTGTGTGCTCACAGTGAGCATTCGCGCCATACGATCGTTGCGAACGCCGCCTCAGTACGAGCCGTGCGCTCCGTGTGGACGGACAGGTGTTGTTTGCGTTGCGCGCATGCATCATGGAGGCCAATACCGAGTCACTACGTGAGCTGGTTCAACTTTATGAAATTAATAGAGTGTTGTGGGACTCTAAACATTCTGATTATTACAATAAATGTAAAAGGGAAGACGCGTGGCGTCAAATATCACAGCAAGTCAACGACGACTGACGAACACCGTGCGTGGTGGTTTGCTTGCTCAGCTTGAGCATGTTTCGTTCAGGACGCACGTATAAATGTACCATCGTATGCCTCAGGTTGAGGCATGCGAGACGAACCATTCGTGTCGCACGCCTCGCGATGTCTGTACGCGGCTGTACATTTATACGTGCGTCCCGAACGAAACATGCTCAAGCTGAGCAAGCAAACCACCACGTACGGTGTTCGTCAGTATAAAAATGGCTCTGACAAGGCGAGACGTGCAGATTGCAGCTGCGTTGTAATAATCAGAATGTTTAAAGTCCCACAACACTCTATTAATTTAATAAAGTTGAACCAGCTCACGTAGTGACTCGGTATTGGCCTCCATGATGCATGCGCGCAACGCAAACAACACCTGTCCGTCCACACGGAGCGCACGGCTCGTACTGAGGCGGCGTTCGCAACGATCGTATGGCGCGAATGCTCACTGTGAGCACACACGTCCACACAGCCCGAGGCATGCGAGACGAACCATTCGTGTCGCACGCCTCGCGATGTCTGTACGCGGCTTTAGGTTTGTTAATCGTTATTTTATTAAGCGAAACCTGAATATAGTTTTTTCGGAATCAGTAACTGTGTCGATTCCAATAATTTTTGGAATGCTATGGGTTGTCTTTCCTACTATTTATTACACATCGCATAGCTCGAGCTGCGCATCTTCCTAGCGTAGCTACTTTGCGGCAGCGTATTTTCATAGCACAAGTTACAACATATACACATTGGGCACTTCCAAAGTGTGATGGTTCCTAACCCCACACAGCATGGAACGAAGATTTTGATATGGCACAAATTCGTTATTATAATTGTGCCTAATTATTGTGCCACTAGTCTCATGAATTTGTGCCTTTTACTTTCTGAGTAATAAGAGTTCGACTGTGGTCGGGCTGGGGATCACGGTTCCTGACCCGACCACAACCTCATCTAATAAATATCATTAGTCTGGAGGATTTGCATGCTCAGCTATCAAGTTTACCAGCAAGACTGGCCCTGACTGGCCCAGACCCGGCACAACTACCTGCAGGTCATACAAATATTTGTTATTTGCGGGGATCGAACCGTCGATCACTCAGTCACTACGCCACCCGTGCCGACATTACACAAACGGCTCCTCAGCCCAGTTTGCCATTTTGGGTCAAATAAGGCAGTAATTGTCCCACCGTCTTCGATTAGAGTGAGTAGCGAGAAGAGCGAGTAATGGCTAGTATACACAGTACGACGTAGCTGCCTATACAGTAGGCAGCTAAACCCTCATGCGCACGAGCGCTTTTAGTCTGGGCGTCGAAGAAGCGCCGAAATAGAACAAATGCATTACCATGTATCTGTTAACACGTCAGCGCTTTTAAATCGCGGCGCAGTCCAATTTACGTTGTTGTTCCACCACAGCGCTTTTTTAACGCCCGTAAAAAGGCTAAAGAGCTCATCCACTCGTACGCCAGTAGCTCGGGTCGCCCTCCCTGTCTACACAATAGATACCTACTAATAGCTATCGCCCACTCGCGGTGTCGAATAGAAAAAAAGCGCAGACTTCGCTCACAATCATCCGGCTGGCTCAGGAGAGCTCCAACTGCCAAATGCGTCCAAATCAAGCGCTTTTTTGTTCCTCAATGGCATGAGCGTTTTTTTACGGGTGTTAAAAAAGCGATGAGTTTTAACAAAAAGGTAAATTGAACCTAATGTCACTGCCCAGCACTTAAAGCGCCGTATTCACGTTCCATCTGCTGTACGTCCCGCCAAGGCCATGCACGATGCACGACGCAAAAACACCGTGAATAGGCTTGTCGTACGTCAATTATTATTATTATCATGACGTACGTCAAGCCTATTCACGGTATTTTTGCATCGTGCATCGTGTATGACCTTGGCGGGACGTACAGCAGATGGAACGTGAATACGGCGCTTTTATAGGCTTGACGTACGTCATAATAATAATAATAATTGACGTACGTCAAGCCTATTCACGGTGTTTTTGCGTCGTGCATCGTGCATGGCCTTGGCGGGACGTACAGCAAGATGGAACGTGAATACGGCGCTTAAAACCAAATGAAGATAGAAAAAAAAAACAGTTGTTGTACCTTTTCGTACGCCCATTAAAAAATCGCTCGTGAGAATGGGGTCTTATTACACAAACTCGCACTATGTATACTTACTACCAATTTAATGGCTAGTTTACACAATTGCACGTGACTTAACCACCATTCACACGAGCGTTATTTTCATGGGTATTAAAAAACCGCCAAAATAGAACAAAATTCACAAGTCATATCAGCGCTTTTAAAGCGCGATGCTTTTTTTCGACCTAGGTATATCAATTGATTTCGAGTGATGGGCGGGCGGGCGAGTTCTGAAGGGAAAACAGGAAACATCTTTAGGTGAAACTGTGACGCTAGTTTTATTTTACCCACGCACCAAAAGATCCTCTGATTAACTATAAAATTGAATTCACCCAAATTATATCAATATTGAGAGAGATGTTTGATTTTTTGGGTAGGTGTTAGAAAACTTGTGCAAGGCGTCTCCAATCTACCTACGGAAGTATGAAGATAAATGTTCGAATAAAGATCCGTTTTAACAATGATATAATTATCTAAGCTGAAACTTTCAAAAATAAATATATTTTATTTCTCATAAAAAACCCCTGAGTGACAATTAACAACCGACAAAACAATCCACTTAGTAAATGAGTACTTATTCATTATTTAGTCACATTACTTCCAATAACTTTTTAGTAGTATTCGGTGTGTTTGCCGTAATAAATGAACGAAATCTGTACCAGACATAAAGACGAACGATCAATTTAGCGTTATTACTTTGATTTTCGCCTATCAGGGTGTAATAAGGCGTAACAAAGATAATATTTTGTTGCAGACAACACGTCGACAAAAATCTATCACGCAATGAAACGGAAAG
Source organism: Agrotis ipsilon (assembly GCA_028554685.1). Taxonomy (NCBI): domain Eukaryota; kingdom Metazoa; phylum Arthropoda; class Insecta; order Lepidoptera; family Noctuidae; genus Agrotis; species Agrotis ipsilon. The sequence goes on from CM052955.1 coordinate 13,067,529, forward strand.
AGGAAGACTTCGAAGATTTCTAATAAAACCGCAATAAACTATAGTGGAATAAAAAAGATTTTGGAAAAAAGTTTGTGCAAAAATGCGATTCATGTGTTTTGTGAACAGTGTGTTTGTGTGTGTTCGTGACGGTGTTTGAGGGGGTGCAAATGCGAAGACGGCGTGGGAGGGGGGCGGGGCGAGGGGTGCGGTGACTCGTGCACCATGCAACCGCCGCTGCCGCTGCTGCTGCTCGCCGCGTGCGCCGCTTGCACTGCGCAGATTGCGTGGACGCCCGATTTTCCTCGACGGCAGCAGTGAGTACTTATTATAATATTTCAAGAGATATTTCAAATGTTTTTTTCTTAAATAGGTACTTCCTACTTCAACCGGAAAATAGGTGTCTACTGTTCAACTTCGATTGACATCAGCAAATTAAGGCTTGGAAGTTGAATCTTGCACAAAATATTTTCAGCGATTTTTCCTTGAAACTTTTTTTAACTTAGTTCTTGTAAGGAGGTTTACCTATTGGAGATAAAAAAACGAATTGAAGTAATAATTACAACTTTAGGAAGAAGCGATATCGCGGGAAAAAAAAATGATTTTTTTTTCTGACGTATGAACGCAGAGTGCTGTAAAACCTAGCTGCATTCCGTTCTACTTCATTAGGAGTTAGGAAAATAAACATTTTGTTCTCAGGTCAAGTAGATCTGTGGACGCAATCATCGTCGGGCTGCGCCTGCCCAGGCGGCGACGGAGATGACTGCGCATGCTGCGTGCGCGACGGTGCCTGTCCCTGTGGGGATGTTGCGCCTACGCGCTGCGCCCAGTGCGGGATGGAGCAGTATTGTGCTAATAGTAAGTTATGAGTTGTTTTTTTTTTTTGCATTTTTAATGAGGGCCGGTATCATATCTTTAACAATTTATTATACACTTGCTTGAATAGAATATTCCATTTCATGAAATATATTGCAATACATATTGTGATGTGCTAAAATGACCTTTTTAGTACCGCAGTCCTCAATTCAAAGAATCTACTGGAGTACATTTTCACAATAAATATATTGATGACCTTCTACTTACACCTTAAGCGATGGGCCTTCATTATCAGACCCTTATCTAAGTACTAAGGAGTTCCGTCGTATTTCTTAAGAGCAGTCCTCAGACATAAAAGTTAGTCATTTATTTCAATAGACAACTTACTTCTTCTAAGAGTTCTTCTGCACGACCGCAACAGATGTTAAAGTTCAGATAATTGGCTGTTGTATATGAGAGTCTTAATGGTTTCCATGTTGTATTTACCGCACTTAGCTTTTATTTTTCTTCCAGTTTTATTCTGCACAAAATTACTACTCTCCACAGACAAGATGTATCTTTGTTACAAGAAATTCAATTATTATCTATGCGACTGGCAGAGCGCCAGGGTATCATTGATATGTTTCCTTTTCCTGTGGAAAATTAATATTTTTAATTTTATGGTACGATACACAAGGCACAATAACAAATCTTGGACAATAAATAGGAATGAAGAAGATTTTTGTGACATCGTATTGTTATTTTAGATGTTAGTTGTGATGTCTATAACAACCGCTGTTTCTGTGGAATTTTGGCAATGATTCCCGCACGAAACAAATATTTGCATGATCTACAAGTAGTTTTTCCTGGTCTGGGTGTTTGTGTATGTGAGTTTGAATATTTTTGAACGTAACCACGATGCAGGAGAAATTGCTAGAGGGGCAACGATGTGCATGAAAGGACACGCATACTTGAACGCGCTATACACTTTCAATGTATTGGCACTTGAATACAATCCAAAGGACTTTATTTTGTCATTTAGAAACTTAATTTGATGAAACGTTGTTTTGCGTGAAATGGTAAAAACTTCTCGAAATCTATTTAAATATTTTGTGTTTTATTTAGACTCAGATTATCATTATTATCGTCCTAACTATCTTGGTAGGCTGGCTTCAAGTCGAACCGAATGCATGGATCGACATCCTTTTTTGCCTCTACAACCCCGTTAAAACTAATATTCTTCAGGGTCTAATATGGCTTGAGCAGAATCTTAGTCGGTCACCCATCCACACACCGACCTAGGCAAGTGTGACTTGATCTTGAATATTCTTGTTGTTTGGCGTAGAGATAAATAATTTCTTTCTTTTTTTATTAAAAATAGACCAGGCTTAAAATATAGGTTAGTTTTTCGAATTACGAGCAGACGAAGCAGTGGACAAAAGCCCACACACTATCACTAATACGGCATACATTAAGTTCAATAACCCATTAAATTCATAACAAACCATAGATCGGGACTGCAATTATAAGCCATTTGTTTAGCGAAGTGCTCCATTGTTGTACCTATCAATATAACGAGGCTTGTTATTACACAGTAGCTTTAGCACCCCTTTATCTGTCCTGTGGTCTAGATTCAACATATTGTCGATAAACAAGGGGTTAACGGTACCTAACTAATGGATCTGATGAAATCATTTGGCTTCCAATGGACGTAAAATTATGTTATCAGACCCTTATCAATCATTTTCAGTATGATTAAGATGTCATCATCACATTTGTGAAGCGGTTTAGAGATGGGACTGTCAAACTGTCCTGTGGGTCTGAATTGTCTTGCTGGTTCGATAAGATAGGCTTTCGCAGAATATTTTCGCAGTTCAATGGTATTAACTATTTGGGGGTAGACGGACTGAACAACATCATTCGGAGAAATATTAATTTAGAATCAATAGTGAGAATTTATTGCTTTAGCTAACTAAAAAATTAAACCTACCTACATGTAGGTATATGGCGCCAAAAATCAGCCCATTCTCAATTTTATCTGAAATTGACGACTATTTTTTTCGTATATTTTATTACGTGTAAACGGTTTCATTTTATTCCAAATAAATTCTTTTTTTGAATTTTTGGCAACTCTGATATAAATGAAATATTGAATTTAGAATAAAAGATTTTAGAATCGAATAATCGCAAATAAGAAATAATAATAAATTAATAATTATTAGCATGTAATACTACAAAATGACATTTTTCTTTTTATAGGGATTTTAATTAACTTTATTTATTTTAATTTTTGTTTTTTTACCATTGGCAAGATGGTATCTATAACATTTTTTTTTGTTGGCTTAAAGGTCTCGTAACCAAGCCAGTGGCATAGCCACAAAATTAAAAAAAAATATATTTTGTTGTCTCTGGTTTTGACATTGCGCGGGAAAGTCGTGGTTGCGGGCCCTCGATGAAAAGATGTGAAATACTTAGGTGTAGCATTCATTATAGTTTCCGTAACATATTTTTTCGATAAAAAATCAACATACTAGTTGACAATATTTTGGCTCTAATTAATAACTTTATCTCACATGAGTTTGTTCCAAAAACCCGTTTTTGTTCCAGTGTGCAACATCACAATCGATTCCCGGATCCTCAAGAGCAAATCCGGCAAGACGTTCGGTCAGATCAAGTCGCCGTCCATCGAGGGTCCTGGTGCATGTTCCTACTTCTTGCAGCCGGACGCCGGTCAGCGGGTTGAGATACAGTTGTACCGGCTCGTGTCCGTCGGCAAGTTCAACGGCACGAGTAAATTTACCTATTACAATCATTATTTAACTTTCGACAATAACTAGGAAAACGGCCCTGCGGGTGCGGACATACGTACGTACTCGCACAAAAATCTTCAAGACACCGTGGATTTTACTCAGTTCGACATCCAGTCCGTAGAGCATTTTCCTCGTAAAAAAATAAAAATGAGAAGCTCGTGGCTTAATAATTACAGCCGCACAGGCCGATCTTCTGGGTTAAGCCGCGCTTGCCGAGGTACCGTCTGTGGATGGGTGACCAAGACCATCTGACATAGCGAGTTTCCTCCGAGTCTCGGAAAGCACGTAAACCCGTGGGTCACGGCTGACATTGGTCATGGTCACGGCTCTTCATTTGTAAATCTTTGACAGTCGTTACCGTCAGGTAACGACTGTCAAAGAAGAGAAGAAGCTCTAAACTTTAGAAGAGAAGAAGCTCTAAACTCTGACAACCAAAGTCTTACCATGAGGTATAGTATTACCCAGTTACTGGTTTATGGAGGTCCGACAGGCAGTCGCTTCATGTAAAATACTGATATCCAGCTGCATCTGGTTTGACTGGAAGCCGACCCCAATATAATTGGGAAAAGTGATGTACACGCCTATGAAGTTTCGTAATAATAAAGTGAAAGAATTCAATGCTTTATGGGCACATTGTTTTTTTTTTAATAATAATGACATCACGTGATAGTTCCATTTTTAAACCTATGAGTAAAAATGGAATATCAATTTGTTATAAAGGTTGATTAAACTACTTTGTAAATAAAATTGATTGTTTTTAGTAATCGAGTCTGAAATGCAATTGAGACTACTGCCTGAAGCTATCAAGAGTTAAATAAATAGTTGGAATTTAATTTAAGATCATAAAACAAAGAACAATCTAGTATACGAGTATACACTCAAACACCCAGACCTGGGGGGTATTACAACGTCTTAAAACCAGGCATAATCCAGTGAGTGAACGAGATGGCGCTAGACGACTCGTATAGCTCTGTCACTTTCACTCACGGAATAAGCCCAGTTTTAAGACGTTGTAATACCCCCCCTGACCAGTAAACCATCATCATTACATCAGCCGTAAGTCCACTGGTGAACTTCTAATCGGAGAAGTTCACCAGCGGCTTGCATCCAGCGTGATTCTATGGTCATCATCAGATCGTCTATCCTCCTTATAGGTGGTACTTTTTTTATCGTGGTAAAATCATCAAATGAGTCCTACCCAGGGCAAGGCGGGACGGCCTCTCAGACGTGTACTGACTAAAAAACACGGTGTCCTTTAATATGCCCTTTACGTTTCGGGGTCACGGTAATTCGTTAGTCCCGTGACCCCGGCAAGCTTGTAGCCAGCCATATTCTTTTCTTGCGGAAATCGAACCAATGCGCCAACCGTGCCGTCAAATCTACTTAATACAAACTTCAGAGAAGTCTATTATTTTCCAACATAAAGAACTTGATAGAATATCTTTATTCGAAACACGATTTTAGTAAACACATTTTGATACAAAGTCAATTTCTACTTTACGTCACAACAAAATATTATTATCGTTTGTGAATACAAATAGCATTGTTATCTGAAATCCAATATTAATACTCTCCCCTAACTCCATTTAAAATATTAGCTCATAATTCCTCTTGTGGCTGAATGACATATTTAGCTTAATTGAAATGCAATGAGTACCATGCGATATTACCTATGCAATCGGAAACTAAGTCCCGATTTAACCTGATTTACTGATCTATTTGAAACGAACATTGAACAAACTGGTTTTAGAGTATGTTTTGGACGTAAATAGTTTAACATATTATGAAATTAATTTGGGTTTTAATCATTACGTATTTTAATTACAAGGCTGTTGAACCTGAAAAACAATTAGTTGCAGCTACATTCGATTTGGTCACGTATTTTCTGTTTATTTAATTTTCGTTGTTACGAGTAAATTTTCTTAGTGCGACGAGCAGGAGGGCCATGTTTTATGATTGCTATGAGTACACAGCACATGCTGAGATGGGGGCTTTTTGGCCTCATGCAGGTTGAAATTTGTTATTTAGTTTTATTATTTTCTTGCATTATTTTTACCCGACTTAAATGTATTGTATGTTTGTCCGCGATTATCTCGAGATTAGCTGAAGCCATTTTGATGCGGTTTTCAGAAAAATGTTCGTTACATTCTGGAGACGGTTTTTGTATATAACAATAATGGATATCCTTTTGAGTAAAAAAAACCTTTCTTTCGGAAGTTTGTGGCCGTAGTGAATAAAATAAAAAAATGATTGAGATTATCCTAAAAAGCGGAATGGAAGATATAACTTGACACACAAACAGATTGACCAGTCAAAATCCTCGTCACATGCAGAATCCTGAAAAAGCAATCCATAAAATCAGATATGTCAATTGGAATCATAGTTTCGTTGAACACGGATGAGAGTTATATGGACCGGGACGCGATTGGTGGAAAAGAATCGGGTGTGACGGGTCCGAGGTTTCCCCGCACTATTATGATCAATGTCCCGTCAAATTGAATATTTCTAGAAGATCGTCTTAGGATAGACACCGTCCATATTAATATAATCGTTCAATACGTGTGTTACGAATAACGATTTGCTTTGAAAGGCTTGACAAAAAAAAAGTTGTATTTTTGCTAGCAAATATGCTACAGATAGTTTCAAAACTGGATTAGCAAGTTTTGAAACTATCTGAGTCGTGGGACTATTTAAACAGTACCACTGACCTGAAACTTTAAGGGCAAACGTTGGATCTCTGTAGTTTTTATTCAGTCTCAATCCCTTATGCTCCACCCACGGCAGGAGGACCCATTTGATGAATTTACAACCCAAAAAAAGATTGTCTCTGTACCATTATTTAAGACTCGCCATTTTTGCGAGTAAAAAAACGAGGTATTCCACTTAGGGCACCCGCTGACAATGGCACCTGAGCTACTGGTACCTTATCTATTCCACATAAGGTTCCTGTCAACATTTTTCGCAGGTGCCAGGTGCCCTAAGTGGAATACCTCATGCATTCTGATAGACCTTCACATTCATATAGTAGTAAGAAGACATGGTACATATATAGAAGATTATACCTATGTCTGTGACGTCATAACATAGCTATTACTGTCTTAGCTACGCTCTACGCTACCTTATGATTGGATGCCGATCATACAGGAGCACATAACTGAGATTGTAATCACTTGCCCAACACTAGACAAAGCTTCAGACCTAATACTAAGGCTTCATTATCGGGAACATTGCATCGCTATAATACGAATATCCGTATTGTCACGATGGCCGGAACCTCAGCAATGTATGTGGTATTTGATTAATGTGCCAGCTGCCTTAGTGAATATAGAGTAGATATTTGCAAATTCTCGATCATCGTAACTAGACTATCATAAATGTGAAACTGGTTTTTGTTTATTTGTCTCTTAGGGTGAGACCAACGGGCACGCCGCAATCGCGGCGGTAAGACCCCTCTTTGAGGAGTGGCTGGAGAGACGCCACGGCGTCCTTACCTACCACATGACGCAGGTCCTCACCGGACACGGATGTTTCGGGAGGTACCTGTGGCTGATGGGAAAGGAGGACACAGTAGAGCATACGGTGCAAGACTGCCCAGCTTGGGCAGAGCACCGACGTGTCCTCACGGCGGCGATAGGCGGAGAGCTCTCACGCCCGGCATTGGTTTCGGCCATGCTGCGGAGCGAGACGGAGTGGGAAGCGGTCGACACCTTCTGCGAGGCAGTAATGCTCGTGAAGAAGGTGGCGAGCCGCGAGCGAGAGAGGACGGCGTCCGCCCTCCGCCCCAACCGCAGTGGTGTACGCCCACGGCGTGGAACGTCGCAAGATCGAGACGATCTCCGGCCACCGTAAACGCGGGCATGCGGACAGCGAGTAAAGGGCAACTCGCTGTCCGACCATGGACCATGCCCGGGTCGACAGCGCGTCGTGTTCCACGCGCGCCTCAAAGAGCTGTCAGCAAAATGACGGGGCCCCCTCTCAGAGGGCCAAAGCCTGCCGGTCGCGGGACTTATTTCTATTACCGTGACCCCGGAACATAAAGGGCTGTTGAAGGACACCGTGGATTTTAGCAGTACAAGTCTGACAGTCCCTCCAGCCCTGCCCGGGGTAGGAGGACTCATTTGATGATTTTAACACACTAAAAAAAAAAAAAGAGCGAGACCAAACGAGCGTAATTTTCTCTCCATGGTTGGAGTAGAAGGGACTGTCAGACTCCTACTGACTAAAATCGAAAGTGTTTCTTTAATTGCTCTTTACTTTCAATGGTCACGGTAACCTGCTTAGTTCTGCGATCCTAGATGTAACCAGTGATGTATTAGTAAATAGTAGGTATTTAATATTAAGATAACTGCAAGTCATCAAGTCTAGTCAGTCAAGTCGAGGACCATTCCACGATTATACGCTGAACAGTGAAATCAGTATTTATTTTTGTTCCCAATAGACCCAGATTTTCCTATATCTTTCAGAACCCTGGAGACTTTTACAGGGCGAGCGAAGCCGCGAGTAAAAGCTAGTATAGCATAAAGAAGAATATTGTAAAGTCTCTTGTATTTGTGAACCCATAAAGTGATGTGGTGCACATTTTTATGCGAGTTAAGCGTATACTTATAGCATTTTTGGCAGCGGTTTCCTGCCCACTGCGAGTGCTGCAGTCGTTGTCGGATCCAAGACAAATATGTCTGGATTATTTTGTGAGCAATATTTTGTATGTATCCTTTGGCCGTTACATAATATTTTCGTATCTACATTTGTTTCCAAGAGAACAGTAATAATAATTTGTGATCTACACAATTATTGTTAACTTTTAAAGATTGTAATATCTTGGTGTCTAATCTAATCGGATATAGCTGAATCATTATCACCAGTCTATTATTTCCCCACTGCTGGGACACAGGCCTCCTCTCGCAGAGAGGCAGTCGGCTATAATTCACCACGTGGTCTCTGTGCGAGAAGGCAGATATCAAATGTCTTTTTGGTTATAGATGGTTTTCTTCACCATTTTTAATACCAGAATATTATATGAATTTACATAGAATTTATTTAATCTTAACAATCCAGTTTGGATACTACTATAATCTTTGGTAAGACCGGTTGTCAGACTTTCGAGCGTCTGCCCGTAGCAAGTACAAATGATAGCCGGGAACCAAACTAACACTTGCCAAGCCTTACCGCAGAACTAAGCCAGTTAGTTCTGCCAAAATTAGATAAACAACTATCTGTTACTAATTTAGCTAAATATACGTACGTCGTTCTCATACGACATTGGGCGCTTTCATATAAGACGATAACGACACGACATCGGTAGTTTTATACATTTCTAGGAGAAATAAAGGGGCAGAGGACGATGATGATGAATAACAATAACGACACGACACTGGTCGTGTCGTTACTTTTATTCGTCTAATTTAAAAGCGCACTGTTCTATGTGGTGGTCCAGTAAGATGAGCTCTATATGCAACCAGGATGTACGTATTAAAACAGATTTTCTTATTAAACGGGGCTTAATTATCCATAAACATGAAACATGGTGGATTTATATGGTTGAATAAATTTTTGATAAAACATAGCTTGGTATGGCTGTTGTGTTTATAAACGTACCCACTATACAGTAATTACTAGAATATTGTTTTAAATTAAGATACACACCGCATTTTCTTAGACATAAGAAATTCAATTTAGAAATAATAAATTGGTCAATCAGTTTGTGAATAAGTAAGCAGGATGTAATCTCTGGAACTGCTGACCCAATTTAGAAAGTTCTTACACCCGTTAAAAGTGACATAGGATTATGTCTAATTTCAAATTACTTCTACAAAACCAGATCAGGTGGCCTACCATAACGTCAAGCGTAAGTATTTAGGCTGTAAGAAAGAGACAGAGCTATTATACGAGTTGTCTAGCGCACTTTCGTTCCATGAGCGGAACTACTCACGCCTTAAGACGTCATGATAAGCCACCAGGTCGTAAAGAGGAATGCCCAAAAATATATGGAGCAAAAACCCAGAATCGATTAAAACGACTTATGTGTGGCTAGGTAGAGTATACATACTACAACCCAAATTCAATAATAGTTTTCGATAAAACCATCACCAAGTAAAAAAAAACGTAACTAATTGACTTAACTTTTAAAAATCTATGACTTGTTTAAAGCGGTTTTACAAACGATATTGTTATGAATTGTGCTTGATATTGAGAGAGATTTGAGAGTAAAGAATATTTACGTATCTACTGATTATATTTAAATCTTTGTAAACATTATTTATCATCACTATCGTATCACTACATAGTATAAAACAAAGTCGCTTCCCTCTGCCTGTCCCTATGTATGCTTATATCTTCAAAACTCCGCAACGGATTTTGGTGCGGTTTTTTTGATAGATAGAGTTATTCAAGAGGAAAGTTTTTATGTATATAACATGCATGAAATAGTAGAGATTGCACCCGTGCGGAGCCGGGGCGGGTCGCTAGTGTACATTTAAAAGTGATTACGGATTATTACAGGGCTATTAATAAATGAAAATAACTGAATACATGCTACGTTCTTTAATCTTCTATCTATCTTCTATAATATAAAAATGGATCACAAAATGCGTTGCTGAGCTCATAACTCGAAAACGGCTGGAACGATTCGGATATTATTTTTTTGTTGTGTCTGTAACCATTGGGACCGGATTTTAGAGGACGAAAATCATCGTGTTAACCCGTGCGAAGCCGGGGCAGGCCGCTAGTTGATTATAAAAATGTTACATATTTTCTAAATCTAAAAAATAGTGGAGTGGGAAGCGGTCGCATCCTTCTGCGAAGCAGTAATGCTCGTGAAGGAGGAGGCGTGCCGCGTGCCTCAAAGAGCGTCAGCAAAATGACGGGGCCCCCTCTCAGAGGACCAAAGCCTGCTCGGGTCGCGGGACTTATTTCCATCACCGTGATCCCGGAATTTAAAGGGCTATCGAAGAACACCGTGGATTTTAATCAGTACAAGTCTGACAGTCCCTCCGTGCCCTGCGCGGGGTGGGAAGTCTCATTTGAAGATTTTGCCACGAAAAAAAAGTCTAAAAAAATATGTTTTTTTTTTTTTTTTCCATTGCTGCAGGCAATAGATCAGTTATTCTGCCAGTTATTACAACTTTAACCAAATAGGTCAGCAGAATATAACAATTATATTAAGCAAGGCATGTGCCACGGTAATATAATAATACAGTACTCCAACTTCATACAAACGGACGAAAAGCGAGCTATACCTACGCGCCTCGATGTCGGGGCGCGCTCGGGGTGCAGACAGTCACGGCTGTACCGCAGTGTCGAGCGGACGGTGTGTTGGTTTTTTAACAATAACCGCGTGTTTATATCTCTAAAAATCAGTTCGAGTACACATCTAATAAGCTGAGTAGTTTAATTAAGCTTTTTATTAGAATGTATGTGCCGTCCTAGTTCCTACACAGAAATTGTTATTATGCTCCTGTCTTGTTTGGTTATGGTTTTTCGCGAAACTAATAGCGTATTTATGACCTCTTATTTAAGGTCTAGTTAGATGTTCATAAATTATTTTAATCGACTCTGGGTTTTTTTTGGGCATTCTTCTTTAAATGCATTTTGGACTCTGTGCACTTGAATTAAAACACATTTCTTTTTCTTTCCTAGTTGCGTCGGAGGTTGGCTGCAGTTGGGCAGCGCAAGCGCAGTGCCAGCGAGTAGTGCGGCGGAGACGCGGCTTTGTGGGGCCAACGAGCGGTACACTCCACCCGTGGTGCTGTTCGCAGACCATGGGGCTTCTACTTTAGAGTTTAGGTAAGTTTTCACTTAAAATCTGACAATTACATTAATTACGCATTTCAATTCTTCTTCCTACTAATATTATAAATGTTTGATTGGATGGATGGATGTTTGTTACTCTTTCACTCAAAAACTACTGAACGGTTTTAAATATTGGAAACTTTTCTTGTTACTCTTAAAAACATAGATAAGAAAGTTAATAAACAAAATTCAATGGCACCTCCAGGTACTAGCCAATTGAAATTTATATTTCACATTATCGTGCAAGTCTTTATATAATTTTTCTATTCCATACTAAAACCATCTACACAAAATTGCTACGATTCGACGCATTAACTAAACGTAATGTCCACGAAAAGGTTACGGCAAGTCGCGACCAAAAAACAGCTTTTTAACTACGCTAAATGGCAAATTAAATTGCCGTTACCGTTTCAAAATTGTTGTTCCGTTGACTCAGTGAGGTGAGCAAAGTTTGAACAGGTTGCTCTGGAATGCTATTTTTAAACATTTTCGTTCTTAATTGGTATACTTAGGTCTTCGATAAGCCTGAAAGCTGCCCAAGCACTTATTATAATCGCGACCCAACCTTAAACGTTCCACCTAATGCTGAAAATACGAAGGTAAATTTAGTAGACGGCTGTACATAACGGTATCTGAATAAACTCATTATTTGCGGTAAACCGCCGCGGTACGGATACCAGAATGCGGACGACATTATCCTCCCTCTCCTATCTACATATTTATAGTTGATATCAAAACCGTACGCGCGTAGATTCATCGATCATTAAACGTTACTCGTTAAGCAATCCGGTGTACTCGCTCGGTGGTAATGAATCCAACCAAAATGAACAATAATTAATTACATTTTCATCCGCTAATGGGAACGGCAGGCACTCAAATGAGCATTATTTCCGGATAGTGAAGCGATGCGGCCGCGTGGAGCATTTCAGAATTTATCTCCATTTGCAGTTCGGTTCGGAAACGCGAATTCCGGTAGTGAGCGGCAGTCGGAATCGGAACAAAAGGTCGTCACAGCGGAACCGGTAATGCCCGATTCGGAATTGTGGCCGGTTGTCAGGGAGTGCTGCAAATGCTCTTGTCAGCTGGCGACGTTGAATTGCTTGATTTTATGAACTAGCGGGCGTCGCGAGCTGAGCACTGCATGTGTGGTGAAGATTTGATGACAGCTCATGTAATGCGCAGCTATTCATTATAAGTTCTATTGTGCTGTTACATAACAAACATGCTGCTGCTATACCTGCTGGATGTAACATAAAGGTGTACTCGCATATAGGGTTAGGTATCATGGCTTTGATATTCCCATACATTTGGAACGAGTATGTAATATGTTTTTTTTAAGGAACAGTTAAGTATGTATATTTTAGCGATTACAAAGAATTTGTAATCGGCCTCAAGAAGAAAATTGTTTGCCCTTTCTAATACATTATGATTTTGTACTTATTATGACATTATACACAATAAGCTTACATCATCGCGACTAGAATAAATAAATCCAATTTCTCCAACAGAAAAACAGACGCAAATAAAATAGAGCAGTTTATTTATACTCGGTATTGGTACCTTTTTATTTTTACGAACCCTACTCACATATCAACATTTCATAAGCGCCTTTAATACAATCTTTGTTACCAGGATAACAGAAAAGACTGTGAGGTCACAGTTCCTCGCGTTCTTCAGTTTCACGTCGCTAAGTAATACCCAAGGCGTTGGGTTTCACCCGAGGGGCGGCTCGCGGATACCCCACACAGGTAAATATAACAGACATGAAACATACAATAAGTACAGTAGTGAAAAAAGAATGCCATTTTTTTTTTGCAACCTATTTTCTGACAGTCTGAGCAGCGGATCTATTATGACCACTTTCGCAACATCACGTCAATATGCATTACTATAAAAAGGAATACTCTATTCTACTCCCCACGCAATTCATTAGATGATTAATACAGAACAATTTTATTATAAACTATTCTATATTGGCGTTTTCGGAGTCAGGGATTGTTTTCTTTAGATATTTTTTGATAGCTATTTATGGTCACACAGTGTTTTCAACTTGCAAGATAATAATACTTAATTTACAGAATTAATTTCGAAACGTTGCATTTAACGCAAAAATACTTTTAAAGCTCATTAAGCGTTTCTCAAAGGATGTTTTACCTTCCAAAAAGTGCCTGTGGTGGTTATACAATTTTACAGTATGCTTTTAAAAAACCAAGTTGAACATGAAAACATTATGAATGTGGCAAAAATTGCTCCGTAAGAAAAAATACGGTGGCTATTTACGGCATTAATTCACCTTTACAATATGGCCGTCACTTTTTGTTCCATTAAGGTTCTTTTGTCTAACAGCTGAGTTATTGCTAATTAGACAGTTCAGATAAAGGCGTTGATTGGCCATTCGTTATCTGACCTTATACACCCTTGAAGGGGATCATCGGCTGGGAAGCTCACTAACAAGCTCGATGACCGTTTCCTTACTATATTGTGGGGTTATAATAAAGCCTTCCGGTTTTACGTCCTTGGCTCGATGAGGTAGCTACACTACGGGGTTCCACTCTATACGTTATGGTTATTGCGCTAGAGGGCTGAGGGGATGCTGTTGCCAACTATATTTAAATATGGAACTATTTGTACTAAATATAAAAATATACAATAAGTACTTCATAATAATGCTAGTTTCTTTGGGACTATTGGCCTTGTTTCTGTCACCTGCTTCAGAAAAGAAAAGTAGGAAAAAATGAAGTTTTTCTTACTGTTTGTCAATTGTTTTTTGTGGAACATAATCTAGTTTCAACACTACGGCTACGTTTCTTGTAATCGCTGTCGATTCTGGCTTTCAGGAGTTGTAGAAGTATGGGAACAGTGTAATATTTATACAGGTTTGTCTCAAAAAATGACTAGTATTCCAATGCGTTTATTTTGTCTTAACAAGTACCTATTTTACGGAAATAAAATACAAAGCGAAAAACGAGACACCTAACATTCTATGGCTTGTGGACAGTGGTATAGATTTATCCCAAAGAATCGCTAGTATTCCTATACTTTTATTTTGTATCGACAAAATATTGTACAAAAGTAGAATAGAAAGCGGAAAACTAAACACTAAATATTGTGATATCTTCAGTATAATGCATTCTGTGCAAACATTTATTTGCGATTGAATGAGCATGTGATGATAAATTGCTGTGATATCGTCTTTTACATTGCTATGTGCGCATTCATTAGAGGCATTCCAGTTAACTTGTATACATTTCCTTTTCAACTCTATCGAACTCGTTTTCAATAGTAGTGAATGAATGTTCTATTCAAAGAGTCGAGTCTTGATTTCTATAGATAATCCATTAACTTAGACATCGTATAAGACAATATGAGTACCTACGAACTAAAATCACCTAAATAAGGCAATTTTTAGTGTCTTTAGAGGTCTGAAACGCAGAGGACAGTTTAGAAATGGGTTTAATGTTTAATCCAAACTGTTATGAGCCTCTCTCTCTCCAAAACAATAAAAAAATAAACACCAAAGCAAATATATCGGTGGTAAGCTGAGTGGAAATTACGCTCGTCCGCGTGGTCAGTCTGTTTACGCTTGTTAAGTGTTATTTAGACAATGCGAGAAATTGCATGCAAGTTTAACTACGTTGCGGATTATTATTTATTGATAATGGATTCAATGGATCAAACAAATACCAAAATGTGACATAGTTTAGCCTTTACGAATAAACTGATTTCCCAAATTCAACATGAAATCCGCTTCACCGCTTATCCGCGCGGACAAGCGGTGTTGTGTGAGAATTTCCTTATATTTTTCTTCACCTAAATACAAAAATAAGGTCTAAAGGATGTCCCAATGCTTGGTTGATGTCATAAACATGGCGTCTAACTATAGGATGGAGGTAGCTGTCTTGTCAAGATATTTTCGGAAGCAGCGCAAGTGTAGCCGGCGTTGGCGACCCTCGTCAGAAGTTTCCTTATAATTATTGCCTTTATACATCCCATACCTTTATGGAATGTATGATTTAGTTGTTTATGCCAATATGTGTGTAGTCTTTTGGAATTACCACTGTTTTCAGTGTACGTATCAAGCTGAGTATATGAAACTAATTTATTTTGTGACAAGAAATCAACTTTGAGAAACTAGGTGCAGCACGGTGCCGCATTTTGTTTTCTCCGCATTTGTTTCCTTGATAAAACAAAAATTGTAACTGGAAACTTGTAATAATAGTCTTAACTTGCGAAAAAAATCTATTGTTGTTCTTGGCAAATAGAGTTTCGTTAACAATTTCTTTGACCCTACGATTGCGGTGAATTTTTAGAAAATATTATAACTTTCAACAATGAGTGAAAAGTCTATTAGTTACATAATTCAGTACAACGACTCTCATTGAAATAGTTCACCAACATATCAGCGTGATTGAGCCAAATCCCTGTTATTTTTGAAACCCAATCATGCAAATGATACGTTTCGAATGGCGCATGTCAATAATAATGTTTGTAATAATGTCATTTTCCCATTTACATTATCGGAATAACATTGTGTGCTCTGTAACAATTTTTTTACTGATGTTTTCAACGTGGGTATACAAATAAATTGACCCCTAGTACGTTATACACATATTCGGTGCAGTCGTTCTAAGTTACGGTGTGACTAAGAAAAATAGGTCGGCGCGGTGTGTCATGGTATAGGATTTTATTACTAATCAAGTTATTTTAAATCTTATTTTAATGAGTAAGAATTGATGATACCTTGGGAAGTCAGTGAGCCGCGCCGTCAGAGCTTTTCATCATCATGCTTTTTTTTTTGTAAAATGATAAAACATGAAAAACTATTGTTTCATAATAAATGTGTGAAGTAGGACTAATCATCACCTTCACTTCACAGATTGTGATTGGTTATACCAAGACGTATCATGTCGCGGCCCTGGGTCCTGCGTGCTGGCTAGTCCTGGCTACCCAGGCCTCTACCCGCCTCATCGTCGCTGCCGGTACCTCTTCGCCACCAACTCCGTGCACACCCGGGTCAAGATCATATTCACTTCTATTTTGCTTCCTAGAAAGTGAGTACCTACTAACTATATGAAAGTTTTTCTCTTAGATTAAAGAATTTAGATACAAAAAAATGTACATTGTCAATTGATTGTGACATTTTTTAACCTAAGGTTTTCTATTAAACTTGTTATTACTTTAAAGGTCGTTTTCAAGTTGTATTGGCAAGTGTTTGTTTTGAGTATTGTACAAAGACAATTACACATACATTTTCAAAAAATGACACGTATATCAACAACTGCGCGGGCGGCGTCACAAAATGTATGTAAAAAAAAAATTTGAGCAGGACAACATCCTGCGGCCGTCGTTTTAATACATCGTATGCCTTTACGAACTCGATCTTTGCAATGACATTCAGCAAGATAGAGTTTTTTTATTGATCTGACTGTCATTTCAACGTGTAGACGTAGGTAGTAGTTTGACACTTCTACAATAGATGGCAGGAAACGTCACCTTAAGACGGTCAGAAAGGAATAATAAATTCGAGCTTGCTGAGAATAACTGCGATAGCCCACTTCGTAAAGGTCGAATTTTTCTTTACTCAAAAAAAAATTGACAGTAAAGAAATCTTTTCCGTGGAATAAATAATCATTAGAACAAAAAATAAGAATCAACTTTCTGCATTATGTAAACATGAAAATGAATACGAAAGCAGAAACCCATAGGAAGTTGGCTCGAACGCAAATCTTTATGTAACTGAGTTTTGTTCACGTAAACCGACGAAATAGTGTTTGTTCCGTCGCTTAATAAAAGCCATCACGTCGTATCTCCTCGGTCAACATACTTAGTTTAAGTGGCGGTTACATAAGTGACCGCAAGAGTACCTCGAGGTCGAGTCAAGTCACTAAAGTTCAGCGAACTTTACCAAGAACTCGGTAGTCGGTACCTTCTTGTAACCAAAATACCAATCATGCGACGTTTCCGTTCCACGCAACGAATGAACTCAAACTTTTTCCACCGAGTACTTATTTAAATTTATGAGGTATAACAAATGTGGATGGTTCACAAAGAAGGCGCCATATTGTGGTGCCCCTGAAAAGGGTTTGGGACGGATACCGCCCTGCCTAAATTGAAAAGAGCTGTTGATAAGTCAGGGATACCCATGTGAGTTGATTGCATATTCTATCAAATTATTTATTAGGGTATACCTATATACGAGTGCTTCATAATGTATGGTTACATGATTGAAACTTTGAAAAACCTTCTCAATATTTTACAGAGTTCAAAATATATAAATAAATAAATATTCCACAACTATCACACAACGCCATCTAGTCCCAAGCTAAGCAGAGCTTGTGTTATGGGTACTAGACAACTGATAAACATACTTATATATCTCAAAATACCCAGATACATATTATAGATAAATTACACCCAGACACAGAACAAATGATCATGCTCATCACACAAACATTTGTCGTGAGTGGGAATCGAACCCACGACCCCCGGCATAGCAGTCAGGGTCACTAACCTCTAGACCAACAGGCCAGTCAAAATCCTTTTGTTTTGTCATGCAAATTGTTGACGGCACGGTTAGCGCGTGGCTGAGCGACTGTTGCGCTGAGTGTCCCGATTGTCCTGGCAGTATACCAGGTTATAAAATGTCTTGTATGTTACATTTAGGACTAAAATATCCATCTACCTATGAGTCAAATTTCATCATAATCCGTTCAGCTGTTCTGACGTTATTGTACAACAAACTTCCATTTATCCGTCCATAAACATACCCGGGCTTTATCGAATAACCGTGACCCAGTAAAACACGTAAAGGGCTGTCGAAGGACCCCGTGGATTTTAATTAGTACGAGTCAGACAGTCCCTCCCTGCCTGGGAGGATTCGTTCGAAGATTTACTATTTAAAAAAAACTTTTGCATTTATAATTTTAGTAAGGATGTATGTATTACGTACTTAATAAGTCCAGTTCCTCCATAATTTTTAAACGACGAAAAAAAAGGAGGAGGTTCTCAATTCGACATGTATATTTTTTTTCTTAAAGTACATTGCCAAGAGAAAACATAAAAAGACGAGAAACAGCAATGATTCCAAAAATTAAATGTTAGCAACACAAATTAACAAAATTAATATCTTTTAAGTGGACATTAAATTTAATGGCCATGTCAGTCAGAAGTCTCATTTGCGTAATCTTATTCAGTGAGTGACGAACGGCAACGACGTTTTTCCACTTTCTTGTTTACAAGCAAGCTATTTAAAAGAAATCAAGTGGCATTTACTTTGGAAGAAGAAGATTTTGCGATAAATTCATATTCAGTATAATTTTTTTAGATAGAAGGTTTCGATAATTCAATAGAGAAACAGATAATTTAATTTACAACGGGAGAAAAAAACCGGTAATTAAGCCGTGAGCTTTTTATTTGTGCCATCACTGAAACCATTCAGCCAGACCCAGTAACAACTGCTTACTTGTAGCTCATACAAATATTGTAATACTGTGCGTGAATCGAAGATCCCGATCGAACCCGTGACATACAACGCAACAGTTTATCGTACAGCCATTGCACCAACCGTGCCCTCAATATTGTGTCGCAATGATCTTTGTCATTGCATAAAATCGCAACGATGATGGAGTTTGCTTTAAGGCCTACGACACCCATGCCTGTGACTTGCAAAAAAGTATGCAAGTAACTGACATCCCACCGGACTATTCACCAATCAGAAGTCGTAAATAGTAATTGCATGCAAGCTACTTGCATACTTTTATGCAAGTTACTGGCATGTGTACCGTAGGCCTTATGCCTGGTCTATAGGCGCGTCGCTAATATTTTTTGTTGTGTTGGCAAAATAAGTATGAGGTGTGATTGCCTGCCACTGTAGGCGGGTTTACGAACTGTGTACAGTGGGTACCTTGTTGGCAAACCAAGGACCATGCTCGACTCGACAGCGTGTCTTGTCCCACGCGCGCCTCATAGGGCTGTCAGCAATCTAACGAGGGCCCCATAGAAGGCCAAAAAGCCTACCAGGATCGCGGACTGTCCAAACGGGTAACCGTGACCCTGGAACGTAAAGGGCAATTGGAGGAATACCGTGGATTTTATACATAAGGTGTCTGACGTTCCTTTTCTCTCCAATCTGCGCTGGATGTCTCCCACGGGGATTGAAACCAAGTTATTTATTATGTATCATATCAGCTAAGTACTGAACTAACAGTTTACTTAAATTAATATGTTATGAAGGCAACTGTTATGTATAATTGTTGACGAAACATAGGTCACGCTGAGATGAGCGTCGACAAAGACTTGCTCTTAGAACATATTCGGTCTTAATAGAGAAGGATCTTCACCTTATCCGCCATTTTAGACTCTACAAAATGATTGTTACCACTCTGTAGTGTCTAATATGGTTTTCAAGTGAAAATACACTTTCATATTTATTTATATTTTCCCTTAGCAATAAGACTACTATATACCTATGTGATTTTTTTCCCGACAATTAGCGAGAAATAAGTAGATCAGAGGTGATTCGTCTTAAGTTAACTTCGGATGAATAATATTGTTAAAAAAACATACTTTTACTCACAGCTTCGCTCGCGTATTGTTAGATTTTGTCAATCAATCTAATTTATATATTATAATACTAGCTGTTTCGGCTTCGCAGTTTGGGGTGCGCGTGTATGTCGAGATAAAAGATATCTTGGTTATAAATAATCTATGTGCCAAACATTAAAAGCTGTTCAGTAGTTTTGTGTGAAAGATAACAAACAAACACACAGACATACTAGCTCAAGAGCTGCTGAACCTTCGACTAACGGTCGTCCTGTAAGGCTAAAACTTTGTACACTTATAGTTTATAGCATATTATGGGTAATAGCGACGACCTGGCAGGCCTCAGCCGTGCACGTCATCAAACCATTTAGTTTTGAAAGTGTAAAAAAAATTGAAAAAAAAAAACTTGTTCCTGTAAGCTTGAAAATTTAACAGCATGTAGTTTATTTACTGTAAATCTTGGAAAAAAAATGACAGGCGATTACAATGTGCACAAGTATGTGCCAGGCGCATTCAAAAGTGCACGTTTGATGAGGAAAAATAAACTTTCTCCTGTAAAGTTAAAATTTAGATATGTTTTTAAGTAAACGTTTTGGAATGAGTATGTAGAATTTTTTTTTTTTTTTTTTTTTTTTTTGACAGGAACAGAATGACAGGCGGTTTTGAAGAGCACAAGACCTTGCCAGGCGAGGCGACAGCTGCTAAGGGCGTGCGAGTAACAGGTGTTACGTGAACGCATATAGTCAATGTAATACATGTATTTTAATAGTTTTAATGTGTGCCGCGGGTTTAAGGAACTACCGTGACCCCGGAACGTAAAGGGCTATTGAAGGACACCGTGAAAAATAAATTGTAATTAGAAAATTAACTAAAAGATTCCTTACAAACTATACTGTACTGTTTAATTAGAATTTATTTTTGTTATGTTGATTGAACAGTCACATTTCTTATTGGATTATCTTTGATGTTCATATTGGATTCTAGTTAGATAAGTTTCTTGTTTGAAAATTATGAAAGATTTAGAAATTGTCTTATAATTACGTAACTTGAAAACTCACTTTTTTGTTTTTGTATATTATCGAATTAAAGTTGTTAAAAGGGTTGTGTTTCACCATAAAAACTATTGTAGAAGTTGTTTGAAACAAATTGGTTCGGTAGTTTTCAAGTTATTACAGTTTTTGTACATACACAATTTTGTTCCTAGGTTACTCTAAGTGTTTTTGTTCTAGGATTTTTTTTGTTCATTAATAGTTGTGTAAACTAATCATTTTACCTTAAAATAGACATAAAGACGGATCAAATGATGTACAATACATAATATAAGGTTTAATTTTATATGCAAATAAAGGCGACGAAGGTTTCGGTCGAAGTAAAAATAAAAGAAAAACGGGCTCAAAATGCAAGTCCCTCTATTCTAAATAAAGAGAATAACATATACTAATGTAATAAATCTATACATATAATAAAACTGTAGAAAAGTTATTTTTGTACATTAAAAAAAAACTCAAAAAATATAGCCAGGGTATTAAAGGACAACCAATAGAACCCATTTCTAGCATTTTTAGAATTTTTGTCTGTTTATCTGTTTGTCTGTTTGTATGTTTATTTGTCCAGGTATCACGTAAAATGTACCAAATAAATGTAGATAACTTTAATACACAACGATTAAGCGTAACTTGGAGAGGAATTTAGTTTTTGTTTCATTGGAATCGGTTCAGTCTATCAAAAGATATTTGAATTTAAAGTGTTTTAGAAGTAAAATTACGGGTGCACTCTGGTCTCACAATTTGATTTCGTACGCCAGTCGCGCGATCTAACTTCGAATTCGAATAGCAAAACTACAACGCACGGGAGATGGCGTTAAAAGAAAACCTGGAATAGACGTGTTTAAATTGAAGTATCATTATGTATTTTGTTGTATCGTAATCGGTTCACATAATATAAAAAATATAAATTAATTAAAACAATATTTAAAGGAATCATAGAGTAGAACAGAATGGAATGGTGTGGTGTGGTGTGGTGTGTTGTGGTGTCGTGTCGTGTGGTGTGGTGTGGTGTGGTGTGGTGTGGTGTGGTGTGTAGTGGAGTAGTGTGGTGTGGTGGTAAATACACGGTTTATATGAAAAACGTGGCCTGAATTAAGCGCTTGCAATTAAAAAATACATTGTTAAATTTCGACATCCACGCGAACGAAGTTGCGGGCACAGCTAGTTCTAAATAAAGAGAATAACATATACTAATGTAATAAAATAATCAAATGAGTCCTCGCACCCACGGTGGGGCAGCAGGGACTGTCAGACTTGTACTAACTTAAATTCACGGTGTCCTTCAATAGCCCTTTACGTTCCGGGGTCACGGTAGTTCCTTAAACCCGCGGCACACATTAAAACTATTAAAATACATGTATTACATTGACTATATGCGTTCACGTAACACCTGTTACTCGCACGCCCTTAGCAGCTGTCGCCTCGCCTGGCAAGGTCTTGTGCTCTTCAAAACCGCCTGTCATTCTACATACTCATTCCAAAACGTTTACTTAAAAACATATCTAAATTTTAACTTTACAGGAGAAAGTTTATTTTTCCTCATCAAACGTGCACTTTTGAATGCGCCTGGCACATACTTGTGCACATTGTAATCGCCTGTCATTTTTTTTCCAAGATTTACAGTAAATAAACTACATGCTGTTAAATTTTCAAGCTTACAGGAACAAGTTCTTTTTTTCAATTTTTTTTACACTTTCAAAACTAAATGGTTTGATGATGTGCACGGCTGAGGCCTGCCAGGTCGTCGCTATTACCCATAATATGCTATAAACTATAAGTGTACAAAGTTTTAGCCTTACAGGACGACCGTTAGTCGAAGGTTCAGCAGCTCTCCAGCTATACATACATTATGTACTCACAAACTTTCGCATTTATCATATGTGTAAGAAATAAAATTGTTTCATATTTGTAAGAAGTAAAATTATGTTTTTTTTTTCTACATTTTTTGAGTGCCCTGATGTGGAATAAAATATTTTGATTTTGATTATTCTTACTGAATTGTTACCGAGAAGCTAGACACTAACTACCGCGACCTCGTTTAGCTGTTGTTACTCAGTTGCTATTGTAACGCAGTCCGTTGTGGCAGACGGTATTGAAGCTTCGTATAATTAGGGCAACGACGTTTCACCAACATTACTTATAGTAATATAGAGGCACCTTGGTATTTTAGGAGGTAGTTAGTATTTGACAGTTTTTCAATTACCTATAATTAGTGTCATTATCATTTGCCTAGCCTCTTTCTATCTTAGATTTAGCTTCCAGTCTCACTATTTTTTATACTTAAGCTTCTGCCAACGACTACGTCTGCCTGAAGTTTTTGCTTTCGACCCGCATAATCGTAACCCATCGCTTCGCTCGAGCTTTACTTTTTATAATAATTCAGCTAATATGCATGATCCCGATGTTTGTGTCAATCACTTTTAACTGTCTGAAATCTCTACTGTACACAGACTTTAAAAGTCTGGGGGTTTTCACAATGATTAGTGAGACAGGCATCTCAAAGTCAACAAAGAGTATTAGTATAGTAGTAGTATTTTCCAGTCGATTACGTCATCAAAGCAGAGCCTTGAGATAATATCAGTACATCTTTTAACTCTTTTTTAATCTTTATTTATAAAGGTTTTTTTTTCAATATTGAAAATGACACCTCCATAATAATAGAGTAGGTACAAACAAATTAATTATACATTTAACTTATTCGGAACTGACTTACTCGGTTACTGTAGCTTTTTTTATCGTGGTAAAATCATCAAATGAGATACCCATGGCAGAGCAGAAGGGATTGTCAGACTTTTACTAACTGAAATTCACGGTGTCCTTCAATAGCCCTTTACGTTCTGGGGTCACGGTAATTCGTAGGTCTCGCGACCCCAGCAGTCTTTAACCCTCTAAATGGGGGCCCCGTCATTCCCAGGTACTTCCCGACTTCCGTGTCCGGTGAGGACTTTCGTCATGCGGTAGGTCAAAACGACGATGACAACGCCGTGACGCATATCCAGCCACTCCTCAAAGAGAGGTCTTACTGCCGCGACTGCGGCGTACTCGAATCTGAGTCCACTTTGAAATAAAAATGGAAAATTGTGAACAAACGAGTTTCTAAGTATGTCAGTTAAATTGTAGATAATATGCAGAGGTAATTCAGGGCCGTTTGACAGTTAACCACTTACGCGATCAATAGTTATTTCTGCTCGCTAAACCCACGACATTATACCGTGAACGTCGCGCGTCGTTCTGCTGTAACGAGCGGACCCACAATCCCTTCTAATTTTAGTTAAATGTGTCGAACGTATCAAACAAGTGCTAAATTTAAGTTATTTACTATATTTATTAGGGCCTGCAACCGGGAAATCCCGGTACCGAAAATACCGGGAAATCCCGGGAAATTTTTAAACAATCCGGTACCGGTTCTTCATCCCGTAGTCCCGGTATTTTTGATACTTTCGGTACTTTTTTATTTTCCTTATTTTTTCAATATAAAGCAACAAATCATATCCAGTTAACTATTTTTTAACAGTATTATTAACATAAAACATTTTTAATTGATAATAATGAAAATTTTATTAATCAAAATTTTGATGAAACTAATCAAAAATCTACTTGAAAGACAATAACTTTTATTATGCTTAAATTTTGTGTGTTTTATAATTATTTGGCAAATTGATCTGTATAAGCCCTTTTAAAAAAAATCAAACCGCCGAAACATCGAACTGAAAAGCAAAAAATAACTTTTGAGGCGGCGCCAAACAAACAAACATATTTATAAATTAACCATTAGAGCAGAATAGCTCGTTGTATAGCTTGTCGTGGTTGAATAGCTCGTTGTAGCTATTCGTTGATTGTTTCTTTGGCGCCGCCTCAAAAGTTATTTTTTGCTTTTCAGTTCGATGTTTCGTCGGTATGTTTTTTTTTTTTAAAGGATTTATTTTTTACTTTTGAGTTTCCTATCTCGTGTCATATATATTGTACAACAGAGATGTGGAGAACATAACATGATGGCGTCACCATCATCAGATCAACTCCAGCTGTTAAGGATCTCTTGCTACTCTACTGCCCTCTGTTACCATCCTCAGAGCCTCGATGACAATTATACCCCAGCTAGATATAAAGTTTTCATCAAGACTAGTAAAATGAGCCCAAACACGATAAAGGTGCTGTTAACTGTTGAGGACCTCTTGCCCCTGCTATCCGTCCCCATCCTCAGACCCTCGATGGCAATGATACCTCAGCTAGGTCTAAAGTTCTCATAAAGCTAAGTGAAATGAGCCCAAACACGGTATAGCTGTTGTTAACTGTTAAGGATCTCTTGGTACTGACTTCACAAAATAACATGGATCTGGAGTTGATCTGATGATGGTGACGCCATCATGTTATGTTCTCCACATCTCTGCTATATAATAATGTCCTCAGAACTACGATTGTCAACTTTATTTCAACAGAATCGGTTTATAATTGAAAATTCTGTAGGAAGATTGACAATTAATTCCTTTTTTTTTCTACCCTCAGAGGCCGATTTTAGTTTTGAAATTTAAATGAGACCAACTTTGAGATATACTCTTTCCAACAAAAAAAGAATTTTTGAAATCGGACCACGTTAGGAAAAGTTATGCGTGGTCATACATAAAAAAAAAATATATATACAGGGTGAATTTTTCAACTGGGCGTGGATGGCTACTTTCGAAACTATGAGGAATATCGAAAAACGTTGAAAGGAGTCTCGAGACCGATTTTGACGAAAACTAAAACTGCATCATTGGATTTTAGAAAAATCAAAAATCCTGGCCAGGAATCGAACCCGCTGATTTTGGAAAAAAAATCACACCCTGTATTATTACACCGTTTGATAGTGTTGGTAATAAGGATTAAATTCTGGGAAGTAATAATATACGGCAAACTTAAGGAAATGGCAGATTTTTATGAAATTGCTATTTTTCCATGTTACTTTACATCTACTGAGCCATAATTTATTCGAAATTATAAAATTTCATTGTTTTCAATGTCTCACTGGATTTGACGTTTCAACAATCCCACTGTACGTAGCAATACGACATTATTGAGTTGAACTAAAAATAGCATTATTTTAAAGAAGAAACGGTAACTTATGTTTCAAATACAGTCTTTGCCTTGAAAATTAATCAGTTTTTTTGTAATTATACGTTTTCCTTAAGTTTGCCGTACATGATTACTTCCCAGAATTTGATCCTTATTAGCAACACTATCGAACGGTATAATAATACAGGGTGTGATTTTTTTTCCAAAATCAGCGGGTTCGATTCCTGGCCAGGATTTTTGATTTTTCTAAAAACCAATGATGCAGTTTTAGTTTTCGTCAAAATCGGTCTCGAGACTCCTTTCAACGTTTTTCGATATTCCTCATAGTTTCGAAAGTAGCCATCCACGACCAGTTGAAAAATTCACCCTGTATATACATGTCGAATTGAGAACCTCCTCCTTTTTTTTTCGCCGGTTAAAAAGCTTTTACTTTTTTTAATGATATTTCCTTTATTTTAAAGAAAATCGCGTTTTCTACATTCAAATTTTATTGAATTTTATATTTTTTTCACTTCGATATAAAGCATTATACCTAGTTTTGTTTTGCTGTTTGCTTAATGATATTTATTTATAGTGGAAGGAACAAAGTGACGTAAAAGTTGTATAGAAGAAAAAACAAAGCCTATCTTTGTCACGTGATTCGTGACAAAGATCTAGGCTTCATTCTAATTCAAAATAGACTAGGAATTTAAGTTCTATTTGATTTATTTTCATTACATGATATAAAAAGGATTTAAAGGTTCCTTGAGATTGTGTACTGATGATTATTGTCAATTATAGATTTACGAATAAAACGAAGTTTTTTGAACTGCACCATCCCACTTTTGTAATGAGGACATTATTCAACCGATTTAGATAATTATATGTAGTGTGCACACACTCGTGCCTTTCATACAATATGTTAATAGCGATTTATAAGCGAGTACCGAAAGTACCGAAATTCCCGGGAAATCCCGGTTCCAACTCCAGTACCGAACATCCGGTACCGGGTCTTTAAAAAGTACCGGTTCTGCAGGCCCTAATATTTATGTACTTTAAAAATACTTTTATACAAAATTAAAGCTAATGGTATCGGGATTAAAGGTATCATCAAGGTTATAACCTGAATTAACATACAGGATGACTGAAATTTTCGGTCTTTCGTTCAAACCCATTCAGTCATTTTTGAGTGAAATAATACAAACATGCATTTACACAAGAGATAAATCTTTTAAAGTAGTCGTAACATTCGGATTCGATCTCTTTTTCAATGGAGCGATCGTTGTTTACAATATAAGGTAAAGGGAGATTATTTGGTGAGACAGCCAACTCAGTGATAGTCTTAACTCAAAACGTTACTTATGCTGTAATGCAAAATGATGTGTCACTACATCTTGTCCACTTTAGTGGTGAACTAGTTGCGCCATTTCGCATTACTGCATGCATAGGTAACGTTTTGAGAGACTTTTATGACTCTATCACTGAGTTGTCTGTCTCCAAATAATCTCCCTTTACCCTATTGCCGATAGCTGTTTATTGGTTTTTATTCTCAGTTTTATAGATCCCTTATACCATTACCGTTAGTACACAAGCCTGATGAAGCATTTGTGTGCTTACGTCAAAGGATGCACAATTCCAATGTTCTTTCGGAAGTATTTTTATCAGCCCGTATGAAATCCACTCGTTTTTAAAGCCGGGAACAATCGTTTTCAGTAAATATAAAAGGATCGCCAACCATATCTCCCTTCCAGCCGTGTGGGTTTGGCGACGATTTGCACTACGAGTATCTATGTGTGAGTGTGTGTAGAGCGGATGTTGAAATAATTATTATTATTCGGTTTAAATGAGTTATGTAATTAACATAGTATGCATCAGTTGTTTCAATTTCCATTTTATTTAATTGAACATAATTGAGATGTTTTTCATGATTAAAACCGGTTTGTGAACAAAGTAGCATGAAAATTTGATGCTCCAAAAATAACTAACTGAATGTAATTACTGTATAGGTATATTAGGTATACTTTTCTTTTTATAACAAGAACAGCTTTTGTAACAGTACCCATTAAACAAAGTTAACCGTGTTGTTAAATCTCAAAGAAAATCTAATTTATTTTGCTGTAACATGAAAGTAATTTATAATATCTTTTAGTGGCTGTTACGTCAATTTTGAAGACAAAAGCCCTACTTTATACAGTAACAATATCATTACTACCAAAATTGGGGGTAGTTTACTGAAGTAATTCAATTTGTGAAAATATTTATGGTAGGTATTATCATGTCCTAAGATTTATTCACGACAATTTCAATTAAACAGTGGTTTAGTAAAGTTAGTTGTTAATGTCGTATAATAGACTAGATGCTCTCTTAATAGCAACACATACATAATTATGTAAATATTATTGCTTTATCCGAGGGACCGCTACTTGTATTAAAACGGCATTAAATTACGAGTTTCAGACAAAGCATAAACTTGATTAGCATGCGTGGCGTACTCGGCTTAAGGCTAATTGCTATATCCTGGCTCCGTGTAATGCGATCTCAACCGTCTTTAATCTCGCCCACTTGACTCCCTCCGCAATAACACTTCACACACTTACATACATAATATGTTTGCCATTACTTACTTTCACACACAATTATTTGCAAAGCCTTTACCCTTATTAAAATACTCCCTCCCAGTTATCCGTTCTGTTATTGAAATGTATTTGCGACTCAAATAATACGGAATTCCGCCAGCCGATGGGAAATTCTAAATATTTTTATATTGCGATATTTTTCGCTGGGTGCTTATATTTTGGAATTTCTGATGAAAGTATATTTTTAAAGATTTCAATTTATATTATGGGTATAATATCGGGGTGTATCGATTTGATTTCAAACGACTGGGTAAGATTATATTGAATCAGCGGTAAATATTTTTATAATATTACATCATAGATTGGTGAAAATCGTAAGAAAAATAAACTGGATTTTGAACAGAATTTCGTCGCAAAAATACCGTGAGTTCTGCAACATTTGCTTGCAATGATAATGTGCAGTTGCGCACACGTACATTTTCGTTCCTCCACCTCTACTTGTACAATAAATCCCACGGGAGTGCCAGAGAGAAATAAAAGTGCTATCTTTGTGCAATACGTTTTCCTCTATACTAATAGGTAGTATGTTCACACGATGCGAGGCACTTTAGCTACCAGATTTAACACAAACACACTTGCTATAAAGTTTGAAAAGAACGATGCGCTTTATGATCCCTTTCAAAACGAATTTGTTATGTTACTGGAATGGCAAGTCGCACAGCTATTTACACAAATGGAAATGTAAAGTGCAATAATATTATGAAGTGAGTTTGTAACTTTGGAGGAGAATGTGAAACTACTCATCCGATCAAATATTCTACGTCTGGTGGAAAGGTATGCTATTACCAAGTGCTATACGACATTATAGTTCTTCGTAGCGGATAAAGTGCCGGAAAGAAGTCAGTCTAAACTATTACTGTAAAGAGAAATTAAAAACTTGATTTGATTTTTTGAATTTTTGTTTGAAATGCATGAACTCAAACTATCCTTAACTGAATTAAAAAAATCTTTCCTCAAAAAAACTTACATTATAGCCGAGTAGAATAAAATATAAGAAAAGGTGGTTGTATGTAAACTGAAATAGCCTAAAGCCTACCGCAAAAAGCTAAAAGATTCAAGCCAGGATTCAATCAAATAAAATATTTTCGCTTACTCTCAAACTGCTTTTAGGATAACAAAATCAAAACATTTCATGGTACGTTGCAGGAAATGAAAATGTATGTGCGTTAACATACCAAAAAATACGATTTTTCTCTTCGAAAAGCTCCGTATAGATAAAAATGTTACATGTATTTTATGAAAGTAATTTTATGGCGTATAAATGAGCAGGAAATATTTCATTTGAAATGGAATGAATATTATCTAACATTACTTGATCTTCATCGTAATGTAAACATTCATTGGGAATGCTGTGGACGTTATTTTTACTGAGATTTTTATTAATCTTTTCACAGTGAGATACTTCTTTATCTGAGATTTTATTTATTTGGTTCACCAACGACTGTTTACACTAATAACATAGGTACTTAAATCTACTTTTACATTAAATTCACAGTGTAACACTCGCTTAAAGGTACAAGCGCCATAGTAATCTATTTCAAGTAGGTAATCTATCTATAATCTAAATAAATAACATAATAAAAATAAACAAAGCAAACAAAATGATTTAAAAGGAAAAAAACCAACAAAAAAAATATATACCATATACCTACATAAAATTAGACAGCTTATAATATATCAAAGACCTCATATACTTTGACTTTAGCTTTGATGAGATACTAAAAAAATCCTGAAAAATATCCTATGTCTCACAAAAATACTTTAATATGTAGTGTTTTTTTAAAAAGATACTAAAAAAAATATTTAACCATTTTTATTAAGTGTACATACAGACAAATCTTTGAAAGTTTTTGTTCTTGAATCTACCACTACTTTGCGATATTTCGTTCGACATTTTGTTTTGTTCATTCATTTTCAAAACAAAAAATACTCGAATATAGCGGCGACAAAATAGTAAACCTCTGTAAGTACCCAAACAAATAATCTAAGCTTACCGTATTCCAAAAAATGCCACGAAAAGCTCAATTTTCATAGCGAAGATTGTTTCTATTTACTTTTGTAACACAAATGTATCTCCTGAGGCACTTTAGTTTAGCTATGCGTCAATGACACGTATTCACACTAGTAAAGGGACTTTATAAGGTAAGGTACGTTATATGTTTTGTTATTTCTTTGTAGGTACTCTTTCTTTTTTTTTTAATATTATCCCACACTAGGAATTGTACTCTTTCTTTTTTTTTTTAACATTATCCCACACTAGAAATTTGCCCTGAATCGTGAGTGCGCTTACAATCATTGAAACTCACAGACACAAACACCCAGACCCGGAACAACTAACTGCAAGTCCTACAAATATTCAGTGTGGGAATCGAACCAGCAACACGCTGCACAGCAGTCGATCAACCACTGCGCCAACCGTTTTTATGTTGGGTCAGCTCGTATCATAAGTGTTTTTAGCAGCATTAGCATGATTATATTTCATGTGAGATGTTCTGTCAGATAAGTTACTTAACCGCCTATAAGAAACCTACATGCCTCTGGCTTGGGTTATATAAGTCCAAGTTTCTTCAAATGTGCTGCCTTCACTGACGTAAGTGACAGGTCTACATCAAGTTCAACAGTATCATCGAACGGACACATAAACCGTTCTAAATTTGTGATTTTCTTCTCATAACACACTCACTGCTTGTCCAGTTCATCTTAGTCATTGGCAAATGGCTGACCCAGCCGACGCTTGCCATAATAAAAAATAGAATAGAATAGACGTAAGTCACATCAAAACGAAAAAATAAGAAACTAAACGGGACAATTGCTTTTCAGATCTTTTACTAGCGGAGTAGACCTGCTAGTTGTTGTCTTCAACGTAGCCAATAATATCAATCAGAATCGTAGTTTGTCGATTGGTTGAGAAACAACAACATTTCTCCAATTAATAAAATGCAAAACGAAATATACAGAAACAACTATTGTATACCAACAAATCCGGTATTACGGAAGCCACGTTCCACACGCAGGAATAAGTCGAAAATCCGTAAACACAATCTTCGAAACGTAGCCCGTATAATCCATTCATAAGCTATTCTGTAAAACAATATCGTTTCCGCAGTCACTGTACCACGGATTATCTGACGGTACGGGCGGGGAGCTCACCATCTGCCTCACTGCTTGGCACCCTTTGCTCTGAGCGCACGGCTACGCTCGAACATCCTGGACCGAATCTCCTATTGGAATTCAAGTGAGTAAGCTTTGAAAATGCATGTTATTTTAAGGACTTGTGTTCATTGTTCATTGTGTTGTAATCATTTTACTTAAATGTCGTGGTCCATATTGTACGAGTGTCTTTAACTTGTTTTTATCATCTCTGTAACATATGGAATGCAATAAAATTGAGTATTGAGTATAAAAATTAATACGGTCTTTCTCAGTCATTAGGAGTACGTACTGTGTGCGCAGCACGGTTTAAATTGTAATTAATTAATTGAACTCTTTTCTCCATTTTTTATAAATGATACAACCGATTTTAATGACACTTCACACATGGAAGCAAGATACGTTACGAAGTTAGTAGATTATTACAACCACGGAACAGAAAAAACAGATTACAACCAAAAAAAAAAGCTTTAGTATCTATTATTACTTTTTCTAAAAGGTTCCTTCATTACGTTACTTAATCTTTATTTGATTCCCAAAAGACCTTTTTTATAAAACCTTTCTTTCATTCCTATTTCTGGGTTCAAAAGGAAATTTTAATACTGCGACCATCAAAAGGTGTATTTATAACTCAACATAAGATCTAAGCCCTAATTCGTTTCTTGTGGGCCCGACAACCAAAATTAAATTAAACCATACATAAAGCCCTCCTTACACGACACTGAGTTATTGAAAGGCACTGGGACACATAAATCTAAGAACCATTTGCTAAGCTTGTTTCACGCTGAATTGATTACAATGGTCATGAACATGTGTTTACAAGTGTAGACTTAGCATTAAGGAGAGTAATTGTATAATTGTATTATGTAACTTGAAATGGAGGATCCCTTTGCTTAGCCTTCTACCAATTTTGGGGTTGGCTTCCAGAATAAAGGTGGGAAATTCACACAGCGCGTCGATTCACGGTTACGTCATCGCATCAAATGGCGTAATGTACTCGTACAGCCAAATTTTAAATCCATTAGCATGTTGTAACTGTAAAATTCTGGATTTCCAATCGCACCAAAATCCATCCATTTGATAAGTTGAATGCCCTTACCGTAAAATATCTACGAGTATCTGACCTATATAACCCGGTTAACCCGGTTACTGGGTTTTATAATAACCCATAGCAAGACAATATTGTCACTGACGGATGAGCATTCTAGGGCTCGAAGAAAACACAGTAATTGGGTCACCCAACCACGGGATGTCCGGTCTGATTGTAATTATTTTTAGATACGAATTTACCACTATTGATGAGTTCATCAATAGTGGTAAATTCGTAATTAAATAATGCGTTAATGTAAAGTTTTACATTAACGCTGACTATGAGTAACATCAAAAGGTTCTTCTGTACAGCAGAAGTATTTCTTTATTTGTACGTACAGTCAGCAAAACAGTTAAGTAAACAGGCAACAATTTTCAAACGGTTTTCCTGGTAGATATACGCATTATCCATGTTATATGCAGTATATGTATGCAATTTTTGGCTGTATGCTACAAACAGCCAAAGAGTTTGGTATGCAGAGACATTGAAACTAATAGCACAGCATAGGAAAACCGTTTGAAAATTGCTGTCTACATACCTCTTTTGCTGATACTACATACGAACCGTTCCTAACATAACCCTACCTGTGTTCAGTTCCGGGCCATTAGTACCGCCGTACGACTACAACGGATTTATAGCCAAGCTCGAGTTTATTGAGAGGATCGACAGCAGTGGCTCGCCGCCCACCGTGGTGCCTGCCTCACCGCCCCTGGCTGCACTTACTCATCACATACAACATGGTAAATAAAACCTTTTTATTCATAGAATAGAGTACATATTTATTAATTGTCAGTGTATTGTTATAGAGTTGTGGATTGCTTTTTTGTTAAGTTCAATATCTATCGTTTGCGTGTTGTTACGCTCAAAATAATTATAAAATATTTGGGGGGCAGGGCAGGGGGTGGTGGTGTTAATTATAAAATAAATTGATTTGTCGTCTGTTTAAAAATGTCAGATTCATTTTTTCAATTGACTTCATAATCATAAAATCCAAATTCTTACAGAAAAATGTATTTCCAATAACTTTTATAAATCATTGCTACACAAAAATATATTGAATTAAAATAAAGACAAAACTGATACCACTTCTGTTTTATTGTAAATTCTAAATCTCCTGTTTTCATGTGGTACGATTCCATTTAAAATCCCACTGGCAATATTGTTCGTGATTAATTCATTAAAAAGGTAGATAATGCCTTTACCCCTACAATAACTTTATAAAGTCTGACCTTTTAGGATTAATTTATAAAAAAAAAACTCAACTGCGAGAACGACAATGAATTTATAAAATGCATTTGTTGTCCATTATGGAAGCCACAATAAGCTTTTTTCCATTTGCTGATCCTAAGAACAATTGTGCTGGCTAGTTCAATTGCGTTCATCATTTTTCTGTTTTATTTTGCTCTCTAATTACTGTTTTTCCATTACCGTTTTGTTGTAAATTATACTGCCGTAAAAGCTTAGTATTTGTCTTTTATTTTTCAAAACAAGGTAAAAGACGTATTATTATTGTATTATACAAGGTTAATTTTTCAATTGGGCGTGGATGGCTATATACGAAACTATGAGGAATATCTAAAAATACTGAAAAAAGTCTTGATGCTGATTTTGCCGGAATCTAAAACTGCATCATTGGATTTTAGAAAATTCAATCATCCGGGCCAGAAATCCAACCCGCTGATTTTGGATAAAAGACAAAGCTATCCACGCCCAGATGGAAAATTCACCATTTATTTGGTTAGAAAGTGATTAATAAAGCACGGTACAAATTGTTAATAAAAACTAGAAAAAACTCTCCTTTAAATTTACGAAACATTAAATTAATGTATGTTTATTCATTTTCATTTTAGCGGATAGGGTACCAGTAGATAGTAGCGGGATGACAAATGAAGTGTCCGGGGGAAACGGTGCGCGGATGGGCTGCGGCGCCACCGTCCGGGGGTACGGGCCCGGCGGCGCCCGCTCCGGACACTTCGACTCCCGGGCGGGCCCGTGGCGCTCCCAGTGTGTCATACACCTACTAGGGGCGCCCACCGACGTCGTCCAAGTATCACTATTTAATTATAATTTAAGGTAAGTGCTTCACAAATTAAGATCGCTCGTCCTTTATGTCTCTCAGAACAGTTAGGGCGAGTTGTAATGCTCATGGTGTTGGCCCTCATCAGTTTAATAGAGCGAAGGGAATTTCACTGAATTTATATTACAACCCATATATTAAGACATTCCCTTCTTGTAAAATGGTTGGTTAAGTGAGCGTCAAAATACCGGAGTTTAGCGCATTCACACGTGCCTTAATTAAAACCTCTCTGAACTACACAGAGCATAATATGAACGAATTAATTATGTACAGACTCGTTCAAATGTAACAAGTTTATTCAGTTCACTAATCCTATTTTTCCGATTCACCAATCTAGATTTTTAGTATTTGTGTTAGTATAAAATGCACAAAGTGATAAATTATACTGTGCGTACCTACCGTGAATGGTGTAGGATGTATTTCTCAATGTCATCTGAATGTCACGGCTCTATTTTGAATCCCGATCCTGTTGTTACTGTCTGGTAGGGCTGCGAGCTCCCCGGGGTGCAATTGATTGATAGACCCGCCTTCCACTCACCCCAAAAAATCATAAATTTATGATTCGGGATTTTAATTTCAGATGTTCAACAAATGTTTTTTGGAACATTTTCCTTATCCATATTTCTTACGTAAGCGCATCCAATTTGGCTTTCTTTTTCCCTTGTTTGTTTGACGAGCTTTTCTAATTCACCTGTTTCCTCATATTTTTCCTATAATACGGCTTTTTGATTTCGTAAATTAAAATTTGCTCTCTCAATGCAGGTTACAAAGCTGTCGATCTCATATTGAGATCTTAGAAGGTCTTCACGAATTTGGTGGAAGAGGAGAAAGAGACAGGTCCGAGCGTGGAGACAGAGCTCTCCTAAGGGTATGTGGACCGGCTGTGAGGGAGGCAAGGGATCCCGCCGGCCGGTTCCTTATACGTCAGGCAGTGACGTCAAAAGGTGCTAACTTGACGATTCTATTCCGAAGAGCGACCCAACAAACTCCAGACGAAGAGGAATTTGTTGACGGAGCCTTCGCATTCCATGATGGTGAGTAAATAACACTAGACTAGAATAAGAAGGAATAATAAAACATGAAAGGAAAAATATTTTCGCTTCCACAACGAGACATAAACAATGATATTTGATGACTTATGGAAAGTGAAAAAGGCCAGACGAAATAATATTCAGAGGCTAAATCCTACTGGTGCTTAGTAAGGGTAATGTGAATGTTTATGTGGAGTGTCTCCTATTATGTATGAGTGACATACACAATGATCGGTGAGAGGAAAAACATGACGTATGGGAAATGTATTACCACGTTATTTTCGCGTGCTTGAATAAAAATAACGTAATTGTAAGCGATTTGAGGAGCAAATTATCATTTGCTTTTTTGCCAAATGTCTTACTTTATTGTAAGTGGTCGATAAACGGTACAAATTCTGGTAAGAGTCAAAACAAGAGTATGACTTGTGATATAGAATTATAGACTGAACGACTTACTAACAGAAACACAATAGTGAAAATCATATGAGCTCTCCCCACATTTAAGTCGAATGGTGTATTTTAGGCTAATGGTCCCATTGAAAATAAATGTTTACTATGATAGTCTACATAACACCTAAAGTTCAACAACTATCTGTTTTTTTTTTTCTTACGTTGGGTTTGCTTTTGGGTCTTGGTCTAGCCTAGCTCAGACAGAGGTGACAAAAACAAAATAAGTACAAAAAGAAGTCTGTGTAAGCGCATTGCATGTAAAAGAAATATTGAAAAGATAATAAACCTCTTTGATACAGAACAACACGAAGGTACGGCATCCCCAGATGCTACTTGTGCAGCCACACATTACGGGCTCTCATCGCCAGCTCACGGAGGAGTGTCAGCTCCCTCACATCATCACATCTTCTGGAACATTGAAGAACGCCTGCTCTGCACGCATCGGTTCATTCCTGCCTCTAATCAGAGTGTGACTATTGAAGTAAGTGAACTTACCATTAGCCTTGTCTTTTCTTAAATATCCTTGGGGTCGTCTTCCAGTTTAAATGGATGCAGCTGTATATCAGTAATTTACTTGAAGTGACTGTTGGAGGCTTTACGACAAGATGTCCGTATTTTACCTGCAGCGTATTTGAAGTATGATAGCCGTTTTTATTATATGGAAAATGCAAAATCAACTCTAGAGTACCAACGAGGATCAATTTTTTTCATTAAATTAAAAAAGGGGCAAAGTTCCCGTTTCATTAACGTCACAAAAACGTAAAAAGTCGTGCCAGGGGCTCTGAACCCCAGAATACAGTTAGTAATGGGTGATACGTTTTCCGATAGTAGAACATTGTTTTTTTTACTTTTTTAAAATGTCTTCTGAATTTTCTGTGGGTCATCATCATCAGCCTATAAGATTTTCCACTGCTGGGACACAAGCCTCTTCTCTGTGGGAAGGTGTGGGCCATAATCCACCATGCGAGCCCAGTGCGGTTTGGCAGATGCCACATGTCTTCGAATTTTTGGTTCAAGGACATGCTGGTTTCCTCGCGATGTTTTCCTTCACTGTTGAAGTTCGTTGCAATTGAAGTTTTTCTGTGCTTGGTGCTTTAGGAAAAATTTCTCGAAGACTCGAATTACTGTTACGCTGTTGTAGGTCGTGTAGTTAAGTAAGAAATAGCAACGTGGCGCGCGCAACTGACGTCAACATCATAGTATTATTATATTGTATTTAAAACGAAAAAGGATATAGCTATACAGAACACAGAGTATTTTTAATCGTACGCGCGGCCGAAGCACGTGATCGATATCGGCGGAAGAGCACAAGCCTTTAATCCTGAAAGGTGCATAAAAAAACATTAAAAGTACAGACGTAGTGGCTTTTCCCATTCGTTCATTAATGGAAAAATATTTTTTGCTATTACAATTTGTATTCCTTCATAATATTTTCACGAAAATCCGTTCACAAGTGCCGGAGAATGGGCAATATGCAAAATAAATAAAACATAAAAATATTATAAAATATTGCTTGAAATTTTTTGCAACGAAACTTTTATTGCTGCTCGAGTAGCAGACAGTTGATTTCGTATTTTCATGTAACTGAAATATTATTTTTGGAGGCATTTTTTAGTGGAAAACGATTCTGATTCCGATTTTATGTTGCTTCATACACTAAACCAACGAGATTTTCATTTATAACAAAAAGGCAAATAGATTTCAAAGTATCATAAGTAAGAATGGTCACTCGTCCGCTAATCGTTGAATCCCGTCTTTTTTAATTACAATGTATGTATTTGGTATATATTTACATTGATTTCCTCGTAAAGAACACGATGTAAATATCACAATAAAATTCAATCATATTGTCTGAGTGAGTTGATTAACGCCTGACTTTAATATTCTATCACAATCAAAGTCATTCAGCCAAACCGGAGACGTCACTAACAAACCGTCACCGATCCGTTGTCGGTGGCGTGACGGTGACGTGACGTGACTGATGTGTGTGAATGCACCTTTGATCTCTTTATAATAATGATGATTTCGTCTAGATCCAGCGTCTGGAACGCATGTGGAGCGCAGAGCCGACGGGCGCTGTAGGTGCGGGCAGTACAGGGGGTTGTCGCACGGCATGCGGGGACGCGGGCTGCGAGTGCCGCTCGCTCACTCCGCTCTACTACCACGACCATGTCGCCCTGGTAGCTGGCGATGGAACCCACCTCTCCTGTCTCTGTGGGGACTTTCAGGTGAGAATTTTCAGAAACTCAAACCTTTTATTATATTTAAAAGATGAAAACGTGAGTATTTAAAAATGTATTTCTGAATGTACAAAAAAATTTGAAAAACTCGAATGTTTTTTTGCTCACGTATATTATTATTTTTAATTAGATTTCCGTCTGACGTTGTTGTCACATATCTGAATCTCATGTGTCTGAAAAGTTTAATAAAACATTTAGATGTAAGTGAAAAATTGTTTTAAAATTCAGCAGTAACAAGGCAAGTTAAATAAATTACTCTTTATAATTAATTCGCCCTGGCCAACCCTCGTCTTTCCACTCTTAAGAAGAGCCTTTGATATAAGCAGTCACGGTTCACCCATAAGTATTCCAATTTTCCAGGTGAAGAACACTAAAAATACCTGAAATACTCAACTCAATACTTGTTCCACTTAGAATACAAGATGAGGCGATTTATAACATGAACCTATAACTTTATGACGTAGCGTCTCTTATTTGCAATTCAAAAAATAACAGTACTCGACGTGACAGTCATTGAAATTGACGTTCATTACAGCTATCTGAGCGAATGAAATATTCGGAAACGATCGACAAGAAAATTGATGTTAATTGCTTGAAATATTAAGGGAAACATTGAGGGTAATCGACTGGAAAAATCAGGGTACCGATACATAATACAGTGTAATGGCGTCACTGAAGTTCCGAACAAATTGCTACATTTTGTTTTCTGAATTATACTTGAGCATTTGAATTTCAAGTTGAATAAACACTGGTTCTTTAGCAAACAGAAACGGAAGTGCATGATCTTATTATTGCGAGCGCTGAATATACGACAACAAATAAATTAATCGTGTTACTGGGGTCTTATGCTAACACGGGCAAGGACGGCTAACCCTCTCGCCGCGACGCGGAGCCCGCGCCTGGCTGCGGTGCCCGCCGCATAATTAAGTAAGAGGGTTACTATTAAGTATGTAACAGCAATAAAGCGTAGAACGACCACCCGAGCGTATAGGAACTCCTACATAAGAGCAATATGCCGCTTAATAATTTAGTTGCCATGTTTAGTACTCTTTCAGGGTCAGATTAACTTACTTTCCTTTGAAATTACGACTGAGCTTTAGTAGTATCTTTTATTCGTCCTATTTTCATGACCGAACTAACAAGATGCGTTTTAATATAATTATCAACAAATAAGTATCAATGTAGCAGAATAAAACTGAAGCGTACCAATTCTGTAATATTTATATCTCTTAAAGTATTTATTCAGATCAAATTGTTTTAATAATACTCGAATGAAAATTATTTAGATGGTATCGCACATTGTTATTCGACAGAGGAAGGTGGTTTGCTTCCGGTCTATTTATGTTCGATTTATATTGATGTGTTTACATTTGACGGGAGCGCTTAACAAAACGAAAAGATATGATCCGATGCTTTGTTATCTGATATCGCGAAACGCGCGCTTAATTTAATTATTAACAGTGCTTTACCCCCGACGTGGTTTGACGCCATCAGCGCCAAATTGTTACGAGATCACATTGTTCTAAAATGGACTTCGGGTCATATCGAAATCGTGTGGCAGCGTAGCGGACCATGTCCCGGTACTCATAAAACATGGGCTAACTGGCGGCATGTCATCCGTCCGCCCCTGTTATTAGTGGGCAGCCGACGACACGGCTCGGGGCGACAGCTCAGAGACTCGCCCCTGAAAATTCAATTACTTAGTAGCGGCCTACGTATGGCTATTGCGTAGGGTTAGCGTAGACCGCCACGCGTTGAATTTGTCAAAACGCTGTACACGTACCGACTGTTATGATGACGGTGCGTATCCGATCGGTACCCAGTTTTTATGTTCTTACCACGAATGTAAAGCAAATATAAACTTTTTTAGTACTACGAGTATTTTGACATAACCGAATAAAGGGCTGGAGATAAGATTTATCTTTATTGTTATGAATTGTATTTTTCTTTTCCTCATTTCAGCTGCGGCGGTTAGTATAAATTTTAATTTACGTAAATAATTGTTGTTTGTCACAGGCGGCGTGGTTGCCGGTCGTGGTGCGGAGTTGGACGAGTGTTCGGTTGGAGTATTCGGTGGCGCATTACACATATGCGAGCCGCGGTTTTGATTACGCGGCCGCATATAGTTTCAACGATGACGCCATGTGCGGTCAGCGCACATACACCACTCACTCCGGTAAGCGTAGCGACCGTAGCGACATGATGTCAACCGCGTTCTTTTGTGAAAACGCCGCCAGTTTTAAACATTATTCGTAAATGATCCCGGGATAATTCGATAAAGATATCTCGATGGAAGGGGCAAATAATCGGCAATTTATCTCCAATGAACTCCATAGACCCCAATCACATAAAGCGAAAAACAAACAGTTCTATTTGACATTCGTGGCGCGTCTCCGACGTTTGGAAAAACGCGTCGGATATTGTTCTCGGTGGCGCGGCGGGGCGCGTCCGAGAAAATTACGTGCCACGACCCAGTTTCACGCTGCCAGCGGTAACACTGAATCGAAAAAAACCTTGAACAAGATCGTAAAGTTCCAATTACAACGTCGCTATTGCGGCGACTCATGCTGCCTTAACGTCGCATTATTGCCCTCGAAGGTAGATGTCTCGCTGTCGCCTTTTAAATTTATTATTTTCTTCTCAAGGACTTCATTTTGTTTTTGTCTCTGTAGGTGAAATATCGTCGAGGAACGTGTCGGTTACGGGCAGTCTGAACGAGTTTTTCTATCAACAATGCACTTGGGTATTAGACTCCAACGTTGAGCGGCAGTTGTTCATTGACATCACGTCTGAACAGGTAAGCCACGATAAAAAGCTGTTGAGTTTTATTTCTATTTTACTCATCTTCCCGACTTCAATTTATTCTTGTGGATTCTCTAGTGGTGGAAACTCAATTCATTTTATAAAAGAATTTTATTTACAGAGCAAGGAAGGTAAAAGATTTATAACTCACGTTTTGTTTTACTGCCGTTCTCTCAACTGTTTGTCTGCTAAAGTAATATCGATGAACTCAAATTACGTCATGAAAATACTGATGTTATCTTGCAAAATGAACGTAAAACAATGACAAACATTTGCACAGAAAATCAGAACCCTCTGTAAATTCAGGCGACTGTTTGTTGTTGTGGTTATGCGTGGTATGTCATAAAAATGTTGTGGTAGGACAAGTCATGCGGGTCGTGGAACATCACCCTGCACGAGTGGTCGGGCCCCGGCGGGGGCGGGGGCGGGGCGGGCGGGGGGGACGCGGGGCTGGCGGCGGCCGCCGGCGACCTGCTGTACACGTTCTGTGCGCGCCACAAGAACCACACCTACACGCTGCCCTGGCGGCTCAACACCGTCGTCATTAGGTATGTATTAATTCAACACGTATGACGTCACACAG
Source organism: Agrotis ipsilon (assembly GCA_028554685.1). Classification (NCBI taxonomy): domain Eukaryota; kingdom Metazoa; phylum Arthropoda; class Insecta; order Lepidoptera; family Noctuidae; genus Agrotis; species Agrotis ipsilon. Next base: position 13,109,575 of record CM052955.1, read on the forward strand.
CCAAAGCACAACCAACGTTGACGAGATCAATTGTCCGGCTAATCAAAACAGTGAGACTAAATTGTGCATTCACACCGTAAATCTATGTGATGTATGCTCTAGACTCGACTAGAACACCGAAACGATTCCTCTAAAGGAATCGGTATAGCTGTAACAACACTTACTGCTTAACCGATTCCGTAACATTTCTATGCAAATGACTAAAAAAATAATCAATTCATATTCGAGTTGCGTGTACCACCCCTGCGTAGCTACGCTAGTTCACTTAGAAGTCAAAAGAAATCTTCCGCTGAACTTTTAGCGCGATCTAAACAATTTCGAAAAGAAAGAAAAACGCCACGATAAATTATTTATGAATGGCCCTCGGCTTTAATACACCAACCGACGCCGACGTGCCAAATACGTAAGAGCGCATGCTTTTATTTAGCTACTTTCTCGGTACAAAGATCTTTTTTCTTTGTGCATATTAGAGGATGCCGTAAGAGGGTACGTGGCGTGTTTCCGAAATGACATTTTCACTCGTAAATCCTGAATAACGATGTGTGAAAACACACCTTTGTCGATGAATCGGGAGGTCGCCGGCCGACGCAAAACGTTCGTTTCGGTGGACGCAGGTGGATTGTAAATAAAGTTTTTAAGCGCCCTCTGCAGCCTTTTGCGTTACCCGACCATACTTTTTTCCCAGTACAACACTAGCACTTCGGGTTTTCGATAACGGCCAATAGGAGAAGCGTGCTACTGCAATCTAAAACTTCTCGTACATCCTATAAGTTACGCTGGAAGCTAAAAAATGCGTGTTTCTCTGAATTTTACAATGGGAATCGAATGGGGCTTGGAATTTTATGTTCGTGTTTTACAAACTTTTACCGTATTTATTTTGATTTTTATGTCAAATCTGGATTAAGGAGGGCTTTTACAACGTCTTAAAACCAGGCTTACTCCTGTGAATGAAATGAGATGGAGCTAGACGACTTGTATAGCTCTGTCAGTTTCACTCGCCGGAATAAATGGTTTTAAAACGTTGTAATATCCCCCCTGACCGACCTGCCAGCTATTGAATGACCACTACTGACACTGTTCCTTTCCGCCAAAGGTTAGTAGCACTGTCGCGGCAGCAGCCGCTGTACAGCATCCGCTGGAGGTCGCAGGTGGTGCGCGCCAACACGCGGCTGGGCCCGCCCACGCCCGCGCCCGCCGCCTCCGCCGCCGCTACCGCGATCATCATCACCAGGGCCTTATTGTTCTGCCTGCTGTACTTACCAGTGCTAACACGGTAAAATTAGTGCCCTTTGTGAAGCCAGTGCATTTTGAGACGTAAAACTTCGACTTAAATGTCACTTTCCATAAACCTTAAAAGTACTAAGTGCTTATTTTGTCATCGTCACTCAAGTGTTAACTGCTGCCGAGAACTGAAATCGAAACTTCGAAATTGACTCTTTAGTGAAAACTAGGTTAAAGATGCGGAGTGCTTGATATTTAGTTTCCAAGATTGGAGTGAATCGGAGATCGAATTGTACATTGTGAACCTGTAGAACATAGGAACTATGTGCAGTCACAAGCAATGGGATAAGCAAAATTCAAAGTCGGTTTTCTTCTTTATCTTCTTTTAAATAAAACCTACTTTATTCGTGAAAACGTTAAACGTTAATTAACACAGTAGGAAAAATGGTCTAAGGTTTTGCTGTGTTTACATCACTGTTTTTGACATTGTTTGTGACTGTACATGCTGTATTTTTTTTTGTGTACGAATACAGTAGCTACCCCAAGTCCTATTCGAATATTTTAAATGTGTAACTGAAAACTGTGTAAGAAAATGCTTGTAATGAAAATTATAGATGAAAGTGAAGAAGTGTGAAAATGAAAAAAAAAAGCGAAAACAAGGTGAGAAAAAATATCCATTGTTTTTTATATAAGTAGGTGCTAGTTTTGTGTGAACGCTGAAAAACACTACAGAAATTGTATAGTTGATCCTTTTAAAGGTGCCATACTATAATTCTAAATTAAACAAAGGATTTTCCGACACTCTTATTTTTACTTGACTGCGGGACGCAAAGGAGGGTAATGTGTTTATCATTAAGCTAGCTGTTCGCCGCGGTGTCATCCGCTGCTCGGCTCCACAGGCTCGATGCTCCACAGCATGATGTTGAATAACCTATAATCTTCCCCATTAATGTATCTATCAGAAACAAAAATATTTTTTCAGATCCGACTAGTAGTTTCGAAAATAAGCGCATTCAGGCAAAAAAAAACTACTGGAAAAATATGATGAAAAATCGCATGAAATTATTAAATAAATCAAATATTTAAAGCCATTCTAACCTCTATATTAATTAACATGGATTAAAACTGAGTCCCTTAACTGGTATAGTTTCAATTTGGCTGATTTATCTTCGGATATAAATCTAACTGCAGGGAGCGGCGCTCTGCTACATGAAAACAAGCACATGAATCAAACGCTGTGTCGAAAATATTCTAACGGCTTACCTAACAGTAGTGCTGAGATCAGTTATTTATTATTTTATCACTTTTAGGCCTGTATTAATAGCTTTCAGTATTTTACGAAACTTTTTATTATTGTTTTTGTCTGTTTGTCTTAATTTAAGACAGCACGGTTAGCGCAGTGGCTGAGTGATTGGACTGCTCCGCTGCGTGTCGTGGGTTCGATTCCAGCATGGAGCAAATATTTGTGTGATCCACAGATAGGTGGAATTTATTTCCCTACGTTGCTCTCAAGAATTAGGGAAACCGGCATGTCCTAGAACAACATCATCATCTATTAACCCGCACTGGGTTCACGTAGTGGCTTACAGTCCACTCTTTCCCACAGAGAGGCGGCCTGTGGCCCAGCAATGGGAAATACTTTTGGGTCCTTCCATTTCTCCCAATGATATGGTTTTCCTTGTCAATTCATTAAGAAGACATTGAACTTCAGCAACACAAAAGTCGAGTTGCCTTTTTAATGAAATTGATAATTTTGTTAAAGAAACAGTCACCAGGAAAATTCCATGTTCTTTTTGGACAGGTACTGTTAAATAATTTATTTCAAAAATACCATTATACTTTTCACAAAGCAAGTATTTTTAAAGAATAATTAATTTTTCTATCATATTTTCCTGTGGAAAACTTTTCTGTATATTTTACAACTTTTCCTTGTATATTTTACAACTAAGTACCTTTGCTTTGATATGGAGTGATGTTTTCCGTATATATTTTTTTAAACAGTATGCTCTTGACTCTAGTCTAGGTTAAAGATGATAGAGCCAAAGTCTACAATGGAGTGGACTTCCTTAGAAAAAGCCTGTTGACTCTTACCTTGAAGAGATTCGGGAAAACAGCAGAGGGAAGAAGAGGCACTCTATTACGTACGTTTTATGAAAAAATAATGGCATTTGAGCGAACTTTGTACAGGTCTAAAAGTAGACAGTAGGAGTCTCATGTCAATTGGCGTTTCGATTAATTGTTAAAGCAAAAACGACTCATGAAAACTGCTCTTTGTTATCGAAAGATTTTCAGTTGTAAAAGCGTACATGAACGTAACAAAAACGTATCGGGAGCGAAGCTATAACGATACTCATAACCTATACTCATAACTAGGTATATGCGAACAACTGCGAACGAACAATGTAAATATTGGATATATACACACAAGCTAAAACAAAACCCTTAGAATAGAATATAGAGTACCTAACACCTGTAAAGACTTTTGATATTAGTAGAACACATAATGTCGCTTCAATCAATTTGTGCTCCTACATTTTTATATGCTCTTCTGTCATTTATTTTATATTCTTTACTGTTATAATATAACATTATTGTGGGTATAAATGGCTATTAAGTAACTGTCTTATTGTCAATTATAAATATGTAGAATGTAATCTGAAATTATTTTATCTAAATTCTTCGCTATTTACTGCTACAAACTAAAATACTACTTTTGTAGAATCACACAATGTTATGAATTGTCATTTGTGACTACATATTTAAAGATTGTGATATGATTCATAGTGTAATCGGCCCGTATGATTCTGCAAAAGTTTTGTGTCGTTTTAGGACCCCTTGTACTTAAATTAACAGAATGCTTCTATTGTAAATCGATCTTATTTTTAAGTCACAGTGTAAAATTTAATCTGAATTGAACTCATTTTTCAGCAATTTGTATTCAAACATGGATTCACCGAACAATAAAATGGTAATCACCTAGCATAATAAAAATAACTCTACAAAGCAATTGAATCGTTGAAAATCAATTAGTGTAAAATTATAAATGCACAAAAAATATTAAAATTTCTATCACACGCAATTCAGGCAACGAAAAATAAAATTTAATCGTTCGGCCATGTATTTCGAGCACTTCACAGGAATTGAATTTGTAAAATAAAAAAGGTGCGTACACATACACACCTACCATACACAAATCTCACGAATGGACTTAGGAGTTTGTTGAAATAGAAAATAATACAACTGAAGCTGAATAGAAAATGTTTTTGCACGAAGTGTTATTTATTTTAGATGGTAATAGCGTTGCGTTGTGACGCAGTAGATATGGAATATAGAGAACTATTTCGCTCACTGAATGTTGTGGCGACAAATTCTGATATTCACGTGAATATGTGTTACTACGACTGTCACAGTACATTCTGATTTGAGTTATTTTGCGGATTTGGAGTCACCTTTGTTCTTTAAAGTAGGTACCTTTTCATTCAAGATAAGCGTTTCGCTCTGTCTGCGAACGGGTGAGTCTATAATAATAAAATTCAAGCAACATGTTATTAATTGCTGATAATGTAGGTTTTCATTGAAAGAATTATAAAAATCGGTAGTTTTTTTAGATTGTGAAAAGAAATATAAATTTTTCATGATATTATTAATTCAGATTAATAAACTCACCGGCTATAAAACAGTTACGCTTCTCAAATATCTATCATACTCGGTTATTCATTGAAATATATCGTATTCCATATCGAATGCTGTTACTCTTATCTTCGCAAGCTACGCTTCACCATAAATTTAAATAAGTTCACGTTGATCCATAGCGAATTTGTGTAATATTAAAATTATCAATTATGTAACTAGATAATAACTTAGCCTAGATGTAAATAGTTTGGACAAAGTTCGCATTATCATATCCCTAATGACTTTGTAAAACTTCGGTGATAACACAAACTTTGTCCACTTTAGATTAACCAAAAAAGCTAACTTTAATAGGTAGGTAGATGATTCTACGTATAAAATAATGAATAATGTTTGTTACACTGAAATAGATAAAATGAAAGCAATTTTTGTGTTTTATTTACTCTTATAAAACCTTACGTACAACATATATAAGTATAAGTTGATGTCAATCACCTTATACTCAAAAGTAAACTAGGATATAGACACACAAGCAATTATCTTCAATGATAATCATTTTGATAGCATGATTTGTACTGGACATGTTTCATAAAAGATCAGCAAGGGTAGCGTGACACCGTAAAAACGGGTTTTGTCGACAGTAGATTAGACAAAATGACAAAGTGTAGAAAAAATTAAAATGCAGAAGTTATTAGCATAACTCAGAGTTGGTAGATTGATTTTATATACTTGTATCACGGACTGTCGTAGAAATCATAACATGGATACGCCTTTTTCCCGAGATTTCATTTCATTACTTAAGGGATTTTTAACCAATTTGGGTGAAATTTAAAATAAAGATGGCTTTTCATAGGATAAACATGTAGGAGAACATGTAGGATGAAGACATATAGATGTCTTCATCCTACATTTCGGAAAAATCTATTTAAAATCCTGACATCCCGGAATCCCAGAGGCATGTCCATAATAATTTAAACGTTTCAGTCTATTGACCCCAAATCAAATTACCTATTCCAGGCTATTGTTATATAATCAGGCGAATTGTATACAATTCTACTTTTTTTAGAGTGAGAATAGACCAAGTTTAACACTTGGTCTAGTCTTTGTTTGGATAGAGATAAGAATGGTCACTATGGTCATGCTACGCTTGTTGTTCATAACAGTGCCAACTAAGATGGCGATGATGTAACAAATGTGATATTTACTGAATTGATGATCAGGTGCGATAGATTTAAATATACTTACAGTTCTGGTGTACTACGGCGTTTCCCAAGTAGAGAAGATAATAATTTAAACATATTTTCTTTCCAATAAACGCTCTAAAAAATCTATCCACTAACTTGAGAAATTAAGTCAACTCAAAGACGTAAAAAAATCAATCAAAACGTGTCTTTACAATATACCTTAAGCAATCTACATAAAATAACTTTTCGTAATTACTAAATAGCTAACCAATATTTCCAAGAAACAACTGCGATTGATGTTTTAATTAGTAATCGAAGTAGCACGGACGCTTTATATTTTCTATTATCGTTGTACGTAACAGTCTGCAGTGCGCTGTGCCAAGAACTGATTACACGCCGTCTTTTACGTTTGATCCGAGCCACTAGACTTAACAAAATTATAGGAGCAAACATTGAAGGCTTTATCAGTTCGATCGTGCTTTAGTTTAAACTTTCCATTTGAAATGTTCGCCTCTGCCTTTCTTTAAACTTCCTTGCCTTTGAGGTTTCTAAGACGGAAACTTCTTTTTAAGATAGGTTCCGAACTAGTGCTTTTATTTTTCTCTTTACTCGCTATTACGGTGCTAGTGTTTGGTGTGCGCTAGGATTTTATACAGCAAGAGTTTACGTGAGCACAATGTTTTGTTAGTTACTAGCTGAAAATATTATTCGAATTTTTATTTTACTTCAGAAAGGAACGCTGTTTTTGTGGTGTATATTCGTCATGTGTGGGTTGGTAAGTAGGTACACTTTTGCTTGAAATAGTGATCAAAATTGTAAGACAACGGTTAACAACACTACTAATTATATGGTTATTACTGACATTGATATGTTCCAGATACCTTTTGCATGGACAGTATGATTTTTTTAAAGGGCGAGGTGGTCAGTGATGGTATATCATGATGACAGTACATCATATCGCGCTTACACGACATTTTACAACATTATAACAAAAATTGACACAGTTTTGTTCATAATTATCATGTTCGTAAGTAATGATTATCTTACATTGATAAAATGGTATTTACTTACCAGATTCCTTAAAATGATTGATGCTCCGGATGAACCGAGAACTAACAAAACTAGTTTTACCGTGCTGGCTACGTCAACAGAATTAATTCACGAAACTATTACCAAACACAGTTTATTTTAATAATAGAAGTTTTAAAAGGTCTGCTGCATGAAGATTATTCGCAAGCTCCGAAGATTTGTTCTTAAACTAAAGTAAGTTTAATATGAAGTGAGTTATGAAGTTGAGGAAAAGATGGATTCGCAGTCGGTTGCTAACTTAGCAGCTTTTGATTCGCTAGCACTGCGCCAATCGTAAACTTGTGTACCCTGAAAAAGGCCGTTGGCAAAGTCTTCCGATGGATGAAGTTCCTCGCATCCAGCCGTCTTTGTGCTTCACTCAAAGGAAACGCAATTTAAACTACATGCGGGTACACCAGATATTCATCCCTTAACCCCAACTCTTTGGGAGCACAATTTACAAGTTTTATTTAGCGAGGGATATCATAGACGAGACTTTCTACAATAACAATTAAACAAATTGGAATTAAGTTGAAGTTGCAGTGAACTGTGTGCAGTTCGTTAAAACTATATAATTGGGACTGGGAGAGCATAAATACGAGGAGCACTAATGGCGCACGCTGTAAAGGATTAGCAGACGTGTTGTATTTTCCACGTCACTGGTTATCCTCGGAATCTAGTGTGAAATTCGAGTTATTTCGAAAATGTTGGCTGTGTTTATTTCCAACCAAACCGCGATGCGAATAGATACAACTTATCTAAAAATACAAATACTAGTATTTTCTTATTTATTTAGTACATTTTTACACACCCCTGAAAATATTAACTTTTGATTCTTGTTATTCAAAGTTACTAATAACAATCTGATTTACTGTACTGTAAATGTAGCAGCACAAACTTTATAAAGTAAAAAATAACAAAAAACAATTTTTCCTCATTAAGTAAACGGACAACTTCTTAACGGAGGGTTAAAAATGAGCCCAGTTTAAATAAAACATCAATCTAAAGTAAGTCGATTACTGAAACGATCAGAATCCATAAAACTTTTAACAAACAGTCGCGCTAATTAGTTTATTTTGCCTATCAAATTACATTTTGTCATCTAAACATCAGTTAGGGCTGCAGTAAAAGTAGCTGGCGGCTCCTTTGTAAACAATAACAATGACTGCCATTGTCTCCGCCGCCTCGGCATGTCCACGGACGTTCATTGCTGCCATAATTAAGTTTTTAACAAAGATAAATTAACAGCGAGATATCTTTTAGCTCAGAGATTCGCGTGAATATTAATTCACGACTTTTTTTGTAAGGTTTTTAAATTGTATTAATTTTTAAATTAATGGTTTTCCATTAATTTAAGCGGACTTTTAACTAAATGTGTTAATACTTATTTTGGTATATTTAGGTATGCTATACATGATAAAAAATTGCACAACTGTACCCCTAGCACGAGTTTTCACTATTTTACTTTACAGTATTTACAGACTTTCTTGTATGGAAAAATGGAACAGCGCCTCTGGTGTGCGAAGAAGGAACTAATATTTTCCTTGAAAATTGTCAATTTGATATTGTCAAAGTTCCTGTTTACTTTACGTCTCAAATACTGAAAATTCGTGCTAAGGGTACCGAATATTCGACATAACGAGTTCGATATAATAAAAATCGAACCAACAACTTTCGCACGCACGTAGGTATCCCGATACTTAAGAACAATCTTGTATAACTAATATTATAAATTCGCCAGTTTGGATGCATGTTTGTTACTGAATCGCCTCACATATATTGTAACACGGTTATAAAAGTAAAGATCTACTCGTAGAAAACTTTACTTATTTAATTTAACATTGGGTAAAACTGCAACTTCTTGGTACAATAATTTTACTTAACTGTTAAAGATACGGTGAATTCTCTCTGAATTCGTTTCGATTATTTCTTCTGAAACACTTTTAGAAATCTTTAATCGTACTCACAAAAAAACAGCAATCATTTCACATTTTTTTCTACTACTTTAAAAATATTTTTCTGGATACATTTTTAGGAGAACAGCTTTTCTTATTCCGTAAATTCTTATAAAATTATTTATTTAGATAATTTAAATAAATTTACGTACATACTAGATACATTTAAATACTAAAACTAAAAGAAAACAACTAAATTAATAATAATAATAATAATAATAAATACACGACCACGTGTGATGCGCTTTGTGAGACGGGCATTCTCGGGGACTGGTATCGGTCCTCAAGAATACATGTCCCGTGTCACAGAGCGCATCGACTTCCTGAAGCAAAAAGTTTGTGCATGGGCGAGTCGTATTCGGCGATATAAGCGACGGGTTGAGCGGTACTCGCAGAATCGCATGTTCCGGAGCGATGAGAGGTGGGTATACAGAGCTTGGGAGCGACCTGAACAGAACATGGCTGACCTGTGCCGCCCAGATGACAGCGCCACGAGTACATTCTGGCGCAGCATCTGGTCGGTACCCGTCGGTCATACTGAGGCTGATTGGATGCGGGATGTCGAACGGGTGTGTGAGACTATACCTGAAATGGAACCTATTACCATTACACCATCAGATATAGCAAAAGCAGTCCGTCCGTTACCGAATTGGAAATCACCGGGACCGGACGGACTGCACAACTTTTGGCTAAAATGGTTCAATAGTTCACACACTGGTCTGGCATCTCAATTCCAGTCGGCCTTAGAGTCTGGGTCGCTACCCCAGTTTCTAACAACTGGTGTTACCCACCTGCTCCATAAATCTGGTAGTACCACGGAACCCAAGAACTATAGACCGATCACTTGTTTGTCGACGGTCTATAAACTTCTTACATCCATTTTGAGAGTGAAAATTAACACACATATTGAAAGTAACTCCATTATGTCTGCCTCTCAAAATGGATGTAGGAACGGGTCCCGTGGTACTAAGGAGCTACTCCTCATTGACATGGCCATTAGCCAACAGGTTCGTCGATCTCGTAGGGATCTGTCTACATGCTGGATAGATTATAAGAAGGCCTACGACTCGGTGCCACATTCATGGCTCATGAGGGTGCTGGAGTTGTACAAGATAGATGCAACTCTACGCGCCTTCCTTGAGTCATGTATGGGGCAATGGAGAACGGTCCTTCGCTATCCAGGGTGTCGACAGATCCAGGCGAACGATGAACCTGTATGGATCAAGCGGGGAATATTCCAGGGCGACAGTTTGAGTCCACTTTGGTTCTGCTTAGCCCTGAATCCTCTAAGCACATTGCTGGAGGATTCAGGTCTGGGCTATCGGTTGAGGAGAGGTGGTCAGGTCATATCTCACCTCTTATACATGGATGATCTGAAACTCTTTGCCCCCAACAAATTGCGACTGATGGAGCTACTGAAGGTAACTGAAACTTTTAGTAGCGCCATCAGGATGGAATTTGGTGTGGACAAATGTGCAGTCATACATGTAAAGCGAGGGGAGATTATGGAATCTGAAGGGATGCAGCTTTCAGATTCCATACACCTTAGATCACTCTCCTCATCCGAAACCTACAAGTATTTGGGTATGTCGGAAGCGTTAGGCATTGATGTACTGGACATGAAACAATCGTTGAGGGAGCGCTTCTTTGGACGCCTGAAAAAGGTTTTAAATAGCCTTCTTTCAGGCGGAAACAAGGTGCGCGCCTTTAACGGTTGGGTCATGCCGGTCCTGATGTACTCTTTCGGCATACTCAAATGGACTCAAACTGAACTTGACGCCTTGGATAGACGAGTCCGTACTCTATTGACCGCAAATCGGATGCATCACCCACGTTCATCGGTGATGAGACTGTACATCCCGCGGAAATGCGGGGGTCGAGGGTTTTTAAATGCCAAGACCCTTCACAACCGCGAGGTGTGCAGTCTCAGAGAATATTTTTTGAAGATGGAAGTGGGTATGCACCGAGATGTGGTCACGGTGGACAACGGATTCACCCCGCTATCCATGGCTAAAGAGAACTGGCGCAAACCTGTGGTACTCAGTACCGAGGACCGCAATGAGGTATGGCAAGGCAAGGAGCTTCACGGACGCTTCTACCGGGCTCTTCATGGGCCCGATGTAGATTTTCTAGCGTCCGTGTCCTGGCTACGTTTCGGTGACCTCTTCGGGGAAACTGAAGGTTTTGTCTGTGCGATTATGGACGAAGTTATCTTGACGAACAACTACCGGAGACATATTATAAAGGATGGGACGATTGACGTGTGTCGGGCATGTCATCGTCCAGGAGAATCCATAAGACATATTATCTCTGGTTGTTCTCGTCTTGCTAACGGCGAGTACTTACACAGGCACAACCTAGTAGCCAGAATTATCCACCAGCAACTTGCTTTGAAATACAATCTTGTGGATTCTGAGGTGCCGTATTACAGGTATGTGCCCGACCCAGTTCTCGAAAAAGACCATGTCACGCTGTACTGGGATCTGCCTATCATTACTGACAGGACTATTGTCGCCAATAAGCCTGACATAGTAGTGATAGACAGATCAGCGCGCCGCGCAATGATAATCGATGTTACCATCCCGCATGACGAGAACCTCGTGAAAGCCGAGAAAGATAAACAAATAAAATATCTTGACTTGGCGCGCGAGGTTGTCGACATGTGGAATGTGAGCTCGGCTATCATTGTGCCGATTGTTGTAACGGCCAATGGCTTGATGGCCAAGAGCCTCGACGAACATCTGTCGAGGCTCTCGTTGGGTAGTTGGATCAAGAACCAGATTCAGAAGGCAGTACTCCTTGATACGGCTCGTATTGTGAGGAGGTTCCTGTCTCTGGAACCCTAGCCACCGGTAGCTTGGACCCTGCTCCCACACCGGCGGACAACTATTTTTATATTTTTAAATGTTTTTTAATTTTTTTGTTTTATAAAATATTTAAAAATGTAAATGTATGTAAAAAGATGAATAAACGAAATAATAATAATTTTTATTAAACCATTGTTACAAACATTTTCTTAACCTATGACAAAAGGGATTTGTGTAACAGTTTTATTAATTTTCTTAATTACTAGACAGTGGTCCCCAAACTAGGCTATGCCTGTATCTTGGGGGCCGGAGTTGCGATAACTTAACATTTAATTTAACAAGTTATAATGGTCGATGTGAATTACATATTTTGGTATGCATCATTAAAAATTACACAAGTAAAAATAAAATAAAATGAAAAAGAGATTTTTATGCTCTAAAATGTTGCACACGTGTGTGCGCGCGCATGTATGTGTGTTTGTATGATTTTTTGTGTGTTTGTGATTGTGGGTGTGTTTGGTGTGTGTTTGTGTGTTTAAATGGTTTTTATGTTTGTGATTGTGGGTGTGTTTGTGTGTGTTTGTACACATGGTTGTGAATCTTTAGAACTATACAGGTTTCATCAAGTAATAATGTCTTCAGTTTCGTCGTATGGTAAGGAGAGAAGCATTTTGTGAATTACTTTCTTACATGAATGGTAGCTTACGTCTTTGATATTCGATAATTTGTTTATTTTGTTATAAACATGAATGTGAGAGTAGGAAGGACAACGTCTTGCTAGAGCACTTGTTGCATTGGGAAGAGGGATGTGTAAAATGCGTTTAGTAAGTAGTTTATGATAATCAGACCTATTTTTTATAGATTTGTGAGTACGTAGTGTGGCATTTAGTACAAATAACTGTCTTACCCGTAGTACTGGAAATTCTTTATAAAGCAGATCCGTTGGAAATCGGAAAGGCTTTTTTAGCATTACTTTGATTACAGCTCTTTGAGCTCTTTCTATTTCTATAAATGTGGTTTTACCAGCGCTGCCCCAGATGGAGATTCCATACTGGAGTACAGATTGGCATAAGCCTAGGTATACTGTTCGGAGAACCTTATAAGGTGTACAGTCACGTAACTTCTTCATGTAAAATTATTAATTTCATGCAAATAATTAAAATTTAAAGGGTGTAAAAAAGTCTCTAACATCTACAACGAGCTTCGTTGTAGTTGTAGTTTACTGGGGGCTCGTTGAGGTATCTTCAAAGGCTTATCTCGGTAATAGAAGCTAGGCCCCGGTAGATTAGTCTGTCATACAACGAATACTCATTTTGAGGACTCAAAGCCTTCAAACGACCTCGTCGCGTTTGCTCCTCATAAGCAAGATTGGAATAGTATTTGAATGGTTTCATTTCAACGTTACTAGAGAAGATTTTTTACAGGGTTAATTTGATTTAATTTCCATCTAATTCAACACGCCTACGTGGTGTTTGATAAGTTATTTTTTAAGAGAATGAATATTATTAAAAAACGTGGAACATTTTTTGAAAAAAAAATCCCCTGCACTACAGATTACTAGATATCTACTGAATCGTTTGAGCGTTTACAAATATTTAAACTCAAATAAACAAACAACCTGTGCTGCACACAGGAAAGATAGGGGAGTCCTTTGCCCAGCAGTGGGACAACATAGAATAATAAAAAAACAAACAACCAGACTTGGAACAACTACTTGTAAGCTATACAAATTAATATACGGTGCAAGGAAACCCGCGTCACAAAGTCAATCGCTTAGCCACTGCGCCACACTTGTCATTTGTTCGTATTTTTTCTCTTAACAATGTGCCTCTTTCTTCTCTATGTTACTCTTATATGTCACACCTACCACACAAGGCAAAAAAATAAACATGCTGCTCTAAAGATCAATAAAAAATATCATTAAAAAGTTACAACCATTTAAGTTGAACAAACGACAACGTTTCAATGAACTCAAACGATGTTTTTAGTAGCTCAGTAAATAATCCGTATAATTTGTGTCTACTTAAAATATTCCTTAGTGTCAGCGACGAAGTTAAATTAGACTAATTGCTGTACTTTCATGGCTTGATATTCCTTAATTGACCTCCCGTGACAACGCAGAAGTTCCACATTTGTTAATTGGAGTTAGAATTAAAATCCGTCTTCTTCTTGAACTGCTAATGAAGCAAAGAACCTTTCAAGTGTGTCACTAATTTAATTTCAGTCATTAATTATTTCTCTGTATATACCTGTCAGTGAACAAGATTAAATATCGAGTTTTACTGATCGTTTTATTTATTTGCATTCTTCCAAATTCAATTTATTTATTTATGGTTTACCGACAGATGTTACAGCATCACATACATAAACATATCAGCCGTAAGACGTCCACTGCTAAACATAGGACTCCCGTATAGACTTCGAATTGGACGAGGCAAGCGCGCAGGAGGCACGCTGGAAGCGGCTTGCATCCAGCGTGATCTTGGGGTCTTCATAAGATCGTCTGCCCACCTTGTTGGTGGACGTCCTACTCTACGCTTGCCGGTGCGTGGTCTCCATTCGAGAACCTTACGGCCCCATCGATCATCAGTTCTGCGTGCGATATGGCCTGTCCACAGCCATTTCAACTTGCTAATCGACTCAGAATGGCATAGCCCAACGAGGTCTATGGGCTATATTCTGAGACGATCGCGTAGGAAAACTCCGAGCATAGCCTGCTCTATCTTAAGCCTCATATCTTTACTTCTGACCTAGTTTGAGGCAAAGAGCAAACGCATTTTAAATTAAAAGACATAATAACCTAGTGGTTAACCGGCTAACCGGCTTCATGACTATTAAGCGATAGGCTGCTGCCCTGGTTGTTGCAGATTCGATTCCCACACGTTATAATTAATATTTGTATAGGTTGCAGGTGGTCCACTTTTCTCATAGAGAAAGGCTTATTCCAGTGTGTCCCAGCATTGGGGGAACCAGGCGTGAGTGATGATGATGATAGGTACAGGTAATGATTGTTTGTGCTTTGATTGTTCAGTTATTTGTTAATGTGACTTTACAGTCTTACCACAAAATGTAAACATCTCAATACTCAATACGTTTATTGCATTCCACAATGTGAACTTAGGTGGTAGGTACATAAAGATACATACATCTGTTGAACACATGTCTAAAAAAAGTGTAACTGCAAAACGACATTATACGAGTATCAAATGCTGTCTTGACGTTGTCAGTTTTTTAGAAAGTTTTCAACTGATGTTTTTTTTTTGTATGAAGTCCGTACATATTTGTAACGCCACTTGTTCCCAACTGCCAATAAGAACTACCCAAGACTCTTATTCCTATTATTGAAGAATGATTTATTAAAAAAAAATACCCGCTCCGTTCTGTCAATTTGTTTTAATTATTTGCATATGGAGTAAAATAAATACGACCCAGCGCTAACAAAGTCAATAAAATTAAATGGTTCAAGGCACACGGTTTACTGAAGTCTTACTTAGTTGCTGTGAGAGTTCAGTGCTATTATATTTAACTTGTTTTTAATGATGCATTTGCACAGTATATTAATTACTTGATGACTATCTGATCTTAACTTTTATTGTTTACTAGCTAGGGCAGTGGCTTCGCCCACTACAACTTGAAGATTATCCGGGGAGAAAATGAAATCGGGATAAAAACTCGTATGTGTTAATCAAAGTATTTATTTCAAGAAGGCCAGTTACAGGCACTTTTGAATTGTCAAAAGACCAAAAAAAACTTTTTAAAAATAGTCATGGTGCTACAGTCCCAGTCATAAGACATAATAACTGTGAAAGTACCGTACGCCCATTCCATTGCGTAGATCTCTATCGAGAAGAAAGGGCAAGAAACTCCATGGATAATCTTTTTCAATCGCAAAATGATCACAGACCCTTTGTTACATCATTCATTTTCAGATGGACATTATGTGAGAACGATGTGGCATGTTAAAAAGTGTCCAAAGTAAATATATCAGAATCCAATATAATCATAATAATCCAGCTTAGACCTTCATCCAATAGGTTAAGTCGTTTTTGCGTGAAAGAATAACAAATATTTTTATCCATCATCAGCAAACTTTCACATTTATTATAAAACAGTAAGAAATACCTTTTTGTGACAACAAGAAAGGTTGCGAAGAACAATAAATTAACAATAAAACTTAATTAGTTAAAAAAAATCGTACATATCACTCAGCCCTATTCAGTTTAGAGTTTTATACGAAGCCATGTACTGCGTTCTAAAAGGTCGGGACACTTCGCATTTGAAATCCACAAATGGTGGACATAGCTCAAAAAACTGTCAAAATAAAATGGAAAGCGTCGAACCACGTCGGCTGCACTCCGGATTTTCTATTTACTAAAATCACAACAGGGTTTCCCAAAACTAGGGGACTATTGTAAGTAATGGAATAACAAAGCCCGTTTTAGTCCCCTGGAGTCATCAAGTTGCGTGGGAACCGACAGAGCTGACTTTGTCGTGTTCCATGAAGTTAGGTAACACTAGCCAACCCACGTATGTGCTAACAAGCGACCTCCGGGAGTGTTTGTTGTTACGGTCATAAGTGAAAACACGTTTCAAACTCCGCATAATTTTATGATGTTAAACAAATTATTTTAATGTTATATAATTTCAAACGGATACCGAATTACACAAAGCTGGAGTTACATCAACCTGGTGTAGACATTATCAGGTAAATTAGGGTATTTTTTATCTCAACTTAGCTGAAAATCAAAGAGAACAAAAAAAAGTTCTTAGTCCGATTGGCGTTGTCTACGTTCTACGAGATCTCTGCTACGCCGTAGCAAGGTCGTAGCACACTCGTAGCATTTCTGCGCATCTTCGTAGACACTTATAAAAGGTCGAATATTTATGTTCCGTTGGGTTTATTGTATTATTGTACAATGAGTGTTATATTCGGCAAGGTTCTATTTACTGTCATAAAAAAAACCTAAACCATCTTAGTAGTATTTTAGCTATCTTTATATTATAAGTTTGCGAGGATGGATGTTTCTTACTCTTTCACGCAAAAACCACTAAACGAATTTAGATAAAATTTGGGACACAAACCGAATGAATCCATAGGATAGTTAATAAAGAAAGATTAATAACGTTCAATGCATTCATAATTTCGCTCAGTTCTATCATGTTTACTCCCCATCTTATTGTACGTTCCTAAACACACAGTTAATTTCCGATAGACCCATTCGAACTGCACACATCAATTTCACCGAGTAAACAAAAATGTACGTGCTTTGTAACATACTGTGTTTATTTTTTCGAACATTGTATGCGTGTATCAGACGCCATTGTTTTTTTGAGGTCAGTCAATCCCATTGGATATTGATATTTTTATAACCACGTTACAGTTTTTTGTCCATCGTCCGTGCCGTTGTTGTGTACCGTGCTACTGTAGTTTAATCTAAGGTTTATAAAATGTAAAAACTCAATGTTTATACCAGCATAGGCGCTTTTGAATTGTCAAGGAATTGATCAGGATCGATTCATTTATCGTAAGCCTCATCTTTCGCGAGGGAAAGGACCGCGTCCACCCCTCACCCACGCTGCGGTGATAGGCGATCACCGGCCACCGTAGACGAGGACATGCGGGCGGCGAGTAATGGGCGACTCGCTGTCCGACCATGGACCATGCCCGGGTCGACGGCGGTGTGTTCCACGCGCGCATCAAAGAGCATAAGCATAATGGCGGACCCCCCCTTAGGGCCAGAGCCTGCCGGGGTCGTGGGACACACGTATACCACATAAAAAAAGCCTCTAGTAGTCTATCACTGACCGTTCAGTATTCCTGGAATATTTGGATAACATCCATGTTATTTTGGCCACCAAAGCAATAAAGGAAAATTCTTTACTTTCCTTCATTTTAGCGTTTATTTATAAAAAGTTGAAATAAAATGCGGTTCGGTGCGAAAAACGGTTAGTTTACTTTGGTGTCGAAGCAATTTCAGCGTGCAATGGACCGAGAGAACCCTTGGGCGTCGCACCTGCCCACAATCATTACGTTTTATATCTATGTATTTTGTATATAAAACGTTGACACTACACCCACTCACGTATGATAAAAATAACATTTTGCATATCTATCGGAAATATTCCCGATATTTGTTGAATTTCAATACTGTTATAAAATAAAATGGAGGGTATAACTGACGGCGGTGATATTGAAGATGCGATATTATAATATCTCAAGCATCCGTATACGAGTATTCTGTATATTAAATTTAAAGAGCACTCAAACGCATGTTTTTTTTTTTTACTTGTTAAAATCATCAGATGAGTTCTCCCGCCATGCCGGGTGGGAGGACTCATCTGATGATTTAATTGGTTTTTTGGACTGTCAGACTTGTACTGACTAAAATCCACGGTGTTCTTCAATAGCCTTTTATGTTCCGGGGTCATGGTGATGGTATAAGTCCCGCGACCGCGGCAGACTTTAGCCCTCTGAGAGGGGGCCTCGTCATTATGCTGACGCTCTTTGAGGCGCGCGTGGAAAACGACGCGCCGTCGACCCGGGACGCATGTATAACTTGGATTGAGTTTTGAAGTTCAGACGGCTCTAAATAACAATGAGCCCTCATCTCTGTTTTAATCAAGATTTTATCCAATTACTTAAGTAGCTACCATTCACAATTCTACTTATTAATATAATTAATATGAAGACAAATTGGTATTAATTAATAATTATTTCTATTTATAATTAAACTTTTGTAGTAATCGTTTCTTTTAATCTACAATATCGGATAGAAATTGAGCCTGTCGGTCAACAAAACTCAGAAATATTAGCTATTGTTAAACGGTATACTACAGTAGAGCCGACCAATCAGAGACAGCCTTAGGACAGTTGACGATTATTTGACAATTTTAAGATTGTAATTTGCCCGTTTCACTTCGATAGATTTCAATCTACCGAATAATCTACCTAGCAGTACGTTGAGGTTCGCAATCTTTCGACAGTTCACAATCTTACGAGATAGATACCCTAAAGGCGCTGGGATCACCGCGAGTATTCACCTGTAATGTAACATAAAAGTGCGCAATTTGATGCTGTGTTGCCTTCGAATGCTCGAATCTGTAACGTTACATTACAGTTGAATGCTCACAGTGCGAGGCGCGCGCTAACGTTACAGATTCGAGCATTTCATTGGCGAGGGAGAACAATCGAGCATCACAATGCGCACCTTGTATCAAATCTATACTAAATGTACGCGAATACTCATCAGTCAGGAAGGTAGAACTGTAATGTAATGCTCAAAATCGAATTTATAATGTTACATTACACGTGAATGCTCCCCGCGAGGGAGCGCCTTAACGGTATTTACAATTTTACGGTGACATCTATGTACTTATATAATAAAATTCGTACATTGAAATCAACAATTAAGGCTTCTAATCACAGTCAGGTTATTAATGTTTAAAATATCAACAACATAGTCCATCATAACAAATTAATTCAAATAATTATGCAAAATTAAGCCTGCTAGAGATCGAAATACGACCATAATTAATTTAAATAAATTGGAAGTATTATGAGGTTTTATTGTCAAATAATATAGGTATGTACTTCAATATTCGCTTTATTTGAATACAAAACTCGATATTTTTTACCTACCATATTTTTATTTGACGCTTGGTGTGTGTCAAACTTGTATTAATGTGTAATATACATTTTTTTAATTAAGAGTGTTTCTAAGGCAAAAAAAAACTGGTAAGATGTTTTTTTCTACACTTTTTTTCACATTATATAATAATATCACAACTATCACACAACGCCATTCAGTCTCAAGCCAAGCAGAGCTTTATGGGTACTAGACAACTGATAAACATGCTTATATATTTCTAGATACATAAATATTATAGATAAATAAAGAAGAAATATAAACATTAACTGACCCAATTTCCTCTGCCCGAAGTGTGACCTGGATAAGTGAGAAACCTCCTTGGCTAAACGTCATTCTTAGGTCTCGACAATAGCAGTGAATGGCCACTGTCAGTTGGACAAAACAAGCCTCTTTATCTTGGATTACTCTTATTTAACACTAAAATTGAGACGGTATTTTACATTACTTTAACTCCACCTATCGCTCTGGGTGAGACCTATATCCAGCAGTGGTTGGACATAGAAGTCACACAGGCTGCGCCATATCACCCTGTCCCCCTTTGTTTTTGTATCCAGTCACCTTCTAAAGATCTTTATTTCATAACAGCCTTTGCCAGCGCCTTCGCCCCTCCCCCCCCACCCTTATAGCCTATGCCACTCAGGACCAATACAGCTTTCTACTGGTGAAAGAATTTTCAAAATCGGTTGAGCAGTTCCTGAGATTACCCCCTACATACAAACAAATTTTACCTCTTTATAATATTAGTATAGAAGTATAGCTAACACAAAAACCTTTATAAGAAAAACTGAGACCAAATAATGTTTTAGGAACAGATAGAAATGTTCTTTTTTTATTATATTTTAAGTGGTTAGTTCATCCAAAGAGTCCTCCCCACCTTGGGTGGAGCGCAAGGGACTCATGGGAAGGGGATCAGATTTTTAATAACAAAATTTCACGGTGATCCTTCAATAACCCTTTACGTTCCAGGGTTACGGTAACCGGATAAAACAGTCCCGCGACTCAGGTATCTTAATTACTTCAATTAGTGAACCGTATTAGTCATTATGTACAATACCTATTAGATAGCATAGCACCTAAACCTAAATCAATTTGTCGGGACGCGATTCAATCAGTAGGTATGCGGAACGGTAACTGGCTAGGGTTAATTATGGAAATCCAACATGGCGGGTGTTAAGACTGGTCTGATTGAAATCAGCGAAATGAAATGTCGAATTTTGTTGCTAGAATTTCTTGCTCTTATATAGAAAGAAAGAAAAGAGATTTATTGGGACACACAGGACAGAATAAACAAAATAAATGAATAAAAACAACAGAGAAAAACAAAAATTAATAAAAGAAAAACAAAGGTTAAAACAAAACAAAAAACATAAAAACAATTTAGTCCTGTGCGAGGCCAAAAGGTTCCTACCTCACATGCGCGCGCTGTGACATTTAACTGCCACAGCGCTGGTTTTCTGGTAGGGCCCAAAGTGAAGTCACGGTCATATCGGTTATATCGTATCAGCTCTTATTGTCTTACTTCTCAAGATGACAACCGGTCGCCAAATATCGAGTTTTTACAATTTCAATTCTACGGAAAATATTGTGAGGAAACCTGGACTTATATAAGTGATAAATAATTATATGAGTACAAAATCATGTCAAAGGCCTGTGGTGTTCCTAGAGGTGTTCTAATTAACTCTGACACCAGAGGGTGACCACATCCTCACACGAAAAAGATCTCATTTTGATCATTTTTCTCCTATTTTGATGATTCATCGCACGATTGACACACGAATTTTTTTTTTTTTTTTTTTGCTAAATAAAGTTGATACCATAGTTTCCCGATAGTAACGACAAACAAATCTGGGTCAATACATTTGTGAGATATATGTAGTATACCCTTTGTAATTTATAAATAATTAATAATAGTAACGTATTTAAAACAACGATCTACTGATTTCCGAACGAAATCAGTTGATGTTCAAATATTTATCGAATTAAATTAAGATTGCAAATAAATACTTACTGAATTTCTAAATTATCTAATTAATTTTTAAAATGGCGTTACTGTACAGGATTTGTTTATTATTGCCTATTTTATTAATTATTAAGCTACAACGTTTGACGATCTGTGATTGGTTAATAATAGCGGTAATATTTGTTGGAAGTGGTACAATGCTAAGTTTATAAAAATAGACGTACCGTCACATTGGTAGTCATTACGCTGCAACTGTTCAAAGAGTTAAGACGTGTCCGAAGTGGTGTTCTGTATATTTAATGTGATTATAATAATAGAGAATACAAGTGTGTGATGCTGAAAGTTATACTTTGTGTCCTGATGTTCTGCAATGAAAATGTAAGTTAATTGATATTTATTATGATTAGAATATCATTGCTGTTAATTATGTATTTTTATAATGTGTGAACTGTGTGTACTGATAAGATATGTTGCCGTGGATTTTCTTTCTCCATTCTTCTCCACAAAGACCTAAGGTTTGCGAACGGAGGTAGTTAAGTAATAAATACCTAGTCTTTGTGCTTTTCTTTATAAACCAAATCCTATACGAAAGTCCTTACAGGTACTTTACATACAGTAAATAAATAACATTAACCATCCTGATATCTAAAACTTGACAATAAAGTAGTTATTAATATCAATAATACCAGAAATACACATCCTATTTATTACATATACATCCTATTTCTAACACATTCATTAAATTTTCCATAAATACTTTTTTTTGTTAGACATAAAACTGTTTAAGACGTTCTTATACAAGCCCTGAAGACGAATTAAGAATTATATAATCAATGTTGCTTTTCATTATCACATGGATCACAACAAATCGTATGTACAATAATATATTATATAATATTCCACAACAATCACACAACGCCATCTAGTCCCAAGCTAAGTAGAGCTTGTGTTATGGGTACTAGACAACTGATAAACATACTTATGTTTCTAAATACATACATAATAATAGATAAATTACACCTAGACACAGAACAAGTGATCATGCTCATCACACAAACATTTGTCCTGGGTGGGAATAGAACCCACGACGCCCGGGCATTGCAGTCAGGGTCACTAACCACTAGACCAACAGGCCAGTCACACAATGAACGTGTAATGGCATTTTCGTAAATTACTTTTACCGATTATTAACTTGATACTATTTACAATAATTATTAATACAAAAATAAAGTATGATGAGAAGATTAATTGGAAATCAAATTAATAACCCGCATCGAATGATTAACACGATCAGTTCAGAGGTTCAATTAATATTATCTCGTTTGTAGTTTGTACCTACATTATTATTTTTCTATAGATAATTTTATGAATGTTGGTTGTACTACTTTTAGTATCGATTGTATTAATTTTGTTCTAATGAATTTCGCACCGAGAGATTTGAGATGCCTATATCGTCTGAGATATCGTCATCGTCAAAATAGATTTTTTGTAATTTGTAAAACGTTACTGGCGAAAATCCAGTTCAAATCTACGTTTTTCTAGTGACATATACATAGATGTGCTAATATTTTTAATGTGTTATAACAAAAGTAATTTGTTAATTCCGAAGAAAACATAATGTGTTTGACGCCCGGCGAAGTGAACATAGGTCAGCTTGTTTATGATTAATTCAAAAGTGTGTAACAGTCTCCTATTCAGTTATAAAGACGCCCACACGCTATTTATCTTCTTACACGAAAATACATTCAATAACAAAATTACCTCAATAAACGATAACAGACAGGCTCACTCAAAAACTTTTTTGTAATGTCTATAAATAAATTGACGCCGTATATATCATACTTACAACATCAAAATATACTTAAACATTTTCAAACTCCGAAAAACAAGCCGAAATGTTTGTAAGTTCGTGAAAGTGATGGGTGGTTCACCGGGGAATAAAGAATTTACTTGTATCCAACCGGAGAGCAATTCCAATCTTGTGTTCCTGGGAGCACAATTAATTCCCTTAACTTGGATACACCGATTTATCATTTGCCTTTTTGTAAAAACTTCGCTGCTTGAGGTGAAAGAACAATAACTTTTTGTCTTTATTCTTTAATGCTTGGCGCATTTTTAACGGTAGCTTTATATTGCTTCATCTCGTTTTGATGGCACGTTGAAAGTTTCAGTTTTATTACAAAATTTAAACGTAAATGTTTTACAATTTTGCTGCGGATGTTTATGATTATACGTTCGTTATATAACAGCAGGTGAATTTGTAATAGAAACTATTTATAGAATTCTATGTGAAGTTTTAAGTAGAAACATTATTAAACTGTGTTTAACTACATATTACATTTTCAACTAAGTTGAGACACAAAAACCACCTACCCGTTTTAATGTTACTGTACAATTTATATTATTCTGATTTCAATCTAAATCAGATTCTAAATAATTGCTTTTACACTTCGAGGCAAGAACCATCCGTGTACAGATATTAATATCAGATAGAAATTCCAAAATGTTTTAAATATAATATCAGAAATTTACGAAACAAGGATATTTTGGAAGGTCAAAGGTCGGCTATTTGGGCACTGTTAATATCGTTATATTTGATGGAATTCATGAGGAAATAATTACAGGGACATTCATTGAGATGGGTCGCTGTGGAAAAAGGAAAAATATTGTAGTGATATATTATATTTTATAACCATTTGGTGTTAAAATAAATTTCAATAGTGATATGACCGCATAATGATGCGGCCAGTATCAGTTCAGATGTAATGACCACATCACAACCACACTGCACGTCGACGTCACAATTCTTTGATTCTACACTGTAGTGAGGTGTTGTGTGATCAACAAAACTCATCCACAACGCATCTGCAAAAAGTTGCAATGAATCAATGTATCCCTTTTCTCTTTTAACTAAACTTGCGCTTTGTGGTTACGTTGTGATACGTGTGAATGAACACCTAAATGAAAAAAATTACTGTTATATTATGACGGTTCATGAGATAAAACCTGGTAACAGACTGACAGCGAATTCTTAGTAATAGTATCTCGTTTTACCTTTTAGGTAGGGAACCCTAAAAATGTTAGACGCAAAAGAGGTATTCGATCATCGATCCATCTTTCTCTATACCTGATATAGAAAGGAATATGGCCGCTGTGTTTTACGAATTGCGAAAGTATTAAACAGTTCTTTGCCAAAAAGGCTTGTTATTGATGATCCTCAATGAGAGAAGAATAGTTTACTATTTGTTATAGTGAACGTGTCTGTGGCACAAGTGGTTGTTGATGTGCTCACGTTCATGAGAAAATTCACTGTTTTTTGTCTTGAATTGATACTAACATGTATGCGTATTATAGTTAGGTTTCTCGAAGCGTGAGACGATTCCTTGACGTATTAAAAGAGGTTGTCAGGCATTATGATATACGTCATATTTTGTTATATTTACATTTTGCTACTTATAATTTCACAGTACATAGTTACAACAACGCATTATTATATTATATGTTATTATTATATTATATAAATGTTTGGATTTCTCTCATTTTTGCAATTCATGAAATAGTAAAATAAAGCAACAATTTTCAATATTACCTACAATATTAAATCAGTTTCAAATAATTTAACTTCAACAAACAATACAATAGAATCAACACTCGTCCATCATACCTAAAATTCTTTACAAATATCATTTTAAAAATATATTTTTTTGCAACAAATTAATCGGAACGTCGATTTCCGAGTATTCTCTATTTAAAAGTTCAAAAATAATTGTTGGAATGGCCGAGCGTGGCTGCCAGTCACTTGGGGCCGAGTGCTATGAGAGATTAAAGGATTACGCGCCTGTAGCCAAACAAATTGTTCATCTAATGGCAGAGTAGTGCCGGCCTAGCCTCGGTTTCAACCCGCCACCGTAATCCGGAACGGTTAAGTTTCATGCCATTTTTGTTAGCTCACTTCGATTAGATTGACGCTGGCTCTATTTTAAAGCTTTTTCTAGCCAGGCAATTTTGAGCCTTTATCCTTTACATTTGTAGTTTTAAATACTGAGTTTGATTTATCGGTAATATTAATTTAAGCTGTAAAAGTACAGTAGATCGCAAAAAAATGGTTTTCTATTTTAAGCCAATAAAAAAAAAATAGGTATGCAATATTTGCCGTTGAAAATCTGATTGAATCAGTTTAACGCTTTTAACTTAATATCTAAAACCTAACTCATGGATTATTTTCTTTCTAATAAGTTTTTGGTACCGAAATAAGCTATCTTACTCACACATTTATATGTAAATATCATAGCACCATAATACTAAAAGTAATGTACTGTATTTATTTCCAATGGGCGCGCTGTGCGTCGGGGTCGGTAAAAGGCCGGAGTAATGTGATTAGGTTAAACTTATCACGCTTGATCGGATCCAATTGCAATGCCGTATCTGTGATTTTATAACGTAAAATCTATGACTGAATGTTTGTTTTAAGCCATTTTATTCATATTGGAAATTTTAGTAGTGGAATTTTATTAATTACATACTGCGTTATTCATGTACATATAAACTTACACATATTTTCCATGGTTGAAACTACAAAATGCAAATAAAACAAATCTACTTTATTTGATCATTTATTGTAAAAAAAACTTACTGAAAAGAATAAAATTATAAATGAGGCCATCGATCTAAAGTTCAATTATTACTTGCAGCGAGCATTCGTTCCTATACACATAAAAGAAGATAAAATCGTAACATAATATAATATATACCTGCAGCTAGCAGTATTAAAGTATGTGTTTTGTGCTCATGTAATCCAATTACCAGTGCAAAGGACTAGACACATGATTGCATCGATACGTAAAGGACAAACGCGCTCCGAGACAGTCGGCAATATAACCAGTTCAACTCCCCTACCACACGTCTCGTATCATTTTAGATAACATCGAAGACCCCGCCATGAATTAAATGTTCGCTCAAATACCCAGGGATCTTAAAGGTTCAAATGCGAACTGAACGAATAAATAAACTAACAATACCTAAAGCAATTTTCAGTGTTCTTGTTACTCAATATCTTTCGTAGACATTTATTTTTAATAACCTCTTAAAATATTCTAGACAGCTGGATTCCACCTTCATGAAAAAGATAGCAAATTAGAGCTTAAAGTGAATAATGGAATGATCTAGATAAATCAGATTAGGATGAGATAAGAACATAGTTGGGGCGCGCCAGTCTCATCAGCTCGCTAAACGACAAAGGACTCTGATCCTTCTTCCCTTTTGTCTGACACCCAGAATGAGCAAAAAATTGTTCACTCAGTTTCCTCCCGTATTACTGTGACGGGATATGGAACGAAGCTTTAAATCTCTAGAGAAAACGGGCAATTACGAACATTCTGATTTTATCTGGTTTCTTCAGTGTACACATGTACTCAGGTTTAATCCTTGGAGGAACAAAATTCTTTATATGATGAACCAGCTTTACGAAAATAAAAGAGAAAATGTTTATGCTGCGTGATCGGGAACGTTTTGTTGTGTTCTATATTTAAGTGTAGTGGTTCTGTGTGATAGTTTTGTGGGTAGATGTTGCTTCATCCTGTTCCTTAACGGTTGATTGCCGATCAAATCCATCATATATTATCCCTTGACCCATAAACTCGTATGCCGGAAAGGTGACAAACTTCGACCTTATGTAATGTATCCATTCGGTTTTTGGGCGTGTGTGGGTAACAATATTCCCGTCCTCGATCGCCGCTGCCCTATACAATTAGATTAATTAACACTTTAGGGAAGATAGCGGTATTACTTCGGTTAAAGTTCAACTGCCATGTTGGTCTAGGTTGTAAGGGTGACTGCTGAACTTGATTGGCCAAATAAATAAAAATCATTTCATGACTTATCGGGTTCAATTCCCAGATCAGGTTAACTTATATGGGTTTTCTCCAGCAATTTATTTATTTTTATTTATAAAACTTTATGCACAAAGCAGTACAACGGCGGATTTAATGCCGTAGGCATTCTCTAACAGTCTACCTTAAGGTGATGCAGAGATAAAACATAGTAGGTGCAACAAAAAATAGAACCACTCATTCGGGATATTACATTCCTATAATATAATATAATACATACCTATATAAAAAAAATATATTAAAAATATATATAAATACATATATATACATACATACATACAATTCTTAGTAGCAATGGCATGGCAATAACCGTGCTGTCTATTACATGGGACTTAACTGGTGGAATGTGGGAATACTACCTGAAAGGTAAAAAAATCTACTGAACCTCTCAGTTAGACTTCCAAAAAAAATATTGAACTTATATTTTGTTTAGTTGGCCAAAAGTGAAGAATAAAATACGCTTTCTAAAATTATTTTTGACGCGAAGAGTCCATTTTAATTGAATAAAAAATAAAAACAAAAAACATGTATACATTATGATTCTCTCTCTAACTTTAACTGAAGTACTAAACAGATTAATAATTTATGAAAGCTGCAAACAAGCCTATTACAGACACGATGTTAGGTAAAGTTTACACGTATAAGTTCAGGAATTATCAAGAGTAAAGCAGACGGGAAATTTATTAAATATATCTCCACGTAGCACCGATAAATCTAACGGCCTTAGCAGCTCCAGCTAAAGTGGTCGGGCGACATTTCGCCATTTACCATGACTTATGGACACAGGGCGCAACGTTTTTGTCAAACCATATGCCACAGACTTCATCTCGATCTTTGCTACATTCATCTAGTTTAACGATGAGAAAGGTACTTTTGTATTTAAGTGTACTTTCTTAAGCGAGAGATTTTTCTGTGGTCTAAACTGTTAAGAACTTAAAAAATTCCATAGTAAAACATTGTTGAACTAAAAATTTCTTTGATGTTACCAAAATGATCAGTGAAACTGTTTGTTACGCAGTATTATATGTTATAAAAATATTTAAAAGAATTTTTATTCATATTTCATGTTGTATTTTTTTTTAAACTAACTAAATGATTGAAAACATGAATTTTGTTTTTATTTTATTTATTGACACTTGATTTCCTCTAAATATTTTCTGTGCAATATTCATATTTACCGTAAATATATTTCAATTAATCACTATCACATTGAAAAGTAACATACATGCCAGTAATGCCAGTCTATTTTTTTCTTAATAAAAATTGAAATTCTAACGGTTTTATTCGAACTCTATTTGAAAAAGAACAGAATGCTTAAAGCCGGACAGTTAATACAAAATTAAGACTTTACGGTCTCTCGGATTGAATGGTTATTCGGGAAGCACTCTTCTATCCTCATTCGTTCATTATTAGAACCGCATTTGTTCAATTCAATTTACTTTTGGACATGGCTACAAGGGATTCCATTACGTTTCCATTTCAATTTTGAACGAATAAAAGGTTTCCGTCCTTGTTAGTGAGAATCATTATTGTGAGTTCCAGGAAATATACACACAGGGAAATTATACTCAGAGAATTTAGTAGATTGCAATTATATTTAAAACTTTATATTTATAATTTAAATATTATATTTATTACATATTAACATTGTATGTTGGAATTGTATGTTTTAATTTTAAATCTGCTTTTAAAATGATTTTTTCGACTCAGAGACGCACGGATGGAGTTTTACCTCAGCTTTGTCAATTGCTCGGGTGTAAAGAGTAAAACCCATTTAAAAAACAAATTGAACTAAACAAAAAAAAGGTCCGTATATCACTGGGATTCAAAACATTGATCATCGGTGTGGAAGGTCAACGCATACACTATCACTATGCTATTCAGACAGCGGAGACGTTGAACGGCGAATTATTAAACATAATTATATTGACGTCAAATTGCATTTGTGGTAGCGGTAAGGCGAAACGTCAATTTGTAGCGTGTGTTGTATGCGTATTCTATAATTATGACGACAAAACTGGAGTTAAAAATCCAATCATTTGATTTATTTTCCGAGTTTTTTTTGTACAGTATTATTTGACACAGTGGAATAAAGTTACACCACTAAGTAAAACAATTTTCTCTCCCCAACAAGACAGAAAAAGTAACCAACAAAGTAGTCCCTAGTCCCTAACAATCCTGCTCCTTGATATATGACGAGTCCTTCGCGCTCCGTTAACACCGCAAGAATTGTAGGAATTGTCGCAAGACGGCAACCACAGACAGATTGTTCAACTTATATTGTTGGTTCCGCACACCCATCATATGCCATGTTACTGAGGATATTGCGGTGCTAAATAACCGGCTTTTCGGAGATCTTAATTGATGGTACTGTTTCATCACAAGCTTTCCTTTTGTTCCGAAGTAACTTGCCTCATAAACGTATCGTTTCGATATCGTTTTCTGTATTTATTACTTGTTTGGTCGATGTTATGTTCAGATGTTACACCATAGATTTATAATATCGTCCTTCGTCACTTTAAAATGTAGATTCACATTATAATATCGGTTCAGTTGTTTCGAAGATTATTTATTTCTAAAAGCAAACCATCAAACTTTAACCATTTATTACATTATTACTTAGTACGACAGCCTGTCTGCGCAGTGTTCGGGCCAAATGTTAGGACACGGTCTACGTTCGGTGCAACGCAAGTGTGCAGGTGAAGCTACTCTACTCGTACTTATACTTAGGATAGATGACTGTGATAATCATGATTAATGTCATGCCATACTTTTATGTCAAAGGTGTACGGACACCATTAAAAATTCAAATCTTGGAGCTAAGTTCTGAGAAAATTCTCCGTCCGACACTTTCATCGTTGTAAAATATTTAAGCTATGCTAATGAATTGATAAAATACTGCAGATATTTTGCTACTTTATTAATTATTATGTTTCTGTGTTTAGTTCTCGAGATTAGATTTTACACTTGTAGTTTCACGTACAATGTCGCCTCTATGCACTCAGTTCAAAGACAACTAAAAAAAATAAAAAGCATGACAGGTTATTCTGACATTCAAATCTTCATTCACGTTCCAGTGCTTCGCCATATTGTACTGTCAATTTTGTTTTTTAGGTTTTTTTTTTTGGCAATTTTAATATTTTTTGTTATGCAAAAAAGGAAATATTATGACGAATATAGTTACATCAAGAAAATAAATAAAGAGTTGGAATAAAATTATATAAAGGACGGCGCCGTTGATCATCATCATCTGAGCCAGAGATGTCAATACCTCAAGGTATTTGTTAATTTTTTATTGGTCGAAAATGGATTAACGATGCTACGCTATCCTTAGTTGAGACACGGGTTCACGATGTAACGCCTTGAGTTCATCTTATCCGCTGTAATATGTACGTAATACCTACATACATCTTGTTGCCTGTTTAGGTAATTATAACCATGAAACAGTTATGTTTTTTCATTCATCGGGGGTTCACGATGTAACGCCTTGAGTTCATCTTACCTGCTGTAATATGTACGTAATACCTACATACATCTTGTTGCCTGTTAAGGTAATTATAACTATGAAACAGTTATGTTTTTTCATTAATCGGGGGTTCACGATGTAACGCCTTGAGTTCATCTTACCCGCTGTAATATGTACGTAATACCTATATTTTTACGTACACACATCTTGTTACCTGTTTAGGTAATTATAACCATGAAACAGTTATGTTTTTTCATTAATCGGGGGTTCACGATGCAACGTCTATGAGTTCATCTTACCCGCAATATCTTTATTTGTTGAATGTAAAATAAAAATACGGTTTTTGTTACAATACATTGTATTAATTTTACATTATAAATACGGTCCATATTCGTGGTCCATATTAGTGGAGAATATACAGCATTGTATAATTTCCGATTGCAGACAAGACTGCTTTGGAATCGGAGTATACTAATACCTACCGATGAACCGGTTCGTTCAAATAGCGTTTCTTGTTTGGAGTCACTGCAAACACCATAAATGTGTGAAGTTGTTTTTTAAAAGGAGTATCAGGAATTAGATGACTCCGTAATCAATCATTATGATCGGATCCAAACGCTACATTTTTTGGTAAAATATACAAAAAAAAAACTTAGCTGTACGCTATGAATTTTAAAGCCACTTTTGGTTTTGAGAAAAGAGATCCGGAAGGAGTTTTTAAAATCTCATTTATCTCCGGATAACTGAAAGCTGATTGACGCACCATCTCTAAATCTTGAAATCCTGAATTAAAATAATAATTATTGTTTAGCGCGTAACCTTATAGTAAAGCGTGACAAGGCTATCCAGGCCAAACAGAAACAGGTTGCTGGCACTGTTTCATGTTAAACGAAGCTATATCTATTATTTTGTCTCAAGAGACCAAAGATCCGAAATATTGAAATTAGTTGTGGACAACGGGCGTATTTTGTGCGATTGGTTTTATAATGATTCTGTCATTTAGCGTATTTCATCCTGGCTGTACTGAAAAAAGAGGAAAAAGGGTCAGGTACACCTACCCTCGACAAAAAATGATAGTTTATTCATCAGACAAGATCTCCCTGAGACGAACAGCTAAGACTTAAATCTGTGACGTCTCACAAGGCTCAGTTGAAAACCAGCGTCAGGCACCTTGTGGCCTGGCTTTATGCTGAACTAAGCCTACATGGCACAGCCGTGAGGCACGCGGCCAATGATAAGTCAGGAACTGAGTTGAAATGTGCTCCACAGGCCAATGTTTTATCAAACAAACCAAAGCCTCCACTATCAAACTAATTTAATATGGAATCCAGCGCTGTACCGTATATAGATGGTGACTCGGAGAACCAAGGAGTTCTGTAACGTCGACGAGACAGCAGCAAACACAGTCATCCAAAGCGTCACGTCCGATCTACGGCAGACGTTCTAATGAACAATGGTAACAAATAACATCCAAACTGTACTAATATGGATTAAGGATTATGAAAATCATTTTACATGTTCTCCATGTCAGTTTAAGGTACCAGCACTTCAACAATATTCTCGTTCTGAAGAATATGAATTTGAACAGGCTATAGATAATTTACTTTCTACAGGAGTTGTTTCTCAATGTCAACTTTGTTGTTGGACTTATATCCAATGTTTGTCTTTTTGGTGCACAAAACCAAACGGTAAATCCATGGTAAATCATGACTAATTTTAAATTTAAAAGTCTAAATGGTTTTATAAACACTAAACATTCCAATTAGTAGTTTCGAAACTAAACGAAAACTTATTTCGAAAGACTTTCTTCATGTCCACGATTGATTTTATGGATGCATTTTCGTTCGCACTTGCTATTTAAATGACAAGGTTCTCCATTTTGGCATAAATACTGCATCTTACGTTTTTCACTAAAATCATGGAACCTGTTCTCCAATTATTGCGATATTCCGGTAATCTGTCAACCATCAATCTTGATGATATTTGTCTCGTATCACATTGCTATAGCGATTGTGTTGCAAATGTTGGAATTGTAAAAACAGCTTTCATACTTAAGGCTTCATCATAAATATGAAGCTTTAAGTTGTATATCTAGTAATTCATGAAGATAAGCTTGCCTGTTGAAAAGCGTAAACATTAAGAAGGATTTACTAAAATTTAAAACCTTGATTCGGTAGAAAGGGTTTTTGCTCCCTTTCTGCTTGCCCTGCCATTAAATATGGTTGGCTCTATACTTAAGAGTTTGATCGATGGAAATTCTTTAGTCTTAAAGGTCATGATAATTATGAAAAATTCATGACTATTAGACTAATTTTATTGTTAAATGTATTTGCAAAATAAAAGGTGATGCATATATTTTAGAATTTCAGACTAACGCCTCAACTTCGGGATGGGGTATAGCTTGTGATGGGAAAAACAGCTAGTGGTATGTACTTGTAGTCAGAAGGAAAGAGAACTAATGGATTACTTGGAAATAATGGCTGCATTTATTGGACTAGAAATATTTTCTAAACATTTATTAAGTTCTAGTAATATTGAGAATAGATAATGCGAGAACGACTTCTTATATAAACCGCATGATGAGGAAACTTATTAAAAGTATAAGACAATGGTGTGAGGCTTGCAATTTCTTCCGTTTTTTGGTTTGTACATGCGCATTCCATGAATCGAGAACAGTATCGCCGATGCTGAATCGAGACGACTTCACCCCAACATTGAATGTTAACTATCAGACTTTGTCTTTCAAGAATTAGTGAAACTGTTCTTCCAGCCTGATATAGATATTTTCGCTAGTCGTATTAATAAAAAATGTGCTAGAATGTATCATGACACAAAGACCCAGTCGTGTATAATAGAATACATTTTCAATATTTTGTTCTGAATGGTATTTCTATGGGTTTATTCCATTTGCAATATTTCTCTAAACATAGAGAAAGACCATCAGAGACATAGCTAGAGGAATACGTGTTGTCCCGGCATGGCCGTCACAACCCTGGTATCCCTTGTTTACTAAGATTTTAGTAAGTAAACCTGTTGACACTTCATTCTTCTAAAGAATTAATATATATCTAATTTCAGCAACCGTCAGATACACAACCGTATTACCCTGGTTGCCGGAGTATTTTGTGGGAATCTCTATTAAGAAGAAGCATTCCTCCAGTATCGATTTACATAATGTTGGCATCTTTAACCGAGAAATCGATCAAACAATACGATAAGTTATTTGAACATGTGGTATTTTTTGTATGAAAAACAACATTAATTTTTATGAAGTTTCTGTCCCAAATATTAATTTAATTATTTTTTGACGGGTTTATTTGGATACCTATTTAGTCGTAGTGACTCTAGTGAGCTGTTTACCCTACGATTAGTTAAACTTAGATAAAAATTCAAGTAAATTGGTTACTTTACTTGCACTTGTTACTGCACACAGAGTCCAAACCTTATCCAAAATTAAAGTTGACTATATTAGTACCTCATCTAATAATAATATACCTATTAAGATTCCTGGTTTGATAAAAACGTCTAGTATAAAATTAAAATAGTTAATGCTTATTCTAACATATTTTCAGGAAAGTCCCGAAATATGTCCAGCTTAATTTTCAGTAGATCATTTACGCGTAACCGAATCGTTACATATTAATCACAGTTTTCTGTTGTTAGCATCAAACCACATAATAATGTTTGTGCTCAAACACTAAGCAGATAGGTATAGAGTACCTTACAGTCGGTGAAATCAATGTTACAGAATTTTTCTGCTCACAGTACTAGTCATGCCAGTACTTCTTGTGCTCAGAAGATAGGTGTCAATATAGATTTGGTTCAAAAAACTGCTCTCTTGTCTGGCACATCTACTTGCAGCTGTTGCTAAGTTTTATAGCAGGTTTATATTAACTGATGCTAGTGACCTATTTGCTAGAAGTGGTATTTTAAAATATAAACTTAAGTATATGATTGTAATAACCTATCCTAGGCTTAATAATACCAAATTGTGTTCTGTAGGTACCATTTCATTTAATGCGTGTGCTTGTACAATCAACCGATGTTTTAGTTATATATCGCACGGCACACGG
This sequence comes from Agrotis ipsilon, assembly GCA_028554685.1. Taxonomy (NCBI): domain Eukaryota; kingdom Metazoa; phylum Arthropoda; class Insecta; order Lepidoptera; family Noctuidae; genus Agrotis; species Agrotis ipsilon. The sequence continues at coordinate 13,144,476 of CM052955.1, forward strand.
TGCTTTCCTTAATGCATTCATTTCACAAATTACTCTCAATATCTACAAGTGTAAAATCTAATCTCGAGAACGAAACACAGAAACATAATTAATGATTAAACGAACTTACCTGTAAGTGAAGTTCGATCATAATTATGTGAGGTGTTTCGTTCGAAGAGATTAGAATCCCGCCCTCCCAAATTAAACACCCCAAGTTGTGAAATGAATACAATATAATAATAATCTCTAAACTAAATGAAGATTTGAATGTCAGAATAACCTGTCATGCTTTTTATTTTTTTTAGTTGTCTTTGAACTGAGTGCATAGAGGCGACATTGTACGTGAAACTACAAGTGTAAAATCTAATCTCTTCGAACGAAACACCTCACATAATTATGATCGAACTTCACTTACAGGTAAGTTCGTTTAATCATTAATTATAGTAACTTTCCAATATAGCAAATAATAAACTTAAAAGAGCGGTTCTCAATAAAATGAATGACTGAATAAATTCGTTATAAATTACTTCAAATAGGAATAAAATTATAAGGCAAAGAAAAGCAGTTAAAATTTTAAAATCATTAATTTAACCATCTCTTGTAGAACAATTTGAAAAAGCCAATTTTAAATGAATATAAACTTGAGTATAAAATTATACTTGTAATTCTTTAATTACGCAACTGTTTTAATGTTAAAACCACAGCACCGCCGCTAAAGAGGCAATTATAATACAATTTCCGCCGAAATGAAAATTTCAATTAAGTACCTACAAGGTAAAATGAATATTCATATCAATAGACGCTTTTAAGGGTTGTTACAAAATGTAATCGATACCGACCTCTAGTTACATAGAACACCAAAGTTAATAGGGAAAGTAGTCCCAACTTTGTAAACAAGAAAATTAAACGGGATTAAGGCGCTTTATATTTACGAGGTAAGACGGTACTCCTTATTAAGGAGGGAATACAATTACGCAGTTCCAGCAATTTAAGAAGACCTAGCACCGTTTAATTGCACTGGCATAAATTGTCTTTTGAACAGATAATTTCTTGGTAGCGTTTTATGGGCGACTCGTAAAATTCTCAAGCTTTTGGCCGCGGGATATATCCATTAAGTGCTAAGTTGGGTGATATTGTAATCCTTTCGGGTAATTAAGACTCTGATTTAGAACTTACAAATAAAGTAGCTAACGATATCGTTTGCTAATTTATTATGGAAGCCATTTTGTTAGGTATTAGGCTGAGTACGCACCACGATTAAATGCGAGCATTTACGGAATCGCTGTATACGCAAAAGCGTAAAAATACTAATTTCGTTTTCCGTTTTAACTTTGACTTTGGATCGTGCGTTTAACAAACTGGGATGTAAATTTTAAAAAAAATAGCAAGTTGTAATACGTGAATTTATATAGAAATCTTTGCATATTTTGCAGTTCTAGACTAGCGATTATACGCGCATTTACTAGCTTGCCTTTCATCAACTTTATGATACGATGCCGTCAACTGAGTCTTGGCTACAAATACGTATAAACAAGTCACATCCTGACCGTATAAAAGCAGTTAGAGCTATACATACGGTTAATTATAGTACATTTTTATTGAACACTGATCTTTAATTCTTTAGTTTGAATTTGCCTCTGTAGAAAGAGTGTTTTTCAAGAAAGACTTGAAGTTGACGTGTGACGTCAGATTCCAGCAATACATATAAATAAATAACACTACTTTTTGGGGCAGTCGTGTAAAATTATAAAGAATTGTTTCAGTTACATTTTCACTTTCCTGAATAATAAAATTGTAACAGGCCCATGTGTATAATATATTAAGAAATTTAAAAAAAAAGATGCATGAGTTAAAATTAAAGCAAAAAAAAAAAAAAATTTAAATGCTTTTCTGTCTATCCCTGTGTTTAAATAAAAATGCATGGAATCGAACGCAGTTTTCAACAATGTATTGCATTAGAAAAAAAATCCGCACATGTTACCGCTTCAAAATATTTTATTCCGAAACTTGATTCTACATTCCACGCTTACGAAGTCGCGGGATAAAATAAGTATAGTATACCTAATAAAAAGCACACATGCTCGCCATGTTTATTCCGATTAATGGACCAGTCAACAGCAATTTCGAATAAGAAATTATATTCACAGAAGGCGCAGCTTTCTGATTAAATCCCAAGACATTACCATCCATGCCTTGTTAAATATTTACAATTTATACAGATTCCGTATTAAATTTGCAAGGAAACAACTCTGTCTTGCTTTATATTACGTTCTAATCTGATTATACGATACAGATATACTCATAAATAGGTGTGGGAATTAATTTACATGAAGAATTTTATTAGAAAATACGTTGAATAGGTTTCTTGTTCGGGAATCCCTCATGTGGGGGAGTAAGTTGTGCTTAATAAGAAATGGTTTTTGTTTGGTTCGGTTTTCCAAATAAAGCACAAAATTATATTAATTATAGCAAAGGCTTGAGTTTATTCTACTGTATAATTTAGAGAAGATATTGTCTACCTAATTGCAAATAAAAACCAAAAATTGCCAAAAAATAAGACACCAATACCGTCCTATTCTTAATTGAAACGCATAGTACATATGAAAGCACATTTTGGCAAAAATATTTACGTCTTTATTGAAAATTTATCGACGCGTCGAATATTCGAAAACAGTAATCAAAACGCCAAAGACTTTTAATAAATGTCAGGAGCGGCTCCCAAGTGATATATGACTATTTTCGGTGGTGGGACACCCGCCACGTAAACCGCTGCGTCAAGAGCCCTTCATAAAATCGACCTTTCTTGTCGAATCACGATAGCCATCGTCGGTATAACGTTTAAAATGATCCATAAAAGGTAAATATTTCGCCATCGTTCTTTTTGTATCATGAAAAAAGCAATAACCCCATCAAAAAGAATACCGGCAACCGCCACAACTCTTTATCCCGAATCGAACAATGACCCGAATGAATAAAAAACCCTTTATCTGAAAAAGTCCGCCTCTCTGTAAAGATAAATCAAGTAAATCATTTTTAAAGTAAATGTTATCAACGGAATAACTAATTGTCTCATTGTAAATGGAGTACAATATCTCGCAGTTCTTTTGTTTCAGTGGAAGCATTAAGTATGAAATAATGGCGAAGTTCCGTACACAGTAGACAGTTACTTGTCTCAACAATGTTATTAAATCATACACAGAGACGCCGCGACTGTAAAGTATGTAGTGCAAAGCATCGTATTCTCGCGAGTTCGTGACTACCTTCATAAATATCTGCTTTGACGTCACATTCTTATAAGACGGAACTAAAATCAGTGTGTTGCGAAAATGTAAATATATTTTCGGTGGAATGTGACTATGTTTTGATGTTTTAACTTTATGAATACACAAGCTTAACTGCAGTATTTTAGAATGAAAGAAAAAACATTTTAGATGAAATTATTTGTATTTAAAGAAGTCTGTTTATTTTGAAAATTATTCGTTGTCGTATGAATTCCAGTACCAAAATACGTGTACCTACTGGATCAGAGTTATCTTTATCCTTATTCGAATGTCATTGATTAAGGGTTAATTCATAAATGTAAACTAGATTGTTTTTTTTTAGATTTTTATTCTCAAAGAAACAAAAATAAACTCGTTTAACTCTTATTTTATCCACCCAAAAAATATTTTAGATTTCTGTAGAAAATAATAAAACTCTTTTAAAATCAACACCAGCTTGAAATTTTAAAACAACATCGGAAAATAGACATGCGTTACTAACAAATTCTGAGCGTGTGTGCACGTGCAGTGCCTTGAGCGTTGCGCGATAAATAACGCCATCTGTCACCTCGCAGATAAACGGATCCTCTCGCATTGACACTCTATTAAGCCTGCTTACTTCGAGGTGTGAACTGTCATACTAATACGGGGAAAGGTTCTGGTTTACCATTGATAAAACTAATTTATTTTAATGGTTATTTTCTATAGTTAGGAATGTAAATTGTCGATTTCGGTATACATACCTACTTATTGAAGCTCTTTTAGTCTTGGCATTTTTTTATCCGTTACATAATTTAATGAATCTGCATTGGAAAACTCAATCGTTTTTCTTACCTTTTCTATATAATGGTCTCAATGCATAGGATCCCCAAGGTACTCTTTTCTTGTGTCTTCTGGTCAGATCATCTCACCACCTCTTCATGTGCCGACTTCAACGGCGCGCAGTTCGCGAATTCCTTCCTCAACCAGCCATTTTCTTTTTTTTAGTATGAGGGTTCTCGCAGTTCAATCTAAGGGCCTATGCACCATGTTTTTTATTCGCGCGTTTTTGTCAAACAGCAGTTTGTTGTCGCGATAAAAAGTGACAAACGCGCGTTTGCATCGCGTCTGTATCGCTACAAACGCGCGTCAACGGCGAGTTTAATAAACGTGATGTGCTGTAAAGAAGTTTTGTGCTGCTTTCTACATCCGCTATGATATTTTAAAATAATTTTACAGAGACTAATAAGTCGTAATTCTTGTGATAATGATAGTACATATTATTTAATCAATGATCATCAAACAAAATCTTTAAAAAGTTAGGTATCATTTGTCAATCATCATGAGTAACGTGTGTGTTAATCTAACGGTCTCAAAGCCATTGACGAATGATACTCCGTGATCGGAATCCTGTGGTGCCTTAAATGTAAGACCTCTACACAGGGTGATCAGCTACCTATCATAATAGCACTGATGGTGATATAATAATCAAGCTTGTTGCCGCTAGTAGAGGGACGGCAGAAATGCAACATCTTAATTTTTATAGTTTCAATTTAATTTCCTATTGGCCCGTTTCTTCGTTCCGTCAACGAAGAAAGATAGTAGGCCTTCTGGCCCGCGCTGTCGACAAGTGAGAGACTTTTAAATCACCATGAGAACTTTGCCTAAAGATTGCTATACAAAGGTTTCTTTATAACCTAAACTCGTAAAATAATAATTATGTTTTACAAACTTTTACCGAAGTATAGTGATCAAAGTTTTATTTGAACTGAATCAAATATTGTGACCATTCCGAAAATATTCCTATAAAAAGAAAGAGTGATCCTAAATTCATATAATTTAACATAATAATAGGTATTGTAGAACTCGCATAGTCAGCACTCAGGGACTGCGGGCATTTATCATTAGGTAGGTACATTTCTTTTTTTTTGTGAAAGGTCGAAAATGGTAGGCATTATCTTTACCTTCCTTTTTCAGAAAATTATGTACAGTTGTAGTAAGCTTAAGTGGCTTAAGTATATGTTAGTTAGGATTTTCTCAACAAAAATTTTCTCTATACGAGTATATCACTCGTATAGAGAAAATTTTCCGTGGATAAAAAGAATGCGGCCTTTAATTGCTAGAAGATTTTTGTAACGGTTTTTTTTTTTTAAAACATATTAGACTACTTTAAGAAAACATAGTTTTAAACAAGACGCAGCAGGCCAACTCTATAGTAAATTAGTGATAGAAAATAATAAGACATTTATTTTCATGTCATTGTCACAATTTTATGTAGCTTATTAAAATCGTAGACTAACAGATCGTTAATAGAATTATTAGAGTATGTTTCTTTTGATGACCTTCAAATTTTCATATCTTTCTTAATCCGCTTTGTTTCGTTGTTCTCTTTGTTGAAATTTGGACCCTGGATTAGATTTTCGGCAAATTCATTATCTTTCTATATTGAAATTCTAAGAAGCCTTCCTTCATTTCTTCATGTGAGATTTTGTGATGTATTGACAGCAAAAAACTTGCATTGTATAACACTTAACAGATGAACTGTGCCAATAGTATACCTCTACCTAACTCTTTGGGGAGTACAGACATAATGTGTAATTTCTTGTCAAAATGAGTACCAAGTACAAAATAAAACAGTCGTCTACTTGTTACCCTGTCACAGTACCATCCAAAATAACATTATTTCTCGACAAAATACAGATATTGGGCGTAAAATGACGGGACGACATCATACTTTATGTAGTACGGTCGGAGTCGTAAAACTTTACATGTGAAACAAAATAGCAATATATTTTCGCAGATAGGTATTTTCCGCTGAGAGACCGTCGATAGGTGATTCGGCAGGAAATTGACACTTATGCCTTTTTTCATCGAATAATGTAGGAAATCCATCTGATAAAAAACTAAGAAAAAGCTAGGCAGATGATGATGAGCTGGCTAACTAGTTATCTTTACTGGCTAGTAGGCTAGCTGGACATAGGCCTCTCCCAGTCTGTGCCACTTCACCCTGACCTCTGTCATCGGCATCCAGTCGTTTCCAACCACCTTCTTGAAGTATTTAAGAACTATTTATTTAGAGTAGAATTGCATTATTGACCACTTAACTTTTTATTTAAAGCATCGAGGAGTGCTGCCGCACCAACTGGTCCGCATATTTTCTGTACAAGTTCATATCCCGAGATCAGCAGCAAAGCAGCGGCAGGGACAGTATTGATGCAAAGCAGCATTGCCGCGTTTACCGCCTTGTTCGGATTCAGCGCGGCAGCGCAGCACTCCGCAGCACCATAGTGGTAGCACTGCTGCGGCATTTATGACTTTATAAAGCCACGTCAAACAATTTTTTACCACAGCGGCTTATTCAATCTGAGAGCCAATTAAAATGTGGAATTCTTCGTGCGGAGAACATACCTTTAATTCCAATTTAATAAAGGATTAATATTTTAATTATAAAATCTGCTCAAACATGAGTGCCTTGGTGCTTATTGGGTAAACGGATATTAAAATAGGGATTTCTGAAAATATAGGTAGCCATCTCTTATCCCTACTCTGGACTTTGTTTACTATCTAATCATATTCAGCTTTATCCTATAGGCAGATATTTTCATGTAGCAACAAGGCCATACACGGACTACTTGCAGCAGTCATTATCGAGTGCTTCAAGCAGCGAGCTCCACGCAAATTGCAGTCTTCTATATATGTAAATACACAAGACATGGAACCGGCCGAGCTGTTGACGATGGCCCGCTAAGCTGGAAGAGGTAATAGGTTGATTGCTACGATGTCTTATTCATTTGAATAGTTCGGCTTGTTACTCCCGCAGCCGCACCACTTTTTCCTACGCTGAGCGAAAAAACAATGGATGGAACTATTATAACTTCCAGCTACTAAATCCGCGCTTGCGGTGCGGCCAAAGCCTAAGTATAGCGCGGTTCCCACCGCGAGCGGAGCGGGCCCGTTAGTGACTTATAGAGCAAACAGCTTACATTGGTTTCCATTTCCATTAACAAAGAGTCGAACAGAAATGAATGAGAGATCGAAATAAGTAAAAATGAGCTCGCTCTGGACGACTGAAGTCATTCTTGTTGGACACGCAAACCATTTTCATAAGAACGAAATCCGCTCCGTTTACCCATTACCGGCTCAGTGGAAAACGGGCATTAGGTCTTTGTTGCAAAAGTTAAACTTATAAGTTATCAAAACTACACCACGAATAAAAGCTATCTATTTGAAAGCTCGCGTTTCCAAACAACGTACGTGTAGTGCAGTAGCCCTGACTTGTATCGTTCACAGAGAGGACACTCGGACACACTCGACACGGCAGCCCGTCGCCGGCTGTTCGCAGCCAGTCGAGTACCACTGTCCGGCAGTGCCCGAAAGTGCCCGACAGTGCCCGACAATACCCGACAATGCCCGACGCCCGTTTACCAACAGTTGTTATATTATAACTGGATATGGACAAATATGTATTTAGGGTTTTCTACGATAATAGTGAACATTATTATTGTTTCTAACTGCGTCGTAGAAGCTGTCGCAGCATGCAAACACAGTTTTGTGAGTTGCATTCTGTTTAAATTGGAAGTTGATGCCAAGTTAGTGGGGTAAAGTTTAGGCCGATGATCAGGGAATGAGAAAAATGCTGGATGCTGCACCCGGTTATCTGGAAGTTTCAACATACTTGGGATACAGATTAATATTTTAAAATAGCCGATAGGCAGGCACGCTTGATGATAGATACCCTTCAATTTTTGAATGGCTAGCGACCATCCACTCGCATAAGTCGCTGGTCCAACGATAGTCGTCAACCTGTGTCAAGTATCCCCAGCGAATGAACCAGTCTATGACTGGAGATCTATGATGGAGATATTCGCCGAAAGTATACCTCCGTTGGTACAGCGTCCTTCCTGCTTTCTTCATGCCCTCAAAAATGGCGTGAGAAATTTCAGGTGCTACTTTGGTGTTACAGGAGTTTATAGGCTACGATAACCGCTTTCAAAAAGGCGGGCCAAATTCTTGTTTGTCACCTTTAAGTTTTTTTTTTTATAATAACCTATTTTGTGTTCCACTGTTGGGCTTAATCCTCCCCTTTTTCCTTCCAAACCGCTCTCTATTTTAGGAAATTTCTGGCCATGTTTGCCCCCCGAACATAATTTGTGATTATTGAGATGAAAAATAAAAAACATAAATAAGATATTATTCAATAAGACCTAACCTTTTCTAGTAACTTCTGATGTACTAACAACGCAAATTCTACCTACTGTCTACATCAATACTACAAGAAAAAAATATATACAACAATGCTAAAGGAGATCCAGTTTCGTTGCTTTTGTATGAAAGCTGTACCTACACATTTTGATAGACATTTATGAGACAAACAATGGACTCCGCTAACATAATCCCACACGTCACATGGCACGACATGACGACGACATATTTGCTATGTTCGTGTTTTTGTTTTTTTTTTCATTTATTATTTTGTAACATCAGTTAGATATGTAGACAGAAAATGTTAGCTACATCTATGACACAAATCAGAAATGTTATGTCGACACGGTTGGTGCCAAGTGTCCGAGGGGTCGACTGCTGTGCTGCGTGTCACAGGTTAGATTCCCGCACGGATATTTGAGTGGTCTACGGTATTTGATCCGGGTCTGGGTGTTTGGGTTTATATTTATGTATGTGTAGGGTTTGTATTTATGTACTATGTATATTATATGTTTTTGTAAACAAAATCACAACGACACAAAAAAATCATATTGTTGGGCAACTTCTTTAAAATAATAAGCAGAACTTAACTCCTGCAATCACGGAAACAACTATCAGGAAGTCCCACCAAACACAATCGACTGGTACGTATTGGTGGATCCTCCAACTAAAACACTAAAACGAGGTATAAAAAATTGGAAAAAGTTTCTTTCTTAGCCTAAAAACTCAATATTTAACGAAGTAATTCTTTAAAAATATCAAATTATGTAACGACTGATCAACGTATTCAAAGAAACAAGTATCATACTTAGATACGGACTAGAGCTGACTGCAGCATGATTTAAACACTCCCGATCACAGCATTAAAGTTACAAAGTAAAGTGCAAATTCTGTCATGTTCCCATATCAGCATGATCTATACTGAGCACAAGAAAATGCTGCTTCCCATCCACTTCATACAATTTACGACTCCCCAGGGCAATGTGGAACTTGTCTATTCAGAATCTGGAAATATGGCATCTTTATAAAAGTATAACATTATTTTTACATACATTATGTTAACAAGCCCGAGTCGTGTAACTTCAAGCAAAATATTCGCTGGTTCCAAAGTTTTTTTTTTTACGTGGTAACATCATCGAATGAGTCATCCTCACTCAGGCCAGAGCGGGAAGGACTGTCAGACTCATACTGGCTAAAATCCACAATGTCCTTCAGTAGCCCTTTACGCACCAGGGCCACGGTTACCTGGTGAGACAGTACCGCGACCCCGGCAGGACCGATGCTACTTTGAGACTTATAAACATGTACCTACACATTTCTTACATTTTTTATCCATTCTTGTTACACCACCTATTATTTCTCCCTACGCATTCTCATTTCGCCTGTACCAAATAGGTTACTACATTGTTATACAGGAGTAAACAATACAAGAAAATGAAACGCACGTCGTTATATTATATTCCTGTTTTGATTTGATCGATTATTTTGATTTAAAATACACTAGAAACAAAATCGTAGAATTATCTACTACTTTTATATTTTTATACGCAATAACGTCTGCGTCGCGTAAAAAATTAAATCTACTACTTTTGTCCATTCTTTTTTATTCACTAACTGTTACCAGCGGTTTCATCCGCTATAACTCTAAAATTATCCCGTAGGAACCTAAAAACGATTAAACTAACATAGTAACTATCTGAAGTGGGACTGGGCGGGTCACGTCAGCCGCATGAATGCTGACCGCTGGGAGAAGGCCGCCACACAGTGGGTGCCTGGAGGTGGACGGCGCCGCCGAGGCCGGCCCAGAAAGAGGTGGAGAGACGAGTTGGATTCGTACCATGAGGGCTGGTTCGAAGTGGCGCTGGACAAGGACTCTTGGAAAGTCTTGGGGGAGGCCTTTGCCCAGCAGTGGGACAGTGTGGGCTGAACAAAAAAAAAAGTAACTATCTGTTAATGTGTACAGAATTTCAATCACATCCGTTCAGTGGTTTTTGCGTGAAAGAGAAACAAACATCCATCCATCCAAACGAACTTTCACGTTAATAATATCAATAGGAATTAGGATAGGAAGTGGGATAGTAGAATGGGAAGTAGGATTTCAGCAGATACCTCCTTCTTTAGACATAAATACTTCACATATTAGCAATACCAACATAAAACTCTCTTTCTTCTTTTCTTTAATTTTCAATACATTATGTAGCAATTAATTGGCATGTAATTTAAGATCAGTTTAAGAAGAAAATAACAAGCAGTCATTTTATGTATATTAATAAAACTCTTATGATGAAAGGTTCTTAATTGTTCATGCTTCAATGTTCAGAGACGGTATAATTATATTACGTATGCTTTCGACATATTTTCCTCAAATAATAACACGATATTATTTTATGAAGGATACGTGAAACACGCTTAAATATTTTATTCAATATTAATGCCTTAAATCTGGAGGCCAATTAATAAAATCTAACATGTACCTAGATCCTGTCTGTGCGGTCATTATAGGCTATTTAAACTATTTTGTACAATAAACAACATTTTCCGAAAGCATTGACTTAGAATGTCCAAAATTAAAAGAAGAATGGGCAATAATCATACGACAATAACAAAAAGAGATATTGTCACAGATTTATCGTTACAGAGCGGCCTAAAAAAGTTTCACAACAAATAAAAGTCGGTAGACAGTAGGTCAGTAGACCACGGTATACAATTACCGGGCGACAGTTATCTGCCCGAGGCTCACGGCTCTATGTTCTAGCTCATTTCACTGCCACCCCAACAGGATGGACGGAACTTAATTTATGTGACGCCATCTTAATTATACGTCTGTGTCGCATTCAAATGCAGATAAATCATGCGTTTTATTCAACTTTATTACGCAGTAAAATGTTTATGAAATCTTTGGTTTATGAGCTTTGCCTGCGGTCAACAGACACGCCTAACGATGTACTTACTATTATACAACAGTGAATGCTGATTTTTATCAAAAATGAGTCCACACGCAAAATATATTTTAGTACCTTTTGTCCGTGACTTTGTCTGTTTATGTCCGGAAATTGTATTACAAGAACGTAGGCATATATGCCATCATCATCATCATCATCATCTTCCTGCCCTTATCCCATTTTACTTGGGATCATTCTCAGTATCATTTACTCCTTTTTCTTTCATATCCTTACTTATACAATCCATCCATCTTTCCTTTGGCCTTCCTCTTCCTCTCCATCCATCAATATTCATACTCATCACTCTCTTAGTCACATGAGTGTCATTCCTCCTCATCACATGTCCATACCAAGATAGACAATTCCCTTTCACTTTTTCAATAACCGGCGCGACTTTCAAACTGCCCCTTATAAACTCGTTCCTTACTTTAACCATTCTTGTCACTCCCACACTATCGAGAAAAAATATAGCTTCTCATGGAGGTGAATACCATTTCGAGTTTCAATAGTTTTGATGAGATTAATTACATTTATCTTACAAATCAATTTCAACGCTGTAATTAGAACTTAAAATTCCTTTCAAAGAATAATCGGCCTGTATCGAACCATACGTTATGTGCGTATACAAAATCTCGTAAAGTAATTAGGGATGACCTCAAACACTGCCTACTCTCATATTCTATGGGTACTGCATGTTGCCGTGTTTCCACTTAGGTGTGATGAGGGGTTCGGGTCGAATTTAATTCAAGCTAAAAGGCAAGTCATGATGACCGTCTGACGCCTGACAACCTAATGAATACCGGATGATGAAAATTTTATCGAACCCAAATTGTTTACGTTAGATAACCGGCAAAAAATACTGGAGGTTCCCAATAAAATTATCTGAAATTGAATGTCCATCCTAGATCTCTCAAAGACTATATCTGGATGGCTATTGAAACGTCTTAAAACCAGGCTTGTTCCAGTGAGTGAACGAGATGGCGCTAGACAACTTGTATAGCTCTGTCACTTTCACTCACTGGAATAAGCCTGGTTTTAAGACGTTGTAATACCCCCGCTGAACTTTGAAAAATACCTCTAATCTATGTAATTTTTCTCTGAACTATACTGACCTCAGCCAGTTTTTTAAAACATAATTGAAGTTTCCAAACGAATAAATAAACGTACTCGCGAAAATAAATTTAATAGAGCGAAAAATAAGACCATAGATACGCCGACATTATTTATCGAAATAAAATCACAAGCACAAAAGACCAAGCCGTTTACATCCTTGTTTATCTCATAGATTTATTTATTCAACAATTTAGAGGCAAACAACAAAAATCAGAGGATATTCCATCAATGTTCGCAATAACCGAACAAGGCAAACACTTGTAAAACAACACAAACATAATAAACGACACCTGTTACTAGGTTCACTTTCACTTAGGCTTTTTTTACACGCACGTGACGTTATGCAAATATTAGATATTTCGCGGCACAATATTCCGTGGCAATTTGCAGGGAAATTGGGCAGGAAAGCAATTGATATTCCTATCTCGTTTGGGAATTTTCGCTGGGTATACTGTTGAATCCACTTCTGATTCACCATTTACTTGTAGCCCACATCTAACATCACACTTTTGGTGTTCCAGAATAAAACACACATACGAACATCTTCTTCGAGTTCCTGATCTTCTAGTACTTATAAACTATTTGCACAGCTTTTATCGCGGGCTCTGAGCGCGGCGACTGAATCAAGAAATTCTGTAACGAAAATAAACCTAACACCCCGCATTGTCTCGTCGTTTCAGTTCAGCAGACTTCAGGCAGGTTTCACTTGAGTGACGTCACTGACCACAGTCTAAAAAAATTGAACAAATTGATAAAAAAATGCTATGCAATTGCTTTACCGCGGCAGTGTCAGAGTGCCATACACTTTTTTTTCGTATTCCACATTGAGTACTCACCTTAGTGTGATAGAGAGAAAGACAAAATAACAATTTCTTTTAAACATTCCTGCTAACTTTTATTGGGAGTCGACGACACCCGACCAAAAGGTATGTAGCCTAAAAACAAGCCTTACATTAGTCACCTAAAATATATTATATCTCACGTTTTTAAGGTCTGGTCACCCATCTCAAGGCAGATTTCGGCAAACGTTGCTTTACTTTAGTCCCATAAATATCTAAAGAAATCTCTCTCGGAAAATTGGTTGGTACTATTGTACGGCCAACTTCACTAAACAACAACTTACTAAATCAAATACTTACCATTTTCTTTCCATATTCACGACACACTCTGATCTATTTATCGAAAGCTCAATTATTTTTTACTAAATGAGTTTTACCTTATAACTTCATGTGTCTATAGATCTGTACAGGCTGAACAAACGTGTTAGTATTAGACAGCAGATGGTGCGTTCCAAATCGAACTACTAGTGTCTGCCAATAGTATCCCTCGTTCGCTTTCGTTTGTAAAACTTTGCTTTGTCGATTTATTGGAATCTCGTACTCTTTGTAGACTGTTTGTAGTTTATTTGAGCATTTATTTTTATTGTAGACATGCAAAGGAGTTTGTACCAGCTGTACGGATCTATTTTCGGCAAAGTTGGCGTAATAGCTGACTAATTGACTGCTGTGCTGCGTGTCACCGCCGGTTCAATTTCCACACAAGACATTTTTTATATCTATTAGTAGTTGTTACGGCTCTGGGTGTTTGTGTATGTGAGTTAAAATGTTTGTAAACGCACACACGATGCAGGAGAAAAGTCCTAGTACGCAGCAACGTTTGAAAAAAGCTAACATCTTCTAGGTAAGGCATTGCTATCGAGTTTGATCCATGCCTCGGAAAGCACGTTAAGTCGTTCTTTAATAGTAGTTATGAATACGGTATCGTATTACCCAGTTACTGGGATGTGGAGGTCAGATACGCAGACAGCTCCACGAAAATACTGGTTTTCAGCTGCATCCGGTAAAACTAAAAGACGACCTTAACATGGTAATATTATAGAACTAGCTGTGCCCGCGACTTCGTTCGCGTGGATGTCGGAATCGAACAATGTATTTTTTTAGTTCAAAGCGCTTAATTCTGGCCACGTTTTTCATATAAACCCTGTATTTAGAATTTTCTAAGATTTATCAAGAATATTTGACACTTCTATTCCAGGTTTATGTAGAACTATTTTTCCTAATGCCCGCTCTATGCACTCCACTTCACTCCACTCCACTCCCCTCCGCCCCACTCCAGTCCATTCCAGTCCATTCCAGTCCATTCCAGTCCATTCCAGTCCATTCCAGTCCATTCCAGTCCATTCCAGTCCATTCCAGTCCATTCCAGTCCATTCCAGTCCATTCCAGTCCATTCCATGTAATGTAGTTTTTCTATTCGAAGTTAGATCGCGCGACTGACGTACGAAATCAATGTGTGAGACCAAAGTGCACCCGTAATTTTACTTCTGAAACACTTTAAATTCAAATATCTTTTGATAGACTGAACCGATTCCGATGAAACAAAAACTAAATTCCTCTCCAAGTTACGCTTAATCGTTGTGTATAAAAGTTATCTACATTAATTTCGTACATTTTATGTGATACCTGGACAAATACACAGACAAACAGATAAACAGACAAACAGACAAAAATTCTAAAAATGCTAGAAATGGGTTCTATTGGTTTTCCTTTAATACCCTGGCTATATTTTTTGAGTTTTTTTTTAATGTACAAAAATAACTTTTCTACAGTTTTATTATATGTATAGATATAGATAGATATAGAAGAAGATAGATAGAAGATAGATATAGATATAGATAGATAAGTTACAGAAAATCAAACGAAAATCCTTGCATCCCGGGCAGGGCGGGAGGGACTGCCAGACTCGTACTGACTAAAATCCACGGTGTCCTGCAATAGCCCTTTACGTTTCGGAGTCACGGTAATTCGTTAGTCCCGCGACCCCGTCAGGCTTCCTGTAGGCCCTCTATAGAAGGGCCCGTAATGCTGACACTCTTTGAGGAGCGTGTGATATATGATAATATATATACAATAATAGTAGAAAAAGTACATTTACAACAATTGATTTCCGAACGAAATCAATTGATGTTCTAATATTTATGAAAATATAAATTAAGGTTACAAATAAATACTTGCTATATTGCTAAATTATCTAATCAAGTTTTAAAATGTTTCCATTACACAGAATTTACTAATTATTACTTATTTTATTAGTTATTTAGCTACAATGTATGTCAATCTGCCATTGGCCAAATATGGCGGCAATCTTTGACGGATGGGGACGATTCTAAGTTTATAAAAATGGATGTACCGCCACATTCGGGGTTATTATGTTGTAATAGTTCTAAGAGTTAAGATAGTGTGATAATTACAAAGTGTGTACCTGTGTTCTACAATGAGTATGAATGTAAGTTAATTGATATGTATTATACTAAGAATGTTACTGATATATTGTGTTTTATAATGTGTATACTGATAATGTATATTGCCGTGGAGTTTCTTTCTCCTTTCTTCTCCACGAGGACCTAGGGTTTGCGAAAGGAGGTAGCTTGATAAATAAATGCTTAGTATTCTCTTTCTGTGCTTTTCATCACGAAACCCATTCCCATACATAATTCACCAGAAATATTTCACCGTGACTATCCTCATAACCAAAGCTTGGTTATTAAATATATATAAATACCTACATATACAGACATACATCTACATTCTCACAAGCGCGTGAGACACAACGCACCGTCGACTAGGGCATGGTCCATGGTCGGACAGCAAGTGTAAATTGGATAAAACAGAACTATGGTGTTAACATTTCAAACTACTACGTACAAGAAATCCTTTTGAATAATTTAACATCAATGAATATGTGAGTGACCTATTTCTAAGTCCATTCACTCCGCTATTACTATATTTAATGTTATTGACTTTGCCTACAATTGTCTGTAATTGTACACAACAGGAGCTCCATTTCTTCCCTTGTTCCATCCAATTAATTTTAACAATATGCGTGTACATAAGGAAATTCAGGAAAAAAACAGGGTTTGATCCTATCTCTGTAATCGCGTTACATACAGATTTGGGGATTTCGGGCTCCTGAAAATATTAAATATCGTGTGTTATAATTGTGTATGGTTAATTATTTTTACAAACCAATTTGAATATTAAAATAACAGATAGGAAAACTGTAATATAATAATAGCATTATAATAATTATATATTTAGATACTAGCTTACCTAGAACTTCGCTAGGCGGCAGACAATATTATTTTTAAAAATAGGTAGAACGATAAAAATACTTTACATAAAAAAAAAATTGTAGGGTTTTTTTCTCTCTCTCAGTCGAGCTTCCTCGGAGGAGTGTAGAGTCTAGAAAGTTTTATATACATACAATGATTAAACTACTGTGTTAAGAGAAGCGCTTCAGATGGCGCCATCTATCTTGTCTATTTATAACTGTACATATTCACATTAATACCACTGCTGGTTCTCACATTAAAACTATACTATATATATAACTATATAACCCAACACAAACCTAGTCTTTGATTTTTTTATGGGGGATCAAGCATAAGATCCACCTAAACCAAAATTCTTTCATGAAAGCTCAAGCAACATAAAACCCAAATCACGTCTTTCCAACAATTCGTATACAACGTATAAGTCAAGAACACGACCTTATTAAGCCTAGCTCAGTCCCTAACAGCCATAATAAGATCATGGAGGAATTTATATAAGCGGAACTATTCAAGTATACCAGTATTACCCATTACTAGAGGGGACGACCGCGCTCTCTGTTTAATATCGATATCGACTAAAGATGTTTGTTGACAAATGAAATGCCAATTGCAGAGTCTATTCCGTATTGAGAAGCGGAGACTTCGATATCCTTTGATTAATGTTGTTTTGTATATTTATTATTATTATATTATTTACTGGAACATCAAACATCTTTTGGGAATTCCGTTTTGTTTGAAAGATGATGTCTGAAACATTTGCTTTCCTTTAATATTTTTATTTGCTTTCATGTTTGAATAATAATTTTCATTGAGTTTTTCATTGATCAAATCTTTTGAAATTCACTGTTGTGAATGCACCTTGTAAAAATTAGGTATTCTGCAATCTAACTACATACTTAGAAGTGAAAGTTTCCTCCGAACTGCATGAAACAATCGGTTATTTTTTTTTATGACTTATCTCATTTTACATTGGAAAAAAAATGTGTTTCAAAAGTTCTTTTAAAAGCAAGATAATATTACTTTGACAGTATTTTCTAAATAAAACGTAAGAAAATATTATTTCTGTTTACATTGAAATACCTAGGTAACCCACGTTATGAATTAACTCTTCATAGAAATATTATATACGAGTAGGATAGGAAGCCTCTAAGTTAGCATTTCCTCTGAGCATGTTGCAGTGCTTCTTTTCAATATCCCAGGTACGTATAATATCAGTAATATTATATGGAGCTGACATAAACCTGCGACAATTTAATATATTCAAGAGTCTTCTTTGCTTTATATTTTTCATACATGCATGAGCGATAAAAGATTTGGTTGATATATTATCGTAAGTTGATTTTAATATCATTTTCAAGAAACTTACCAGAGTTGAGAATTTGCATTCAAGTGATATTAATATTCATTCCAAATTCGCGTTTTATTTCAAATTAATGATAGGAACTGTTTGAATAGGATCATTCTCCTACTTTATTTTTTGTGTCTGAGAAACAATCTCGTTTGAAACGACGGTTAATAACGCAATATCAACAATATTTTAAGAGACGATTTAAAACAATTATTGGAAAATTGAAAAGTGGTTTAACGGATCGCCGTCTGGCGTATTATTTGTTGTAACAGATCGACTCGGCCCCAGGGAGCGGTTGGAGAGCTCGCAAGGCGACGGATTTCACGCCAACGTGCCGCTGCCTCCCGTCTCTGAGATGCCGGGCCCGCGCTCACTGTCCGACACAAAACTCGATTGGATATCGATTTGATAAATAGTGTGGCTAATCTCGACTGTTATTATATCAAGCACGAACTAGCGGACCATTTAATTATCGCTTATAGACACATCACAGTGTTTGTCTACGTAATTATTTCAGCAGAAAACAATTTCCTTTTTCAGTGACACAAATACGCCAGTTTAAAAACCCTCATAATGGAAACGTTTCACAGTGAAAATGAGTATTTTCGCTTACACTGAAACTGAACAAAAATGCTGAGTCCGCGCTCTGGCGAGCTTAATCAAACGCTGAGCTTCGTCTGTACAAAAACGTTTACCAAACGTAATATTGAAAGAACGAGTTTTAATTTAAAGAGTCAATGAAGAGTAAGAACATAGGTTCAATCAACTATTGTGAGTTTTAAGGCCATAAAGTCTGCTGGTAAGAACAGTGGAGATACAACGACATACCCTAATCTACTTGGATCAAGTTTGTACACAATTTATATAACAATAGAGTGTACCTATTGGAGCAAAGCACACAAACACGGAAGCCTTTTCATGCCGTCGTTCAGTATTTCGTGAGCATTGTTCGAAACGGGGTTGCTACAGTTAGTGCCACGATTTAATAAAATACAATTTCAGAGGACAAAAGGCTAAACCACTGACAATTCACAATTTTTCAAACATTTCTATGACCGCAGAGCATGCAATAGTATTTTTAAGTGCACTCGCCAAAAAATGCCAAAAAATGTAGGTATGCGTAGCGTCATTACTTAAAAGTTTTATGCGGTATAATTTTTATTTCACTACCGTTACAGTATTCTTTTCAGTTTACCTCCACAGGAAACACAGACGCACGGTTTCATATATTTAGGTATATTTGTGTAATTAACATAGATACATTCTTTTTTTAAATCAAAATCCAAAAATTAAGATTAACGTCCAGCAAAGTAAATAAATGACAATGTTAGTTTTAAATAGCTTATTTCGTCCGTTACTTAATAGTGGTATCTCCCCCACAGACCCATTAGCGCATACAGGATGTCCTTAAGCCGCAGCCGTACGCTCACGTCATCAAAATAAAACGTATCCTCATCAGAACGGTAGTTTAATGGCTGTAAGCCCGCTCTTAAACCGGGGAGCGCTCTCGGCCCCAATGAAAACTGTTCGTCTTACAAAACAAACTAAATACCAGGGATGTTTGTACTCCACGTCAAACGTTGTTATACGTTGTTATCCGTTGTTTGTTGCTTCTACAATACATTTAGATTCTCCTCATGATAAATATTCTGTACAATTAAATACGTCGTTGTTTGTTGTATTTCTACATATACTGTGTATTGTTTGTACTGTACTAACATATAAGTATCATATTCTATGAGTTTACTGAGAAATATACTTGTCCAATGATGTTTTTCGTATAAAAAGGGGTCGTTATATAAAATGGGACCAAGGAAAAGGTGAAAAAGCAAGTAGTTTTCTCAAAACGATGTTATTATTTACTGAAATACGAACACGTTATTCAGCCTCTGTTACTAACGGATAATTTTGGTTTATATTAGTATAAAAGTACTTGAAAAATCGATTGAGGTTTGTATTGGTTGTCATTGAAACTCTTTTTAGTTTTAATATTCACCCAAATTCTTGGCAAATATCCACATTTTATTACATGTTAACTAGAATTTTGTAATCGTAGGCACCGGTATTAACACGCCCATGTTGTGCATAAAGAAAATTCCAATAAAATCTCTATCTCAAAAAATGCTGAAGCAGAGTTCGATGAAACTTGCATTAATTCCCTAGGGTGAACGATCCTAGTACTAGTACAACAAAAAACCATTTTGAAAATCGCTCTCCACATTAGCGAAGTAAATGCGTAACAAACACGCAAAAATTAAAGCTCATCATGTCTTCCAATCTAGGGGCAAATTAATAACAATGCTCACATAAATAAAAAGTACTGGCAGCACAAATTGATGAAATTTTTATGGGACCTAACACTGGCAAGTATCCCGCAACGAACAACAAAGAATCACACAATCGACTAGAACTCGGAGTAATCGATGTACATACCTAAAAAAAAAAAAAAAAAAAACATACCACCGAATTGAGAACAGATAAATATCTGTTGAACGCTCGTCTAAAAATAGTGTAGTTGCAAAACGACCCTTATACCAACGTGAAATGTCGTTTTGACGTTGACAGTTTGACTATAAGGCAGTAAGCTAAGGCAGTATGAGTTTATATACGGAACGAATTCCATTGCATAAAAATGAAAAAAAAAACTGAACAAAGAGCTACAGCGCATACAAGGCAGAGCACCGGTTTTATCAATTTGTTACCAGATACGTTCAGGAATCGATAGCTATTAGAGCGGGATACCATGCGTTAGATCCGAGCGTGGTAACTTAGGAATAGTTAACAGTTTGTGGCCGGCGTGGGCACAGTGGCCAGACAGCACTGATTTTAGCTTACTACACTACAACTAGATGCGGCACAATACACATAGTTGTGTCGGTCGACGTTCAGCCAATAAGCGATGTTCATTCAGTGATGTCTGTCGATTCTGTTCATTGTTTGCTGCAGCGTACATATTGATGAACAGACAGTGTATGCTCGCCTTAAGTAGACTTCTCACACTACTTGATTTTGACCGTCATATTTGACTGCTGCTCAAAATGTTTGTCTTAAAATTTTTCGTGTAGTTATCATTTTGTATATTCTCCGCTATCATGAAGTGGGCGAAGGGATCATTTTTGCTTTGGCCCTTTGTCTTTATCATGCCTCGTTTTATGTTTACACTTTGGTCATAGAACCACGAGGCATGAACGGCCATATAAGCAGGTACTTCAAGCACTTCGCCACATGTCTTCTGCCAAATGGCTTGGACATAATGAGCCTTATCATTTCTTCTTTGGAAGTGTGCAAAGGACTGCACACCTTTGTTTAAGCGTGGTAAAATCATCAAATGAGTCCATCCACCCAGGGCAGAGCGGGAGACAATGTCAGATTCCTACTGACTAAAATCCACGGTGTCCTTCAATGTCCGTTAACGTTCCGGAGTTACGGTAATTCGTGAGTCCCGCGACCAGGACTGCACGCCTGCCGAACATTGTCTAATTAGATGTCAGACTGCTCAACTGTTTCATCAGTCTATCGCCCAGAGATCATTGCGTGCCTCTGACGTCTGAAGCGTCTATATTAGTAACCTGAGGGCTTGTTACCTTTGATGTTCAGTCGATTGGAACTGTTCATTGCTTGACAGGTATTGACTGTCGATAACAGTTTATTGCTTGTTATAAAAAAAAGTAATAAATTGAGAGTGGGCATAATATTTGTTACTTTTTCACGCTAAACGGCTGGACGAATTGATGTAATTAATATTTAAACTATGAGTTGAAATGACACACACATAAGTTGCTGTACCTGTACCTGTGGACACCGTTAATTTATGGGAAAACGGGCAACCCTAAAATTCTAATTTGAACGCAGCCGTAAGCATTTGTCTATGGTTCACAGATTTGGCGTATCTCCATCTTATTTTTCCGTGTTGTTTTCCCCAGAATTAACGGTGTCCACGGGTAAATGCGTCCATAGGTTCAGCACTTGCCTTACTTAACGTAAGAGACGTCACTGGATAAAAATACCTACTATCCAATGACGGCAAGGTTAGCTAAGTGGCTGAGCGATTGGACCGCTACGCAGCGTGTCGCGGGCTCGATTCCCGCACGGAACAAATATTTGTAAAATCTACAAGTAGTTATTTCGGGTCTGAGTGTTTTTGTATGTAAGTTTTTATGTTTGTAAACGCACCCACGACAGGAGAGTGTGGGGCAATCAAAACATAAAATAAATGAATGTCTACCTTATGTTGAAGGAGACAATTGGAGTCGCTGTAGATAAAAATCATGTAAATATGTATGCAATCTTTATTTATTAAGTTCCAACTATATATACTGTACCATAAGAAAGAGTTTCGCATGCTCACACAACACTACGACCATTTGCAAACTGGAACCTGTCACTATAAATGCTAATATACTCTAGCAGGGATCGTTAAATCCTACACGCTTCCTCTATATAAGCTTTAAACGGTACCACCGTACCACATATTGGTTTCTGCCGCACGCCGATTTATAGACTTTACATACCAAGAAAAATACATTTAAAACACATAAACTCACGCCCTTTTTTATTTTCCCATTGATTTTTTTTAAGCATGGTAATCCTGCAAATAATATAATATTCCACAACTATCACACAACGCCATCTAGTCCAAAGTTAAGCAGATCTTGTGTTATGGGTACTAGACAACTGATAGACATACTTATATATTTCTAAATACATAAATAATATAGATGAATTACACCCAGACACAGAACAAATGATCGTGCTCATCACAAAAACACTTGTCCTGGGTGGGAATCGAACCCACGACCTCCGGCATAGCAGTTAGGTTGACTAACCACTAGACTAACACGCCTGACCATGAGGAAAGGCCCGACAACGAGGCCGCCCATCCCGGGCAGGGCAGGAGGGACTGTCAGACACGTCTGACTAAAATCCACGGTTCCTTCAATAGCCCTTTATATTCCAGGGTCACGGTAATGAGATAAGTAATGAGATAAGCAGTGCCTTTGTACTATTAGTTAAGGTATGTTCTTTTATTTTATACTGTGTGTACATAAATGATTAAATAAATAAATAAGTCCTACGACCCCGGCAGTTCCCATGGAGGTAGGCAGAAATTACAGAGCGCCGCCTGCTACGATCCATTATATACTCTCTTTGCCTCATCCATATTTATACATCTGGTCATACAAGCACGCCGATTGCGAGTACTTTGCACCTGACCTTTCTGAAGCACTTCGCTAATAAGGTCAGTGTAGGTCTTCGTGGGCAAAATAATAAGGTCAAGAATAATAGGAAAGAACGGACATATAGATTAAATATTTGAGACTGGATTTAATATAATAGGGGATGTTAAAAATCTACTTAGTCCGTCAGTTTGAGTTTCAAAAATAATTAGACCCGTTTTTTTTTTGTTACGTAAGCCAAAATTGACGAAGATAAATGATACTTTTAAAATTCACAAGACGTGACTTCTACGTATAATCTTTCATAGTTCAGACGTCTGTAGTTTTATCTTTGTCAAAATTAATTTGTTACTAAAATAAATATATTTACGTATTATTTTCTCTTTTACTCTACGTCCGTTTTTATTTATTCTCCCTTTGGAACAGATTTTACACATTTTACATAATAATAGTGATTGTGTATTTCACCTCCACAACATAGTCATTGAGTAGTATGATGCCCCTTGATTAATAACTAATTGTCAGGGTTGCGATGACAATACGTCACCTTGTGCTTCCAATCATTTTTCTTAACTCGTCTCATGCTCTATTTCGTCTTATTCCCAACTCGACCTAAGAGACCAAACAGCTAATGTGACAATTGGTCATCGCAACCGTTGTCAGACAACCTCGGCAAGCACTTTTTTGTTTATCTTGGTAAAATCATCAAATGATTCCTCCCACCCGTGGCATAGCGGGAGTGACTGTCAGACTCGCACTGACTAAAATCCACGGCGTCCTTCAATAGCCCGTTACGTTCCGAGGTCACGGTAATTTGTTAGTCCCGCGACCATCCCCTGCAAGCATAGCCTAACCTTAACTTAGCTCGTGAGCCCGATTCATGTAACTGTTATTATTTCTTCACAAGAGAATTAAAAAGTATCACACAAATATTATAAGTAAGACAAAACAAAAACAGTTTTAAATAAGTACACAAGTGCACTTGATTTAACCAATCATTTCACAATTGAAGGTGGTGGTAAGAACTTAATACTCACAGCAAAACCACTTCTGACATTCAAGGGGTGGAATTTCTATGCCAAAGAATGAATTCCTCAACAAAATAAACTGGCAGGGGCACTTATTAATTAAACTTCAGCGTTCCGTCTCCTTTATCTTACTGTTGGTTAATTTAATTACAGCTACCGAATTGCTGAGCAAAATAAATACGAACAATATTGAATGACGTCTCACAATACTTGTACAGATCAGCCTTTTTTTTGGTTTGGTATGTTTATCTACTGTTCTTATATAAACTAAGATCCTATTGCTTTTTTTTTATCGTGGTAAAATCATCAAATGAGTCCTCCCACCCCGGGCAGGGCGGGAGGGACTGTCAGACTTGTACTGACTAAAATCCACGGTGTCCAAAAGCCCTTTATGTTCCGGGGTCACGGTGATGGAAATAAGTCCCGCGACCAAGATCCTATTGCCTAGACTATAATAGTTATTTGTTATACAAGAGTGCAAAGTTGATTTTTAACCGCGTGCTCAATTTTGATGACCGAGCAAGCGAATGATTCTAAAATTGAATCACGAGTGCAACGAGTGATTCAAAATTAGAATCATGAGCGATAGCGAGGGAATCAAAAGAGCACAAGGTGAAAAATCTTTGCACTCGAGTGCAACACGTAACTTTTCATCCCACCTCAGCGAGGAAGTAACTAAATGCAAAAAGAAATAAAAACAGATGTACATTGTACAAACACAAGATAGGCTTTTATTTCGGTTTTGGTATTACCTAAGACATTATTATAGAACAGAATAAGTTTTAAATTAAAACAAATAATACTTAGGTAGTAGTTGAAAACTACTATCTAAGTATTATTAAGTTACTTATTTTTATGTTGCTTTGTCATAACATAACAATAAGACGTGAAAGGAAAACCGCACAAAGCAAATAAAAAAAGGTAAAACAAAGTACTGAGCCAAGAATGTTCCGGGTCTGAGATTTTAACAAAATAATTGTAGATTACGCTCCAAGGGTATTGAATTCCGAAGCGATACTAAGGATTCTGGGGGCGAACCTCCGTCCGTAGCGCAGCGAGGAGGTTCAAGTGTTAATACCCGAAAGAAACGAGGGAATAAAGTTAAAAATCCTTAGTGAAGCGAGGGATTCAAGTTAGCCCCCGAGGCAACGCAGCCTTACACCCGAGGAGCGTACTCTGCTTTCCCACCTAAGGCGATGTGGTAACATCAAATTTAAAAAATAGAATTTGTTTCCTCGACAACCTTCGAACGTCAAGTGGGCACCACAGCAAGCGATCAGCTGTTGCGGTCACCGGCCGCCATTACTGCTGCTGCTCTTTTGTTCATACGATGTTCTAAATTCAAATTTACTTTATTGACTAGAGGATAAAAACGGCTTTTACTCACTTGAGGATAAAAACGGCTTTTACGGTCAGATATCGAAGAGCAAAAGTACCCTTTCCGAGATGGGGGGATGAAAAATGTATTTATTTATTTTATTAGAAATAAAAAAGAAATACCAGTGTAATTAAACACATATATGGGTGACGAATTATTTTCATAGTTTGTCAATATAAGAGGCAGACAATCAGTTACTTAATTTTGATAATTCCTTACTGAAAATATACCTCCTTATTTATTTTAAATATTGTTCCTTTCCTTAATACTAATCAGAATATACAATTTTGATAAAAACAACGTTCGAGCACTCGTGCATAAATATAACGTATTTCGTAAAAATGTATGCGTTGTCACGTAGAACACAAATAGATGGCATTTATGAACGCCCATAAAGTTAAATACTGAATATACAACATTGGAGTTAAATGATTACAAGAATGTTTTATATATTGTTATCACTTTATGTAAAATGGCTTTTTTAACGACTTACAAGTTTTAACCAACTGAAATATCCACATATTTCAGTCGGAAAAAATATAGAAGTGCTTGTAACGCATGTGGTCTAGTCATTGGCTATTAATCTAGCTAGTGCTAATGCCAAACAGGCCCTGATTTCGATTTCCAGTTCTGGCTATCTGCTTTTGGTATTTACCAAAAAAAAAATGACATTATTATGCGCTGTCAAATTGGAATTCAAAGTTTCTTGCAAAATATGGGTAAGCCAGCCCTCTGGTCACGTTAAGCTGTCGTTCGTTTTTCTTTTTAGATTCTGTATTTAATAAAAAACAATAAAACAGTCCAGATGTTTTTCCCCAAAAAAAAATTTCCTACGGCTTATATTAGTGATTACAAACTTTTTTTAATGTGTGTACTGTATACACTTTCACTTTTGTAATAATTAGCAAGATACACAACAAATATCTAGTATGTGTCGTATTAACTACTGTAGTACTGTCATAAACTAAAGCAAAGGAAAATAATATTAAATTCCTGATTACAGTAGTTGAAGAGAAACCTGCACAAATAAAGGTACGATTTCACGCAGGTTCCGTTCATACCTAAGCGTTCCTCTAAGCTATACGGAGAAAAATAAATGGTCTTCAGATATTTTCTCGGATTTCGGTACTGATTCCAATGGTTCTCGCGCACAAAAGATCCAAATTAAGTAATCGCTGTGAAGATTTTTATCAAAGGAAGTTATAATGAAAGACTTTGACTTGAACTAAGTATACAAAAATAATTGGCTTTGTGGAGTGGTGGATTTGAACTAGATGTTTAAAAGTCAGATGCGTAGTACTCGCAAATGGGGTGCTTGGTTAGATGATCAGATGTATGAAAGTTAATGAAAAAAGTGTGTAACGTTACAGATGTTGTTCTGTAGTTTCTGCCCCATAAGACACCCCATGAATTAGGTTTATACATAAAGAAGACTAGCGGCCCGCCTCGGCTTAGCACGGGTGGACTATAATTTGTTGCAAAAAATGTGATAAATGAAGAACCGCTCAACCGATTTTGTGCAAACTTCACATAAGCCATCTACTAAATAGTTCAAACAACGCCTAAACATTTGGTTTGGATAGGTGAGCCCGTTCTTGAGTTATAAAATAACAAAGAAAAGTGACATTGATATATTAAATTATAAATATTGGATATATCGCTCTTACTTGAATACATTTCAATGTAACTATATTATAACACCGGTCACGGCTAGCTTTACTAGAACTATAATTATAATTGCGAATAATTGGATATTTGAATGTATGGATGTTTGTAAACAATCCCGCCAAACGGCTGAACAGATCTACGATCTAGATGCAAGTACAGTAACAGGTTTTATTATAGAAAAAAGGTAAATATTTTGTGGCATACATTTACTTTTTTTCACATTTTTTCTGGTACAATTTTCGAAAAACACATGGGCAAAGCACAACAAATTTTAAACTTTCAAAAGGTGCCAATTATTATTGTGTAAATGTAAACAGTTAAATCGAAACATTTTAATAAGCTCTCCCAACTTGAAATCCCTTATCAAAAGGCACACAAAAAGCTATAATATTTTTGCATTCATTCGCTTAAGTAGTAAATGAAAATTTCACGACGATAATTGACGGTCCTGCCGAGAAATATAGTGGACAAAGTTTGACGACTGTTGGGGAAATTTTCAAGCTCCTTTTCAAGACATTTACTTGGGAATACTGAGGAGCTTCGAAGGCAGACACAGCAATTTGTTAGTTTACGCTGCGTAGAAGCGGCCGGGCCGCGCTCAGCCAGGCGGCGAACAAGTCATCTTTTATTAAATACGTACAAACATTTGCATTTAGCTACCGTGTACTGTATTGTAAAATTTTAAAGTATTTTCCGTGTAATGCATTCAAATGATAAATGTAGTCTCGTATTTTGAATAGAATAAACAGCGTTTTAAATGGATAACCAGAATGTAACGGAATTTTAATACGCTATAAGTAAAACTTGGTACATAATTGTTTATACTACTAAACCTATTTATATATAAGAAAATAATTTGAGTATGAAGGCAGTGGTCCCGAGATCGTGGTACTTCGTAATTTATTTCATCACCACTGCTCTAAAAACGGTGAAAGAAAACGCATCGTGAGGAAACGGCCATGTCCTAGAACCGAAAATTCGAAGGCATGTCACATGATTTTCACCCCAAAAATAGCGGTGACATTAATGACTTAACTTATGTCGCAAAAAAAAAAAGCTGACACGTGTTTCCATCACCAAAGAGTCGAGTGGAAATGGCTCAGCGGGCAAAAAGAATGAGTAACTACAGAATGAGCTCGTTCTGGGAATCAGACCACTTACCTCTTTCTTGGTCTTCTTAGCCTCTTTCGCTATTGAAAACGGTTTACTTCAAAGAATAGGAAGTTATCAGATTAATGATATTTATTCAGCAAATCGGTTTTTACAAACTCAAAACGACACTATTTTTACACTAGATGAGGCCGGTGTTTCGTACCTGACTACTCTGAGAAGAAACATCCGAAACAAACTCAGAGGTCACAGTCTCTTTTACAATTCAGACAATTTTGTATTGGCAAAGTACTATGAGAACCATGCAGAGCAGAGCAACAGTACGTCTGTCCAGTTGCCAACACGTTTTATATCCCGTTCAGAGCCATCTACATTTATATGGGCCCATATCAATGACCATAAAAATAAACATGAATAAGAATGTAGGTTTTATGGCTCGCCATATAAATCCGGAGGAGGTGGTCATTACACCCTCGCCTCGAGGATTCCCTTTGAGGGAACACGTTACTGATAATAATGGTATGTAAGGACTTAATTATTCTATGTCTTGGTGTGAGGATTGAGGAGCTCGTGGCTAGAAATACCGGTACACAAAGGGCTACCGAAGCACACCGTGGATTTTAGTCAGTACAAGTTTGACAGTCCCTCCCGTCCCTGCCCGGGGCGGGAGGACTCATTTAATGATATTACCACGAAAAAAAACGGTGTCGTTAAGGCAGCGTAGGGACTTTAGCCTATAGATAGATGAGGGCAGGTAATAAAATCGCAAACTTAGCTATAAAAAGAATAGAACAATGGATCGCCAACTCAAACGCTTTCCATTTTTATTTGTTTAGCATTTGAGCACAATATTATTGTTGTTTTCAGCTGTGAATCAGCCTCACCTGAAGCTCGGCTGACAATTCCGCCTGGAATGCAATAACAAACTTTCCCCACTTTTATCGAAATGTACCATTCTATTACCAGCTGGAAATGATTTGTTCTGAATACGTGGTAACTATTAGTGCTTTACTACAGACACCCAAAATCCTAAACAAAATTCGTACCTTTTAAAAAATACCAACGTTTTATCGTCCTCCTGTTTCGCGCCAACACTGTTTTTAAAAATGATTACTCCCTCAGTAAAAGCAGTATTTTTAAATTAAAACTGTTGCTTTTGGTGTGGTTTCAACCGAGTTTTAAGCTACGTAGCCTCAAAAAGCGTGAGTGGGAAAATAATGCGATTCCTAGTCGTAAACTAACTACGCAGCTGTCCTATGTCCTCTTTATTTTATTACTCTTTTCCGCGTGTCCTTTTATAGTGGCTCAGTGTGGTGCCTCTGGGAATTGGCGTTGGATAATGCTAATAGCCAGAAGTGAGTGGACTGGGAAATATCTGGGGACTCATAGCGGACACATTTATAGAATCGTTTTAGGATAATTTTATGAATCACGTCACAATTATTCAAACAGTCACAACATACAAATTCACAATATTATTATTATTCCAATATGATGTTTAAGTGACCTTTTCAGGCCCTCTTTATTTTCTGGTGAAATTGATAACATTTAATATCTTTTAATAAAATAATTAACTTTTGTCAATTATCACATAAAATAGCAATAAGCTCTTAGACAATTTACTATAACACACTTAGTTTTTTCTTTAATTTACGCTACTCTAAATTCTTCACAGATATCTTTTTAATATTGAACGTCAGCCAAATAAAACAAAAAAACTCCAACAAAATAAAACCAGGGCAATAAAAAAAACCTCACGTCTCTGTTCACAAAACCAATCAAAAACTTCGAAACATTGTAATTTTATTGACCTATGACAATAAGTACTATCACTTTATTGGACAAACTAGTACAGTTATCCTAAAACAGCGGTAATATCAAGAAGAAAAGTCTTTGTTCCAAATCTGTCGGTCGTAGACATGAATCTGTTATTGCATTGGGAGCACATATCGATTTCTTAATACAATTCACCTTGAGCATGGATTTGGCAACAACAATGTTGGTATAAAACTGTAAAGATGGCAATATTATAGTTGTAGCACAGGATACTAAAGATTTCAGGTTCATTTGAGGTTTATAGTTGCTTGTATTACAAGTCTTATGTACAAAGGACAAAAGAGGAAAGTTACCAGCCATTTATTTACAAAACCGGGACGTTAAAAGTACAATGAGGTTTCGAGGGTGACTGAGACACGGGGAAGATAAACAAGGTTTGTACGGCTGTAGCAAGAAACAAAATTTTCAAAAGTTCATTGCTCATCAACCTGATTCAATCTGTCAATTTTTTTTAATAGATTTTCAACCTATTCACAATAGTGGAAGGTTCGATTGGTATAATTTGACAGATTGGGGTAGGTTGACTTGTTGGCGTCTGTACCAAAATGGGCGCTATTAGCCGTTACAAAATCTTGAGCACTAAAAGAAAAATGGCGATTCCTGAGTAGCATAGGCTGAGAAGGCTGTCAAATTGCTTCACGCATCGATCTGGTCGATTTCTGGCTATATTTTGTACTGGCTAAAAGCACCCAATGTCTTAATTCCTAGTGAGAACAAAAAGAAACAGATAGAAAAAGAATTGTAGTTTTCCGCGGTTTCAGTCGCTGCTCTGCTCCTATTGGTCGTAGCTTGATATAATTATTGCACAGGGTTGGGCAGTATTTTAATTACTTGTAATTAAAAAACGTAATTGAAATACAAATACGTATTTTGTATATGTATTTTAAATACATGAGACTCCAAAATACATTTGAACTTCATTTACCGCCACTGCACTCTCTGGGGGTGCTAAGGCAGGAAACCTCCACGTGCGCCCGTGGACTGGAGTTCCCTCTCGGATACGTCCGGGGGGAAGACCAGTTTTTCGGGCCGGTGCACCCTGGGATGCGGGCAAAAACTCTTCTTTAAGAGCCCTATTACAAAATGAAAGAACACAGTTTCTGTCAATTTGACATCGTGATGCCCCCCGCATAAAAACAAAACACAATCAACACAGCTACGCCTCGTATACCAGGACGAAAACAACATGAGCTTTTGCCACTTTTCTTTCGAATAAACAAAGTGAGATCTCGGGCTTCTAGACACTACTTACTTTTCTTAGTTACGAATGGATAATATGATAAATGTATACCTATCAAAACAAAATAAGGGCCACTCATTAAATTGCACTTTAAACAAGTATAACTCTTAGACTGATCGATTTTAGCGATAAGACTGCCCATTGTGTCACACTGCGAATTGGATATATTTTTAATTTACAAGGTGTGCATTTTAAAGATTATTCAGTTTCATTCTATACGAGTATATATCTTGTTAGGATATCTTTCAAGTGTCCATTTTGTTTCTTGTGACTAACTGGAATTCATAACTTATTTAATTAGATTTTTGAAATTATTTAGACCTAACGATATGGTGTTTAAAAAATACTTACATATCAAACAGGCATTTATGCCATCCATTTAGAGACATAATTATGGGCCGAAAATCAGCCACTTGCGGTGATTAAGGTGACATAGATAAGGAGATATAGCCAGAAGAGGTCGGTTTAATGGTAGAATATTCACAACCGGTGTTTTAAAATATTTTAAACTGGTGTCAAAAGACGAGTAATATCAACAAACGCCGTGATCCAGGAAGAAACTGAGTAAGGCCCAAGAAGACCATCATGTTCGTTAAATCATGCAAAGAGAGCGATAAATCTACTACGCGGATCATAAAAACTCCATTGCGACAAGCCACAAGATTAAAAATATTCAAGAAGATGCATTGTTCGCCTGCACTTGACTGTAGCGCATGGTGCAAATTAAAAAAAAAACTCTTTGGGACATTGAAAACGTTATTTTTTCGATTTTATTATTTAATATGAAACCTGACACCTTCCTGTAATTTCTCACTTTTCATTCAATTACGATTTATTAGAATGCTAAATTATTTTTTGTATGTTTTGTTCTGAGTAGTACCTGTATTCATGAATAAAAT
Source organism: Agrotis ipsilon (assembly GCA_028554685.1). Taxonomy (NCBI): domain Eukaryota; kingdom Metazoa; phylum Arthropoda; class Insecta; order Lepidoptera; family Noctuidae; genus Agrotis; species Agrotis ipsilon. Next base: position 13,176,746 of record CM052955.1, read on the forward strand.
TCACAAAATAATATCAGGCGAAAGAACCATGGCCTTGGGGCTTGAACTTCAATGCTGCTAAAACGTGAATTTTTCCGCAAAAAAAAGCCAATCCGACCCGGTTCTATCTTTCTGAGGTGTAACCGTAAAAAATTACAGACCATCTTGACGTTTTTGGGGTGCCGTTGACATCGACCCCGAATAATAGTCCACTTTTTGAGTTGGCTGCAAAAGTTAGGTATCCTTGTCAAGCGGTACTTCACGCCTGAACAGTTGATGAACTTGTATAATGTTCAAGTCTGGTACATGGAGTGGTACAGGTTGACCAAATCCCAACTCGATGCACTTGAGTCAGTTTAAAAAGCGCCCGGTATTGATCGAGGCCACGATCTGAGGGGCGAGACGGAATGAGAAGTAGTCACCTCCTTATGCAAAGCAGTCATGCTAGCGAAGTAGGAGGTGGAACACGTGAGGGAGAAGAAAGCCGCGTGACCTAAGACGCCGTGAAGCGATTTCCAATCAGGGAGGTAAGCCTTGGAGGGCCAAAGCTTGCCGTAGTCACTGGACTGTCTCACCAAAACAAATACAATGCAGCTGCCAAAACGCCGCAATTGACTGGATGCCGAACCTGATACAAGACTTCAACTCTCTTCGATGAAACCTAATTACAATCGATTGATGAAAAATAAGAAGCTGTTCCATACATCCTATTCGATTTTTTTTCTAATACTCTGTAAAATTATTATAATGCGCGTTACTTTTCTCTTATTTTTATTTATTAACACTTACTACACACAAGTAAACATTGTATCTACGAAAAGGCAGACTTACTTAATGCCTTGGTTTTTATAGTTTAGTCATTAGGGGCAAATTAATTTAAAAAAAAACCCGATCCAAAAGCAAGTTCCCTATATAAAGTAAAAAATAATAAAAAAACTCAATTTTAAAGTTCCTACCTAAGTATGATAATTAAAAAAAAATGTCGCGTTGGGGGATCGCTCCAAATTATTTATCATCTACAATTTTTTCCGGTCCCCCTTTATGACAAAAATGCCTCAGAGAAGTTTAAAGGCAATGAAAATCCACAACAAATGGTATTTATTTTTATTCTGTATATCAAATAGATATAAAGTTACAAGAGGGAGAACGTTCAATATTCATAAAAAAATAATCTACACAGTTAACGAGTATTTTGAACATGATTTAGGCCGGGAGAAATCGCATTTCGGGCATACAATTATTATCAACTAGCTGCCCCGGCAAACTTCGTACCGCCTCTTTTTCTCACCTTCTTAACCTTCCCTGGTCTTCCCAATATAATTCAAAACTAAAATCAGCCAAATCGGTACAGCCGTTCTTGAATTTTAGCGAGACTAACAAACAACAATTGATTTTTATGTATAAGATTATTTTCATTATGACTTCACTAACATCAGTGCATTGAAGGCTTTGTATGAGGCTCTTGTGAGGAGTCATCTCGAGTATAATGCGGCCGTCTGGATTCCGAGTGAAATAAAATATAAAAACATGCTCGAACGGATACAGAACAAATTCGTTAGATTCATTTATTTAAAATTGTATGGAAGATACCCGGGATACCCATTGCTATATCCTACCCTGTGCTGTGTCTCGGTATGGTTGGCTATTACAAACTGGAAATTGGGCGTGAATTTGCACTGGCAACATACATTTTCAAACTTTTAAGAAGTATTATACAAAACTCGGACATACTATCGGAAATAGCTAGGCTTCAATTTACCGGATGGGTACGTGTCATCTGCTGGTGGTTCCGAGGGCGCGAACTAACCTGCTGGGGCGCGCACCGCTGACTCGTGCACTGCGCACTCTCAACAAGGTGGCGGAGGTCATAGATATATTCGACTGTTCACTGAATTAGTTCACAAGGGCCACATACCGTGTAGCATGTAAGGATTAGTTAAGTTTATTTTAAGTTACTCTGTCGCATTAGATTATGAGATATCTGTAATGGCAAAGAAACATGTGATAAATAAATAAATAAATATTTTTTATCCATTTTGTTGATAGGTGGAAAGTTTTAAGTAAATCACGTGAGATTAAATTATTTTCATACAAACTTTAATCCCAATTTTAAACCTCTTCGGGTATGAACTTTCAAAAATCCGTTTTAGTGCACAAATATGAATGCAGTTATTTAGAAGTTGGTCAAGTCTCTTGAGAAAATCTGTATTCAGGTCATAGTAATACATATCACCATAGTCAATTATGGGTAAGATGGGGGACTGAACAATTGTTGATTGCCTTTACGTGAGCAAAAGAGATATAGGAACGTTCCTGTCTGGCTTAACCGCTACCTCAAAACAATCAGATCACGCGGGACTGTCTTATCAAGTATCTATGCCCCCGGATCGCAGTGGGTTATTGAAGGACACCGTAGAGTTTAGTCAGTACAAGTTTGAATGTCCCATCCCGTCCTGGGTGGAAGTGCTGATCTGATGATTTTACCACGTATTAAAAAGCCATACCACTAGGGACATGGCCGGTGGTATTGTGCGTCCGCAGCGAGCTATAGGTATTATACAAACGAATTGGAATATTTGGGAAGTTGGCAAGTCTGAAATTACATTTAATTACCAATTCAGAAAAATAGCTATCAGAATTATTTACCACGTACATTTATTATCTAGAATTATATCCACATTCGAATATAGGGAAAATACAATCAACACATTTATATGTTTAAATTGCAAACAGATCAGAATGAAATTAATTCAAAATATTAGCTTGTATCAAAAAAGGTTGGTCGCGCTATATTCTTGCCGATTGGGAAAATTCCTGGCCACCACTCATGACCTGCGGAAAATTTGAGATACTACATTTTTTATATGGAATTTGATGTTATGACAAAGACACTAGCGCCGCGTCTAAAGGTCATGACTGATGGCATGTATTTTAAATTTTAATGATTACGTGACTAATGTCAAAATGGTTGCGAGCGGTACGTCCTCGCTCTGAGAGCGCTCCGCGCTGTCTAAATCAAAGAACAAACCGTTCTTGGTTTTATATTGAATTTTGTCGTTGCATATATTATTATTTTATACTATTATTTTACTTTTAAATGTGCTAATTATTTTTTTCATGCAAGCTAACATAGTAAACTTAGTTATTCAATACTTTTTGTTTGAATATTCAGTAAATATTGATAGATAAAAAATATAATTTCGGACGAAAAAATGTCAAATTCTTTCTGTTTTCCAGAATTATTTTTGGTGTATTTCTGAATGAAAATTAAAAATCTGATTAATACACTCCAAATATAAACTTTCAGGTGTACCATGGACATTTTCAAATGATAATTTACTATTATACATTCTATGTAATTCAATACAAAAGTATGACAAAAAGTAGAATTTTATGAAACATCCTTTGCAGAGACAAGGTTTTTACTCATGTATGTAAACAAATCTAAAAATGTTTTCAATACACTCCACGCAGAAATAATCAAACTTTCTCGAGTATATATATATTTTTTAATTTGTGGCCATATCCTACCCAGAATCAGGTTCAAAACATTGCACAAAAACAAGGAAACGTGTGATAGCCCTCTTAAGGAGTCTCTTTGCCCGTATGCGAATAGCCTGTCGTGTGGACGCTCCAACGCGTGTCCCTCTGATCAGCAGAGGGCACAGCGGCGGAGCGGGCTTGCGGACGGTGAGTAATGGGTGGCTCGCCGTCCGACCGAGGACCAAGCCCGGGTTGGTGGCGCGTCGTGTTTCGCGCCAAATGCCTGCTGGGGTCGCGGGTTTTTTCTTAACCCAGGTTACCGCGGCCCCGGAACGTACAGGGCATCCGAAGGAACACGGGTGGATTTTAGTCAGTAAGAGTCTGACAGTCCCTTCCGCCCCACCCAGGGCGGGAGGACTCATTTGATGATTTTACCATCTAAAAAAAAAAAAAAAAAAAAACTGCACTCTCTGCAATGATGGTAAAGCAGCTAATTAGACTTGGCAACACTGCACCTGTTACGCACTGACGTCAGCACATCAAGCCTCGTACCACAATCCGTCAAAATTGATAAAACACAGATCTGGACAGGTTGACCCGCTGGCGTCTTAACACTGTACGCTATGACTGTAGGTCAAACTTGACTAAAAAAACGCAAAATAGAAATTAACGTCGAATTGTGAACTTTAAGCTAAGAACTTCCTCTACTTTTCAGGCATTCAGCCCATGCTGGTCTAGATTATTTATTTTGTAATATGTTATTCGTATTTTGTATTTCAATTAAAAATAGCTAAAATACTGTCTTTTATATTTCAAATATCTTACTTAAAGGTATTTTATATTTTAATTACTTGCGATATAGTATTTTGTAATTTGTATTTCAATTAAAGCAAAGCATGTATTTTGTCCAGCCCTGTTATTGCATATAGCCTTCCTCTGAAATTATCACGTTCAACAAAACAAGTTTTTAGATATTTCGTGGGTAGAAGCAGTTCATAAAATCAGTACAGACGACCGTTAGAATATCTTTGTGCTAGCGTGTTAGTTTATCAATTTTGTTGACTGTACCCAAGAAAATGACACAACTTTTTATAGATTGAATCTAAAAATGTAGTCTGAGCACCCTGGTCTCAGCTCTAGGTGTTGAGAAAACCAGTTAATGTCGACGTACAATAGTGTTTGTGTGTGCGAATGTACGCTCCAGTGCATCGTTCAATGTTTTTACGATTGTGTTAAGAAAACCTTTTACAAAGTAAGACGGTGTGTAATGTAAGCACGGATGTAAAAGAAATCATTCTGTTAATACTTGTTTCTGTTCAGTATTATAAGGTGACCGTAATCAAAGCATGACTCTCAATAGAGACTTTTAACAGACACTAAGGCTGGTCCACTAGGTGGACCAACGACATAGTGAGAGTAACGGGCAACCGATAGATGCAAGTGGCGAATTGTCGTTCGGCGTGACGGTCTAAGGGGGAGGCCTATGTTCAGCAGTGTACGTCTTCCGGCTAATGATGATGAAGGCTTTGCTGTGACACACTTCATAATGATATATGAGTTTATAAATGTCTACATTTAAACCGCCGTTTCATCCGCTGCCCAGCTTCTATTAGCCTTAGCGTGATATTACATAGCCTATAGCCTTCCCCGATAAATGGGTTATCCAAGACAAAAATATTTTTATAACACATTTGCTCGTAAAAGGTCTTTTACTGCACCACTATCAGTACTGTAATGTACCTCATTACGCACTAGTGCGGTAATGTAAAACGCATCAAGATGTTCCGTCTAAAACGAACGGTACTTTTTAAAATCTTAGCAAAGAGTTTTTATGTCAGAAAAGTAGTCAACATTTTATGAATAAAATTAACTTTGAGAGATAAAATATAATAAAAAAACATTTAATTCTTTAATTTAATTCACAGACGAACGTGCTAGCGTGTAGTTTATCAATTTTGTTGACTGTACCTACCCAAGAAAATGATACAACTTTTTATACATTGGATATAAAAATGTAGTCTCAGCACCCTGGTCTCAGCTCTAGGTGTTGAGAAAACCAGTTAATGTCGACGTACAATAGTGTTTGTGTGTGCGAATGTACGCTCCAGTGCATCGTTCAATGTTTTTACGATTGTGTTAAGAAAACCTTTTACAAAGTAAGACGGTGTGTAGTGTAAGCACGGATGTAAAAGGAATCATTCTGTTAATACTTGTTTCTGTTCAGTATTATAAGGTGACCGTAATCAAAGCATGACTCTCAATAGAGACTTTTAACAGACAATAAGGCTGGTCCACTAGGTGGACCAACGACATGGTGAGAGTAACGGGCAACCGATAGATGCAAGTGGCGAATTGTCGTTCGGCGTGACGGTCTAAGGGGGAGGCCTATGTTCAGCAGTGGACGTCTTCCGGCTAATGATGATGAAGGCTTTGCTGTGACACACTTCATAATGATATATGAGTTTATAAATGTCTACATTTAAACCGCCGTTTCATCCGCTGCCCAGCTTCTATTAGCCTTAGCGTGATGTTACATAGCCTATAGCCTTCCCCGATAAATGGGTTATCCAAGACAAAAATATTTTTATAACACATTTGCTCGTAAAAGGTCTTTTACTGCACCACTATCAGTACTGTAATGTACCTCATTACGCACTAGTGCGGTAATGTAAAACGCATCAAGATGTTCCGTCTAAAACGAACGGTACTTTTTTAAATCTTAGCAAAGAGTTTTTATGTCAGAAAAGTAGTCAACATTTTATGAATAAAATTAACTTTGAGAGATAAAATATAATAAAAAAACATTTAATTCTTTAATTTAATTAATTTTGACAGTTAATTACAACCATTTATCCGTAACAAAAATACAAAAGTATTAATTTACTTTATTAGTAATACTGGCTGTTTTTGTGTCTTTGCCATAAACAAAAGACGTTGATGCGCGAACTTCTCAACTTGGTAACCGATGTCAAAAATGGCGGCTGCGATCTGTCTTATAAGAAAACCATTACAATTTTACAAAATAGTCCTCAACCCGAATTTTGCGGATATATGTTGTCGACTCGAAATCTCTATTTTTTAATGTTTTATTATTCAGGTTAGCTTTCGGTCGAGTCTACCGTAGACCTGCACGAAATTATTAATAAGTACAGATGAGATGTCAAGTAATAATGAATTTATTCGTTTAATGAAGTCCGAGTTTTATTTATTTCCTCACAAATGTGTTATAAAACGTCGTATGACATACGTGCGGTTTGATAATTACAGCCTCTGCTTTCTTATAGCACTCGACCTGCGGGCTCGTGCGAGCAATATCGCCTCGGCTGTAATGATCAACTTACCGCACTTGTATCATAATGCACTATTTCAATTCGAAACCAATAGTTCCTAAGATTGGCGCTCAAACTCATCAGCTGTATCATATTAGTATAGATAAAAGGTCCCATCCAATTAATCATAACGTACTGTGCGACCGACAATGTCAGGAACGAAATTGTGATGCCTGGTTATTGTGGCATCACGCACGTTATAATATAAAACACTTGCGATCTCCAATATCAACGGAAAATAACATTAACAAGATACAATAGCGATATAGAACGAACACAAGATAATTATAAGAACGATGGCAAATAATTTATTCAGGGGCCTTAGTCAAACAGCATACGACAGTAAACGACAATCGTTATCGTTCATCAGTCACCAATACATTTTCAACTTTATACCTTGCGCGTAAAAACGATAACGATTGTCGTCTGCTGTCGAATGCTGTTTGACTAAGGCCCCTGGTGACCGTTGAAGGCCATTTTTGCGAATTTATCTTTATATTTTAATAAATGCGGGATCGATGACAACTTTTCTTTTGTATCTATAGTTGAATTAATAATAGCAAAGAATTAAACAAAGATCCAGCTTTATGCGATTGAATGTACATAATAATATTTATCTTTTCATCATCATCTGCCTGCCTTTTCCAAACTATGTTGGGGTCGACTTCCGCTTGAAGTTTGATGCCTATTAATGTACCCTTACCCCAATTTTTCGAGTTAACTTGGCCGAGCTACAAACTGTAATGGATACACATCTCGTTGTCAAAGTATCCTATCATAATATTATCTTCCAGAGTTGCCCTTGTGCTATGTTAAACATGGCTCCGGCTGAGTAATTCTCTTTTGAAACCTCTCAAGTTTATATTATTCTGTTTCTTCCTAAAGCCATAGAATGTGCATGCATAAGTAAGTTCTGTTTTAAAGAATAACTGTAAATGTTTCTTTAAACTGGCCGCCCGTCTCGTCTTCCCATGGGTCAATTTTTTTTGAGTCTCTGTAGATTTTTCGAAAACTTTGTTGTGCTTTCTTCACACGGCAGCGCGGCGCTCAATAAGCTCGGCGCGACCGATTTTGGTGTATCTGATCGCGAAACTTAATTCAATTATGAATCGCTAGACCATAATATATATTTTCGATCTTAATCCCATTCTTTGACATTTTGTGCGAATCTACCTATCTGGCTCTTTATGATGTACAGTAGGCATCAAAATTGCAGTGTCTCGTTATCAAAGAAATAGCTTAACGCTTAGTTTGACTTACGACCTTCTAAATTCGAGATACACAACAATCCATCAACATAATTTCAAGTAGAGTTCATAATTTCAACGATAAAATATGAGTCCAGCTAGCTCAGTGGTTAAGGCGTTTACATAATTGCGTTAATCGAAAGAGGTGCGAGTTCAAATAACGCGCAGCAGCTGTTTACTTTTTGTAGGTTAAATATTTTTACACACAGGCAGAAATGGCCTTGTTAGGAATTTCTGTGTGTTGTTGGTTAGTTGGCTAGTTAGAAAAAAAAATGTTAATTTTTGTTTTAATAAACAAAAATAAATAATATATTACTTCTTTGAAAATAAACAATAAGCGTAAATATACAAAATAATAATAAATTAATAAGTTATTTATTAATAATATTGTCACGAATTCAACAATACTAAATGAAAATTAAAAAATGTCGTCTTTAAATTAAAGATTGATATCAATGAAAACAAAACAACGTAGCTAAGATTCGAACTCAAACCACATTGATCATGACCCCACGCTATCCGCGCAATCATGTTACATCATTAGTAATGAAAGCAATGCAATGGTGACCATCTGTTTTTGTTAGTTAAATATTTTCACTAGTTTCGTTAGTACTGCTTATTGTCATATTATTTCGTTCTACATTTTTACCAATGATGATAATTTATTACCTACAGGGTTTAGAATAAAAATGCATGTTTTGTAATTTAAAAATAATAATATATTTTAGTTGTAATTATTGTAATTCTATGTTTTAGCTATAGTTATAAAACTGCTAAAATTATGAATATTCGAGCTGAATATAATGTGAAATAGTTGTCGTAGTAAATCGTCGATACAATTTTTATTATTTAAACATAATTATGAAATGATTTAAATGGATCTTTGACGTAATAAAATAGTAAATAAGAGAATTTCAAAATTAAAAAAAAATATCCTCTTAAAATTAATATAAGTGGTTTTAAGGGTACCCTTAAAACTTCGTTTTATTATGCGTAGCTAATTAGCAATTACAGGGTATTTTAATTGCGAACATCTTAGTATGTTATTTTCTATAAGAAAATTAATAAAACCGTATTAACTTTACCAAAAGAAATAACAAAGTTATCATTATTAAAGCCATTTATTTTAAAACAGTATCAAGACACCGCGGCCCTGAAACGCAAGGGGCCAGTTGCCTTTTGCGTTCCAGTGCCGCAAAACCGAGCAAGGCGAGTTCGGTATTCGGATCGCCCCGACTCGGAAATGTTAGATTAGGCCTTGGAACGCAAAGGGGAAATTGCTCTTTGCCTTCCTGGGCCGCAAGAGTGAGCGAAGTGAACTCGGGGTTTGGGTCACCCTGACTCAGACCGATTAGGTTAGGTTAGGCCCTGGAATGCAAAGGGCTAGTTGACCTTTACGCTCAAGAGCCGCTATGCCCCGTTACTGTTCCAAAATAAACGCCTTTTAGCATGGCAGCTCTGGAACACAAAGGGCCAGTTGCCCTTTGCGTTCCAGTACCGCGGTGCCAAAAAATATTGAGCATATCAAGTTTCTTCCGTTCCGCCAAGTTCAATTTAGCGAAAAAAAGTTATATAATATCAAAAAAAAATATTACCAAACTGCATAAAAAATACCCTGATCCAAGAATATTGAGGTAAGTTTAAGGATCGTTTTCTTTACGAAAAGATGTTTGAAACCATACCTCAATTCTTAATCCTTAAATAATAAGTTATCAATAAAATGATGTTTACGTTTTCAGTCTATTTACAATAAATAAACAAAATTCATATCAAAAAAAGGTCCTCGAGAAAATCATAACTTTTTTTTATTCCCATAAACATAACGGTTTATAGGCTGATATTCGGTGATGTAAACCTTCAATGTTGAGTGCACGATGAACGGTTATTTATTTCGTGTTTAATTAGTTACACGGAAACCATATTCCATAACCCATTCCACCATTCCCGGACGTCGCTGACGTCCCTGTTTATTCTTAACAACTCATCTCATCATCATGCCATATCTCATATCCCACAGACTCATAGTATTACGTCACTAGAACAAAACATAGAATACTATTATTATCTTTATGCAAAAAACAGCTGTTGATCAATTTTACTATTAAGAAAAAACTGTAATATAATAGCACATCCTACATATCAATCACTTTTCTTTTACTTTTAAACAAACACTTTTAGGATTGAATAAACCTTATTTAAACAAGAATATTGCCATGTGAAATAGTTAAAATTTAAATGTTAATACTCACAATTATTCCGGTTTCATTTCATATTTTGTTTTAAGTTTCATCCACATATTTTATGCAGGGGTATAATGTTCGCCCTTAAGATTTATATAAATCCCACTGTTAATATTTCACTGCAAAACCATAACAGTGTTGATGTAAACAATCGTCAAATAAAATAACCAGGAATCAACAACGTTATATTATGAGACTCGAAACGAACTAACATAGTTATGTCTACCTCACAAATAAAAATAATTTACGTTTGTCACTTTTGTTTCGTTTTCTGTGGTCTACCTACAAAGCTTTATTATACTAAAATTATGATCATAACCACAGATATAGATAGACCATTACATCTGTGATTATAACGAACGACACGCAACACTAATGACTAATATTGGTAATTATAACAAAAAAACAAATTATGTTATCAAATTCCTACTTAAAAAAGTATTAGTAATAACAAAAAGAATAAAGTAATTATTGAAAATTAAATTAATAAAGTAAAAATTGGAAAAAAAAGTGAGAATCGATCCATCGCCGCAGCGTACGAATCCTGCGACGTTTACCACTGCGCCAGCATTACTTGTAGAAAGATGGTTGAAATTATGAAGTATATCATAAGTTAATTTGATTTGTATAGTATTAAAACAACTTATTACAAAAGGACGTAAGTCAAAGTGAAGCATCAGTCTATTGCCTTAAGAAGTTGATAGTGGATTTTTGCCCCTGACTGTACAATCACTAGCAGACGACCAAAAAACTTGGGTCAAGATTTCGATTCGAGCTATAATATTAATTTCAGGCTTTACACATATTTATTTACAGTCTGAGCTGTCTCCGTGTACGGACAAACCATGCTCTATGCGTAAAATGTAGTTTATTGTGGGTTTCAGAGACTGCGCCCACCGCCACCTGAAATCACAAAGAGAGTCACTTAAAAAGCAGAATTTATCTTTGACGGTATGAAATCATGTGTATACGAGTACATATACCTGTAGGTGTGGGAAATTGACTCTAAATCACCGTTTAAAACAAAGGTTAATTAATTTCGAACTAACTTTATTTATACAAACAATTTGCAGAGTCGTAACCTACATTTAGCGAGGACAGAAATCGCTTCCTTACAAAATAAATTGATTAGACGTGAGGCCAAAAAAATCTTGAAGCTTTCCCCTCCTTTTTAACTTTTCGTGTCCGAAAGCTTTGTCCTGGAGAGATTCATTTTAATTACGATTTCCACAAGAAATAACGAGTCGGGGAAGTACGGCCTTCACCTAGCTACCGATCTTCATTAACTTCATTATTTCCGTGTAAAATTGTACGTTATGTGCGTTTTTATACTACCTATAAGTATTTACGACGCAAGGCTTTTTAGACTGTTGGCTAAAGGATTTAAAATTTAATTTTGTTTGAAAATATTCCTTGTAGCTAATCTTCGCTTTCGTCCAAATCTTTTATCTCTTTAATGTCTAGTAGTTCTATTGAAATTCTAAAATTTGTTTTTATACGCCTATCTAGTGACGTCACATATTACATTGGAGCTATTGATTTTCCAGATATGTCGCCAAACACCGTGGATAGAGACGTGAGTATACACGTAGATAGAGGGTAGAATTTGATTTATTCAGGCAGAGAGCGGTCGGCCGCCACGACCGTACGTTACTAAGTTGAAGTTCCAACGACATAAATCTCCGGCCACTCCACACAAAGTGAACGAATTGGACCGAATGAATAATTCCGAATACATTTATGCAAGCGCGAGTATTTCCATAGCATAATCTTGTAGGATCACTGAACAAATACTTTTAGAAGATTTGTACAGGACAGAGACATCGAAAAACGTAATAAATTATCCCAAAACATTTATGGTCCATAAATATTTATACGATTGAGTGGGACGTGTGACAGAGAATTTAAGACCTTCTGTTCAACCGCAAATAAATGTTAAAACTTTCTATAAAATATTTAGATTACAATTATCTACTTTTCAATATCGAACAGTACACAAACAGTTTCGTTGAAGTTTGCTTCTTCTAAATAGAAAAGTTTTGATTCGTTGAAAGACAAGACCAAACTAAAAGACGATGGTAAGAACAACAATCTCCTAAAAGTAAAAACTTTTGTTTCAGAACTTTCTATTTCAACTGTAAATAACAGTGGAAGTTCAATTGTTTTTTTTTTCCTGAGGAGTTATTTTTATGGCTGTATTATTATCGCTGGAAACAGAGCCCATAAGTTATTACCTAACAGATAAATAGCTATCTTAGTACTTCAGAAACAAAATAATTTAGAAATGAGAACATACAATATATCTACAAGAAAAAACGAGGAAACCGAGTTTCTCAATCCAATTTTTAACATTTGTATGTAAACCTAATTATTGAGAGAATTTTTACGAATTCATACGCTTCATCTCCGTCAGGCTCGAAGTTTAATAAGATATTTCCTGTTCATGATGCTTGAAAGCGTCTGCCACCTACGCGGCAATGTATTTCATAAATATACCTACCTGATACCATTTTATATTTTAAAATAACTTCATAGGTACTTTCCATTAGGAAAACTGAATTTAGTCTCTTTTATATTGCTCTCTGTAACAAATATGTACAATATTAATATTGCAGTTACTGGTTAATATGGGACGATACAAGATAAATGTGATGCGGGAACAACGGAAAATATTTTAAACAATATTTTATATTCAACAACGTTGGAGCATACGACATCCTTTCCTAAGTTCCATCTTTCTCAACTATAATAAATGTGAAGTTGAGTTTGTTTGTTTGTTATATTTTCACGCCTAAACCACTAAACGATCATGCTGAATTTTTGCGAATAACAAGTATGCAAAATTTCAGGATTTTCACATGTACAGAGACAGACATAGGTTACCTTTCATCCCAAAAAAAGGACAGTTCCTAAGAAAAACAACAGCAATATCCATATAATAGATAATACATATGATCAAGATTCATTGAGAAGTTCTAAATTAACGCGAACAAAGCCGCAGGCAAAAGCTAGCATTTTATTATATAAAACCATGACATTATTGTCGTGAAGGCGGAAAAGTAAGCCCTTTTTCTTCAAGCTTATATGAGCCATTATCTACATATTTTCATGGGATTATACAGTATTATTCCTCTCCGCGGTTTGGTTGTGCCTGGCTTAAGAGGTTGACGTTCAGTACAAGTTTACATGATGAAAATCTTAGGAGACAATTCATTCGGTGAAGTAAGGGACAAAGGGGGAAAATTTCTGGTTAATCTTAACCAAAAAAGTCGTGAATACCCTGTTAGTTAGGGTTTTGGGTGATTATTAATATGTAAAAAAAAAACTTGTAAATGTGAATAGACGTTCCATCAAATAAGTCCTCCCGTTCTGGGTGGAGTGAAAATGACTCTTAGACTCGTACTGACTTAAATCCACCGCGTACCTTCAATTTCCCTTTACGTTCCAGGGTCGTGGATACCTGTTTAAACAGTCTCGTGACCTGCATAAAATTTTCAGTTAGTTTTGTAATAGATTATTTTTAGTTGAAGTATGTAGTAATTATAGTTCCATGTATTACATTTTTTTGAGCTTCACATTTAAAATATACGTTAGCAACCGACTTATAAGTATCTAGGTTTATTACCTAGTAAAAAGTAGCCAGCCACGTTTCTACTAATGGCCCATTAGGGTTAATTTTTCCCATTTTCATGCTAAGCTAATAAACGTCCGGCCAATAAAACCTCGTACTGCATAATTAAAACATAATTCATAACGTGCAAATCTCGTAAAATATTATTTACGTTGGTCATAAGTTAATAAGGGCGTGATCAAATTACCCTAATTGCGGATTAAGGACCTCGGAGGGTCCATCTATGACGTTTCTCATGATGTTAACTGTCTCCACTTGCCGGTTATCGCGACCCTCACAAATTCAATTATGGACCTTCGTCGCTGCGATGTTGACCTGCCTGAGCAAATACCAGTGAACTAGTCTGCCACAAATCTTAGGCCTGTTGACCTTCGCTGGCTGTATGTGTTAGTTGTGTGCATACTTGATTATTTTATTATTTCTTTTTGTCTCTAAAGTTTTTCCCGGATTTTCGTTGTTTAAGTTCACATACAGAAATTTCGGGACGAGCCAGAAATGAATCAGATAAGCTCTAGTTGTGAGGAATGATATGAAAGAGCGAGCATAATGGATTTTAGAATAGATAAAAACCAGCCCCTGCACATCAGCCTACCTCAATCGATTTTCAATCCTATTCACAATAGAGGAAGGTTAACGTTCGATTGGCAAAATTTGACAGATTGGGGTAAATTGACCTTGAATTGCTGGAAAGCTAGCGTCTATACTAGGGCGTTAAAAGTTTTAGGACGATGTGTAAAATCTCGGTGGGGTTGTTTATTTTACTCGATTTTGATAATCACACAAAAAAGTGACAACTACAGTGCAAAAGTAAATTTAAAAAACCTCCTGTTTTGAAGTCGGTTTGAAAACAATTAAAGAAGATGAGATAGAATTAACCCAACACTGTTCTACGGGAATGCCGGTTTCCTCACGATGTTTCCCTTAATTGTCCTCAATATTTTATTGAGCTGTGAAAATCCACCTCCGAAATTGATTCGCCTAATCAGCTGAATGTGGTAATTATGACAGACATTACAAAGGAACCTAATAGACAAATAACAGTTAATCCAGGTTTTGATACAAGTTATAAAAATATTCGCGCACGTGTGTCTCATATAAAGTGAAGGCCTGCGAAGGTTGCCGGGAGTATGTGGCTCATTTACTAACTGGACGGCATACATAATAAATATTGCACTATAGAAGGGATTAGTGAATAATAAATGCCCGCTAATGTAAGGTTAGTAACTAAATTTCGGTGCTTTGAATTTAGCCGATGGAATTTTAAGTACCAACCCTTGTTTTCTATTTAGGACGTTATTTGTTTATACAGTTTGGATAGGTAACTCTCTAACTACAGAAGTTTTTCTGTTCTAATAGTATTTCAACAAACCTACATGACCTTTATATATTTATGTATACAGGGTATTTTTTTATGTAGTGTGGACTTCTTTATATTCTTGGTCGGTAACAGAACCATAGTTTTTTTTTTTTTATAAAATATCTATGTGTCTTCTCGCCTTAGGTAGTTAAAACCATTTGGTTTTTGAATTAAGTATACAGCAACAACATACATAATGATGGCAGTTTCCTCAAATTCCTAAATGTTCCTTACCATAAGGTTCAATTTCGCAAAATATAAACTTCGTATATATTTTCACAAGCTTAACAGAATCTAAATGACGTAACACTGGGCACACTACGTCGCCACTTCTCTGAAATTTTGTTAAGTTAACCTACCTTATCTTATCGTTCTTCAGAAAAGTTCTAGAGCCCGTTCTCCAGCGGATTTAGTTTTCAGTGAAAACTCTAATAAAACGTTTTGTGAAAAAATACCTTCCTGCAGGTATATAAAATAAAGCTTTTTAGAGGAAAATCGGAGGATAAATTATATCCGTACTACACCTAGTGTGCGTGCATGTGTTAATCACCGCCTAAGGTATGTGAGCAGCCGGGGTCACGGGTGTGTTTTAAGAGGTTACCGTGGCCTTGGAACGCAGAGCAAAGGGCAATTGAAGAAAGTGGGTGAGTTTTCTTCAAATCTTCCATCTACACTTCCTCACAACACGATATCATTTAAAACATTAATACTAATACTATACTAATACTATTCCACAACTATCGCACAACGCCATCTAGTCCCAAGCTAAGCAGAGCTTGTGTTATGGATACAAGACAACTGATAAACATATTTATATATTTCTAAATACATACAAATTATAGATAAATTACACCCAGACACAGAACAATGATCGTGCTCATCACACAAAAATTTGTCCTGGGTGGGAATCGAACCTACGACCTCCGGCATAGCAGTCAGGGTCACTAACCCCTAGACCAACAGGGCCAGTCATTCACATTACTTAGGTAAGACAGTTTATATGCGCTGCTATAATTTGGCCGAAGAAAGCCGCACAAAGGGAAGAGTGGAAGGTTATGGGGGAGACCTTTGCCCAGCAATGGGACAATACAGGCTAACAGAAAAAGATATATACACATAAGTAATTCTAAGATCTATAAATAAGGGTATGATAAAAGCACCACGAGTGCTGTCACAAATCTTACCCAAAAATAAAACACAATGAGACGAAAAATAAGACAAAAACCCCTCTCACGTAAGAACCAAAGTAACTAACCGGATTGAAATCTAAATAAACTAAATAAAGCTTTTAAAAAGGGACAGAAAACAGATTAGAGACAAACAGGGATCGGATGTACCGGATTTCCATTTGGATGTGGAAACCCAATTAATGAGCGCGCTTAGTAGTTCACAGTTTGTGGGCGGCGGCTCTGGGAGCAACTGGAAGCTTCTGGAAGCCACACAGAGCTGTAATGTGTGGGTTTCAACGATCGCACTGGCTTATTTTTTTTTTTTTATATATATAACTGTCACACAACGCCATCTAGTCCCAAGCTAAGCAGAGCTTGCGTTATGGGTACTAGACAACTGATAAACATACTTATATATTTCTAAATACATACATATTATAGATAAATTACACCCAGACACAGAACAAATAATCGTGCTCATCACACAAACATTTGTCCTGGGTGGGAATCGAACCCATGACCTCCGGCATAGCAGTCAGGGTCACAAACAACTAGACCAACAGGCCTGTGAAAGGCTTATAAGTTCTACTAACATTTCAAAAGCTGACCCCTTTTTGAGTGACCACTTATGTGAATTCTTTTAGTATTAATTCCTTTCAGACTTGAGAGTCGTTCCCAAAGGTCCACGATTCTTTTGTTCTCTGTGTCCCAATGGCTCCATGATAAATTATAATATTGTTTTGACTTGTGGGTGTACCTTTTATAAAATTAAGGGTCAATTCACGGCCACGGGAGACGCCCACGGCAACGGCGGTTGCGAGACGACTTTCAGCCACCATAGGCCCGGGCATATGGAAGGCGAGTAATTGGTGACTTGCCGTCCGATTACGGACCATGCCCAGTTCGACGACGCAATGTATTCCACGCTCGCCTCAAAGAGCTGTCAGTAAACTGACGTGGCCCCCTTAGAGGATCAAGGCCTGCCGGGCTAGCAGGACTGTGTTATATGGTAATCGTGACGAACACCGTGCATTTTAGTCAGTACGAGTCTGAAAGTCCTCACCGTCTCGCGCTGGGTGTATGGGACCCCTGACTTTACTCGCGTTATAGTCGCTATTTGCCCCAAGGTAATTAATTCCGATTTTCCGAAAAAACCAGGACTTATTCGGAAAATCGGAACTACGTTTCTTTGTAATATTATTAATTCATTTAATAAATTTATGATGTTCATGAACGAATTCTCATAAAGTGTTTTCTTTTTTAACCATTTTTCCAACATTACCGATACAAATATTTGTTAATCTTCCGGTTCTCATGGATCAATATTTCTTCCATGCAGGCATCGAACACGCAGCAGTCAATCCTTTACCCTCTCTGTGCCAAATGTGCCGTCAATAGTTAGATGCCAAGAGCTACAACCAACGTGAAACACAATAGACATCATTAAGCTGTCTGTTCACTCGATACACGACACAGGCCAAGACGACGCTTGCGGGTACAAGACGAAACGTCCATATCTGAATATTTGGACATGCATGCAGGACTTGCATGTATATACAAGACTGGACATCTTCCAGCTAATCATATATTATCTACGAGAGTGGAACTACCTCTATTAGGCGCAGTATCTTTTCTTATAGGGCAGTAGTGGCATATGGGGCGAAATTAAATAACTCTATGAATGAATATTCTATCTAGCCGTCTAAAATTTTAAAAATAATTATTTCGTTTTTTAATTTCCAAACATATTTTATGTTATTTTTAAATGTTTCTTACAAAAGAAAAATATAAAAAAAAATTAATTATATTAAAAGTAGTGATCCACCGGTATGGGGGCAGGGTCCAAACTACTGGTGGTTAGGGCTCCAGAGACATGAACTTCCTAAAAATGCGCGCCGTATCCAGGAGCACTGCCTTCTGAAGGAGGCCTTTGATCCATTTGTCGAGCCTCTACAGATGTTCGTTAAGGCTCTTGGCCGTCCTGAGGCTATTGACCGTTAGGTAATTATTTTGAGATCCTACGATTAAAGAGAGAATTCATTTTTAATTTGAGTTTATTAATAGATAATGGATAGAGATAATTGCACAATAATTGGTTATTAAAGGGGGCGTTGGTTTTTTCCTTGTTATGGGGCTAGTAATCCGTATAGGGATAGTAACATTAGGGCCTAAGGTAATAACAAGAAATAAAATTAAATAAAATATTTTTGCCACAGAATAGAAAAGCATGAACCAAAGTACGAGACACTGGTCTTAAAAGGACAATGGAATAGATGCTTCTTTTCCATTTGATTGCCCTGCAACGAATTTAAAGGAAGAGCAATCTTATTCGCACCTCTATAATGTGGCTCTATTTTATACGTTCAACCTTAACGACGATTAGGGCAAATGATGTGACATTAGATTCGTATTGTTTTTTGCTCCCTGCGATTTGTGCGGTAGCTACATTATGTGAAGTCTCCCCTTAAGTGGAATTTTGCAGACGTTAGCAACATTTTTCTCCTAGGAGTCATTGAACTTTTGGGGTCAAGGTCATACTATTAAAGAGGACGCCTTTAAAATAGGATTTATACTGAAAGTTGTATAGCATAAGTGAATAAATTACGTATAATATATAATTTCGTTGTCATTATTTTGGAAATAGATTTTCCCCATGACAACATGTACCTACGTGGACTTCAGAATTGAGCCCAGATCGTTGCGATTTAAGTGCCTTATATTATTAAACGAAGAATTACAACTTAGAACTGTGCATTTGTTATGTTGATGCGTGGTTAAGTGAAAAACGTACAAACAATCATATTATTTGTAATTTTAATAAATGAGGACTAATCTGAGCATTTCCAAAAATGTCCACTTGGGCAGCGCCACTGCTTCTGGAGACCTGTCAAAATTATCAAACTTTTGTTTGAATTTTATTTTGAGGACTAATCTGAGCAGTTCCAAAAATGTCCGCTTAGGCAGCGCCACTGCCTCTGGAGACCTGTCAAACTATTTTTGGAACTGCTCAGATTATTCCTCATTGGTGATGAAAGTTTCCTATAATTTATTTTCCTATCCTCATTGCCTCATATTACGCAAGAAACTTTTAACTCTGCCCACCCACCCAACTAGAATTTATAATCTACCCTAAAAAGTGATCAAATTCCATTAATACGCACTAATTTTCAAAAGTTAAGGGTAAGACCGCGTCTATTTATCTAGTGTAACCGCAAATCATGTTACAACCCGAGTGATGAATGTTTGAAAGTGGAGCTATCAACGGCGCTAGTTCGCAGGCGACACGACAGGTGGCGACACTGCACTCGTGCATACGCATGTTTAGAATATGTTATTTGAACTGGAGTTGCTGAGCGCTTCAGACGTCTCGCTTTGTTACTTCTTGTGTAAAATGGCAAGTGAATTCACGCTTGTCAAAAAATTTAAAGAGTAATAAAATGTTTTATTTCTTCTTCTTTCTGCTAGTGACTATAGTAGTTGGTATAAGTGTAGAATTAGATTATTTTTTTTTTTGTAGAAATGCATGCCATGACTGTAAAAAGAAAGGTGACCTCTCAGCATAATACTATGCTTTGAGAGACCCATAACATTATGTATTAAGTTAGTTCTTGCTACGTACACAAATGAGTGACTTTTAAAAAATTAGAAGCAATGCAAATGAAAGAGATCGTTTCAATGTATCTAGTTATGTTAAAACGGTAATCCTAAGCAGATAACATATCAGTTTAATCACATTCAATTTCACCACCTCAGAATCGAAACAAAATCGAATAAATAAATGTATAAAAAAATTAAAAAATAAAAAAAAACGTGTATACATAGATGGACGAGGATGGTGTTTTCCAATGGGGGTGGTTGAAATCTCAAAACAACATCTTCTTTAATGCTTTATTTATTAAAAAAGTTAAACTAATTTTTACCCGACTGCGCAAAGCAAAGGAGGGTAATGTGTTTCTTAAATATGAGTACCTACAGCTTTTTTGTACGGGGTAAAATCATCGAATAAGTTCTAAAGGAAAGAAAACCATTGGAATGTTTAAAAATAAATACATTCACAAGCATTTGCGTCGTTGAAAGTACAAAATGGCATCCACTTTCAAGCTCGCTTGCGTTCAAATATGCAGACAGTAAGTTTACACTTATTCGAATTTTCTTTTGGAACGTGACGTAGGGGCAGATGCACTGGTGTTGTCGCGTCCACTGAATTGGTCCGGTCACGTTGCACATCCACAATGTCTACCCGAGGACTAACTTTAGGAGTATGTCTGTCAGTCTGTTTCTTTCAATATATTCTGTACTCTTAGCATCATCAATTCTATCGCTTTTCTACCAAGAATAGACAATTTTATTTACATTACAATTACATGTTATTCATATTAATTATTGATCTTTTTATTTTATTTTTGTCTTTATTTAATTTTTACTAATGACACTTTTAACATGCTACATCGTTCTCACATAATGTACCATCTATATATATACATATAATAAAATAGTAGGAAAGTCAAAACTGTACATTGAATATTTTTTTTAAAGAATACTTGGGATGTGATCTACATTCGATACCGAAGCCAAAAATATAGTTTTTAGAATTTTTGTCTGTGAGTCTGTTCGTCTGTTTGTCTGTTTATCTGTTTGTCTGTATGTATGTCCGGGATAAACTCAAAAAGTACTGGACGGATTTGAATGATTCTTTTTTTGTTGTATAGGTATTAAATCTGGTCAAAACATAGGCTATAAATTATTCTGGAAGCTTGAACTCCTGGCGCAGAACCACAACAGACCAGCTAAACTATAAGAGATAAGTACAAAAATGGTGCGATAGCAAAAAGTGTTCCACGTG
The DNA here is from genome assembly GCA_028554685.1 of Agrotis ipsilon. Classification (NCBI taxonomy): domain Eukaryota; kingdom Metazoa; phylum Arthropoda; class Insecta; order Lepidoptera; family Noctuidae; genus Agrotis; species Agrotis ipsilon. The sequence continues at coordinate 13,198,024 of CM052955.1, forward strand.
ATGAGCATTTTCTGCTGAGAGAATAAAATTGAAGATCTGGAACACCTGATGTGGAACTCCAAGAGCCTAGCTACACTATAACATGTACAGGAATCATGCTTAAGCAAAGTTGTTCAGCCTGATGAGCACTCTCTGTTGACGGATAAAAGTTGAGGATCTGGAACACCTAATGTGGATCTCCAAGAGCCCAGCTACACTATAACATGTACAGGAATGAAGTCTTAGCAAAGTTGTTCAGCCTGATGAGCACTCTCTGTTGAGGTATAAAAATTAAAGATCTGGAACACCTAATGTGGAACTCCAAGAGCTCAGCTACACTATAACATAAAGGAATGACGTCTTTTTTTGCGTGATAAAATCATCAAATGAGTCCTCCCACCCCCACTGTCAGACTTGTACTGACTAAACGGTGTCCTTTAATAGCCCTTTATGTTCCGGGGTCACGGTGATGGAAATAAGTCCTGCGACCCCGTCTGGCTTTGGCCCTCTGTGAGGGGGCCCCGTCATCTTGCTGACGCTCTTTAGGCGCGCGTGGAACACGACGCGTCGTCGACCCGGGCATGGTCCATGGTCAGACAGCGAGTTGTCCTTTACTCACTGTCCGCATGCCCGCGCCTACGGTGGCTGGAGGTCGTCTGCCGACGTCCGACGCTGTGGGCGTCTACCCAATGCGGTTGGGGCGGAGGAAGGACGCTGTCCTCTCGCGGCCCGCCCCCTCCTTCACGAGCATAGCTGCTTCGCAGAAGGAGGTGACCGCTTCCCACTCCGTCTCGCCCCGCAGCATGTCCTCGACCAATGCCGGGCGCGAGAGGTCTCCGCCTATCGCCGCCGTGAGGACACGTCGGTGCTCTGCCCAAGCTGGGCAGTCTTGCACCGTGTGCTCTACTGTGTCCTCCGGGCGATTTTCGCAGTGGTGACACCCAGGCGTTTCCTCCTTTCTCATCAGACACAGGTACCTCCCGAAACGTGAGTATTTAGTTTAAACGTGAGTATTTTAAACTAACTAACAAATTATAAAATAACATAAGCTGGGATTTCTTCCACGCAGTAAAGGCGGTAACAGTTTAGGACCGATTTTCGATGACGATGAATATTATTGTACTCTACTGGCCAAAAGCCATTTTTTTTTTTTGCCGGGCTCTTGGAGTTGGGTAATAGACTTTTCAGATCTTAGATTTTGACGATCCCGTTGTCGATGGCATAAGCAACAGGATACGCGTACGAAGTCGCGGGCAGAAGCTAGTCTCAAAATAAATGATGTAACAAAGGTTCTGATATAATAATTTTCGCGATCTAAACAGTGTCCATGGAGTATTGTATTTTATTTAGAAACAATTACAATTTAATTACAGACTGCAAAAATTTGATCATTTTATATGACCGCCATATTTTGTACGATAGAAATCTATGTACATGGTGTATGCTTCCCTTTTCTTCCGTCGACAAAATCCATGTCTAGAGTATCATTCTACGAGTGCAGGAGGGAGACCAAGGTAAATAGTACTCTGGCTTGGTTGATAGATGTCAACTAGTTATAATGCGTAATGACGTGTTACCTAATCTCTTTGATTGTAACACATATGTTTATTGATTTTGGTTTTATCTACGCTTTGGATTGGGTGACTACAGTCCTTTCGTAGTCATTTTACTTCTGAATTCTAATCACAGTCTCAACTACATTATTCTCATTTTCAGAATAATGAGGCTACTAATTGATTCTATCACTGACAAAATTAAAGTCATCTTTATTACTTTGTCAATAAGGTTACCAATGAATTGCAGCTTTTAGAAGTAAAATAACTGTGGATTATACAAACGACGTACCCCACCAAAAGTGACAGTATATCAGCCGGTACGCGTATGTGTGTAATTAAAAGGCGACTCGTTAGGTGCAGCCACCGCGGCGGGCGGGGACGGGCGCTTTCATAGTCACCAATGTAACTCATCCCCTCCTATCCCCGTTTTCCCAGGTGGATGGAACTCAATTAGCAACAATTATTCCGACGACGCGACGCCAACCCAAAAGTTTTCTCGACTATTTCGTAATTAATTTTGTTTGTACGACCTCGGACCAAACTCGCTCTGACTCGCCCTCTCGACTCACCCTTTACATTTATTTAGCACTTAATTATTTTAAAAGTTCATCGAGTGCTAGTTTCCAAAACGGAAATGGGTTTTGTAGAAGAATTATATCAAATGAAGCGATAAGGGGAAACTTTCCAATGGTTTTCACGCCCGCGCCTTCTAGTGGTCCATAACGACCATATAAGGCCGATTGCTTTCTTAAACTTATCCCATTTGTAGCCCCAGTGTGAAGGAATTGGAACTTCTTTATTGTGCCAAAGTTGCGAGTGAGAGCGCCTATTTCCATTTCTATCGGGTTGGTGAGCAGAAACTAATAAATTATAATAACATCTATAATGTACAGTAACTTGTAGCTTTATAGATGGAATCGGAAGAGCTGTTATCAAAGTTATGAGTGATAAATGGGTGGCCACCGTCTTGCAGAACCGTCACTTGCACCGTCTTACCGCATCTTCAACTGACGCCATCTTGAACAAACGAAAAGAGATATATCTGGCACATCAGAAACCAACTCTATGAGGGTTCAAAAAAACGACGAAACACTTCGAGAAAAGGTAGGTAGTGCCCTTGCGCTTCGCTTGGCTCGTCTTGGCGGGGGGCACTGCCGTGACCTCAGATGCGTCGAAAACATATGCCACTTGTTTTGAGAAGACTTATAGTAGAAACCAGCCGCGTCTCTTAGTGAGATCCGCTTGTACCTACACGGGTTAGAAACTAAAATTAATTCATTACAGTCCCTGCCAAAAACAGCGGCGCCGGTGTAAATTTTGTTTCAAAACTTGTGTGAAAACTGTATCAAAAGAATGACTGGTGTTTTCATCTTTTGAAATGTTCAAACCAAACATATTGTGGTTATGAATAAGGTTGACAGTGACTATTTCAAGCACAAAATATACAATTAACAGCAATCCACATGAGAAAGTAGAGGCATAAAAATACATTTTCATTACCCCCTTTTTCAACCCACATATTATAAAGCCTGGTTAATCTATTTACACAGTCCTAAGTAACATTAACCATCAAGTAATGAGTCAGCATAATCAGGGGCTATTCGTAACATAAACGGTTATACCGCGATACCGTGCATATTGCTGGAACAACGCGTGAATTGGTCCGCTCGGTGTAAAGTCCCATATTAACATAGTAAGGAACCCATTTTCATTATCATCCCCAATTTCGTGCTCGGGAGGCACTTAAGCACTTAATGGATCTCAGCTCCCCGTAATTTACCGGGACGTTGGATTGAATAAAATCGTAAATCTTAACACCAACCGAGCGAAGGTGTTATTACGAAGAATGATTCGCACTCTTCTTTGAATGAAAGGATCATCACTCGAGACAAATTACCTCCGTCAAGATAACTACAGCCTAATAAAACAACAGGTACAAATTACTTTCGTATGCTAAGGGTATGAATTCGTCTTCATCACTTATTCACGTTTATAGCTACCAAAATAAAATAAAATTACGATCCGCAGTCAAAGGCAGCGCCTTTGTTATGACTGTTCCAAAACTAGAAACTGCCTCTCAGACTTGTATTCAAGTGAACAAAGAAGTTCTCAGAAATATCCAGTTTGCTATTAAATAATTTAGCAAAGTTTTCGTGGAATACAGTAGCATTTCAGAGCGGCTAGACATAATCTTTATTTAGCAAATTGACTGGATGGTGTGGGGCGACAGCCGGCAGCATGGCGAATGGCTGGCTGCTGCAGTCCACAAATAAACCGAATCGATACCATTACGGGTCGAGCTCACACCGCGGCGACCTCAGACATGTATCTATACGCCACACACAAAACTAGTTAATCAGCCAAGGCACTATTGACACAAAAAAACAGGTAAGACATTTTGCCTTTACGGGCTGATTTTTCAATAGCCAGATAACTTTTATCTGAGGAATAAAAACGGCAGTTTGACTGCTTATCTATAGAAAAAATATGTCAAATCGCTATTTTTATTCCTCATACAGACAGTCTGACTGTTGAAAAATCAGCCCTTAAACAATTTTATTAAATTGCATATTGGGAGATATGCAATTTAATAAAATTGCATATCTCCCCAAAACTTTTACATAAGGCATTTTATGTGTATGTTTCAAAAACATTCCTTACCAGTGATTCTAGGAACTTAAGGCGTTCTGAAAAATATGTGAGAGAACTACCGTGAGAGGGACACGTAAATCATAAAATGAATTTTGAATATGGTCCCCGTATCGATTTTAAATTCAGTTAGATTGGAATCCGTTCCAAACATAGCTGGGAAAATGATGAACGCGAGGCAGATGTTTTCGTAGAAAACTGTATGTGTATATTATTTTATTTATTTATTTTGAGATGGGTTTGCTCTTGACTCTGGTATAGGTCACAGGACTCACAGGTGACGGACACAAGTATTTCACCAATGAATCGTCTCCCACTGCTGGGACACATGTGTCCAGTGTAGTGGGAATATTAGAAGACACACATTCTATATTATAGAGGCTTACCTCTACAAGATAGAATGAATATTTATTTATTTTATTTCAAACTGGCTCACTGCAAGTTACGTGCGTTGTTCACGTAACACGTCTTCGAATTGTCGGTTCTAGAACATTCTGATTTCCTTACAATATTTACCATTATGGTTTAGAGAAGAGTGAAATAATTTACACAAAGTAATGCGCACTGTTTTTCAAATATACCAATAATGGCGCATTTACATTAGTCGGTTAGACCGTATTCGGCTGCAGGCCGTATTCGGTCACCGACTAATATAAACAGGTATTCGTTTGGCAGTATTCGGTTTGGCCAACACCTCAATTTAGGTAAGCGTTTCAGTTAAAAGGAATGCCTGCCTTCGGTGACAGACCTAATGTAAATGCACCATAAGACGTAAACTGGTGTCGATATCACCACGCTTATCATACTCGTACCAGCATTAAAGCAAATTGTTAAAATACCTTTAATTAATACGAATGTAAACAGTTTTTATACCGTCGAATTCGCAGAACAAAACGCAAAAACCTCTCTTGTTAAGCCATGGGTAAATTTAAAATGGAAACCAAATAACAAGAGCTTTTTAACCTATTTTGGGGTTACGCGGTTTCCTCAGTGGAGCATAGAATTGGTAACGGCTGCTCAATTATACTCCATGATTATTTACAGAACCCTTTTGGTATTATATTAATTATCAATGATATAAATCATGTTATTAACCGAGTTCTAAAAGAAGGAGGTTTTCCATTTGGTTTACATTTTTTTTAATAACGCGCATATTCTCTGAAGTTTACCAACCGTTTTGAAAAAATCATTTTTGTTGGAGAGAGTACTTCCCAAATGGGCCCATGAAAATTTTATCGAAAACGGACAGGTGCAGTTTTTGAAAAATCTACAAAAACCTAATAAATGGACAACATTGCAACATACACCGATTAGGCAAGGTTTCTCGTTTTTACTATATTGTACTATTTATTTTATTTTTTATTTATTTTTCATAAAACACACCCACCCTTAGTTCAGGTTTATGATGAAATTGAGTTAAAATGTGTCATCTTCCAGTTTTTCATCAAAAACTTAGTGAAAGACCTCCGACATTAACCTTACGCAAAAATTCACAAACATTTATTTTCTCTTGAATGACGATTGCAATTTGAGGACTAAGTTTTTACTTAGTATATATTCTTTTGGAAACTGCTATTTCCGTTACATAATAATTGATTCTTCTTCTTCGGTTTTCTTTATATCGTGATAAAATCATCAAATGAGTCCTCCCACAGGGCAGAGAGGGAGGGGCTGTCAGACTTGTGCTGACTTAAATCCACGGTGTTCTATAATAGCCCTGTAGGTACGCTCAGGGGTCACGGCAATTTGGTAGCCCCGCGACCCCGGCAGGCTATGGCCCTTTAAAGGCCCTCATTGTGCTGACACTCTTGGACCACAACGCGCCGTCGACTCAGGCATGGTCCATATTATTGTCTACTAAAACTTAAACGTAAATCTTGAGAGTATGATCGTGATTATACGAAAATCATGAATAACTTAGCTTGCAGGTACATAAGTTAGGTTAACATAATGTATGTACATAGTTCATCTTTAGTAATACAAGCTGTGTTTATTGTTTGTTATAATTTTGATTCTGATGAGCCTTTATTCTGAGTTGACTTTACTTAAAGTTACGCTACCTAATTATTCAAATACTAATAATATTACCTAACTAGGCCCTAATTGAATCTTTATTAAAACCATTTTCGTCGCTGCTCAGCAGAATGCTTAATGTTTGCTTAACCTTTGATGTTTGCTTCGAATAAAGTCCCATTGGAATAATCCAAAACATTTATAGATACGTCACTTAAAAGTTCACGAAGACAGAACTAGAGGTGGGCGCATTACTTTGTGTAAAACATCGTGAAGAACCCAACATGTACAAGAACTGAAAATTCGAACACATGTGACATCTACCAACCCGCACTGGGCTCGGCGTGGTTGATTATGGCCCACTCCCTGTTGAGACACAGAGAGGTTTTTGTCCCAAGCATTGGGAACATTAATAAAAAACTTTTTTTAAAAAAGGGAACAGACTTCAAAACCAAACACAAAAAAACTGTTAAATAACTTTTCTTTCGGAAGTCGGTGGCTTTGTTTTTTATTTCCTTGACTATGGCCTATGGTTTTGAAGTCGGTTCCCTTTTTTTAAAAAAGTTTTTTATTTTTCCCTTTTTAGTTTAAATATTCAACAAAAATCTTCATAAAATCCGCGCCTTTGAAAATCTACAATCCTAGTAAGCAACTAAAACGAATCCATGTGGGCAACTTCACGAGTTATCTATTATTGTTATATACTCAAACCTTCTCCAGAATGTAACAAACACTTTTCTAAAAACCGCATCAAAATCGGTTCAGCCAAACGCGAGATAATCGCGGACAAACATGCAATCGTCTCTGAAAATGTACAATCCAAGTAAGCAAAAACGGATCCACGTGGGCAACGTCACGGGATATCTATTAGTGTTATATACTAAAACCTTCTCCGGAATATAATGAACACTTTCCTGAAAACCGCATCCCAATCCATCCAGCCAAACGCGAGATAATCGCGGACAAACATACATACATACATACATACATACATTTTTTTTTTTTTTTTTTTATCGTGGTAAAATCATCAAATGAGACCTCCAACCCCGGGCAGGGCGGGAGGTACTGTCAGACTTGTACTGACTAAAATCCACGGTGTCCTTCAGTAGCCCTTTATGTTCCGGGGTCACGGTAATAGAAATAAGTCCCGCGACCCCGGCAGGCTTTGGCCCTCTGAGAGGGGGCCCCGTCATTTTGCTGACAGCTCTTTGAGGCGCGCGTGGAACACGACGCGCCGTCGACCCGGGCATGGTCCATGGTCGGACAGCGAGTTGCCCTTTACTCGCTGTCCGCATGCCCGCGACTACGGTGGCCGGAGATCGTCTTGCGACGTACGGCGCCGTGGGCGTACACCACTGATACATACATACATACAGGTCGAACTGAGAACCTACTTTTTTTTTTGAAGTCGGTTAAAAAGGCTAATGATAATGATTATACATCGATAAGTTTATATATCTCTAGTTCTACATTAGTAAATTTAATCCCCAATTTAAAATAAGGTATACTGAAAAAAATTTAGAAGTCCGTAGATTATTAAAAAATATTAGACCCATATTTTTTCTTTTGTCACGTAAACCAAAATTAACGAAGATACAACGCTTCTAAAAATCACATAACGTCACTCGGGCGTTACAATTTTACAAACGTATTGACGTCTCAAGCCACCACTCCCGAATTTGGAAGCGTTTTATCTTTGTCAATATTCATTGATTTAAAAAAAAACAGGTTACTACATTATTTTTCAATATTATTACTGACGAACTAATTGACGTCAGTAAACATACCTGAGTCTAACACTACCTTCACAAGACACGTACATTTGACGGAACATGCAATTCCAAATACATTTTCAGAAGCCCTTTGGGAAATACCAACTCTGTATTAGAGTTGAGCAATAAAACATTGTTCTGCGTGTGCCCATGTAAATCCCATAACCACATTTGAGCTACGAATCCCAAGTGACTTGTAGTTCCAGACTGAGCTTTAGGCTGTTACATTTCATTAGATGAGCTTCTTTTCGATTGAGCGAGCATCGGTGTTTGGTTGCGAAGAAAATAGAATATTTTTGATGTTTTGCTGACGTGAGTCGTGCGTCTTTGTTGATTAATATGGAATTTATTGTATTTGAAGGGATTGTGCCTTTCTATAGAGTAGTTAATCGATCAACAATTATTCGTTTCTTTTTCACATTTTGTAAGATCGTGTTCTACTGCAATTTTTCGTTTGAAAATGAAACTAGCAATTAGCATGGTATTATGCAAATCATTCTTAATACCGACACGGATATCCACATAAAGGCGCTTCCTCACCGCGAACATTCACCTGTAATGTAACGTTACAGATTCGAACATTAAGACAAACGAGCATCACAATGCGCACCTTGTATCAAATCTGTACTAAATGTAATGTAATGCTTAAAGTCTAATCTATAATGTTACATTGAACGCGAATGCTCCCGGTGAGGGAGCGCCTTAAGGTTCTTAGGTGGAAAACCCACAGTGCCCCACCACAACGATTAAGGAATAAAAACCTAGCTCTGGCGTGAAAGCACTTGACGTGTAAAAAGCTTGATCTTTATGTATGTAGCCCATTTGTCTAAGAGCACGCGCCCACCGCTACTTTATGCAGCGATGCAGTAGAGCTACTAACGCAAAATGGCTGCGATATTGTCGCTGGCTGTGTACCTTTACCCACCACGTAACCACGAGTCGTGATAAAAACGCGATGCCGAAGCGCGTTTGCGTTTCATCTGTCGCGCGTTACAAAAGTGACTTAAAAGTCAGAAAATAAGGCCCGAAGCCCCTAAGCACCTAAGAGGGCCAAAGCCTGCCAGGATTGCGGGACTGTCTCACCTGGTAACCGTGGCCCTGATACGTAAAGGGCTATTGAAGGATCACCGTGGGTTGTATTTGGTACAAGTCTGACCCGATCCGCCCTGGGCTCCCGGGAGAACTCGTAGGATGATTTTACCACGTAAAAAATGAAAAGGTCATAAAATACCTCTCACTTACTGATGTCAGAAGAAAGTAAACATTTATTCAGTTACAAAACTGATCCCAACGCGCGATACAAAAGTGCATTTACGTAATACGCGACAACAAGACTACTACAAAAAATCTCCAGCGAAGAATTAATGTCGTAACATAGGAATAGTGTTAAGTGACACAGTTGACAAGCTGACCGCTCGCACTACACTACGGATGTATCCCACAGTATCCGTGCCAAATGTGGTTTTAATTAGTTCTCCGGCACTAATTGAAGCTCTACTTAACTCTAGGCGCCTTTGATCCCAGCATACTTTTTGTTCATTATATAAGTATCGAGATTGTGGTTTTCAGTTGTTAATCTTCTTGAGTTTTCTTATTGGCAAGTGCTGTTGCAAAGACTGTAATCCTTAAAGAGTTTAGAAGAAATGTACCTTATAATAGACACGAACTAGGTGTTTGTACACGTAAGTCTTTTATGTTTGCAAACGATTTTAAGATTCAGGAGAAATTCCTAGTGTGGGGCAGTTCTAAAGAAGGAATAATAGTTATTTGTTATACAAGAGTGCAAAGTTGATTTTTAACCGCGTGCTCATGTTTGATGACCGAGCAAGCGAATGATTCTAAATTTGAATCACGAGTGAAACGAGTGATTCTAAAATTAGAATCATGAGTGATAGCGAGGGAATCAAAAGAGCACAAGGTGAAAAATCTTTGCACTCGAGTGCAACACGTAACTTTTCATCCCACCTCAGCGAGGAAATTATTAAATGCAAAAACAAAAAAAAAACAGATGTACAATCGTATAAACACAAGATAGGCTTTTATTTCAGTTTAGTTATTAACTAAGACATTATTATAGAACAGAATAATTTTTAAATTAAAACAAATAATACTTGGGTAGTATATAGTTGAAAACTACTACCTAAGTATTATTAAGTTACTTATTTTTATCTTGGTTTGTCATAACATAACAATAAGACGTGAAATGAAAACCGCACAAAGCAAATAAAAAAAGGTATAACAAAGTACTGAGCCAAGAATGTTCCGGGTCTGAGATTTTAACAAAATAATTGTAGATTACGCTCCAAGGGAGGCGTATTGAATTCCGAAGCGATACTGAGGATTCTGGGGGTGAACCTCCGTCCGTAGCGTAGCGAGGAGGTTCAAGTGTTAATACCCGAAATAAACGAGGGAATAAAGTTAAAAATCCTTTGTGAAGCAAGGGATTCAAGTTAGCCCAGAGCAACACAGCCTTACACCCGAGGAGCGCACTCTGCTTCCACCTAAGGCGAAAAACAAAAAGGAAACAAATTGTATTTTTAAAATTTGATGTGGTAACATCAAATTTTAAAAATAGAATTTGTTTCCTCGACAACCTTCGAACGTCAAGCTGTGGTGCCCCCACAGCAAGCGATCAGCTGTTGCGGTCACCGGCCGCCATTACCTACTGCTGCTACTCTTTTGTTCATACATGTTCTAAATTCAAATTTACTTTATTCACTAGAGGGTAAAAACGGCTTTTACTCACTTGAGGATAAAAACGGCTTTTACGGTCAGATATCGAAGAGCAAAAGTACCCTTTCCGAGCTGGGGGGATGAAAACACATTTTGTCAGTTATGTTTTAGTCCCCTTTAAAAGAGGCTTTAAAAGAATATTGCCATTACATATCAATCCATGAAATCAACCCCAGTTTATAAAAGTCTAATTTTGATGATTTGCTGAACAGTCACTCTGAATATTTTTTTGTCACTCAAAGAGAATAAAATTATTCTCTAGCTTTGAGACTAACTTCAAAAATACGAACAAAATAATGTTCTTCTTTGTGATGTCGATGACTCCTTATATTAGTTTTATTAGCAAAACTCAGATATTTTTTTTAACTTTCATTTAACATTTTTATGAGTTTGACTATTATAACAAATGATACCATTTAGTAATAATATTTTTTATAATAATACTCACATGGCTATTAATTCTGAAAACGTGTATTTTCAAGTAAGAAATGATCGACATTAGAAATAACATTGTTGTTAGAAATTTAACTTCATAATGATTACAAAGTGCTCGCTCTTCCAAGAACTAAAGTTTATCTAAGTAATTAATTTAACATGTTTTCTTTTGATGTCTACTTAAGAGTATTCTCTAAAGAAACAACATTATTTTTTGGAGAACAATTAAAAAAGAAACAGTAAATATAAACTACTACTTAAATACCTACTGGACTTTAATTATGTAAAATGTAATAATATAGTTTTCAATAAAATATGTACGTTGGAACCGATATTCGACTTCGTTAGGTAACACCGTGCTAACCGAATTAACCAATTATAACACGGTAACCGACTTGTGAATTTTCCGATGACGTTACCAAGCGGTGTGCTGGCGACCTGACCACTCAATGCCAATTAAGTGTTTTTATATGATATTAATATTTAACACTAGAAAATTACACTATTATTTATGCAAAATGTCTGTCTATCGATAAACTGATTTTCGTAGTAATAGTCACTCAGCCAGAATTTATGCCAAATATATGTATCTCCCCGTTAACAGGGCCTTAAATAAAACTAGCGAAATGGGAGAGTACTGTACTATGTATTAGATAATATATCATCAGCAGCCTATGATGTTCCCACTGCTGGGACATAGGCCTCCTCTATATGAGAGCGAGTGGGTCATAATCCTCCACACGGACCAAGTGCGGGTTGATAGATGTCACATGTTTTCGAATTTACTATGACATGCCGGTTCCCACACAATGTTTTCCTTCACCATTTTGAGAGCAGTGGTGATGAAGTAATTTACACAAAGAAATACGCCTGGCTGCGTTCGAACCCATGACTACAGTTCGTAAGTCTGCGCCAGTACTACTCACTGGCCCACCACTGCTTACTTGTGTAAGTACACCACTGCTAAACCCTTAAGTTCAGTTCGTTAATAGGATATAATTATGCCTTAGTAATGAAGATAATTAATTTAAAGTACTACTCCAAATCTGTTAAAAACTCTAAAATAAAAAGCTGTAATTATTTCACTATTAAGTTAGTCAGAGAATCATGTCAAATCTACGCCAACAATTCGACAAAAAGGCAATTCTAGAGAACCCGGTCTTAACGAACTTCGGTCACACATCGAAAAGCCCGGGTTACAACGGTAATTGAGTTTTGATTCTGACTGTACTAATTAAAAAATCTTGTTACACGAACCAACTTTTCTAAAAATCCTAATTAAATCTTATATAACTGAGCTTGTTATAAAAGTGCGAAGTTTTTTTTTCTTGTTATAAAGCTATCCTGATTGTTAATTGCTACGGTCCTAGGTACGTTTTGAAAAAAAATTCTGTAACAAGCAAGAACTAGGCGTAGGCGATCTCCGGCCACCATAGGCGCGGGCATGCGAGCGGCGAGTAAAGGGCAACTCGCTGTCCGACCATGGACCATGCCCGTTTCGATGGCGCGTTGTGTTCCACGCGCGCCTCAAAGAGCGTCAGCAAAATGACGGGGCGCCCCCCTCTAGAGGACCAAACGCTGCGGGATTGCGGGACTTATCTCATTACCGTGACCGCGGAACATAAAGGGCTATTGAAGAACATTGTAGATTTTATTCAGTACGAACGGTCAGTCAGTCTGACAGTCTCTCCCGCCCTGCCCGGGGTGGGAGGACTCGTTTGATGATTGTACCACGTAAAGAAAAAAAAACAAGCAAAAACTCATTGAGAAGCACTCCTAATACATACGCTCTATGTATTATGAATTCGTATTATCGATTTCTTTAATCTCTCTTTACGTTCCAAAGTAACCTGTTTAGACATTCCCTTTGTTGTTTCTATTAGAACCCTTTTAACATCGGTGCTCTAAAATCGTTACTCAGACGGGAATACGTCCATTTTTGTCTCGCAGAAATCCTATAAAAGGCTATAATTGTACCTATATTAGACTTTGACTATAAGACCGGGGAGTGTTGGATATTTAGGTACCTAAAATTAAAACAAAAAACATTATGTAAAATTCAATTTCAATTCAACAGAAACACGCAACACCTACTCGTAGTCCACTTAAAAAGATTAGAAACAGCTTTATGTCAATACAGTAAAAGCGAAAAGTGGAAAAAATGATTTTAATTAATGTTGAGACTTCTTTGTCATTGACCTACAGCTGACCAAAGCATGTCAAAGTGTAAATCACCAAACAATAATGGCCATTCTTCGTAATCCCAATAAAATATACGCAATCGGAAATGAACCTTATTACATAAAGTATGAGGCGTGAAATATGGCCGTTCTTCAGACAATACTTTAAGCCGACCTTGTCTTATGGGTCGACGGGTTCCGCCTAACGTCCTCTTTAAATCCCAACTTTTTCCGACGATCGTTTATTCCAGACTTGTACATCTGCACAAGATCCTCAATATTTAAAATTAATGCTCTTTTAGGGAATCCCAGGTTAACCCTTAATTGGCCACGCCTTTATAAAGATAACGGGAAATTGAAAGGCCATTGATTCAGAATTTAGACAAATCTAAACTATACGGCGTAAGTCATAAGATTATTATTTGATGTTTGGAAGTAGCGTGACCGTGTTCTTTATTTAAACTAGCTTTCACTCTCGTCTTCGTAGACTTGAGACCAGAGAGTATACCAGGATTTAAAAAAAAAGATCTTTATGGCATCAAACATATTTATCCAATTTCGTTTAGACAGTTTTGGTTAAGTAACACAATACACAACCTTTCACATTTCAATGTCCAAACCCAATAATTGTCGACAAATTGCGATTCTAAAGGACCGTTAAAATAAAATTATCTTAGAATGGTTTCAATAAAAGCTAGTATCGAAACGACGCAGTAACAAACTGCCGTATTAATTCGCAGCAACAGCGTGCGACAGCGACACGCTGCGCCGATGGTCAAACAGGCACTGCCTAATTGAATTTCCTCGAGGGCCCGAGGCGCCATGAAATATTTCACCGAAACTGCATAATCCTCTATGTGATTTTTGCGTGCTTCGTCTGTGTGAACTTCATAATTTAATGTAGTGATTTGCATATGGTAGCTCTTCTAAATTATTCTCAACTATTTTGTTATGCTTTCAGTATAATCGACTTCATCCATCTTTAATATAATTTACATGAACATACAACAACTTCTGCAACACAATCACGTAGACCAAGCGATCTGAACATTTATGCACTCAACATTTTCCAACTTCGCCGAAATATTAAAAAAACACACGCATGTTTTGCCTCACAACACCGCCCTGAAACTGCAGGAGTTCAGAAAATATAGCCGATAGGAATAAACAGTGCTCGGGCACCTGACGAATAGTATACATTCGTCAAGTTTACTTACCGCGACCACCGCGGTCGTGTGAATACCAACGTAATTTATTCCAGTGCAACTTTGGAACATTTTGATGAAATTCAGTGCAGGTAAAGGATATTAGCTATACATCAAGGTGTCGGGGGTCCGGGGGTCGGGGTGCCGGGGGCAGCTCAAACACCGTGGCACAGGTTCGCGCACAGCTGCCCATCGTCCGTAATCCGATTACCGGCACTGCACTGTGTCGCTTCCTGTTCGAACCATCAACAAGGTACGCGGCAAATAGTGTCCGACGCTTGTTTGATCCATTACCATAACAGCTTTACTTCTACATTCTCTTCTATTGGCTGACAAAGGAGCGTTTAGCCATGTACCTACAAGCTTGTAATTGCCGTAATTCTAATATTAAATAGACCTTAAATACTGCGAAAGCGCTTCTATTGTCTGACATCAGAAAAATAGTTTCCAGCGAGAGATATGAGAGCACGTTGAAAATAATAAAACACGAACAGAATGTAATTCATAACGAAACTTTCATTTAGATGGAATGAGTTAAAGTAGCAAGTGCATTCAGCAATTCCGAAACTGTGTTCACACATAAAGTAGTTGTCAAGACTGACGTGCGCCGAGTCTACCCCTATCAGCCTTCCCTTTGTCCCGAACTTGAGTAAACAACTTGGTAAAATAATGTAAAAGGTGTTCTACAATTCTAATTTAATTTATGCCTCACCGCTAGGCTTATTTTTGCTCCTCGAGAAGGTACTCAAATTTAATGATCGCAACGTCATCCTTGATTGATTAACCGAAGACGACGATAAAGACGGTATCAAATACCGTCTATTTTTAGAAGAATCGATGTAAATGAGATGAGTTGCGAGGAAATTTTACATCAGCCACTCTTAAACCATGTCTAGACACGCGACACTCAAAATAACTACACTTTTCCATGCATAATGAAAGCTACTTCAAATGCGAAACAGGCAAAACGAAGTGTCAAGAATTTAATAACATGAAAATAAGTATTCACCATGAAATAAAAGAAATTAGAGGAAACGAATTCATTTCCATTCTTCCTCTAATTACACTTTTTCCCTCTCAGTAACGCCTGGCGCGGTTTAAACCGGCAAAACTTTATGAAAAACTTCACTTGCATACAAACTAGTTCCATTTGCGAGTGTTTTGAAACAAGTGCTGTTTTCCCCGTAAGGTTTTCGATGTGGTTTCGACATGCGCCGGTACAATTAGAATTTGCAATCGACAGCGTCAGGCGGCGTAGGGTGGCGGACGATGGTCTACACGTTCAACACTGTTATTTTCTGCATCTATATCCTTTTACATCTTTGTTCAATCTCGTTTGTTAAATGAAGTTTAGCTTTGCGTATATTTACTTATAATTACTTGCGTCAATATTTCGTTACCTAATGGATCTTCACCAAAACCTAGAAAGCGAGCAAATTCCTATTAAATAACACAATTGGTTGTAATTGCCAACCAATCTGTCCTTGCCTGATTCTGAAACTTACTGAGGCCTTAACGTTGTTAAAGATTGCGTCAAGCAATTTTATTTGTCATTAACAAGGAGATTTATTTTGAACGCTTCTCGGAGTAAAGAGAGCGAGTAAATTACCCGAACGACTTTATCGTATCAAATAAAACCTTCACACGGACGAAATATGCTCGCGGAAGAAACCTGTGAGTTTTAATTTATATTCAGTACACGGCTATTTTATACATTGTTCTCTTACCGTCGCATGCATAGGTAAATAGTAGACGTGTGGTATGGATTTAGTCTGTTATAAAGTCACGAAAATTAATTAAAACATATTTTTAAATTTCGCATTTAAAAAAACCTGTATAAGGTGATTCTATGAAACCGCCTGTCCGCGCGTTCGAGCGGATATGAAGCAAAGGTTTTGGCATTGCGCCGCGCGAAGAGGCCGTGAAAAGCATTTGTCCGCGTTTACACACTGCAAACAATTGGATGTGAATTTCATGCAAGTTTGACTACGAAAGTTTGAATGACGAATGAATTCAATGTTTTTGTATGTACGTATGTACTGTGGGTTTACTCTTGACCTTAGTCTAGATCAGGGGTGACAAAGACAAGGTCGACGATGGAGGGAGCTTACCCAGAAGAAGCCTGTTCCCTCGAACTTTGAAGAGATTATGGTCGTATAACACAGACGCAATGAAATCAAACTTGCATGCACTCTCATGGAATTCCTGGCATCGTCTAAATCAGACTTTAAGTTTTAACGGATATCTTACTATTCATTGTATAGTGCGACCTGCTTCACCGCCATACCGCGCGGGGAGGAGTCTTGTTTGATAACATGAACATCTTAATCCCTACCTCATCACACTTTAACAGTTCTCGCCCAATTGAGTGGGAACTGATCCGCACTATCGCGCAATGCATTACGGAGATGAAAGCTGTACTGGATAGAGATACCTACTGTACATAGATACTGTACTATACACCACACCTATTTCATTTATTTTACCTATCAATACATATTTGTTAGTGAGGAGCTCCTTGCTAAATAACTACAGTCGAAGAGGACGATCTTCCAGGTTAAGCTGCGCCTGGCAAGGTTGGTCTGTGGATGGGTAACCATCTATCATAGCGAGTTTCCTCCGTTCCTCGGAAAGCACGTATTATAGAGCAGTTGGTCCCGCGGTTGTCATTTGTCGATCTTTGACAGTCGTTACTGTTAGTCAGAAGCTCTAAAAGTCTAACAACTTAGCATCTGGTTCGACTAGGAGCCGACCCCAATGTAGTTGGGAAACGGCAGATGATGATTACTTATTTCTTATTGATATGTTAATAGATAAGTCTTGTAAGTTTGTTTGTAGGAAATAATCTCTGGAAATCCTGAACGAATTTGGCAACTCTTTCGCTAGTAGAAAGCTTCACTTATAGTAAGTGACTGTACTATGTTTTATTTTTAAATATAGTATAACTCTAGTATAGTATAACTGCAAAAGTTTCCGAGTATGGATAGATGGATGTTTATGACTCCTTCACAAAATACTACTAAATGTATAAAAATATGTATTTTTATACAAAGTAAATAATTTTATTCAAAAATTAGGTCACAATAAGTGTTTACACAATTATTACAAGCGAAATACAATAAAATTATATGTGTGACGTAAATAGATTGTTTATAGAATTAGCAGATAGGATACTTTTTATCCTGGTATTTCGATACCGTGAGATAATTACAGAACTGTACCTACATAAGCAAAACGATGGACGTAGTTGAGAATACTTAGTGTACTTTCATGAACTGGCAAAACATGCAGCGGCCCGCATTGAACCAGTACAAAGTTATCTACCATAGTTTTACAGAGAAAACAAAGAGCTTTATTGTAACATCCCTCAGCAAACGAAACTTTGGACAGCACGGTTTACGCTTTGGCTGAGCGCTGGACGGCTGCGCTGTGTGTCGCGGGTTCGAATCCCGCACTTAACAAATCTGCAAGTAGTTTTTTGGCGTAGCCGTGGGAGACATAATGTTATAATTTGCTGTTATATTTGTTGTTTTATCTTATGTAATTTAATCCGTTACCTATTTTTTTTCTTTTATTTGTTTATGTTATGTGTACCGGATACTCAAATAAAGGTTTTTTCTTTCTTTCTTTCTTATTCCGAGCCTTTTATTAATGTGTGTTTAAATATATGTAAACGCACCCACAATACAAGAGAAAATCCTAGTTAAATGTTTTGTTCGATTATTATTTTCATTAGTTCGGCCATAAACACACTAAAAAATATTGAACATTAATTTGTACAAGGTTTTTTTTTGTTAACCGTTGACAATATGCTGCCAAGGTTGACTTATTGCCTGCTGGGGACGCGAGATTGTTGTGGCCCCGGAATGTAAGGAACAGGGTGGATTTTATTCAGTAAAAATCAGTCAGTCAGTCACTCCACCCGGGCCTGGTAGGACTCATTTGATGATTTCATCACCGCAAATTATTTTTGTTGTTGTTTTATATATCTTTAACCTTTTGTAGCTTGAAAGTCACACGTTTGTAGTGAAACAATACAAATGCTTGTAATTAAATTGTTGGGCATTGAATTACAGCGACAGAAATACTTAAGGGTTAGAGTTTAATGTACCGATGGCTGTTTTGTCTCAGAAGTTCAATGCACGACGTGACTTTAAATTCTGTCTGGGAGACATTATTTTTAATAAAAAACAGTTTTAAAATGTAGGTACATAGAATTTTTTGTAATATAATTTAGCGTAAAATTCAGTGTACATAGTTTACTGTAATATAAAAAATATATTTCAGATGAAGAACACGGCCGTATTACGCAATAATTAAACCCATGCAATATTCCACTTACTTCAAGGTTCATGTGTGTCGATGTGAATTTATTATCTATGGCTAACCGATGTCTATGGTTGGTCTCTGGTGACGAGGACTCATATCCTATCATGTACCAAGATGTTTTGTGCAAATTAAATAAAATGACTATAATCATTCCAGTGTTTCAACGTCCCAGTATAAAGAAAAACTCATTACTTACAAGTTATCTATTTGGAGTTTTATACATATCACTGATATGTCCATCTAAGAAAATAACAAACAGGATAGGGAAGCACAAATCCAAGAAAATTCAACAATTTAAGAATCCATTATGCCTAATAATATCCGAAAAGAAAAAAGAGACGAAACGTAATCGACGAGTGGACGCATTAGTATGAGCACCCCATTAAACTTATCGTAAGTTGTGTACCGCGGATGTATAGCGGGACCTGGTACGGCCAAAATATTCAATTGGCGTATCCTACATTGGCCACCGGCCAGGCGCCCCTGCATATTGATGTGCCAACTTTTACCGCCGACTCAGCTCATCGACGCAAACTTCACCCGCCAACCTGCCAAACTATAGCCTGAACGAGTGAACGAGTGAACGCTGATCGCATGAGTTTAATGACGTAGCTGCAGGCTAACAAAATGTCCATTACGATACGCACTGACGGTTCACTCGGTCCTCCCCATAAAGCGCATGTTATTAGAAATTCCTTCGATATTGAAATATCGGGACGTTGTAAAAGTGCTTTTAACCATCCCATGTTAAAATTTATCACTATTTCAAACGAGTTTTTCGTAAAACATTTTGTTACTGGACGAAACCTTGTAAGCATAATTGGAAAAGCTGGTAGTAATAAACCGAAGGACTTTTTTATATTTTCTTTCCTCTTGGGCCCTTTCCTGATTTAGTTCGCGCTCTAAGACAATTTAGCGTTATCCAAATATTCGAACCTTATCTCCCGTTGTTTTTCTCAATAGTGACGGCGAATCTTTACATCTTTATCTACAAATAATTCAATCGTAGCTATGTCACAGTCCACTCAAGATTGGCGCAAAAACTTCTACATTTCTAGTTTCTTTCTGTTCAAATATTGTGAAGGTCGTATAGCTTCGGGCTCAACCTATGTTACCTAAAAATGCTACGAGACCGAAAGCAGTATTGCGACCAATATTAGGACCAACCATTTATATAATAAACACCTCTACAAATAATATCGTCTTACTAATTGAACCACCAAAATTGAGACAGCCCCAATATCGCTTTGTTCGCCGACCTTCTCTAGGGACGGCAAAAAGCGTCGATTCTTCATAAAGTTTTCCAATACGACAGCGATTATTATGGCGGCACAGAAAGCAAACAATCGGGTTTCATAAATCGAACAAAGATCAACTTTGATTTGATGGATGAGTCGCCTGCGTTGGCGTTCGGAAAGGCTCCCGCGATCCGAACCACGAGAATCGAAGTGGGTCATGACTAGAATTATAAATGCTGTTTAAAAATACTTGTTGATTTATGTGCTGCGCCATTTGTTTGAGAATTGAGCTTCAATCCAATCAAGAGAAGGAAAACAGTGAAAGAAAACTTTATTAAAACAAACTTATTTTGAATAGTAGTATTTTATTGAACAAAAACATTTTAGGAACACATTTCAGTAAAGCAATTCCATTGCTGAAATAAAGTAAATACTACGTATATAATTAATTTCATTTATAGAAAAACTCCTCCACAGTTTGGAAATCGGCAAAAATAATATCAGATTCGTCCCATACCATTGTACTGGAAACTACACAGAAATATAATGATAAGCTATTTTTCAGAACTTTAACTTTGTTGTCAACTCTTCAAGTTTATTGATATTGTCTCTTGCGCTCAAAATGTTGTCATAGCGAAAGAGTTCGCGCTTTCGTTTTATTATTTTATCAAAACGATGGAAATGTTGAGAACAAAGAAAAGCTTCAATAAAGCTCCGATGATGCTTGCCGACAATTACAATATCAAAGGAATCGACTTTCTATATAGACGAATTTCTTGCTATATCTTGCTACGTATAAAAGTAAATGGTACTGAATTTCCGCAAAGGCAACATGGAAAATGTTGTTTGTATTGAGTAATATATTATAATATCAACTTATGATATCGTTTCAAGGCCAACATGGGAACATTGTCAATAATAACGCCATCTAGTCCCAAGCTAAGCAGAGCTTGTGTTATGGGTACTAGACAACTGATAAACATTCTTATATATTTCTAAATACATACATATTATAGATAAATTACACCCAGTCAATAAGGCATATATCAGATGTTTATCATATTTTTGGCTTCGAAAAAACAACAACTAAAAATTTCCATCGTTTCACCGTCCTCTACCAGCATGCATAGCATGACGCCGTAGTTTAACAAATTTTGTTGACGTCAGAATAGACAAAATGATAGCGTGTAGAAAGATTTCTATCATCCTAATGGCAGGTAAAGAATAAAAAAATTATGGCTGCTACACACCTTACGAAAAATCGTTACGATTGGACGGTACAGTTCAAACTGCAACGATAAATCTACAAGTCTGTATGAGAAAAATCGTACAGTTTGTTAGATTTTTCTCATCGATTTTTCCTAAGGTGTGTAGCAGCCATATTTTTTTGATTCTTTAGGAATCATATAAATAGTAATTCTGCACGTGCTTGATCAGAGATAATAATAATGTATATTATGTTATAATCTGAAATATGATGTTATATAAAAATGGCCCGTCCCGGCCTTGCACGGGTGGAGGACCCGGTCTAAAACCCGGTTCCGATGGTTACAAACACAACAAAAGAATAATTATCCGAATCGGTCAAGCCGTTTTCATGTTATGTCGTGACAACTTAAAACGGGTTTCATTTTTATATACAGGGTGAATTTTTCAACTGGGCGTGGATGGCTACTTTCGAAACTATGAGGAATCTCGAAAAACGTTGAAAGGAGTCTCGAGACCGATTTTGACGAAAACTAAAACTGCATCATTGGATTTTAGAAAAATCAAAAATCCTGGTCAGGAATCGAACCCGCTGATTTTGGAAAAAAAATCACACCCTGTATTATTATACCGTTCGTAATGTTGCTAATAAGGATCAAATTCTGGGAAGTAATCATATACGGCAAACTTAAGGAAATGGCTGATTTTTATGAAGTTGCTATTTTTCCATGTTACTTTACATCTACTGAGTCATAATTTATTCGAAATTATAAAATTTCATTGTTTTCAATGTCTCACTAGATTTGACGTTTCAACAATCCCACTGTACTTAGCAATACGACATTATTGAGTTGAACTTAAAATAGCATTATTTTAAAGAAAAAACGGTAACTTATGTTTCAAATACCTTCTTTGCCTTGAAGATTAATAAGTTTTTTTATAATTATACGTTTTCCTTGAGTTTGCCGTATATGATTACTTCCCAGAATTTGATCCTTATTAGCAACACTATCGAACGGTATAATAATACAGGGTGTGATTTTTTTTCCAAAATTAACGGGTTCGATTCCTGACCAGGATTTTTGATTTTTCTAAAATCCAATGATGCAGTTTTAGTTTTCGTCAAAATCGGCCTCGAGGCTCCTTTCAACGTTTTTCGATATTCCTCATAGTTTCGAAAGTAGCCATCCACGCCCAGTTGGAAAATTCACCCTGTATATATATATATAGATAGACTTAGGATACGATTAGTCCCGGTATAAAAAAAATGTGTCGACAATTGTCCAACGAGACAAACAGATAAATTTCGACATAATTTCTATTACGAGCGAACAAATTCGCAGAAAAAAACCTGTCGGTTGTTGCTTTAGTTGTTTTTCACTTCAACATAATATTTTCCCTTATATTTTACCTTTCCTCGAATATATTTATATTATAATATCTCAGTTATTTGTTTAATCTCTTGATATTTGGAGTAAAATTTTCCTTGAGTACTATGGACATGTACATTTCTCAGAAAACACCGAAACAAAATATGTTGTTTTTGTTAAGCAGCTTTGCTCAAAAGTGTTCATATTTTTCGGCCCAATTATTATCATTTATTTACGTTTCTTTTTGTAAATAAATAAGAATAACAACAAAATACGTATAACGTGATCATAAGCTACAACAGTTCATTAATAAGCAGCTAATAAATAATAAATGTTGCATATAGCTCTTATCACTTGCTCTCTGAGTTTCGTGACAAAGTCAATATAATGGTGACAGGTAGGGTGCGTAGCACCCTCTACGACCCCTACGCGTTCTTCTACGGCGTACTGCTACGGCGTAGCACATTGGTTGCTAATTATCTAATAGAAAGATGCGAACTAAAATCTTGCACTTATAAACCACCAACCACTCCACGAAGCATAACACACATACATTTATACGACTACAACCATCAGGCACTGTTACAATCCCAATCTTCTTTTTCAAAGCAAACTTGAGGAATTGCTAATATCGAACTTTTAATAACGAACGATATTAGGAACGTCACACCCTCTAAATAAAAAAGTTCATCATCTGCCTAGCCTTTTCTATTGGGGTCGACTTTCAGTCAAACCGAATGCAGCTAAAATAATGATATTCAAGTATTTTACATGGAGAGCGCCTATCGGACATCCACAACCCAGTAACTGGGTAATACAATTCCCCATAGTAAGACAGGTTGTCAGACTTCAGAACTTTTGACTAACAGTAACGACTGTCAAAGATCGAGAAGAGCCACGGTGATGGTCACCCATCCACAGACCAACCTTAACCGTGGAGATCGGCCTGTGCTGCTGTAATTATTTAGCTACGAGCTCCTCCTCTAAATAAAAAGTTATAAGCTCATTAAATAGTGACACTGAAACACGCATCTCAGATTCTAATAAGCGTTGAATTTTGCATTTACTTCTTCAAGAGTAAGGCTGAGGCTACATTAGGCAGAGACGCGAAGTGCGACACACGAGCTATGAAAAAAGGAGAATTCTCTCGTGAACACTGTGCCTTAAAAATATTCCTAGAGATTTTTTATTTCTTTATGCGATATTAGGAACAACATTATTGCAATCAAAGTTAGAAAAAATTTACTTCCCGGTTAATTCTACTAAATATGCGTGTGGCCACATTATGTGTATAGTGAACTGTGATCAAATCATTTAGATTTGATCGCATTGTGTAGAATTTGTAGCCACGTCATCACCTGGTTTCTTTCACAACCGCTCCTGTGTGCGGTGACTTTATTTTTACTCAGACTCGTACTGACTAAAATCCACGGTGTGCTTCAACAGCCCTTTACGTTCAGGGACCACGGTAATTCGTGAGTCCAGAGAGTAAGACCCCGGCAGGTTTAAGCCCTCTAAAGGTCCCGTCATTATACTGACACTCTTTGAGGCGCGCGTGGAACACAACCCGCCGTCGTGTGCGCTGACTTCGCCCTAGAAACGTTTGAACCACGCCACGAGGCGCTGCTTGTGGCGAATACTTACAAATTATAATGTCTTAAGACATTATTTTCTTTGTCAATTCGCGCCGCCCGCCGCTCCACTCATCGCTTAGACCAAACTCGTGAACGGGCCGTAAAAGGAATTTTGTTAGAAATTACGGCAGCTCACCGGACCGCGCACAAGTTTGCTCCGTTCCCCGTTCTTGGCGTAGTTCGCGGGCTCGCGGTACTTGCACAGCGGAAACCCGAAAGTTTTGCTGGCTCTGCTCGTTTCACGGGTGACGTTATCACGCCCTAGAGGCCTAACCTCTTTCTTACAACCTTTAAGGCCACACTTTTGTGAATAACTAGGTATAATGGTGGAATGTAACGTGTTTGTAATGAAGTGGATTCTGTAATTAATAGTTTTGTAGAACTTACATATTAGGTGTATGTATGCAACATACAAATAACTTCCTGAAAATAGCCAAACACAATAAAAACAAATATAATTCAATTTGGTGCAGTCATTCGGAAACTATTTTATTAATTTTACACTTAATTTGTTTTACACTATGTATAGATTAAAGATTTATTGTATTAATATTTACTCTTTTTATCTATACTAATATTATAAAGCTGAAGAGTTTGTTTGTTTGTTTGTTTGTTTGAACGCGCTAATCTCAGGATCTCCTGGTTGGAATTGAAAAATTCTTTTTGTGTTGGATAGTCCATTTATCGAGGAAGACTATAGGCAATATAACATCACGCTATCACCTATAGGAGCGGAGCAGTAATGAGAAATGTTTCAAAATCGGGAAAATGTATTCCTTTTTTAGAGCTTCCGTTGCGTGCGCTGCGTAAACGGTTAGAGTTTTGCAAAACTTATGTACTACGGAATTATTCCTCATAAAATTTTCTAAAATAAAGTCCGCGAGAGCATATATCTATCTTTAAAGGTAAAGTCACTATAACCTTTTTTATGGGAACCAAATTTGTTTGAAAGTAATGCATTATTTGCAAAGGTGTTTTCATTAACATGATATTAATCCTTATCCAAATAAATACGTTAATCATCACAAGCATTTAATTTTGAACGAAATTGCCCTTTACATCATTTGATTTTATTGAATATCTTAGGAGATATCACAGTTTCAAAATAATAACACGACAAAATAATGACGAGCTGGGTAATATGTCACGATTGCGTCGATAAAATCCCTCTTTAGGCCGGTCAATATCGACATCATACATTGCAAAAGCGCATGTAACTACCATTTTGTTATAATTTGCAACCCTGAAAACCCTGTGCTGTCAATTCAGTAGTTTTTGCGTGTGTATCTCATGAACCGTGATAGCTAGAGATTTGAAATTTTCACAAGTGAAAATTTCATCTGTTGCTGCTATAACAAAACATACTAAAAACCAGAATACAATAAATATTAAGGGGGGCTCTCATTGGTCGTGGGACTTATTTCATTACCGTGACCCGGAACATAAAGGGCTATTGAAGGACGCCATGGATTTTAGTCATTACAAGTCTGACAGTCCCTCCCAGCCCGGGGTGGGAGGACTCATTTGATGATTTTACCACGTAAAAAAAAGGGGGGCTCCCGTACAAAAAACGTGATTTTGTCGCTGGTTTTTGTAGATGTTATAAAGTAATGTAATGTTTCGGAGGCTGTTTCTCACGATCCGTGATAGTTAGATAGGTTAAATTTTCACAGATGATGTGTGTCTATTGCCGCTATAACAACAAATACTAAAAACTGGTTAAGTGCGATTTTGATTCGACTTTGACATTGACAGAACAGGGTTATCAGGGTTGCAAACTTGGGTGTTAAATACTCTAAGCTCTAAAGGAACCTAACAACATACAAAAGAATCGTAGTTACATGCGCGCTTGCAATGTTTGGTTTTTCATGTCGATATTGACCGGCCTACTTTAAGGATCGTTTGGAAAGGCTAGGGGCTGCGTCCTCACCTTCAGTCTGACGCAGTCCTACCGTTTTTCGTTTTTTCGTTTCGGGAGGTACCTCAAGATTCAGTGGCAAGTAAGGGGAATGGTTAGCAGTCGGAATGCGTGAGGGAAAAGACATCCTCTACCTCTCGCCCCAGCCACCAATGAAGATACCCACGAGGTCGGAAATCGCGCTCTTCAAGGGAAACGCCTAACATGACGCGGGTGAAACCGCGGGCAGAAGCTAGTTTACTATAAATAACAATTCCAATTTATATTTGTAAAATAACAGCCGTTTATATGTCGGTATAAAAATTAACAAATGTGCCTTCGATATCTTTCAGTGGAGTGAAGTGACTCTCACACTCTTACTGACTAAAAACCACCCTATTTCTTCTAATCATCCTTCATCCTTTTAAGACAGACCCACTAGAATATTTCAGGCCTTTTTCAGCACAATTACTATTAAAATCACAACCCTTGATGTTGAATTAGTAGCCTTCCCGCTTCCTGTCCCTATGTACGAAAAGTACGCAACGGATTTCGATGCGGTGTTTTTTAATAGATAGAATGATTCAAGATGAAGGTTTTTAAGTTTATAACATGCATGTAATAGAAGATATTGAACCCGTGCGGAGCCGGGGCACGTCGCTAGTATGAAATAAATCACTAACCACTTCCATTTGAAACCCCAAGACAATTAAATAATGATTAACCTACCGAAACCACCGAAACTAATATTAAATCAGCTCCTATAAACACAAACTTGTTACAAATTGCTCGAGTAGTGAATTTGCTTTCATTAAAATAGTAGGAGTGGCATAATGACTCCCATACTATGAATATTCAACGGAGCTCATATTGCCAGATGAAGCTTCAAAGGGTTTGTCTGAGCGATAAATGCTTTAATTCCTTGAGGCATAGTGCTATTAACAAGCCTTGTGCATTGTTGGAGTACATTGAAAACTATGTTCAACGTAGCGAATTATGTATCATATAGCATACATAATAGTTTTTTTGTATGTCGTATCATCATCATCACAGGCTTATACTTTTTCCAACTATATTGAGATTGGCTAACTGGCTAAAAGTATACGAAGTATACTATGTACTTTAAACATCACCAAAGATGTTAATTTATAGTTTAAAAAATGTATAACATATTAGTACTTTTATATTTTCAAAATATATTCAGACTATTCTTAACAAGTAATGGAAACGTTTTCAACTAAAAAACAAAAATCTTTGAAAAGATTACTTGGTAACTTTTCAACATTATGGATAGCTAAACAAACTGTTTAACATAGAAAATTTAAATAAATTTACAACAAAAGAAACTTGTTCAACAAGTTCGACGAGCCTCTTAAAAATATAAAGCCTAACTAGTTTTGTGGACCGCAATAAAATAGCTAGAACCACAAATTACTAAAGGAAACAGGACAAACTTGGATTTGAACAAAGAAAAGGGCGGATAAAGCAAGAAAGTGCGTCAACAAGGGGTCTCATTGGTTTTATTTGAAAAGTTTCAATGATCGCGGTTTACTACCGCCTCACCGCTCCACCACACTGCCCCATCTCGACGAACAACGTCTTCATTAGATAAAATCAGCCAGAAAATTTACATTATCTTTGATAACGGTATGTTCATGCCTTGACGTGGCGAAATTTTGCGCTAAAGTTAGCGGTAAACTGCAAGTCAGTCCACGGAACACTACCTTACGACTTTCGTATCCATTGACGAATTCCTGTGTACCAACCTCTATGAATCTGTATTGCGATAATCGTCTCGATACCAAAGTCGTAAGGTATCGGAGACTAAGATCGCTCTTTGAGGGGTGCTAAGGCAGGAAACCTCCACGTGCGCCCGTGGACTGGAGTTCCCTCTCGGATACGTCCGGGGGGAAGACCAGTTTTTCGGGCCGGTGCACCCTGGGATGCGGGCAAAAACTCTTCTTTAAGGAGTCTCTTTGCCCGTATGCGAATAGCCTGTCGTGTGGACGCTCCAACGCGTGTCCCTCTGATCAGCAGAGGGCACAGCGGCGGAGCGGGCTTGCGGACGGTGAGTAATGGGTGGCTCGCCGTCCGGCCGAGGACCAAGCCCGGGTTGGTGGTGCGTCGTGTTTCGCGCCAAATGCCTGCTGGGGTCGCGGGTTTTTTCTTAACCCAGGTTACCGCGGCCCCGGAACGTACAGGGCATCCGAAGGAACACGGGTATTTTAGTCAGTAAGAGTCTGACAGTCCCTTCCGCCCCACCCAGGGCGGGAGGACTCATTTGATGATTTTACCACCTAAAAAAAAAAAAAAAAAAAAGATCGCTCTTTGAACTGACATTCAAAAAATACTACAGTGACATTCTAATAATACCCTAGTGTGTCACTAACCGCCCCGAAAAACTCAGCTAATGCCATAATTCATTAGGCATCGACACTTGCCCCCACAAAAATATTGGCAAAGTTCCTATACCCTAAATCATAATACTGGGTAATAAATTACCCTCCGTTGGCTGGAGATGTCGAAACTATTGTTGTCATATTTCTTGATCACAATGGCAAACAAAACTGTTTCTATTTCAATAGTGGCTTCAAATAACGGAACGCTTACAGCGAATGTCTCTCGGTATTCATCAAATCAATCAATCAATCTAGCCAAGTGTGTGGAACATATACTGAAGGGTTCTGTAGACAGAATGAATAGTTGAATAATTTATTTCAAGAACAAACCGAATATTTGATTGTGAAATAATATATTCTACATTAAATTGTAAAAATCAACACGTAAACTGGAATATGAGTCCTTTGGTTTTTTATTGCAGTCAGAGGACAGCCTTGTGCAATATGTCTACATTGCTTAGGTTACCTAGGGCACCCAGGATAACTCATGGATTTTGAAACCAAACTATTTTAAATCGGTTAAGGCATTGAGAAGTGACGGTTTAATAAACCTACAAGCAACATACATAAATACGATAACGAGAACATTAAAAACACCCCTGTATGGGTTAAAATAGAATGAAAATGGGCAATGACAGACAAAAAGACACAAGAATGCGCTCCGCATTTTCCATTACGGACGTACTTACGGATTCCTACCGTCAACGGCGTCAGATAAGATTGTTCCATCATTATTGGGTTGTAATTAATCTTTGTCATTGTTACCTTCACCGCAATCTACTCCTCCCTGATACAGCCCTCTTCTTAGTATACATCAATAGAACCGGATCTTGCTTTAAGATGTTCGCAGTGATAAGCGGAAACGTCTTTGTTAAACTCCGTATTGTACATCAAAATTAAGAGCTATGTAAATTCATCTTTGGTTATTGAAATATACCTTGAGATTCTGTTTTTATTTTATAAAAAAATTGTAATAAATTACTGGTAAACACATTCACAAATCATTGAATTGTGACTGCCATCTATTTTTAACTGTTCCGCAGTAAGTGTCCTTAATTTATTTTAACGCGAAAACTGAACCACTTTTGGCTAATATTATTTCCCAAAAATGTTACGATTATCGGTCAAAAGTATTGTAAATTGACACAGTATACTTAAAATTATATACGTAATTTCTTGTAATAAAAAAACACAGATCAAGATCTGATCATCCAGAACAATGTGAAGCCAAGTTATCGGAAGCACAGGCTTACTCGTATATCTCTTTTGTTGGTGAGATTAAAGAGGCGTTGGCGTGGCCCGGTGCCATCGATCTCCGTTAATGCTGTATCGACGGCTCCATCCAACGGCTGTGAGCGTCGTGATGCACGGCCACATCAAGTGCAATGATATTTATTGGGAACTAGCTGTTGGCCAAGCCTCTCTGAGTTGTGGTAGTGCGTAAATGCTTTATGTTCTAGCCAGTGGCGTAGCTAGGCTAGATAGGGCCCTTCTTTTCTTGTTAGGCCAAAAGGGGCCCCGCATTAAAACTTGTTTGGGCCCTTCTAATCTTTTTTTTTTTTTTTTTTTTTTTATCGTGGTAATAAATCATTCAAATGAGGACCTCCAACCCCGGGCCCAGGGCGGGAGGTTACTGTGCAGACTTGTTATGACTAACATCCACGGGTGTCCTTCAGTTTAGCCCTTTATGTTTCCGGGGTCGCGGTAATAGACATACGTCCCGCGACCCCTGGCAGGCTTTGGCCCTCTGAGAGGGGGGCCCCGTCATTTTGCTTGACAACTCTTTTGAGGCGAGCGGAACACGACGCGCCGTCGACCCGGGCATAGTCCCTGGTTCGGACAAGCGGTTGCCCCTTTACTCCGCTGTCCGCATGCCCGCGCCTACGGTGCCGGCAGGAGTCGTCTTGCGACGCCTTACGGCGCCGTGGGGCGTACACCACTGCGGTTTGGGGCGGAGGGAGGACGCTGTCCTCTCTCTCTCGCGGCCCGGCCGCCTCCTTCACGAGCATTCTGCCTCGCAGAGGCGGCGGACCGCTTACCACTCCGTCTGGCCCTTCTAATCTAAGGCCCGTATTACAGAAGGTCACTCAATACTCAAGCGTTACTTAAAACTAGATTCAAGGCATTTGATTGGTTGAAACTAGTTTTAAAGTAAGTCTTGAGTTTTGATGTGCTTTCTGTAATATGAGCCTTAGTGTATAGTTTTGCAGAATGAAAATGAAACTAAATCCCCTTAATGACATCAGTAATAGCATTAGAGAATTTTGAAGGGAGCTAGAAAATTGAGAATGCTTATCGAATGATCGTAGTATGACACTAACATATAGCCTTTTTCAAAATTGAGCTATGTTAGGAGTTCGATAATTGGAACATTTAAGAACAACATTTATTTTTATGGCTCTCGCAGTGACTAAGCGATTGTGTATGGCTCTGTGAGAATGAAATAAATATAGTTTTGATTCCCAAGAACGGCTGATTCTAATATTAGTAAAACCTTTGCATATACGATCAGTTTGCCGACCACACTCAAAAGCCTCCGAGAGGTAACCTTTCTAAAATTAATGACTTTATGTTACAAGTGTTGTTTTTTTTATGAATTAATGTTTGAGGAGCTCGTGGCTAAAAAATTACAGCCGCACAGGTCGATCTTCCGGGTTCCGGAACCATCTGTCATAGCGAGTTTCCTCCGTGCCTCGGAAAGCACGTAAAGCCGTTGGTCTCGGCTGTCATTTATAGATCTTTGACAGTCGTTACTGATAGTCAGAAGCTCTATTAGTCTGACAACCAGTCTTACCATAGGGTATGGTATTACCAGTTATTGGGTTGTGAAGGTCCGACAGGCAGTCGCCCCATGTAAAATACTGATATCCAGCTGAATCTGGTTTGACTGGAAGCCGACCCCAATATAGTTGACAAAAGGCTAGGCAGATGATGAATTAATGTTTGAAGTACTAGTTGCAAATATCCAGATATTTCGAGTAGTTCAACCTATACAACGTGTCCCAAAATTCAACGATAAGCCGGCACCAGAGGATGGACCTACTAATGACCACTCGAGAAAAAAAAAGAAAAAAAAAATTCCTCTACTTTTTTTTTAAATTACTTAAAAAAATTGAAATTCTTCGAAAATGTATACCCCTTATGACACTTTTAACTACCATGACCATAATTTTTCAAATATTTCAGTTTTTTTGTTTGTATCGGCAACCTAAGTAGTACTACTATTCACCATGATCTTTGAAAATTACAGAATTTTCGTAGTTTTATACAAAAAAAACAACCAAAAAAAATTATTTCCCTAAAATTTTGAAAGATTTTAACGTTCAGTACACTTTAACTCATCGTAGTGTAAAAAAAAAATATGGACACTACTATGGCAAGTTTTTTAAAAAATTGGCGCAACTAACCTAGATTTTAAAATGGTATAATACTTTAGGAAAACTAGCCACAAAAAAAAATAATGACACTTTTTCTAATCAAGAACCAAATTTCATAAGTTGTTGTTAATAGTAATCACTTGTACTATGTGCCCAAACTATCAAAAAAAATTTTTTTTAAAAAGTAGGTATTTTTTTTATTTTATTTTTTTCTCGAGTAGTCATTAGTAGGTCCATCCTCTGGTGCCGGCTTATCGTTGAATTTTGGGACATGTTGTATACATTCTTCGGCACAAGAATCCTAGTT
The DNA here is from genome assembly GCA_028554685.1 of Agrotis ipsilon. Lineage (NCBI taxonomy): Eukaryota > Metazoa > Arthropoda > Insecta > Lepidoptera > Noctuidae > Agrotis > Agrotis ipsilon. The sequence goes on from CM052955.1 coordinate 13,230,303, forward strand.
TAAGGCAACTTGTATGCACGACTCGCCCCAGACATATTCAAATATCCATTTTGCAAATGCACATTTTAACGACATTCGACATTTGCCAAGCGAATATTTTTCACAAATAGAACGCTAAACTCGTAATCACATTTTACAAATTCTCTGAAAATTTTTCTAGGTACCCATTTGTAAAACATAGTTTAGGTTTGTAATTAGGTTTCTACGTAGACATTAACTGATTCAAAGTCAAACCATTTATTTGAATGAGACCATTAAAAGACCCCTAAGAACGTCAAAGTTAACGAACGGAAATAGGGGTTATTCTAGTTACCTATTCACAAAAGTAATTTCTAATTAAATCTATCGTGACTGTTTTAACAATATTAATTATTTAACAATATTTTATAGAATTTACATATTTATAAAATATGTTTTTTTTTTTGTATATTTTGATGATTGATGTGATAAATAGAAATCTATCACAATTAACATTGAAATGTGATAAAATTAAAATCGTTGATTCCGCATTGAGAAAAACCCTTAAAAACTAAAAATGAATGTTGTGTTTAAATTATTATTAATAATACTATTGTTTTTAATAATTCTGTTTTTGTATGGTTTCATATAATTTATATGTGGATACAATTCTGATAAATAAACAATTTTATTCCATTTCAATAAAAGCTGTATCACACAGAATCAAGTATCTGTAAAAATACACATAAAAATAAAATAAAAGCACAGAATAATTTGTATGTTTTTTTTTTTTATTGTTTCGTACAAAAATATCACTCCATAAATAATCATGTACACTTTTTAAAATTACCATTTTTATTGCACAGTTGTTGGCTAGTCAGTCGGTCGGATCAGCACCAGGGGTCGGATTCGACGTAGTACACTTTCCTGAAACAATAAACACCATGTATAAAAAATAATGAAATTGCAAACAACATGTATAAAAATCGTATACAGGTATTTTGTACCGGCTCCTCGGTACCACCCATCACCTAATATAAAACTAGTAGCAAACAAATTCTATTATTAACCGGCTTCAAATAAAGGAGGTTCTCAAATCCTCGTTTTTTTTTTAGTTTTCACCAGTTTTTTTTATTAAATGGCTTGTAAATAAAATAATAACCAACGCCATTGTAAAAAAGTACAGGGTGCAGAGGTGGCTCAGTGGTAATAAACCCAACAATAGAGTTATAGGTCGTTGCAGGTGTTTTATTTTGTGTAATTTATTTCATCACCATCACATCAAAAACCGTGAAAGAAAACATTATGGGGTCTTAGCCCTGTGCTCACACCACAATTATTATGCTTTGATTAATAAACTTGATGAAAAACGAAACTTCCAAAAATATTGCTGATTTTTCTCGTCGACGCGATGGTGTAATAAAATATATGAGTGCAAGGTGCTACATCCTTCCAAAAATATAAATGTGCCGTGTGGAAATATATTTTGTGGATACAATACACGTATACAACAGATAGTTTGCATCAATTTTCAAAAGCATTTTGTCCGTCACTTAGAATTTCAAAAAAATATGGGGTAAGTATTCTTTTGTTTTTTTTTTGTAATCAATTTTTATGGACAAATCTAAAACGCATCAAAACTCGAGATGAGCTCATGATGCGTGCATAATTTACGTATTGTGCATTTTAAAAGAGCATCTTCGTCAATTATAGTTTACGTAACAAAAGAAAAAGTAGGGGTTAAATATTTTTCAAAACACTATCTGACGGACTATTTAGTTTTTTTGTGTGTGTGTGGACAAGCTCATTGTCTATACCTGTCTATTAAGGTATAGTTTGTCAAGCACATAAGTGAGGAAGAATTGAAAGTGTCCATGAAGAAACCTTTTATATACCTTATATAATAACTGAGGGGTAGGTCAGACTGCCGTTATACTTTATGAACTCCATCCTACAGGACTGTATGTCTTGTATTATGATAAGAATAATTAGTAACGTATAAATATAATAAATATGTTATGAATCAAGTGTTTTGTATCTGGGAATTACTGGAGTGTTATTTTTTAAAGTTAAATTGGAGTTGGGTGTTTTAATATTGATGTTATTGTGAGAATTATTTGATCAGTATGTTAGAGTTAACCATGGTAGTAGCGATGTCTGAAATTAATGAAAACGATTGTTAAACGAATACATAATTAAGTAAAAAAATATTTGGCTTATAAAATGATCATTTCAGTCTATTATTGAAGTCCTCCCCAGAATAGCCCATGAAAATAAATTGCTATAAAATAATGTCTCTCTGATTTATTATTCATAATACTGTAGATTTTCATATAAAAATCTCATTTCAGATTAGACATTCATTAGGACGACTACGCGTTTCGTACTGAATTTTGAATAAAATGTTTATTCATAAAACAATAATATAATAATCTGATAACAAAAACCCTTCTACAATTTTGTCCGCTAATATAATTACAAAATTGGAGTAATAAACTAATATTTAAAAAAAAACTCTTCTCCATCGTTGTAAGCAAATAAAATTACTAAATTTGAGTAATAAGTACATACCTGTAACCACCGTATCCGTGTCCGTAGCCACCGCCGTAGTATCCACCGTAGCCGCCTCCGTAGCCGCCACCGTAACCGCCGTAGCTCCTGACGTAGCCGCCACCGTAGCCGCCGCCGTAACCGCCGTAGCTCCTGCCGTGGTGGGCCAGAGCGCCTCCGGCGAGGGCACCGCCGACGAAGCCAGCTTTAGCACCGATCAGACCGGCACCGACAAGACCAGCACCAGCAAGACCTAGAGCACCAATGCCAAGAGCAGCACCACCTGGAAAAATAAAACAATTCGTCAGAACAAAAAAATGTCTTGTAAAGCCACCCGGCTTTTGACTGGCGTAACGCGAATTTAACGATTACGTGTAATTCATGTCAACAGTGTGGACGGCACACGAACTCAAAGCAAAATTGAGAACATGTGATGCTCGCGATGCTACCACACCTAGAATTCGCGTCACATTACGCTAGTCTGGGATAATACAAAAATCCTGCAGTTTTCCAACATTTTGTATGAACAATCCCAACCTACAGGTGAGCTGCACACAACCTAACAAAACCACTGGTATGGCAATATGCAGAGAAATCTAACCCCTTTTGTAAGTGATATCACTACCAAAAGGGGTGAGTTTTCTCTAAAGCTGACTGTACAAAAAATTGATAGATTTTGTGGGGAGAACATTTAGCTATTATTGCTACGTATAGAGACGACACCACGTATCACCACTATGTCCCATCCAGGACAGCTCTGTAGCGCGCTCTAGGTGCGCGCACTCATCTTGGATAGGACACAGGTGGTGATGGGTGGTGTCGTCACACAGTGGTGATGCGGGGGAGAAATGGGAAAATAAGGCATTTAAGGTATTCATTTATGAAAAACATCGGTAGACTTTCACAGGTTAGATTAATAAAGTGAATAGATTTTGCTACTTATTTTTAGCACCATTCTTTAGGACTAGTAGTTATTATCTATTCAAATCTATAATCATTATAGCTCAATAAATATTATATCTCAGTAAAGTGTTATGGACATTATGAGCTTTATTTGAAATTTAAATAAACTTGCAGAACAAGCAAAGCGAATTTCGTTTTGATGACATGATGACACAACTGTCGTGGCATTTGATAAATTCCTTCCTTTATTTGTACTGTCAATACTTTTATCTTAAATAGAATGTGTTACTAAGTTTGCACATGCTAGTCTCGGGAAGCACGTAAAGGTTTTAGCTTAAAACAAAAAGTGATGCCCATCTCTTTGTGATCCATCTTATACATATAGCAAAATAAGGAAAGGTGGATCAAATAATGCTGGCCAATGATCGTTTTTCAAATATCACACATCACTTAATAGTAGATAATTTGATGTGTCAGTTTGCGAGGTTTGATGGGGATGTTTGGTTACTCTTCCTCGCAAAAACTACTGAACAGTTTTGGATGAATCGAACACAAATAGTTTATATCCCGAATTAACACATATAATAGTTTTTATTCCGATTTAATCCTGGGATACTTTTAGAGTTGTAATGAGTGAAGCCGCTGGCAACAACTAGCAGCTCATAAAAGTAAATCGTCATACGTATTTGAATTTATGAGTCCCTAGAGTTGCGGGGGTCACTGTCCGTCCCCGTCATGACCCCACATTCCCACAGGATCACGATCCCTACACATTTTACGATAGCTTTAATTCCTCTATTTACTGTGCTTTTATTTATTAATAGCTTGAGGAATCCACATTTTTATGACATCCTGTTGCTACGCATCATAATAAAAAATATAACACTCACGGTAAAGTTCAAGGTTTTAGAGAAATTAGTTTTTTAACTGATTCTGAACATCCGAATTTATTCAAAGAATTAGCATATTATTACGACATTATGAATGGCCAATCGGGTGATCGATCTAGCGTCTCTGTTACCTTTATGACGTCATCAATCTCTACCTCTAGGGTTAGAAAGTGGGGTCTTTAGGGATCGATATGACGTATTTGTTACGTTACAGTATCCATTTCTCATTACGTTACAAATATGCAGAACACGTTACAATGTCCGTTGGGGATTCCACAACATGACTGATATTATTGACTGCAAACAAAGTTTTTCCCAACTATTTGAACAGTAGAATTGTTTTAGAATAAATCAACTTGTCACGGATCTGCTGGTTAAGATGATTAGACAAAATTTATTGTCATGAATCATACTTAAGATGACAGAACTAATTTTGTTGAGTCTACTACTTAGCTGGTGTTAATTAAGTGAATAAAAACCTTCGCAGTTGACTTGATTGATTGAATTTCAACTATTTCAGATTTTAGAATAGTTAATTAGTCAAATGTACTTATGGTACTCGTAATTTATTCAATATTTAAAACACAGTAGAGTTTATATTGAGTTTGACACGTTTTTTAAGCTCATATACCGACGAAGATTTGTCCGCAACCCATCTTATTGACCGCGTGGGCTATTACTTGTTCCGACTTGCTAGACAAAAACTAGGCCCGATCCAAAAAATAATGTGGCTTCCTGCCAGAAAAGCGTTTTTTTTAAGTTTCTCTTTACTAAAACACATTTACTTGTTTATAATATCAATAAAAACTATTTTCTTAAACAGTTTAATGTAAAAACCTGCAAATGTTGCGTATGTAAAGTTTATTTATTTGTAAATGGTCAACGACCGGTGCTCAGAACTTGAAATAACAGACTTTTAATATCCCTAATTCATTTCGCATTGACAATGTTTTATTCATGGATTTGTTTATTCATATTGAAACAGTACCTTGCCACTTATAATTCAGCATGAATATTTATGGCGTCATACCGAAAAAAATGGTATTAAAAGCGGATAATGGGATCCTAACGCTATACTTAGAAGCTTGGAAATTTTACAGAGTTTAAAATAAAAGTATACGAGTGTATAAAGTACGAAAGTTTTCCTTTTTTGGCATTAAACAAAACATAATTTTTTCTTTATTCATATTTTAAGGTTTATTCTTAAGACACAGAGTTTAGGACATTTAGGTTATTTCTACGCCATATTGTGAATGTCAATTAAAGAAGAATGGCAGAGTATTGTACTTAACCGGCTAACTGCACGACTTATATAATGTACACAATTGAAAAATTATCATAAATTTTACATTTAAGTAATTATGTTTGAATAACATTACCTCATAGACTTTGCTTTGTAATTCCATAATTCATTTAAGTATCTTAGGTAAAAAACACAAAGACCGAGTAAAAGTTATATAATTTAAGTATAACATGACAACCAAAACTATTCACAGAAATATGTGAAACAAAACGTGATTTCGGACCTAAAGAAGAAAAATAGTGCTGTCGTTTCCAAACAATTTTCATTTTTCAAACAAGAAAATTGAATGCGCGATAAGATTCAAAGTCATTTGAACTTTCAAGTGTGTAAGTAAAACTGTAATCACAACTTTTCAGTGGGATTTTCAACCCTATTCGTATCATTGTAATATTTCACAGCAAGCGTAGGTAAGGCTGAACAAATCTCTCGCGACTTGAACCCTGCAGGTAAGATAAAGATGTACAAACTATGGGAGAAGTGGCGACCACTTGGGTCGCTACTTTATCATCACTAATCCAGTAGATATTTCAACATAAACGGACCGTTTCCTATGTATTTCTGTAAGTTTTTTATCGAATTGATGTTTCAATTCAAATATTTCAGCTTTAAAACAAAAAGCCTAAAAATATAAGGAGGTAAAAAAGATGGAAAGGCAACAAATGATTTCATAATGGGTTACACAACAATCGGAATCATTAGGCCGGATTTCTTTTATTTTTTCCGTTTTATTCTAAATTTTAATAATTCTATTCATCATCATCTTCCTGCCATTATCCCATTTTACTTGGGGTCGGCACAACACGTTTTTTTCTCCCATTCTCCCCTATCAGACGTCACAGTATCATTTACTCCTCCAGTTTAACAATTCTATTTTATCAATGATTTTTTATTTTATTTTAGTTTAAGTTTAATTGTAAATGTATAGTTTTATTTATTTTTATTTTTAAATTTCTAGCTTTACTTAATAATGTTACGTAGTTAATTTTTATAAAAAAACATCATTAGTTATTGGAAAATACATGAATTATTTTATCATAATAAATGTAAATAGGATTCCTAATACCAGTCTAGACCTCTCAAATAGAATAAACAGCTGATACCTTCATAGTTGTATAAGTGTAAGTCAATACTTCACATTATCGAAACGAGGGCAAGTAACACACGCAAATATTGCGTGTAGGGCTCCTAACCTTGAACATTGCACTTGCTTGCATAATTATGAAGCGAGATTAACCCCGAAAATGTAATGATATCATAATTAGTATAATTACCTACAGGATAAAGTGGTAATTAAGTAGAAATCGGGGCCGTGAACTGACCAATGAAATGACCTCGCGTGGTGATAAATACTAAATACATATTTCGATGGGCTATTTATAGGTTGGATTTTCATGGATCTGTACCCAAGGGGTATTACGGGACCCGTACTACTAAGACTCCGCTGTCCGTCTGTCACCAGGCTGTATCTCGTGAACCGTAACAGTGAGATAGTTGAAATTTTCAAAGATCATATAGGTGTTTCTGTTGCGGCTACAATAACAAATACTAAAAACAGAATAAAATTTTGTCTATTCTGTTGTTAGAGCCTACAGACAAAAGCCGCTGGGCACGTTAGCGATATACGACGTATGGAAGCGACGTACAACAAACATTGTAGTGGAGTTTCATGTGTAGGCGCGACCGACGCATATACGTCCACCCGGTCACCCATAAAATAAAGCTTATAACTGAGATGTCTCTATACTAGGTGTTGTAAAAACAGAAAGAGTAATATAAAGTTAAAATGTTAGAGTTGGCCTTATCTTCAAAATAAGGGCATAATAATATTTGCCATAAAGTCAAAAAGTCACTATTTTGCAGGCATTATTTTTTTCTAGACTTCTATAGAAAAATGTATACCTAACTAAATCTTGTATGCAAGTTTGATTACTTTTGCGGGTATTTGTTTAATCATTGAATTCTTAGTCCATCAATAGTCTGCCATTTAACGCAAATCCCATGCAATGTCATCAAATAACATTTAAAAAAACAAACTACATATAGATGTTTTTTGAGGTAAGACATTCAGAAGCTGAATCTTCTGAGGCTTTTGAAGTACTTATACAGAAGACGCGGGTTCAAACCCCACCCAGATAAACTTTTCTTTCTTCAAATATCATCTTTAAGATGAGCGTCAATCTGTATATTATAGCGAAACCAATCGTTGCCGCATAAACTTTGACTCACCAAGAAGCAGATGTCTCTTCTCCCTCTTGCCCTGTTCGTCGACGACCGTGACTTCCTGGTACTCAGGTTGGTCCACCGGCTGGAGGGCGGACATCAGGGGTCCATTCTCAGCCATCAGACTGGCCACACACGCCGCTAACAACACGAAGACTAAGGTGCACACCTTCATCTTGATTGGGTCTGTGAAAAAACAGATTTTGTTATCATTAGGTTTTACCCGCGGTTTCGCTCGCCCTCAACTCCCATTTCTCCTCCTTGAAGTATTTTATGCAAAATGAACCGTCTCGTGTTTCCTATTTTATTTTATCTGTACCAAAAATCTCTAAAAATTTTTAAGCGTTTTAGGTGTGAAAGCGAAAGGAAATGATAAATTAATTAATAGATAATGTATACACAACAAGCACATTTTTGCATTTATGCATATTAGTTAGTAGCAGAGGTCTGCCTAAAATTTAACCGAGCAAATATTTACTGTAAAACTTTGCCTCACACTAATTCCTCCTATATCGTGAATGTGTTTACAAACATTTAAACTCACTTGTACAAATACCCTGATCAGAAACACTACTTGTAGATCAATACAAATATTAATTCCTTACAGGAATCGAACCCGCGATACGCAATGCCAGCGCAGCAGTCAGCAATGCCGTCACTGCACCAACCACTTTGCCGTCAAAATCGTCGTCGTTTAGAAATTACAAGTTGTTTCGTATAAGTTATACTTATGAACAACATTTGGATGTTTATGGAATTTCCTATTATGCAAATCCGCGATCAAAAGCTAGACAATTCAATGCTAATTAGTTCATATCCTTCTTCGCGCCTGCCGGGGTTGCGGGACTTATGAAAGACACCGTGGATTTTAAGTCAGTACAAGTCTGACAGTCCCGGGTAGGGCAGGACAACCCCGGGCAGGGCAGAACAACCCCGGGCAGGGCGGGAGGACTCATCTGATGATTTTACCACGTAAAAAAAAAAATATATCCTACTTCGCGCCAGCATTATAGTTTTAGAGTAGGCATTCGGGGCATTTAAATGTTTTTTTATGAAACGTGTTTTAGGGTAGTAAAATTATCAAATGAGTCCTACCCAAGGCAAGGCTGGAGGTACTGTCAGACTTGTAAGTACCTTCTGACTAAAATCCACGGTGTCCTTCAACATTCAACCCTTAACTTCATCGAAAACATTATCCACTACCATGCGTTTGACAGATACCCTTACCACAAAAAATACTACTAATGGTGTCAACGTTTTGCAGTCAAAGTTTTTTAGACAAGCGTTCAACAGATGTTTATCTTTCTTGCGGTAAGACGTCTTATGTCAAATATCTTACTGAAAACAAAGAACTCTGAAACATAGTCTTTAGCAATATAATCTTAATTACGTTCCAATTTATACCTAATTAAAATGAACTATGGTCAAATTTCGACCACCCATCATTCGATAATAACAAGAATTAAGTTGGATTTGTGTTTCATAAATATACTGATACATCAGAAATGTGTGATGACATTGAAGCGTGTGTTACAGATCATTCAACGATCTTTTATTTTATTAATTGATTTAAAATTACATCTTACAATATTTCTTTATAGAACCAACGTTATCGCAAAAAAAAAAACTGCTGGCCTAGAAAAAGGCTTTTATTCTGGCCTTGGCTTAAATTTTCGAGACTAGTTATTTTTAAACGATCACAATGTTGATCTCATGAAGAAAAACAGCCAAAAAAAAAAAAACATTTTGAACAGGTCTCAGATGTTTGGATTCACATTATTATCTTTATTTCAAATCAAAATAAATAAGACCCCACAAAAATTTATACGACACCAAAAAATTTAAACGCGAATTTTAAAATTAAGGTAAATCAATGATTATTCAATAATTATTATTATTATTACCTGTTACGAAATATCACCGTGCGGCACAAACACTGATCACTGATCTACTGTGCTGTGGTGTCCTGACGATGACTTTTTATAGGTCGGCGAGTCGAACTCACACGTTAATAGATAATGTATAATCTGTTGCCTTTAATAAGGTAGGTATGTCATCGCCCCACCTATACTAAACCATATATCACGCAACAGGCTCAGTAATTTCAGATATTCATTATTGAAGACGTAATTCGGTTAGGGTTCGATTCCCTGAACAGACAGTCGGTTAATGATGTGTTTGCTTCAAGAATTTATCAGTAGTAACTTGATGGATCTAGACCCTGTTGATAGCAATAGGCTTGGCCCTTATTTAGATTCCCACAAATTAGGGGGCAACGGCTATTCAGCTACTCCCCCCTTATTTTCACCGCCGCTGCTTATCTCCTATTGGTCACAGCGTGATTGTTTATAGTAGCCTTTCTCGACAAATGGACTATCCATCACCAAACTATTTTTTTTTAAATGCTCACTTCTTCTTCCTGAGATTAGCACGGTCAACCAACCAAACAAAATAACTCAATTAGTACTAAGGCCTGGATAAATAATCGTTACTAAGCCAAAGTCAAGCCTATTTTCGTGGAAAATTCTGACATTTGACGTCGCCAAGCACTGACTTTGATTTGGCTTTGGCTTAGTAACGACTACTTATCCAGGCTTTAGACTTTATTTAAACATGACTGCCGCAATATATAAACTAACACATTTTTTCCATAAGGATAAGCAGAAACCATAGAGCGCCACCGGCTACGATCCTTCCATACTCCTTTCCCTTCGTCCACATTCATACATCTGGACATATAAGCACGGAATTTCTCCACGTTTCGCATTTACTTATGTATTAGGTACACTCTACTACTTAACCCTTCGGGGATTACGCGTAACGTTATGTGCTTTATGTAATTACAAACACGATATAATAACTGGCTATAGTTTGCTATCTCAACTTTGTTGGGACACAGAAATTCGACAGGAATTAATCAAAATCTTGGGTTATAACTTATAAGTACTTAAGGATTATATATCGTGTCTGTAAGAAGGTGTAATTCTACAATAAGTTGACGAATATATTCAATTGTTATATACTAAATAATGTACGTAACTTGTTAGGAGAGCTGTGAAAATTGTGTTAATTGGATATGTAAAGAGCAACGTTGATTCTATCTTTTACTGTATGGTTGTCTTAAGGGTACTTGCTAACAATATGGGTCAAAGTCTAAATGGGTACCTACTGCCCCTAATACAAAAAGATTCCGGAACAACTAACCATGATGTGCAAGTCATCATCATCATTTCAACTCGATTTTCGACAAGTCACAACCAGCTTGTGAAGTTCGTCGCTCCAGGAACCTCTTATTTTTTTATTTACTGTTAAAAACACATGGTGTCTATTACCTTATACCCAGGGTGCAGGTTTACGGTCTGCAGTCAAGAACCATAACCAGCTGGTCCATAGCTACTTGTTTATTTCACTAGATTAATTGTTTTGTGAGCTACGACAATAACCTTAGTTCCCTGTCTTATCTCCTTGTTTCAGAGTCGATCTCTCAGACAGAGGTATAGAACAAGTTATGCTTGGATAGCCTGTTCCATTATTATTTATTTTCTTTATATTTCATTATAGTTAGCTAGCTAACCTAACCTAACAAACCTGTAATGATAGTTGTAAGGAAGATTTTAAATAAATAGCTCGATGAAAGACCGCTAAGCGAGGTCATAAGTACCTTACTTTATATGAGAAAACGGATATAAATCACTTACCTACCTAAAACAATCTTGAATATCAAACATTTTTTTTATAATATAGGTAAGAATCTTGTTCATTCATGATGACCCACTATACCAGATCTAAAAACGTGTATCGTCAAGCAATAATGTAAACAATTTTTAACGTTTAAACAAACTCAAACAAAATTTTTGTCACCAATGCTCATACCATTGAGATAGTTGTTTGCCATCAAACAATTCGCGCCCAGAGTGAATGACCTCAACAGGATCACTTTAATTTTTTCATACTTCACTTAACATGCTTTTTATGCCAAATTGAATCATCCAATTTTGGTATGCAAATGACGAGTTTCCCCGGTATTGCGAACATACATAGCACCTGTTTAATCAGCTGTTTAGCTCATAAACCGCTCTGGATATTTTGAGGAAAGGCGCTGGGAGCCGGGACCCTCCACGAAATATATTTGAATACATTACTCTTTTTCCATTGCTACCGTATAATATACACTTTTAAGCCGCGCGTTCGATAGTGATCCAATCAAATAAAGATTATTCCACATCGGCGACTCCTGCAATGGTAAATTGGAGTAACGAATACAATTGGAAATGTTTTCGTAAAGTAATTTGTTAATACAAGTAAATTAATCCATTGCGGATGTTCAGGATTTACCCGTTATTGATATAAAATGTTTTGATGGAAATGATGAAGAGTACTCTCACTTATTTTCATTACCAGCTCACCTACGGGCATCCGATACAATTATCATCGTAACGGAACACGGACTGAAAACAACTAAGTATTTTGACAACTAAGTATTTAGAACGAAGCTGAGTAGCTGCGCTAGATTGTACAAAAGCCGTTCAATTCACTTGAATTAATTCAGCCAATTGCCTGAATACCATAGGTAATGGAGTTCGGGAGAAAATATGGTGTAATTATGTCAATATTCTTCTTTAATGGAACTGACAAGATATTTTCTGAAATGTTTTTCTACTTGACATCAGGCTTTTACTCGAAAATACCTTAATTATTTGCAGCCCCAAAACTCTTTCACTCACACTTTATTAATTGTTACAAAGATAAGGTCTCGGGCAACCAGATTTTATTTTAATTGCGTCTCACACGTCAACCTAGAGTAGGTTGTGTGCTGCATAACCAGATAGGAAATTCTGTGTTGTGCCTTGTATGTAAGGTCTCCAACCAGGTGTTTGGCAACCAAAGCTTGCAAATTTTAAACAGATTTTCTACCAAGGCGCAAAAGAAAAAGAAAAAAGTTACTAAAATAGGAAGTAGATTTTAAAGGAGTTTTCATCATGATCGAAATATTTTACTTTATAGCACCAATAAATCTCGAACTTTTTTTTAAGTCGTAAAAACCTTTCAAAGCAGGGGCGGGTCGCTGGTCGCTAGTCAAAGTTCATAACAGAATCTGTATCTACCTGGCTTGTTTTTTTTATAAAGTAACTGGTTTCCCCCAATGTCAACGACATCTGGCAAACCGATATCATCTGGAAGTGACCTCTTACCTCACTCCGTATTTTATCCGCGAAAGCTTGTGTGTTTGTATGTCTGTATGTTTGTTCCGTCTTCACCTACAGAGGCATATGGGACTAGAGACGGTTATAGGCTACAAGGGGGATAGAGAGCAAAGCCGCGTGAAATACTAAAACTAGTTATCAATTATACTAATAAATATGAAAATTGAAAACTTCACTTTATTCACGCGACTACTACAGATATATATGAGGCGTTAAATTTATGTAAATACACGTTTAACTAGTTTTAAAATATTTTTCCAATAAAGTACCTACCTGTAGTCCTTTTTGCGTATCAGTAACTGTAAATTAATTATTTGTATTTGGTTTTAGTTGAAACCTAGGCTGAAACCTGTGGTATCCGGATATAGAGATAAGCTCTTAACTGGCCTTAAAACAGTTTTCTTGCCAGTGTAAGTACACTTCGTTTTCGAAAAATCTTGCTGTTGCTATGTTACTCAGAGCAAAAAGTGTTTTGTACCGCCTGTTTACCTTGTCAGCAACTTTATGCTATGGAGCATAAAGTTAAAAATGTATTAAAGACAAACTATAGTGTTGATGCTGCACAGAAGGATATAGATACAGATAGTGTCTCACAATGTTGTTGGTTCTAAGCTACCTCATCATTATTATCAGCCGTAGGACGTCTACTGCTGAACATAGGCCTCCCCCACAGATTTCCAATAGGGCCAGTTGGATGCGGCTTGCATCCAGCGCGATCCCGTGATTTTCAGCAGATCGTCCGTCCACCTTGCAGATGGACGTCTCACGCTGTGCTTGACGGTGCGTGGTTTCCATTCAAGAACTTTACGGCCCCAACGGCCATAAGTTCTGCGTGCTATGTGGCCTGCTTACTGCCACTTCAACTTCACTGGGCTATGTCGGGAACTTTTTACATTGCTAAATACGATTGGTGCCTACTTTAATCGTTATCACTTTATAAAATCTACAAAAAGTGAAACCAAAATGCATCAAAAAAAATATTTTAGGTTCCAAAAACAAACTTCTCATAGCAGGTACCCTCAGGGATTATACCCGTATTAGGAGTAACTTAAATAGTAACTTGAAACAAGACCTTAACGCGTTCTCGTTTAAGCTGGGTGTTGCTGAGAACATTATCTCTTTATTTCATTGGTGGTCTTTGGTTCAATCTCCTCACTTCTGACTCGATCACGCAGAGAGACTCCGAGCATAGCCCTTTTGCGCTGTAGGTGAAATTATACAGTACGGTAGCGCCTTTCTATTTGCTAATAGCAACACCAACATGTTGTAGTAACTGGCTGCGTTCACGATGCCGCGTGCTGCAAATATGCAAGAGATGAATATGTTATAAATCAAAGGAGCTTATATTTTACCCTTTTTATCTTGCTGCTAAAGGGTTATGTTTTTGTCATCATTATTAGAATACCTATCTAATTACTATTAGTCAGAAGCTCAAAAGTCTGACAACCAGTCTTATCACGGGGTTTGTTATCTATTACCCAGTCACTGGGTTGTGGAGGTCCGTCAGGCAGTCGCTCCAAGTAAAATACAGATATCCAGCTGCATCTGGTTTTACTGGTACCCGACCCAATATAATTGGGAAAAGACTAGGCAGAAGAAGAAGTTTAGATATTAAAATTGAGAGTAAACAAACTATATTTCAGATCTATCACACTGTGTTCTCTATAGTTGTAAATATGTTTTTTTTTTTAGCGTGGTAAAATCATCAAATGAGACCTCCAACCCCGGTCCTTCAGTAGCCCTTTATGTTCCGGGGTCACGGTAATAGATTTAAGTCCCGCGACCCCGGCAGGCTTTGGCCCTCTGAGAATATGCCCGTCAGTTGTGAATATGTTAAGCGTAAATTAAAAATGAATAAAAACAAAAATGGTTTCGTTCATTTTTAAATGTGTTTTCAAAAACATAATATGCAAATTCTAACAAAACAGGTGAATGACCTTTTTTGCTCTTGCGCCTCCCCTTCCTTCCTCCTTCAGCCAATCATTAATGACTGCCACAAACCGTAAGTTAACAATGTGATCAATTTAACATGTTTTACCAATACATCAGTGTGGAATTTGCCATGTCTCTAAGTAGGTAACGGTATTGTAGAAGGCATAAGTATGAATGCTTCTAAATCGAATCTAATATTTATATCGTTTGTCGCGGGACTAACGAGCTACCGTGACCCCGGAACGTAAAGGGCTAAAAGGCATCGTATTTTTAAGTTTTCTGTCTCAGTATGACTGCGAGGATATAAGCACATGTCTTCGTATTCATATACTACATTTTCGCAACCTCCTTTACAGCAAATAAAATAAATAGGAAAATGTAGAAATTAAAATATCCATATGGAATAACCCACTCGAGAATTGAACCCGTGACCTCATGGTAAGCAGTTGTGCCTGCGACTACTAGACCAATAACGAAACAGGTTTCACTGTGACAATATTAGTTTATTATAAAATAGTGAGAAAGACGGATGTGTAGCTATTTAAACTGGTTTTCGGAAAAAAAAATCATGTAATACATAAAGATGTGATATAAGCCCTTCTACAAAACTCGCTCAGAGTTATTTTACAATACCGAAGATGTGATATAAGCCCTTCTGGAAAACTTCCTAAGAGTAGTTTTTTACAATTACAACAGAAAATGCTGTTTTTATCAAAATAAGCTAAGAATTAAAGAATCATTCTAAAGAATCATTGTATTATTTTACTATAAAAGGTTGTTTTACTTACTCGTAAGATCTTGGAGATTTTTGTACCCTAGTGTCCGAAAGAGCTAAAATCCGACGGATCCCTTCGACCACCATAGAGTAGAAAGATTCAGATATGCTTATAACGAATGTCAACAATACCTGCTCGATGACCCATTTAAACTAAATACCTATAAAATAACAGAATGTCTTCGATGTAAACAAACTTTTACAAGACCTTCGTGGTTACTCCTGTGATGTTTTTTTTTTGCGTGGTAAAACCATCAAATGAGTCCTCCCGCCCCGGGCAGGGCGGGAGGGACTGTCAGACTTGAACTGACTAAAATCCTCGGTGTTTTTCAATAGCCCTTTATGTACCGGGGTCACGGTGAAGGAATAAGTCCCGCGACAGTCCTGTGATTCTTAGGTATTTAAAAAATCCAGTGCACTCATCAACTGAGAGACAAAATTATATAAACACCGTAACTGATACTACCGATTGAACTGGATTGAACTATGGATATTTCTCGCAAGTTTTTTCTCTTTATGGGTTCCTTATGTTAATAAGAACAATTTTACCATTAAAATGGCGTCTCAATTTCTATTTCGGCAACTAACAGCGACATTTCTGGATGATGTCACCAATAGGGTAAGTTTCTCAAATTAGCAAATATAGGTAGTCAAAGTTTTTCCGTTAAATCTGCCTCTCGTTCTGAATCTAAAAAAAGAAATGTTATTCTCGTTAAATAGGCAAAAAATATTTTATATAGTTAAATAATATCAAATAAATATTATTTTTATCAAAATTTATTATTAATATAATATTTATTTGATATTATTTAAATATTCAAATTAAAAAAATGTTAATATTAATTTTAATTCAAACTATGTATTTTTTAATATTAAGGGAAAACGTTAATTATAGAGAAATACTCAGTGACGCACAAAATATTTCAATATTCATCATCATTACACCAACTGTAAGACGTCCACTGTTGAACAAAGACCTCCCCTTAATGTTAATATTTTTATATTAAAATGTAAACATTTTGTAAGTATAAGTAAAACTAAACAGAAGAGACGGTAAGTAACGTGTATCCAAGATAAATAAATTGATTAAATAGCGCCGTACCCAAATAAAAATGTGCTAAGAATAATATATGTTACTTATATAGATGAGCGATTTCTTTTTTTTTTCCAGTCTTTTATCACCTTAGAATCCGCATTCCATTCGAGTCTATGGTTTTACCGATCATGGCAACCCATCAAATAACTATTCAAGAATTCATATATCACATACCATGGTGAAACAAGAAAATGGGAAACTGGTTTATATTGTTTACGTAATTAGTAAAACTTAAGTACTCTAATTAAGATAAGATGGACCTGTTTTTGATAAAGTTAAATATTTGTTTATTAGAGTATGTAATAGGACTAGAAGAGGACAAGATCTTAAAAACCATCTTGGTACATAAAATAGATAAATAAAAAAAATATCTTACTTATTAAAATTCCCAATAAAAGAATTACCGTCGTACCAAAAAAGTTGAACATCTGTTGAAAACTTGTCTAAAAAAACAAAAAAGTTCAAACGCCGAATTGCATTTGTTTTAACTTTTTTAATACAAGTGTCCATCAAATGTTTAACTTTTTGTTGTAAGGCTGTAAAAAAAGCAAGCCTTCAAAAAAGAACTAAACACGTGTGCCAACAGCTCAAATGGTTTCATGCATACCATACACTAACAATGCAAGTCATAAAACCTTGTCATTTGGTTTAAGGATCAAAGGTTCTATTTGAAGACGTTGTTCAGTTTCTTCATTTGGGGAAAACCGCTATTTAAAATGCTCTTTCAACTCTCCAAATAAACGCGAATTCATAGAAATAAAATTCATAGGTTAAAGCTATACGTATGCGATATTGAATCATGTCATATTGTGTCATATCATTGCTCTAACCAGTTCTAAAAAAATGGACTTTGTTCTGTTTTTGGCCAGAGGTACAGTTAACTAAAGAGATATAACAGAACCCAAGTTGTCAACGGTTTTCGGTGTTTGTGTCTATGTGTCTGCCTACCAACTCTTTTGACTGCATGTAGCATACAGCGAAAGAGTGCAAAAGTGAAGCCACAGAAAAATATTAGTGCCTGCATAAATATTTCTTTTGCTGATCGTAAGTATTTACAATATACTTAAAATCTCTTAATCACCATGAGAACGAGTGTTTTGTAACACTATCCATCTTCTCGCAGGTTCAGATTTTTTATTTCTATCGAATGATTAGGTGGTTTTCTTGTGATTCATGGACGAGGCGCATGCGAGTTGAATGAGGCCGTAAATTTTCGAAAGAGTACGCAGAGACTACGCACTGGGCAGCGCGGCCGTCCTCCCACTAGGTGGACAGACGATTTTATGAAGACCACAGGATCGCACTGGGTGGTAAGTTACTTGCTGCCGGTCCTATTGGAAATCTATAGGGGAGACCTATGTCCAGCAGTGGATAAAACATTTAGGAATGGAAGCAGTAGACGGTTGCAGCACTGCAGTCTACCTCTAACTCTCAATAACTCAGTTGTTTTTTTTTTTTACACATATTGCTGAAAAGAAAACCCGAAAGTAAAGCTAATACGTTGATGTTTACATGAGCAGACATTTCTTTCTTTTAATAAATTATTCTGTTACTCGATCTGACTAAAAAGCAATGTAGAAAATATTATTTTTATTTGCAGTTACCTTTCGATAAGAACATTAATGAGTGAATGGATTATTTTTGGAAGGTTTACAATATGTACTTACTTAATTTTATGAACGGCAGTCTCTTTTTTTTATAAATATTTATGTGTAATTAGTAGATACTTATTTTAAAAAAGTTTTCCAGTAAGTTAAACTGTTCCAGTATAACGACATCAAATTAAAGTAGAAATCTCCTCCTCGATTTAATATTACCTACGTACCTGGTAATCAGTAACTACGAATTAATTGACCCAGCTCAAAAGCACCTCATTCTCCACCGTCGGGTAAAAAATACTTAAACACACGGCTAAAGAAGTTAATTACACTTCGCTGTATCGAAAAATACCCTCGCAACAGTGTAACTACTAACCCATTTCCCCATAATTGCACAAAGAAAAATCGTGCACCGTTTATAAATATACATAGAAGTAGTACATAGGTAGCCATAGAACGTTTAACGTGCACGTTGTTCGAAAAGATTTATTAAGCAAAAATTACGTACTGGCTCTTTATTTAGTGTTTTAGTCCGACACACGGCGTATTTGTAAGGCAAATGTGTTCTTGAAAGCTATTAGCAGTCAGCTCGGGCGGTCCACGCGCTGCATTCGTTATGTCGCTGAATGTAATGCCTTATATCATTTTGCCACGCAATTTGACGTAATTACGAATTACATGAGCAGGCGCACCGCCACGCGGCGCAAGCAAGGAAGCGTTCGACCGTTACTCGAAACATAATGACCAACCAGCCGAAACTATTGGGTAATTTTATTATTGTTTTATACCACATATTAACCACGGTTCCATGTTGTTGATTGATGGCGTAAATAGAATCCTGTTCATTAGTGCGCGCCTTCGGAAGTTATGAGAGCAATTGTGCATTTGTGCTTGATTTTGTTTCGTATAAATAACTAGCAGACCCTTCGCGGCTTCGTGTTAAAATTTTCTAAAAATCCCATACCTACTAATATTATAAAGCCGAAGAGTAGGTGGTGTTTCATAATGATGATGAACATGATATAAAATTTACCGTTATTACCTGTCCTTTTTCTAATTTAAGAACTTGGATAAGGTAACATTATTAATTTATGAATGTTAAAACATGAGGTTATTGACCAGATAGATTTATTGATTTAATTTTGTTCAGAGATGATTATATTAATTATTTAATAAAATCTTCCTAAAGCTATACTGCCGTATCCAGGCACGCCTTTTTTGTAGTTTACTCGCCATGGCTCCATGACCGGTGGGTAATTGGACCTTATTGGCTATTTTTTATTTTATTTAGGTTATTTACTTTCACAGCTTTTGAAATAAATACTAATACTATTAATACGAAAATAAAATAAATAAATAACCAAACATGTTTTTCTTTGTTTTCTAAATAATACTTAAGTTATCAATTACCATTTATAAAATATGTTTATTCTGCTACAGATTCCATGGTTACGCACAAGTGACATGTGAGACTTGTTACCCCGAATGCGTCTGAGATTACCGATGCCGAGACAAGTGTTTAACATTTTTGTGGTGAGACGGTTAGAGTTTTACCGTGCACTTAAATCATCTACCACATATTTTTTGATACAATTAAATAAGCTGAAGCTAAAAATAGCATTCTACTGACGTTCTCAATTAAATTAAGAATCAACAACAAAAATAACAACGAGAGCAAAAAGTGAAACAAAATATAAAAATATAATTATCTATTACCAGCAATCTACCTATCCTTAAACCATAAGAATGTAGCGGAACAATGTGATTAGATTCGTACAGGTTGTTCCAAAAATTAATAAAATAATATTTATAATATAATATTAGGTATTGTTTTTTCACTATTTAACTACGTTCATCAATTACCTAGATACCAACATATTATAAGAAATGTTATTTTATATTTTCACAAGTTATTTTGTCCCTCAAAGAAAAAGTACTTGATTATTACGGCAAGGTTTTACATATTTATATGTATGTAGTTTAAAGATCTCTTGCTGTGGGTGGACCGTTGAAAGTAACAACTTGGCCTTGACAACATTTTTTTTTATAATGTGTATTTTGTTTTTTTCACGTATTGGCATTAATTTACAGAATTCAAATAATTAAGAATTCAGTCCAACTACAATTTTGATCTATCACCTGACTCTTCAAAAGTACGTTTACCAAAAGAATTAGGTACTTTGTACAAAATTAATTTTCAATATTATATTAAATTTAATTTAGGTGCGTTTATCAACCCGGATTGAGTAGTATTTTTTTTAATGACACAATAATGACAAACATTTGTTATTAAAACTGCTTAAACGAAAATTAAAAACTGCTTAGATTAGGAATTTTAAAATTAATTCTTAAGCAACTTTTATTTATTATGCACTGCATATCAAACTGGACACACGTCCCGACTTATTTCACATCTAGATCTCTGATACATCGCGTGCCGAGATAGATTTGACCCCACCATCAAGTTCGCACACATCGCAAATAGAAAAATAATAAAACCGCCATAAAAAAATCCCCTGTATATTATTATGTTAATGGAACAAAGGAAATAACAAATCGTATTCATATTTTTTAACGAGAATCAAGGTCCTCATAGTTTTATAAGGTCTCCTATATTGTATAATCTGTTTTTAAATGTAACGTTACGAAACCCATTCATATTCTGCGGTACGGCCATAAAACTAAACGTTTACGGTGCTAAATATAGTCGTAACTTGTAGTGTGCGTCTTCTCCATACAATTGCGACACCTGACTTGTCTTGGGGCCACTTTAAACGCTGGACAAACACCAAGAAGGTCGGAACTTCTATACTGTTTATGTAATTTGCCAAATACCGAAGCCTAGCCTTTATTTTGCCTTTAATGTTTCTAATTTGAACAATTATAAAAGTAATATTAATTATCCGTATAGATTATTATCCGCAAATACCTATCTTTGATTTTTTTCCAAGAATGTTCTATAACTTAACTACAACGATTAATCATCATCATCTGGCTAGCCTATTCCCAACTATATTGGGGTCGGCTTCCAGTCAAACCAGATTTAGCTGGATGTCAGTATTTTACATGGAGCGACTGCCTGTCGGACCTCCACAACCCAGTAACTGGGTAATACGATACCCCATGGTAAGACTGGTTGTCAGACTTTAGAACTTCTGACTAACAGTAACGACTGTCAAACATCTACAAATGACAGCCGGGACCAACGGCTTTACGTGCTTTCCCTTGCTTTGCTTTCTTTTTTAACTACAACGATTAATATTATTTGTAATTTTGTTTGTTCGTAATTTATTATCGACTATAGAATTTGGTTCAATAACTCTGACTACTGAGCTAGGCAAAGCCTGTGTTACAGGAGTCGGAAACTCGCACCATCCTGTTGTAGAATATATTAAGTTAGGAACACCTACAACACGACGGTCCTAATCGTGTTGTAGGTGTTCCGTGGACGCAGAGGAGTTCCAGTTTCTTCTGGGTGGGTTTGCTCTATCTTAGTCTCTGCCCTGTATTGGATGAGAGGATTCATTTCATGATTTTACCATGTAAAAAAAGGCCTCATCTTTGCTTCTGAGCTAAATTGAGAACAAGAGCAAATACATTTTAAATAAAACAAATTGGGTAAAGCTAGGCAGATGTTCGAGGCTAATTGTCTACGCCTACAGACTTTAGCTACGACAAACACACGTTAACTACATATAACAGTCTCAACAGGTTTTTCAAGAATTTTGCGAATTTCCAAATAAATGTCCTTTGGCCGTCAAATAAACGAATTCCAAGTACCTGCTAAAAATAGCTTGTATTTAGGTACTCGTAAATAAAATTCTTTCTATGTATCAAATGTCGTCTCAATGTTATGTTCTGTTTTTTACAAAATCTCTATTTTAGAAACATGACGGTGACTTATTGAAATGGAATAAGGTTAAAACCAGTTAAGTACACCTAATTTATTTACGTTTAGCCCTTTCGTTCACAACGCGACGAAAGTCTCGGATAACTTACAAAGTAGCCGCACGATTTTGGCAACTATCGCAATACAAAACCATAGAGGTTCGTATACAGGCACGCGTCAAAGGACACCAAAGTTTTAAGGTGCCAAAGACTTTATTCGCGTTGTGTACGAAGGGCTACTTACCATGTTAAATTTAAATATTCTGAATTATAAAACGCTTGAAAGAATTTAAATTAGAACTAGTCAAGTTTTAGAATATGTTCTTATCTTAAGCTAACGTTAATAGCAGTAGTAATTTAATTGTGCTGGCTCCGATTTATGAGTTATAGATCATGAGTTCAAATCCAGCTAAACGAATTACCATTATTTAACTCATCACCAATGATATACTTACATCTACCAAGACTACCAACTCACAACAGGCTTGCGTCATGGATAACAACTTGTCCTCGATAACAGAGAGGAGGCTTGAGTCCCAGCAGTGGGAACATGCTTAAATGCATTATTACCTAATGTCAGGCCATTCCGCGGATATGATGATATATAAAAGTTAATTTCAGCGATATTTAGGTCACTTTACGTTATAATGATAAGGTTCCAGCCTATTGCTTCAATATAGACTGAGCTGCTATGAGAAAAACTAATAAAATGTTCCATCCTGGGAATTCAACCTAGGACCTCATGGTCAGAAGTAGCGCTTGCGTCAGTTAAGCCAGTGATTAAGGTATTTTGTATTAATATTAATGAAATTTCATCACAACGGTCTGTTATTTACTAATAAAATATTATATAAAAGGCTCCACCTTACCAAGTAAATTGAATATTATTAAAATTTTCCTCTTTCGACTTTATCGCCTACGTTTATTGATACGGTTTTAGTGTGACAATTTGAATTGATAAGTCAATTCACATTTTATTTCTTTGAACTTTGCCAAAAAAGGTCAAGTTTTTTAAGTATTATCTAACAATCAATATTATATGTATTTGATGCTGGAGATATAATATGACAGGTGCTCACATCGAGTAGAATAGAAAGAAAGGAGTTTGAAGATATTTGTAACGCTTGTTATATTATATATTATATTATATTGTCGATTGTTGTCCTCTATCTAAATATATAACATTCATTATGCATCGCAAGTGTGAAAAACATAAATAAATGACGGGTGACCATTAGGGCCAAAACTTTCAAACCCCTTCATAATTTTGCTATTTCCAATGTCTTCACCCTCGTGGAAGTCGAAAATTATTTCAACGAAACAAAATTAGCTTAGTAGATTTTAATTGAAAAAGTTACAAAAATCCTTCGGTCCCAACGTCACAAAAATTCATAATCATACACATAACTAAAGTACCTAGGTACACAACTGAATTCACCTCAACCTAAATACATATTTACTTTATTATTTATATGTTGTCTAGATTCTAAAAAGTTACTAATTAGAAAGAATTAAGCACCTAATTGGGAAGTGTCCTAGAACCGTCTTCAAAGTCACAAAACAAGTTAATACCGCTAATATAAGTACCATGCGCTAACACAACGACGTAGAAATGTATCATTTTGGCAGAACCTACGTGTTTACGTGAGTTCAACTGCGCGTAAAAAACAAGTTATATTTCAAGTTATTTGCAGCAAATCGTAATAGCTTCCTAGTTAGTACATGAGATCCCTATTCAATCATTAATTAAAAAATAATGAAGTATGTAAATTGGACTTGCTTCAGCGATAATGAGCCAAGTCAAAATTTCGCATTAATTTTGCTATTCATGTCAAAAAATAACATAAATAAATCAGTATTTATAAAATACATAAATAAGTGCCTTAATGTAATCCAAAACGTAGGATTACATTAAAAATTAATCATTCCATAACCCTAAATCAATAATTTCTTTGGATAATGGGAATATAATTGATCAAATTTTTATAGAACTACTCTGAATTCTTCTTTAAAAACAAATTAAGTCGCTATTATGAAAGTCACGCTAGCCAGAAGACAACACTGTATCCCAATATTATGTTGCAACGTTATGTTACTAAAGTTAAATAACAAAACATATACTAAAATATCAAATAATGTAAAATTTCATTTACCACACAAGCACATACTAAAAAGTACATACTGAAGAACTTATATTAAACTAGCTTCTGCCCGCGACTTCATACGCGGACCCTGTTGTGTATGCCACCCTTATCACTTAAGGGTATAAAAAATAGATAGTAGCCGATTCTCAGACCTACTGAACATGCACATAAAATTTCGTGGCAATCGGTCAAGCCGTTTCAGAGGAATATGGCAACAAAAACTGTGACACGAGAATTTTATATATTAGATAGAAAACCGCAAAGAAAAACTTTTCGGCGTTTATGCAGATACAACATTTATCTTTGTGACAACAACATAGCTGTTAAATCACAATTATACAAACATAAAGAGAAACAATATTTCTTAATACAAAATAAAGATTTTTCTCGATTTAAGTGAGATCGTAGGTAGAATGTATTGCAGAAATAATGTCGCCCTTGACTTTACATACTGTTTTGAAAGCATTGACAGAGACCTTGATGTAATATGTATAATACAATATGACGCAGCAGTTTTCTAGGTGTTAATACGCAACCAATACATAGGCCTTCCAGGAAAGCACCATTGTATGGTATAATAATATAATATTCCACAACTATTACACAACGTCATCTAGTCCCAAGCTAAGCAGAGCTTGTGTTATGGGTACTAGACAACTGATAAACATACTTATATATTTCTAAATACATACATATATACATAAATTACACCCAAACACAGAACAAATGAACATGCTCATCACGCAAACATTTGTCCTGGGTGAGAATCGAACCCACGACCCCATAGCAGTCAGGGTCACTAATCACTAGACCAACGTCAATGACATATGAGGACCATCGCTTGCATGATCTTTGAAGATCTTTGTCAACTTACTGCGCCTTTCTTATTTTCTGTTCCTGGTTTTGTCCTTACGCTGTTTACTTTCAATTATGTATAAGTGCAGAGTACATACCTTCCCAAAAAAAATAACACGGTCCGTTTTAAAATAGCTACTGTTATTTTATGACCTTTTTTTGACGCCTTGTTATGATGTTTCCTTCTTTTGATGATAATTGTATATAATTTTCTTTTATAAAAAGAATTGTACTATCTCATTATATTTTTTTTATCAATAAAGAGCGAGTCACTAATAAAAAACTGGATAATGGACAATTCATTCTTCCACTTTTAATACCAGCAGAATTACCATCGTAAAAATTAACTATCAGACCAAAAGTATTTAATATGACTGAAGAAGCTACATAAACCTTGTACATCAATTAGTATCCAGTACATAATGGACAAAAGGGACGTCTTAGCGTCTGTCACAGCGGCGCCTGCGCATGCGTTTTCCTTGAACCCTACGGAGTGCGTCGGCCGGTCGCCCTCCCCCGAACCATGCATTGCAATCTATAAAAGAATTGCCCACCAGCGCATTGTCATCGTGTGTCAGTGGTTGCTGCAGTGCCGTGTTGTGTGTACGTTAACCCATCGCCAAGGTACTTGCGTATTTTTTTTGTTAACTTTAACGCATCCGTGTGTCAGTTGAAGTAGTTATTTAATAGTGCGTGTTCTTTTTAAGTAAGCACAAAAATTCAAAGTGATTAAATTTTTGATTATAAAGGTTCAGAATCCAAGTAGGCCCCTGAGAAATGAAGCCAAAAGAATAACTACCCCTTCGTTCAATCCCTATATCATAACCTTAAGTCTAGGAATTACATTTAAATGTGAGTGTGGCGCTTACTCATACTTTTAGAAAAAAAGTGAGTTCATGAAAAAATTACGTTTTGGTTTTGAACACGGAATCTGATGATTTTATAATCTAAGGTCTGAATAACAAAATAATCGGCCAAGTGCGACTCGGACTCGCGAACGTAGGTTACAACGCCGAAAAAATGCATTTCAAGTGTCTTCCAATTACTATTCAAAAGATACAGCCAATAACGGTACTTTTTGGTTAAAGACCAAAGAAAACTTCCCGAAAATGTTGCCATAGTATCAACGAAAAAATAGACAACGCATTAGTTTAAATATCACACTAAAAATAGCCCTTATTAGCATAATATGTAATTTATTATCAACTGGTTAAGTTACTGAATGTATATTTTCGCCCTGCTAATGTTATATTCCCATCGGAATGTCACAATTAAAGCCCATAGATATTGATAGCTCATTAACATTCGATATTTGACACACCTAAACCCATTTGACAGTCAATATAATAATTATGATTCCACAAATGAATTATTCATTACAGTTATCTATTAACTGTGGAAATCGGTTTGTATTTATAAAAGTTGCCATTGTTGTAAATTATCAAATTGTTTCAAGGCTTTTGGGATGGTCGCGGGTCTTATAGCATCACCGTGACCCCGGAACAAAAAGGGCTATTGAAGGACACCGTGGATTTTAATCAGTACAAGTCTGACAGTCCCTCCCGCCCTGCCTGAGGTGGGAGGCCTGATGAGTTTTACCACGTAAAAAAAAATGTATTTTGGGATTTTTCATGAAGAATTTTCTTTGGAGATTATTTTGCGTTAGTTGGCCCCTAACTGGAAAAAAAATATTATCTGGAAAAAGGTGTACTGTAGCTATACAATCTATACTCCTCCTTTTTTCGCTGTTTCCTTTTATCCTTAAAAAAGTTCTAATCTGAAAAAACAACAACAAAGTTATAAGTGGCGCCAATTTATGTATAATCCGATTGTTTTCAAATTCTAAATTAACGCGAGCGAAATTAACAAAAGCTAGCAACACCATAAATTAGCATAACTTCAAGAACATTTTTAGACTACACTATAGTGACGTCTACCCGACTAATATTTAACTGTTTCCTAATAATCGATAAATATTTGCTTGACCTCATCCTCCTCATCATTATTTCGACATGAATGAACCATATTCAAATGCCTATTTAGTTTACGCAAGGAGAATCGTTGAATTAGGTATCAATGAGCGATGTCACCAATCCTATTTAGTGGAAAGTTTATCTATGGTGAAATGTTGCTGATGGATCAATCAATCAATCAATCAACTCAGCCTATCGCAGTCCACTGCTGGACATAGGCCTCAGTTAGGCTGCGCCACGTCACCCTGGCTAAAGGATAATTGTATGATCCACATAAAAAATAATCCACAAAAAATATCTCACTCTGAAAGTCAATCGAAAGCCTGCCTCCAAAATGCCAATCTATAATTGTCCAAATATATGACCCTGGAACGTAAACAGCAATTGAAGGAACAATTTCGAATTTTAGTTAGTACGAGGCCGACAGTCTCTACTAGTCCATTTAGAGATAGACTTATTTTATAATTTAACCACATAAGAAAAGGCATAAATCTGTAAGCATCAATCCGCTGATAGACACACAGACAAAACATAATAATAATATCTGAAAACTAAACATATAATCAATAAATACCTAACATAATCGTTCCCACACTTCGTAACAATTATGTGCGGTTGAGTGCATGAGCGTCGTCAAAAGAGAGGTCATCTCTTAGGTGTTTGCTTAATCAGTAAATTATTAAATATCGATCTATCCCAAGGGGTCATAACCCGGAATACCTCATAATTTTGAGTTCGCTACACTAGCTATTATGATTCTTTAAAATTGGACTGATCCAATACGATTTGCTTTTGTATGAACAGTTAAAAACTATTTTAATATTTTTCCCTTAATTTTGCCCAGGGCCCTCATTACGTTAGAGGTGGGGGCCACATGTATTTTAAATTTTGTTTTGTATTTCTTATTGTTTTGCTCCGACGTCTTTATCAAACAAGCCTTGTTAGTTTGTTCTCAAATTTGTTATCATAATATTAAAGAATCGCCTTTGTGATTTATGATGGTGATGTGAAAAGTGTCAATGTAGCTACATTGAGACTTTTCACATCACATTAATACTCCCCAGTTCTTCTACGTTGTAAGTACAACTGCAGGTCTGGTCACTGGCATAGTATTAGGATAATACGCCAGAACGCATATATAGTGAAGTAAGTAGTGCGTAGGTGTCGGGATTTGTAGACTAAAAGTTTCTGATCTTAGAGGTTTTCCTTGAGTTTTCCTTAGAAACAACAAAGAAAATTCTCCGGAATTTAGATCTAATTAGGTATATTAATTTATTTAAAACCGTCAATCCTACTAATATTATAAAATTTGAAAGTTTTTTTGGATGGGTGGATGTTTGTTACTATTTCACGTGAAAACTACTGAACGGATTTAGATATCATTTTGCACATAGATAGTTTATAGCCTGGATTAACACATAGAATAGTTTTTATCCCAATTTTATGTACCCATGAGATAATTTTCGAGTTATAGCGGGTGAAACCGCTTGCAACAGCTAGTTAAAAATAAATGCCATCTGTCTTTCTTGTAAAATAACTCGTTTTCATAAAATCAAATTGTGCGGTCGTTCTGGGGATTCTTCTAAATATCTTTTAGTATTTACGCGAGCATGAGTTGATAGTTAGTACCAAGGTAGCGAAGCAAATGTTTTCTCGTCAGCCGCGACCGGAGCCAAGGAGATGGCCGGGAAATGTTGAACGAAAACCAAATAGAAATGTCTCAATTTCCGTTGGAACGCTTCTTAACGGAATAGCAATATTTCTTTTTTCGTTTTTTTTTGTTGTACTGAAAAATACAGTTGAATTTTCTTGTTATATTTGATTCAGTTTAAATATTCATTGAAATATCTTGTGAATAAAAGTGGTTATATATTTTATTAGTCGTTTATAAGAATGATAAAATAATAGTCTCGTAATGTTCTAAATAAATACCAAGATACTTAGCCTCGAATTGGATTTGTTTGAACGAATAGGTAAATACTTACGCACCTACCTTGCTATGTAGGTACTTGTCTTTCTCTTTTCGCAATATCAGCGAAGATTTACACGACATCCATTGACGCGTTTCATGAATCCTAATTATCCCAGCTGTCTGTCTGTTAATTAGCATAGAAGACAGAACAGTCGATAAACAAACACGTCTTAGTTTGTTTTGCGGAGGAGACGGTGTAAGCCACATAATTTGTAGCTCGAAGTTATGCCTACAAACTTACGATTTATTATTTTTCCGAGAATGTTAAAATCTGCCTTATTAATTAAGATTAACTTAACAAGGTATATTAAATTTTCAAGAGAGCATCATCATCATCCAAGAGCCAAGCTGTCCCGACATTATACCGAAGATATCCCGGACATCAGTCTGTACGAGATTAGGATGGCCCTGAAACAGCTTAAGAACAACAAGGCGCCGGGCGAGGACGGAATCACCTCAGAGCTTCTGAGAGCGGGTGGAACACCGGTACTTAAAGTCCTCCAGAAGCTCTTTAATACCGTCCTGTTCGAGGGCAAAACGCCCGAAGCATGGAGCAGAGGTGAGGTGGTGTTGTTCTTCAAAAAAGGTGATAACAGCCTACTGAAGAACTACAGACCCATCACGCTTCTGAGTCATGTTTATAAGCTGTTTTCAAGGGTTATCACGAACCGTCTCGAACACAGACTTGATGACTTCCAGCCTCCCGAACAAGCCGGTTTCCGAAGAGGCTATAGTACCATAGACCACATCCATACGCTGCGGCAAGTTATACAGAAGACCGAGGAGTATAACTTGCCATTATGCTTGGCGTTTGTGGACTATGAGAAAGCCTTCGATTCGGTGGAAACATGGGCGGTGCTTGAGTCACTCCAGCGATGCCGTATTGACTGTCGGTACATCGAGGTGTTGAAGTGTTTGTATAATAACGCCACCATGTCGGTCCGAGTACAGGAGCAGAGTACGAAGACGATTCCATTGAGAAGAGTCGTCAGACAGGGGGATGTTATCTCCCCTAAACTGTTTACTGCCGCAATGGAAGACGCCTTCAAGCTCCTGGAATGGCAAGGACTTGGCATCAACATCAATGGCGAGTACATCACTCACCTTCGGTTTGCCGACGACATCGTAGTCATGGCAAAGTCGATGGAGGAACTCAGCATGATGCTCGATGGCCTCGACCGAGTTTCGCAACGGGTGGGCTTGAAAATGAACATGGACAAGACGAAAATTATGTCAAATGCCAATGTTGTGCCCACCCCAGTCTCTGTTGGAAACTCGGTACTCGAAGTTGTTGACTCATATATCTACTTAGGACAAGTAGTCCAATTAGGTAGATCCAACTTCGAGAAAGAGGTCAGCCGCCGAATCCAACTCGGTTGGGCAGCGTTCGGGAAACTACGCAGTGTCTTTTCGTCCGATATACCTCAGTGCCTCAAGACGAAAGTCTTCAACCAATGTGTGTTACCAGTGATGAGTTACGGCACCGAAACGTGGTCTTTCACTATCGGCCTCATCTCAAAGCTCAAAGTCGCTCAGCGAGCTATGGAGAGGGCTATGCTCGGTGTTTCTCTGCGTGATCGAATCCGAAATGAGGAGATCCGTAGACGAACTAAAGTCACCGATATAGCCCACCGGATTAGCAGGCTGAAGTGGCAATGGGCAGGCCATATTGCTCGCAGAGCGGATGGCAGATGGGGTCGAAAAGTGCTAGAGTGGAGACCACGGACTAGCAAGCGCAGCGTAGGACTTCCACCAACAAGGTGGACAGACGACCTTATGAAGGTCGCCGGAAGACGCTGGATGCAGGTCGCTTCCAACCGGTACTTGTGGCGTTCAAAAGGGGAGGCCTATGTTCAGCAGTGGACGTCCTATGGCTGAGATGATGATGATGATGATGATATTAAATTTTCTACGAACTTATTATTCTAGTTTTAGGAATTTAAGTAATCTTTAGTGCATTAATAATTATAAACCGACTTCTAAAAACAAGTAGGTTCGTGTTCGATACATTTCGGAGAAGGTTTTAGTATAATAATAATGGACATAACGTGACGTGAAATAAAAATAAAAACTATTTCTGAAATTAATAAAGGACCGACTTCAAAATCAAAGCAAAAGTGACATTTCTTTCGGAAGTCGGTGGCAAAAGTCGATAAACTTTTGATAGAAAAGTTATTTTACAGTTTCAGTTGGATTTTTTTCTGTTTATATGGGTATTATGTAGCATAATTTAAAGTCTTTAAAAATGACAAAAAAAGTCAATAACATTGTATAAGTACAAGGCAAAAACATGAAGATGGTTAAAAACTAGCGTTCACCTACTTTAAAAACGTAGTAATCGTATTTTGTAAATAACACCTCATGCCCTTTAAGGCAAACATATTTAGCTTGCACTACTACTAACCAGAGGCTGGTTACAAGGTTTTTATTTATATTGAGTCAATAATTATCGAATGTAGTCCTGAAAGGAGACTTTAATGTAGTAGAACAAGTTGTAAACAAAGTAAATCAAAATAAAATAATTTGTTCAGGTTTTTAGTTCCTGATTGAAAGTTGTTTTGTGACATCCTGATTAAATAAGTCGACTTCACACTTTGAGATATAAATTATATATTGTAATAAGTGTTTTATAAATGAAAGCTATTGACATGGCTGTCTCGTTGGTATGTGGTGGCAACCGCGACTGCTAAGCATGAATTCGTGAGTTTGAATCTCAGGTAAACAAAGTGTTATTGAGTTTTTCATCAGGAAATTATTATTAACACTTGATGCCCGGTTGATGACAATAACGTCGTCGCCTATGTACTACTAAATTTCCCCCTATTACAAATTATCCTAAAAATCCAATACTTCAAGCTACGCTTTTCCCTTTGCTCCATAGATTACAGGCTTGACATTATAATCATGAAACCTATTTAAAATCCACAGAACCAATCAACATGCAGACCTCAAGCATCGTAGTCCTCTTGTGCCTGGTCGTGGTAGCAGTGACGCAGGCGTATCCTTCACCCGCGGAGGCGCAAGAGTCCCTCCTTCTCGATACTCCGGCGCATGACAGCAGTCCAAGGAACAAAAGAGGATTGTTCCTGCTGTTGAAGAAAAAGTTGGCACTTGGTAAGTTTTTTCCTTCAATAAATCAAATGAACTAAGTTACAGATGCAGATTTAGATCGAAGGTTAAGCTTGAGTTAAATTGAGATCAGCCAGTGATCATCATAATACCCAACTCCTCCGTGCCTCATAATCACGTAGCCATTCCTGTTTTGGATAGAATTGCGTCTGTCTATAGGTTAGATTTATCATTAATACAGTAACCCGCTTCAGTATATACGAACTTTTTTCTCTTTGTTTAAATTCGTGTAGGTTAGTGGTTAAACTATAATTGGCGACTGTGTACGTCCTAGTCTTAGTCCTAGACTTGACTTAACTTTTACCTTAACTTAACTTCACTGTACACAGAAGCTGTTGGAAAACCTTAAGAGATAAATAAATAAACTGCAAATGAAAAACAAACTTAACTACACCAAAAAAGTAATCAAATATTTATATAAAATTAATCCAGTTTGGATAAACCGAATGTATTTATTTTAAAACTTAAACTTACATAAAAGCAAATGCTGCAAGTTACGAGTACGTCATTTTTTACATGGCCTAGTATTGTCATTTTGTTATGTCAGCATTACAAGTCCACTTAGTATACATTAGACCCCCTTTGGCCTGCTTCAAGGACAATTAGCATGGCCATCTTGAATAAAACATGCAACAAAAAATACTAAGAAGTTCATTGATAGGTTTGGCACTCCAAACAGGTGTTGACTTCAATAATTATGGAAATTAAATTAGCAATTTCACAATATTGAAGAGTTTTTTGGCCGTTACATTTAGAAGGTTAAAAGACTATATTAGTGTTAAGTCATCATGACCAGGGTCGGACTGGCCATAAAAAATGGTTGCGATTCCAACCGGGCTCTTGGCTTACCGTATGCTAGACGATAAGTAAGATCAGGAACACACGCGGACTAAGAGCTGTGACCTGCTGTAGATGACATAGTTCGTTAATGCAATTAGAAAAATGAAATATATTTTTTTAAATAGTCTGTTCTGTGCTCAGTGTAGACTGTTCAAAGGTTGGACTTGAACACTGAACAGTTTTCGTACCATCATCCACTCAGTTTTAAATTTCTAAACAGTGCACTACCGACCCAGTTCGACCCTGAACATGACAATCATCTTTCATGACATTATGAGCTTTAGCAAGTCCGTTGATAAATCTTTTGCAATTAATTCCCAGTTTTCAAAATGTGTAAATCTATCACATTTTTAGAAAATACTTTGGGACCATTATGTACAAAAGACGTAGACGAGGATATCAATTGCAATAAAGGTTAACGTTAAATAAGCACGAAATTAATTGTTGTGATGAGATACTTATTGCTAAAAATCAAACATTAACCTTATTACCACCTCGAGTAAGTAAACATTTAATTTCAACAAGCTATCAAGGTAGCAGATGTCGAGGCCAATACATTCTTGCATAGGCCTAGGTGCAGTCGTGTGGGAAATTGTATAGAATGTATAAGAATAGGTCACAATGGATATGATCCCGTGGCTTAAACGTCTTAGGTGGTGATGATCATGGAAGTAGCGTTTAGTATATTTTTAACGAGATTTCTCGAAGCTAGGCTCGGTATTGCAATTACGATATATTAGAAAGAAAGATAATTGTCCATTGACATTGATTAATATTATTGTAAAATAGAGTATTCTGATAATCCCGCCATCACTATTCACACACATTCCACTATTCTAACTTATGGAAAAATAAACAGATATTTGGCCATGCTAAAATGAGTTATCAATCAGCATTCAATGTATTTTGGACACCAGACGTGATTCTTCAACAATGTAGGCGCAGTATTAATATTGTGTCTATAGGTATACAGTTTATTTTGCAAAGACTAGACTTGATTAGATACGGTTGTCGGCGCCGGTGCCGCTCGTAGGCATTTGCTACGAAATAGGGAATCGTAGCACCTCGTAGCACTTTGCTACGAGAGTAAACTATTTTAAGGGAAATATTTTTTTAATGGACGGTACAGCATATTTTCTTCTTCATTACCTCTTTATAAGTCGTTATTTCAACAGCTACCTTTTTTCTAGGTTTTTTGAAGAATTTTTTTACATTTTCATTTATTTTGAGTTATAAATTACCTTTATCCACGTTGTTCTAATTCAACAACCATTTTTTCCAGGTGCAATAGGTCTGAAAGCAGCGAAGGTCGGTGCTGTTGGTGCCGGAGTTGCTGGCGCCCTTGCCCTGAAGGCGAAGGCGGCCAAAACTAAGGCTGTATCAACGTCATATTTCCACCACGGGTAACTATCATGTGACTTCTGTTTTCTGTGATCAACCATTCTATAATAGTAACCAATTCTGTCGTTGCGTAGTTTTTTTTCTAAGAAGTGTCAAGAGATTTCTAGAAAAATGTCTCGACGGACTTTTGAAATCGTATAATCAAAGTTTTCTAGGCACAATTTTCCACAATTATTCAAAAGTTTTTGTAATACTTTGTCATGGCTAAGGATGGAATCAAACATAAAAGGACATTAGCCGCATAGTTTGATCGAAGGTTAAACTACGCTTGCTAAAGCCGTCCGTGGATGGGCATTCATTGTATTACATGCATTTTATTTAAGCTTTTCAAGCTGCTATTCCCGATTAGTAATATATTATTACCCACTTAATGGACCATAAAAGTCAGATAGGTCATCGCAGAACGCGGGACTTTCTAAACAGGTAACCCTGACTCTGGAACGTAAAGAGCTATTAAAGGAACACCGTGGACTTTAGTCAGTACGAGTCTGACAGTCCCTTACACTCCACCCTAAACGGGAGGAGACATTTGGTAATTTAAACAAGTAAAGAAAGAACTTGGCGGGTTCTAGCTCTATCTAAAATTGTGGAATTCACCTACATCCGTTTAGATTGAACTGACCCCATAATAGTAGAGAAAAGGTTAAGCAGATGATGTGTTATGATGACATCTTGTGAATCATTCTTTTAATTATGCGTAGTCATGCCGGTCATGGTCAAAATAACACGCATTTCGACAGATTTCTTTAACGAGTCGTTGTAAGTTAGTCAAGATTCTTAGTAAGCTTTATGTACTTAACTAATGTAGGTAACTTAGGTGTTAATGTCTTGAGCTAAGTATTAAATTCTTAATCATCAAAATGGT
The DNA here is from genome assembly GCA_028554685.1 of Agrotis ipsilon. NCBI lineage: Eukaryota > Metazoa > Arthropoda > Insecta > Lepidoptera > Noctuidae > Agrotis > Agrotis ipsilon. The sequence goes on from CM052955.1 coordinate 13,265,799, forward strand.
ATATTGAAAACAGTATTCTCTTTGGAACCGAGTAACAGTTTGTTTATGTATGTGTCTTTCTATGTTTGTACATGCAATCACGATACAGGAGAAATTACTAGAGTGGGGCCACGTTCTTTTTTTCAAAGGGAAATATAATTGACAACCCAATTTTTTTTAACAAATGAGAATAAGTAATATATTTAAAGTTGTTATTCCTAGTAACGTTTGTTGTTAGAATATTTAAAACAATTCCCTAATTTTTTTTTCTGACTTGTCATTTTGAGATTTGAATAATGCTCACACCTCACATAATTTTAGAGCATTTTATATTCAACTACTTTCTAAATTAATATATTCTAACTAAGGTCCCAAGCTCCCATCATTACTGCACAAGTATCCTTTGAAAGCCCACTGTAGTAACACCTGTTACTGCAATTTCTAAAACGTATAATTATTATCAGAAACCTAAGTACTTCGGAAAATGGTCCTATTGGGAAACATTCAGCGCAAATGACGATCAAGTAATTCTATTTAACAACGCGATGGAAACGAGAACCATTGTATTTATAGAATCGATTAATTGTTGAATATCGGCTCGGAATACTTTCAGTCTTTTCGAGCATCCATTCTTCCACAATTTTAAGTTAATATTGCTTTGGGTTAAATACACAGAAAACCCGACTCAATATTTACGAATAATATTGATTATTTGAAATTCAGACTTTCAGAGGAGTAGATTCTTTTATTGGAAATGATTTTCATAATACTTAATTATTTTATTCTTATTGTTGCCTATTCATCATGATCAAAAATTCTTTAATAGAGTTTTCTTTATCCTTAGCATATGAGTGACGTTATTTAGGACTGGAAACCGGAACATAGTCGTGACGTCACAAACTCCCAAATTCTTAAACTTTGGGCTGATTTTTAAATAGTCAAATAACTTTTATCTAAGGAATAAAAATTGCGGTTCGAGATATTTTCTATAGATAAGCTATCAAACCGCAATTTTCATTCCTCAGCTAAAAGTTATCTGACTAAAATCAGCCTCCCAATCAGTTTAACTATTTTAACTTAATAGTAAACTTCATTTAAGTTTAAGAAGGCGAGTCCTTTTAGATTTAATCTTTTCGCCAGTTTGCCAATCTTCTTATTTTCTATTTATTATATTTTATTTATTTTATACAGGGATCTACCACTGGTAATCAGGTACTGAGTCGACAACTTCTCCTAGCTCATAAAATAGTGTAAACGTTGAGGAGCAGAGAAGTTTCATGTCAGTATATTTTTTTTGTTTTTTGTAGGCACTTTTAGAACGTTGGACCTCTAATGTAAGCATGAAACACCATGTAGTTTAAAGTTATAGAACAACTCTAAAAATGTCTGGAAAGAAAGATTGATTACTAAGGAAAATTACATTTAATGCCAACGCAACATCATTTCACAATTTGCTTGGAATTCTCCTTATCTCATCCCAATGTGTTTTTTTTTGTCTCGTATTCCAATTAAGGCTGGCATTTACCCGGCGTCACTGTATTCCAACGCTGGATCAGAATACAACATGTTCCTTTTTTCAATCCAGGGCTACTGGATCTATGTAAACCAGCCTTAAGGTCATAAAATGACTGCAGAGGTTGGCTCTACAGTGCTTAAAGTGTCACAGAATAAATAGTACAAGTAAAGTGTGTAATAAAGATCAAATATACTCAACTACTTAACTTCAAAGGCAAGCATCGAACAGGCTCCAATGAACCAAAGATAAATAAACGCGTCAAATGAACTGGCATGTTCTTAACACATTCCAAACGTTTTACTGACTGTCTCATTGAGAAATACGTAAATGAGTTGAGTAATAATAAATCGCAATTGATGAATGATGTCTTATTTTATTGACAACAATGCGATGGTGAAATATAATTACATATCACACTGAATCAAAGGTCAATTATTTTTTTAAGGGGCTAGTACCTACCTACTTATTGAGAAAAGGTTTTAATGGTTTCGGAAACTTATTTATGAGTGACATAGTGACATGAAAAATTAATTAGTTTTTTTCTTTCTTTCATATGCATCTGAGTTCTCTTCTGCTGTAGTTTGCATATCATGCTTTTGCACTATTTTTGCATTTAATAGTATGCACATGTAAATCACCTTAGATGTTTTTATTTGTAGTTTTTTATATTTTTTATGTAGCTTGGTAAGTTTTTATAATACGGTTTGCATTACCATTATTATTATCTGTCTAATTAAGATATCTATCTTTTCAGTTTACTTATTTTATTATTTAAAATTGTTAGAATTAAAGTGGATGCTTTTCTGTTAATATTAAATTATATGCAAGACGTATAAGCCTAGTGGCAAAAGTTGATCCACATTTCCTTATAATCTGGGAGACTTCCAAAATTTATTGGTGACTACATCCAAAAATGTCGTTGTAGGCTGCCGAAATGGATATTAACACGCCATGTTTCGATGGCGAAGTACTTTATATTATCATAAGGAAACGATAAAGAGAGAAACTTACATAATAGTAAATTCAAACGTCCATAGCTCTCGTAGCACCTATAGATTATTTCCTTTATGCATTTTCAACTTACTTTTTTATATAAGCACTTCAATACAAAATAAACATTTTAAGAAATAGCTACCCGATTGTACCGGTAATAAGATCCCAGTCACCAGCGGTTAGGGCTCCGAAGAGCAATCCCCAATCATACGATCCTTATCTAGAAGTACCGCTGTATCAAACCCTTGATCCAGCTGCCTCATGAGAGTCTCCTCAGGTGTTGTTCGAGGCTTCTGGCGATTAAAGCCATTGGCTGATACGACTATCGGCAATGATCGCTGACGTCACATCGCACAAGTCGAGAACCTCGCGAGCCAAGTCAAGATAGAACTTGGCTGGTTTGATTTGACATAGCCTTTTTTGTCTTTTCTGTGCTATAGATGATACAATTATAATATTTAAATGTGCTTTTTTTCCTCTCAATCAATTTTATTTGTATGCTATTGTATTCTTGTATTAATATTTTCAATAATTGTTTTAATTTTCTTTCAGTTGGTGAGTGTGTGCTCCAGGGATTTTCTTATAACGCATCGCCTTGTCTACGTTGTAAGAGAAACCAGGATGACTTGTAAATAGTATTAACTGCTAAGATTTCGTTTAAATCTAAGAGAGGCTGTAGGCTTGTATGTTATGGGTATTTAGATTTAACGGATCATTTGTATGAGGCATTGTAGATTGTAGAGACATTCGTGACGCTTAGGCCGCGTTGTTTGATCATTAGTTAAACTAACTGTTTGTTAAATTCGATTTTTAAATTGTTACAAATATTAACAAATGGTTAGTTAAACTATTAATGAAACAACTGTTTTCGGTGCACTCTCCTTAATATAGGCCCGCTGTTGAATTAATAATAGAAACTGGAATGTCATCACCGTCACGTAGACAATGCATTATTAAGTGAATGATCTATTACATACACCTAAGATTTAATAATAAGTCAATGTCTGAAACAATGCCATAGTAGTTAGTGAAGAACACACACTTTTGGCAATTATGTTTATCACTTTTTGATAAAATATTGTAAACAAATTAAAAATCACCAATAAGTTCCATTTTGTACGTACAAGGGGGACCTACCATGACCACATCATCATCAACAGTAATATTTAAATACCTTACTTCAGTAAGGGAAAGAGACGGAGCTAGACGTCTCGTGTAGCTTCATCTCTTTCCCATGCTTAGTAACATTTGAATTTACTGTTATAAGCCCCTAGGTACTATTTGGGCTACAAAATTATACTTAGGTACTCTAGTATGCAACAGTTCTAGCAAGTCATTAAAAAACAATCGCTACATTTTACTAGTCAATAATTTCAATATCCCGAAATTATTTATTGGTCTTCGAATACTTTAGGACCAAACATAAATAAAAAATGTGTAATCAGAGAGTGAAAATATGTTAAATTGGCTGTTGTATACTAGAGTAGTAAAATATTGTAAAACTTTATTAGGCGATGTTTGTTATAATATTTATAACATTAAGTGCTTAAACAATTGTCATTTTTCACCGTTTCGTTACGAACAATAAATTGAAATATAGAGATTTTGTTTTCTTTATTCTTTGTCTTACTCTTGCTTTAGATACCAACTTGAATTGGATAATAATTGTAACTACTGTCTGCAGCCGAAAGGTGTATAAGATGTGTGAGAAGAATTTTGCGAAAATTAACCCCAGAATACAGTAAAATTATAAATATTTGAGTTTAAAAGGGTGGATTATACTGCTTCCTATTAACTAATTAAAAATATTAAATAGGTAATAAACAATGGTAAATCCAAAGGATTTTCAAAAATCAACCCCTTGCGGATTAAATATTGGAGATAAGGTATGCATTGAAGTTTTGTTCGCTCGGGTTAGAAACTTCAAACTTGGCACAAAATGGGTTACTCTTTGAGAAAGTTTTGTAATATTATTAGTTAAAATTAAAAAAATAATCTGTATTTTCATATGAATTTATAGAATTCCACCAACTATGTTAAGAAATATTATCACCGTGAAACCAATCTCAAAACCTTTTAAGTACCTATTAAAAAGCCGTTAAATATTCAGAAGGTTAATTCCATCAATATAAATTAGTAAAACAGCTTATATTTAGAAGTCCCATTTCTTAAAATCATTTCTCAATCTCAAGGGTGGCCAACTTGATTAGACATAAGACCTACTCTTTACTAAAAGAAACCCTGTGCGATCTACCAAGCGTGACAGTAGTTGGTAATTCCGTTGTAGGTCTAGTTTACTTATTTAAGTTTTTTGCCTTGCCACGATCGACTGGACTGATTATCGCGATCGACTGGTAAATCGCGATCGACTGGTTGGCGGCCCTTGCTCTACCTATTTTGTCTTACTTACTCCAATTAGTCGTCTCAATTAAAGGAGAACCTTCTTTTTTGGAATTAAGAGGAAATTCTTTCAAAGAAATTCGACAGATTAGAGTTGCTTGATGTGCTAGTAACCCAATATATTACACCAAAAACAATTTAAGAATAAATACCTTGTAAAAACCTACGCAAATAAATTTAATTTACAGGAATACGAAACAAATTATACAGTTGCATTATGAAACAATGAAAAGTTTGCACGACTTTAGAAGGACTTTCCATAAACACCCGTTCTAAACATGTTTTGAATATTAATTACACTGCCTCCAAACAAGAACAAAATATTCGTGCCTTTACCCATTACGACAACAGAATCCTAAATGCCACCTATCCCTTTCGGTACGAACTATGTAGGTTCCCTTCTAGGAACCAAGCATAAGCCCTAGGTACTAAAAATGTTCTCTACATTTACCACTGTGGCTTGTTCCCATGGCAGCACAGGATGAGTCAAGCCGGTACTTCGAACATGCAATGGATGGCGCTGCGTGAACTGCATATCGATTCGTTCTGTTTAGTCGTCAGCTGTCTCATGAATAAATCAGCCGAGGAAAACCTATAAATTTAAATTGCAGTTATTTATCAGTTCTCACGTCTGAACTAATATGTGATCAATTTATTCCAATGGCAAACTGAGATTTACGTCGATTATGTGAACTTCAATAGCTCTAGCAATCCGTCACCATGAGTCATCATGGGCGCTGTTAAAGTGAATCGAAATGGTGAGTGCATATTGGTCACAGATGTGATCCGCTCAATGCACTGTTGTAACGGAATCAACTCCATCTATGCTGTGAATTATATTTTCAAGCTTGCCATCAAGCGGCCTCTTGGTCTAGGGGTATGATTCCTGCTTTGGGTGCAGGAGGTCCCGGGTTCAAATCCCGGAGGGGCCCTGTTTTGCACTTTGAGTTTTTGTGTTCAAATCAATAAATAGTTGAAAAGAACTGAAATAAAATGCAATAAAATAAAACCAAAATTATGGCATTTTTGGTTAAACATGTGAAAAAGCATAAATTTAATTGTTTTAGTTACGGCAAATAACACAAAAAACTACTTGTATAAAATTAAATAAACATTTTACTTCCTACGATTTCAGCTAGCTAAATATTATGTGAAAATAATTAATTTGTACTTATTTTTAAAACTGACATCTGTTAGCAAAGTGTTATACCAATCTCTCACTTGGTTTTTAAAAGCGACATCTGTTGACGTCGATATGATATTTTATTATCAAAACGTTGAGTACAGATGTCGCTTGTATCGTTAAACAGCTGTTTTATGATGATGTTTGGATTGGTTTAAAAGCGACATCTGTCGACGTCGATATGATATTTTAATATCAAAACGTTGAGTACAGATGTCGCTTGTATCGTTAAACAGCTGTTTTTATGATGATGTTTTGGTTGCTGCCAACTTCATGTCACGCCAACCAGCTAACATTAGCCAGTGAGAATTCGTGTTCGATTTCGTGCGTGAGTTGTGTTATTACGTCGATTTATCTTGAAGTACATTTATTTTGTTAGTACATTTTAGTGACCAGTGCAACCGATATTGTTTTTCTTACTTGTAAAATTGTGTGATTAGTGTCGATAATACACCCTGATCTAAAAATAGTGCTCAAGAAAATATTGTGCGTTCGACGGACTCCTTTCACAAAGGATAAACGGGAGTTGTGTATCGTGTTTTACGCTTGCAAATACACCAAAACGAAAACTACACACTATAGGACGTAAGTAAAATGATTAAATTAGTATTTATTGCTAGTCTACCTAGATGTTTCTACCACCAGAGAAACAACCAGACATCGTATTTTTTTTTTCTGAAAAATTTCATTCTGGCACTATAACATTTTGATGCTATTACTAGTGATCCATAAGTTAGTATTATAGAATGAACGATGCAAATTACGAAACAGTTGATTTCGTGTTAGGTTAACCATGTGAAATATCGATTTGTATATATTTTCTTCAATGGCTCTCATAAACATCGACAACTGAGTTGACAAATTGCTGACGGTTCAACTATGGTGTGTTGTCATTTCTTGCGGAATTTTTATTTTGGCTTCCTAAGTTTCGTAAGTAGCGACGTTGGTGTATAATGCCAGAATTATCACGTTTGTAAATTGCTATTTGTTTTTTAATAGAAAAATAACACGACCCAAATAATAAATAGGTAAATGAATACTCGCCAAACCCTAGCTCGAGCTGTTACGCATTATGGTATTTTCTAAATGAGACAACTGCAACATAAAGTCTCAATTAGTATTTTGATCATTTTCCTCAATAGACTAGAACCGCATCTTTATGTCAACAGTGCTCTTTGCTGACCATATGTTGATAGAAAATAAACTAACAAAATGTCCATTCATCCTTCTCTGAAAGGTAGCTGAATCTGTATTTAATGACTAGAATGGAAAATATTTAGGATCTAAAGACAGGACATATTTTACTGAATGGTGTAGGTTTTTTATTTAGGATCCCACGATTTTAGGTTAGGTTGTTCTAGTAAAGAAATAGCAGATTTCATGACAGTGTCTTGATATTATTACATAATATTAATTAGAGGTGATTTGATATTTTTAAATGACAATATTCATGCTGATAAATAAAGTAAACTTGGATGTTCAGTATTGGACATCTAAAAGATGAGTAGGTTGACATTAGGTAACACCATCATGTTATGTGTTTAAGTTCTTCAACAATCCTTAATGTTTTTATTCTATGATGTAGTATTTGGCACCTGTTTATAAATTGCTAACACAGTAGGTCATCAAGTGCCTATGTTTTGGCCTTTTTTTTATCTGACATAAACACCCAATCAACATCTTAATTAAATGCAAAGATTCAGCGAATTAATGAAACTGATTTTCAATAGTAGTTTTCAAAAAAGATTGAGTCAACCTTTCTATAAAAGCAAGATCAAATTCGTTTTAAAAGTAACATAATTATAATTGACAATATTCACAATAACAACACAACTCTATGACCAGGATTTGTCATAACCAAAGGCCATGAACTCTATTTTAACAGCTATATTTTGGAACTTTTAAACATTCCATGATTTTTCTATTATGTATTGTCCAAATGTTATTAGCAAGTACAATTAGCTGTGAAGCCATCAAACTCATAAAAAAGCCTGTTTTTTGGAAACCTAACTAATGACAATTTGTATAATAAGATTACCGGCACATAAGGTTGACTTAGTGTTTTCTGCTGTACAAAGGCTTAGATTTAAAATAAAAAGAAACTGATTATGTGAAAAATCAATAATATGTGATACTGCAAAGCAGTTTTACTTACTTTATTGATTTCTTCCATACTGGAAGTTAATTGAAGCCTCAAGAAGGGATACACCTGGGAAAACCTGGGCAACCAAAAACAGGGGTATGACAAGAATCGGCCCGATTCATGTTAAAAAAAAATGTTTGTATGGAAAATTATGTAATACCATTCCATTCTATAATTGGTTTACTTTTTGATGATACCTATATAGTTCATCTTTATTGGGTTTATGGGCCGAGGCTTCAAGGGAAACTGGGCAATATCTTTTAAATTCTAAAATTTTTGCCAGTTTATAGCCGACTTGTGTAAAACAATCCCCCAAATTAAAGGTTATTTTAGAACCCTAAGCACCTATAGATTATCTAGACTGAAATAATATGAATTTTCATTCCAACCAATATTAGGCCCGTAATCCACCAAAGCGGAGAGGGGAGATGTGTTTAAATAACCAATCAGATGTCCACATCTCCTCTCCGCTTAGCTTCAGTTGACATGAGTTGACATCTGATTGGTTATTCAAACATAATATATCTCCTCTCCTCTCCGCTTTGGTGTATTACGGGCTTTACAGTTGACTTTTTGTTGTGGTTTTAATTTTTTTGTCAACTAATAGTTTAGACTAGCTGTTCCCTGAACTTTGAAGTTTCACCTACTGTTCGTCCCCTAAGGATCATAGCGTGATGTTTTTTTATAGCATAAAGCTTTCCTAAATAGATGGACCATCCAAAATAAAAAGATTTTTTCAATTTGAACCAGTAGTTCACAACAAAAGTAAGTAAGGATAGGTAGGTTTGAATGTCTTCAAGGCGGATAAAGTCATGGATTTTCAAATGAAGCTATGCAGTTCCAACAATCTTTCCATAGGGTCGTATCTGTACGAAAAAAGGCTCGAAACGCGTTGTAGTCAATCATCTAATGAACCACGTCGCTAATTTCGCCATTCCGTTTATAACAGTAGATAACACGAATTTCGCGTCGTGGATGTTTTGAAAATGCCACAGCCACAGCACATACTGTCGTTTATTTCGGTATTTGAATTGTAACATACTCACTTCAAATTAGCGTTGACATTCAATATTTTTTGCGAGCTACGTCAACTACTTGCCACACCTAGTCTCCATTTACCTACCTGTTATTCAGAACATTCACCTTCACTAAATCGGAGACTACGATCAACACGTGCACTCCGTGGATCTATGACTCATGTAAATCAGCGATTTAGAATATTAATCTCAAACCTCGATTTATTCAACACCCCACGGTGTTTAGCGATACATTTGCATTGCAAGCCAAGCAGAGAAGTATACTAGGTCAGTATGCGCTTCCGTGTTTAGTCGATGTCGGCGCTGGCGCAGAAATGTGCACCACTTGCCAAACGACTCACCACTGCTTAAATACTTTTTTATATTTATGCAACAGGCCTATTAGCATGATACTGTTAATAAAACAAACAAACGAGGCAGGCCGCATGGTCTGAGCCCGATAGAGCCAAATTCTCTGGGTCGCGGAATTCCTTAAAGTATTATCGAAGCCCTGGAACGCAAACGAGCAGTTGATAGAACAGGATGACTTTTAATAAGTACGAGTCCGACAGTCCGTAACGAGAAGACTCATTGGAGGATTTTCCGCTAGCTATTGAAAACTGAACTGAAAGGATTTAGTACCTACACAGATTCCTAGTTCATAATCTGGATAAACACATAGGTATAGTTTTTATCCCGATTTATGTCCTCAAGGTATAATTTTCAAAGTTGTAGCGAGCGATGCCACTGGCAAGAGCTAGTTTACTATAATTCCTACCTATGCTCAACTCTGTTTTTACCACAAGGTTGGTTTTTAATAGTTGTACATAATAAACTATATTTTATTTATGTGTTTATGATTTGTTTACAAGCACATGCCGATATTAGCACGCACAGTGTAATCTTGACCCAGATGATGAACTAATTCGTGTTAATTCACTTATTTAGCAAGACGTTCATCATGACGTTTGTTATTGCCAGCGATGTATGAATCCATTGTAACATGCTGACCCTACGACACTTCTTGATTTAATTAGTACGTAATTTAATTTTAGCACTTGTTTGTTTGTAGATGTAGATTATACAAAGTAATGTGTTATGTGTCGTTATAATCGGCCTTAATGTTGCGTGTCTAGGGATCAACTTATTAAAGGCTATTAAGCCTTGCGTAGCTCAATGCCACAGCCTCCCTAGACCTATATTCAGAAAGTTGAAAATCTGTACAAAGCTTTTCGACTTTCAAGAACCTACCTCCAACGTCATGCAGCAATTCAGTAGTGGACATAGACCTTGCACACCATTTACTCGATTTTTAACAAATCTCATCCAGCGCCTACTAGGCCACCCTGCAAAAAATCAAAGATCGTGGCCTGAGTGTGTCTTCCCGACACGATAAGTTCTACCTTCCGCTAGAGCCGTTAGCGGTCTCCACTCAAAAACACATGCACCCAAAAAACGGGGACGTGCCCATTGCCACTTCAGCTTACTTGTTCGACCTTTCAATGGGATTTGAAGCATAATTATCCCGTTCCATAACTCACTTTGAGAATTTGAATTGATGGACCAGAAACCACGTTTCAATCCCGTAAGCATACAGGCAGGACGTAAATGCATACACACACATTCTGTAATCAGTCAACGCCAAATTATTTGATTTTTTACTACCTTAGCTGAATAGTCTCAATTCGATTTCAAATCATACCGCTCCGGTTGAATAAAATCACCACTGTGCTGGAGTTCAATCGCAGATCGTACAGTAAGTACCGTTTCTATGCTCGCTGTAACTGGGCCCCGAGGCCTGCAGCCAGAGCGGGCCCTGACGCAATCGGGTTGTTGCGCAAGCGCAGCCGTAACGTCGTCGACACTAATACACATTTATACTTACTAAATCGTTTTTAATATTTTTTGCTCTTGTGAATGTCTGAATTGCAACATTTTTTATGGAATAATATTGGCTTCTAACAGATACGATCACATTGAACTACCTACCTGCATTTTGTGACTTCTGGGATTCTTGCATTTATTGTAAAAGTTAACGGTTGAGTAAATGTCCGACATAATCAATCCCATATTCCCGTTAATAACTCTTCTTTGTAGTAGAAGTAGTCGGCTAAAAAAGGATACTAGGACAATTTGATATGATCTGCATTTTGTTAAGAATATCGAACAATGCAATTTTTTTTGTGACTATAAAATACCAGATTTATTAGGAGAAATGTCATGGCCCAAATACGAAAGTAAAAGCCAACGAGGTTGAGAATAAGTCATGAACTGCATTAAAATACTAATCAAACTATTGTTAAAACTAGTCTATGGTTATACAGTACTGAACTTTAGAGATCTTGATTCAATTGAGAAATATCGCTCTGAACTTAAAGCATTTCAGCTTATTTCATTTCACAATCAGGCACTTTGCAGCGCCCATTTATTCTGCAGATTGTATTCGCCAAGTGCATCATTTCCTATCTAAATCGATATCGAGACTCCTTTGAGTATTTTCGTATATTATAGTTTCAGACCATCCACGAATATCTTGATTATTCAATAATAATTCTTCAGCTAATTCTTCAAATTCAGAACTTTATTGAGAAATACGTAGACAGTAGTAACATCCGAATTGGCAATCAAAATATTCATTCTATTTATTGTTACATAGCTGTAAATATTTCATAAAACCGCATTATATGTGTATGCTCAGTATAAAATGCAGACACTACAGAAAGGGCACTCAATTACCTTCAATGAGATAAACGTGTGCTAAAGTGTTAACGAAGATAAAATACACTTTACAAATGATTTATTTCAATGACACTCCACAGCATTACGCTGTTCCTGTAAGTTTTAACTGGCACGTCATCGTCATGAGAGCACAGAAATGCATTGTCAAGAGCATGCCATGTTTCTTTCTTTTTTTTATTGACCTTGCCGATTGTTTCTGTTGAACTATAAACAATATCGTACATCACAATACGAGTATGTACTAACAGGAACGAAGTCAGGAACAGAGAAACTAGACTTGCCATTCATATGAACAGTTGGAAACACAATGGGTGGAACAAGGACAGACACCGTTACTAGCTACCGTCGTACATTTGTTTTACCTTCATTGTCCTCAACACACCATTGTTTTACTACATCATAGAGACGTCAACAACATAAAAATCGATAAACTGTAATCTTTGAACGTACATTAGTATCGCTAGGTCGCTCGAAAACTGGAACTTTTGCCATACTATTCAGAAAAACTTTTTATTAGTGATGAGTGCAGAGAAACTAATAAACCTAGTTGATCCTATGTAGAGAAAAACTCAGAGCATTGTTAATACCGTTAACATTTGGTCTTTGATCAAGTATCCGAAATCTAGTTAACTAGTACCTATATGCAAACTGTTTCATGGCATTATCCATTCTATTGCATGGCCACTAGAATAGAATAGTTCATTTTACGTAAATTTTATCATTTTAAGTAGGTAATTCATATTATGATTCTCCTAAAGTGGGATTTTGAACCCCCAGTTATTTAATTAACCGAAAAAGCCTGTATCCAAAACAGAATCTTGTAAATAAATACAGCAGAGAGTAAATTATGCAATAATAAGAGCCCCGACACTTGTTTGGCGTTTGACGTGAAGGGTTTATCAACATAAATGTAGGTACAAAAGCTTCATAATGAAATTAAATGAACCATCACGAAACTACTGTCATGATTAATAGAGGGTGAGTGACGACCTTGCAAGGTCGCCGACGCTGCTATGCCGATGCCGTATGCGGGGCAAACGAAACGCGTCGGCAACGCCACAGCCACACCCGCAGGGCCGCATTCAACATCCACTTTAAGTTTTAGGTGAAACTTCTGGAGGCATAATAATACCTATACATTAAGAATTGGATGGCAGCCAAGGACGGCGGCATTATTGCTCACTTTGGTTACACAGTTGTATAGACTGCTTGCTGCTTTCATGAGTAATATAAGTGATATTTTATTAAGTAATTATAGGTACCATAATGCATAATAATTTAAAATTAAAGCAGCAAGAATAGATATTAAATATTCAACACACTGTTAAGATGTATGGTTTTTATGAGCTAGCTAAGTTTTACTAATGTTTCAAATCTGGCAAGATGTTATCCTTGTAACTTGTAGGTCAGTAGCTTATCGATTTCCTTGTACCAATAATACAATAAATTAAACATACTAACATTAATTACAAAGTTGTTACCAAGTTAAAAATTAATGTTCTAATATTTTTTATTTTATTTCACTTGTTGTCGGACTGTCGGAGTGATCTGTAGTAGACTCGTGTAGACTCAAATCTTGCAAGTTGAGCGTGATAAGTACATTTTCCGATTTTCGATTGAACTGAAATTTAGCACGGATATGTACCTATTTCGCGAAACAATGCAATATTAATATGACATAGAGCTGATCTATTGGTGGAGTTGGAAGGCGTCCATAGAGAACGACATAAACCCATTGATTTTGGGGTCGTATAAATAATACGAAAGAATAAAAAGAAAACATGTAAGTTAAAAAAACAATTAAGGAAATGAGTACACTTGGATGTAAGATAGTCGCTACCTACATATTGTGTCTCGTGATAAAACAAGCCCTAAATGCCAGACGGTAATACCCTCAGCCATTTTCAATTTATCCTCTTTAGGGGATGACATTTTCGAGGCAAAGGAATTTATGAAATGTCACTGAATGGCTGAATTTATATTATTCAGTATTTGAAATCGATCGGGGGGCACGGCAGTGCCCTCGCCATATAAACACACAGAGTTCTAAAAAGGCCACTATAACGAAATCGTTATAATTTTAAATCCCTTAGGATGCGAGAGTGAGCTAAACTACACTAAGATAACTAGAACCCACTATCCTGGGGCATACATAAGGCAATAATCTGGCCAAGCCCTTCCACAGAATTCTAATTACATACTACTTCGTTGAAAACCTAATCCCACTCTGATGTAATAAAATTGCAATAGATATTTTTAAGAAGCAGGAAATCGTTTCTAGAGCAGTATTTACCAAGACATGGCACGAGTTCCCCAAGCTACCAAAATCAAAATGAACCTTATACATATAGCAGTAAGTAGGTACCTTCGGGTACGGCACAGCTGCGCATTGCGACGATATGGCGAGGTCATTCTCACAAACGGCACTGATAAACGTTCAGAGTTCAGACTCCACTGGCCCCAAATGGCCTGCTAAATTGTTTATCAATGTGTAATTGCCCTTTGAACTACATCCAAATATTAATATTTATTAAGGAACCTCTGTGTTTTATCTTCCTAACTTCTGCCTTTAATTTTTTTTTTGTCTCGGTCCTTTCGATTAATATATGAATGCCAGTAGAAACTTATTATACCAAATAGACATTCTAAACCAGAATGTACTGACACTAACTCACGCTCCACTCATTCTTTGTTCGCCTCGACCTTATCCATTTATTTCAAAACTGCTGCAGAGTGTATTGAATCTTATTAGGGAGAGACAAGAACCATTTTAGAAAGCAGTCCCCTTTCCTATTGTTCGGCGTAGAAAGTGCATCACGGACTGGGAGCACGACGAGCATTCTAATTACGGTCTTTTACGAAAGGACCTCTTGAAGCTACATTTTTGGATGTTTACTGCTTCCATTGAACCTTTTGTCTGATTCCTACAATCCTAAACGAAGCAACCCGTATTTTTTTGGAATCCTTTATTATGTTGCTGTGATGAAAAGGCATAGTGCGCATTATTCCGTTTTAAGAGTACCTACCTGTCAATGATCTCTGCATTTTTCAACTAATTTGGTCGTAGAACGGACAACAGGCATCATATTTTGTATCACAACCTACCAAAGAAACCTCCAAAAAATCTGCATAGATTGTGCCATGTTGACAATGTGTCTCATTCCTCATTCTTTATATGTATAGGTTACGAGCGAGGGCTCTTGTTCCAGACCGGTTTTCGATTATTCACGTATTCGATTATTAATTGGTGGGAGTTGCTATTCTGATTGCAAACATGCGTATGTCAACCTCGTGACCAAGCAGTCATAGATTGTCGTGATATTTGACTGTGCGCTGGGCCTAGCCATTGCCAAACCGGGCACGACGCAAAGATGAACCGGAGTTAGCGCAGGTTGGCTATACGTCGTAAACAAGAAGTTTCAGTGCGAAGGTATGACTGCACAGGGCGGGGTTGGAGGAACCGGTTGATAACAACCGCCCTGACAGCCGGTCACCATTAGGGGTGGTCATCAAATAACAATGGGCCACAAATTACCAGCAATTTAGTTCGTTTTCTTAGAAAATGAGTTTGTTACGTGAGCTTCTTTGAATAAAAGAAGCTTGCCCTGGTGATTTCTAATCGATTTTATCAAAAGTCAAAGTCGAACCATTTATTTTATTCAGGTCAGCCAAGGCACTTTTGAACGTCAAATGAATGTAATTCATTACACATTTTGGCCAAATGAGACAGGTAACTTTTTTCCGCTTTTCCTAATAATGGTCCCATGGAGAAAGATGTAAGGATGTGGTAAAACATGAGCCCACACATGAACCACATCCTTGATTAAACCACGGGTTTCATATACATGCTCTATTATGACAACTACAATGTTGCAGTGCTGTGCTTCACTCCTCCATACATGTACTATACTAGCTTACGCCCGCGGCGTTGGTCACGTAAACATTCATCCATCCTCACAAACTTTCGCATTTGTAATAGTTGTAAGATTTCAAACTTGTTTTTGTTTACCATAGACCCACTTGCCTTCGCAAGATTTGTTTATAAAACTGTTTGCTTGATGTTTGTTCTCGTCTGCCTCGCCTTGCCGTCTGTGTTTAAAAGTTATTTTTAAAGTTCACGGTCAAAATACCTGCATCCGGAAAACACGGTTAGCTTTAATTCAACTATAATCGACCGAAAAGTTTGACCAAATGACATTGTGCTGTAGAAGTGTGGAATTCGAAGAGAAAACCACAAAGGTTATATTACTTTTACTGTTGGAACACGACGACTCTGAATCATCGTTCATTGCCTCGTACGCATTCCAGAAAACTAAAAAACAACCTTTTCTCGGCAGTGGGGTAAAAAGAAAGGAAAGGAGTTAGTTTATAACGTTATCTAATTTACATAATTATGTTACTTATCATAAACATTTGACAATTATTATCGTTTGATGTGACTAAACGGGCGTCAGTCGTAAAGTTCAACATTCCTGAAACAAACATTAGCTTACAATCAGATGTATTAAGGCACTTAATTTAGAAACAGTTTCATAAGACAGGTGGTGAACCTCATAAATCTCTCTGTTAAAATTGGAGCAGGGAAAATGGTAGTTGTTCTTCACAAAGATTTTTACCCATAATTATGTTTACTGCCGTAGGTTAGTCAGATAAATATGACTCATCTATTTGAGGAAAACGAATATCGAGTGGTCGTTTATCGTCTCCTTCTATGCCATGTCATAATAATATTGTCATTTAATTGAGAACGAAATTGTATTTCTATAGGCAGAATTAGGAATTTGGAAAGTTTTAAACCACTTTATTGCTTATTTATACAGATCTGTTGAATTAATTGAGTTTGTAAATAAATGGCTGTGTACCTGCTGCCTACGATGCGCTTGAATTATTTTTTAAAAAGAGGGAAAACAACGGCGTGAAATAGATTGAGCTTTGTATTAAAGGCAAGACATTTCATTGATATCTTTAATTTTCTAAACAATATAGATTTTACAGCGAAAAATACAGACGCAAATTAATAACTGAAAAATCAATTAGTCATAATCGTAATTGATTTTCCATATTTTAACATTGGTTATTTTTTCGTTTAAAATCCTCATATAAGTACGTCGGTTTGCCAGAAAATATGGCTGAGGTACCAACACCATCAGGAGCCTTTAAAATTCTAGAAACATTTCCTACTGATAAAATCACATGGTATTGTTTTTCATTCGATTGTTATCATTGTTAGATTTGTCTCATTCCACGTTGGCATAGTGGTCGAAAGATTCGCAGGCGCTACTGCGAAACATAATGTCCTGGCTTCGATTCCTAGATGGAGCAGTTTTACTGGGTGTTTTCATCTCAATAACAGCCACGGGGTCTTCCGTATTTAAGCCTGGATGCTGGCAATAAAGCTGCTCCTATTACACAGTACTGGCGAAATATGGGTGTAACCTAACCCTGATAATAAACGGCATAGGTACTCCTATATCCTATAAATATTATTTTATTATCATTGCTCGTGAATTCGGAAATGCGATATTGTAATCAAGAGTTGTACTACATTTAATAGTTTAATGATAAAACGACGAGGTAGTCACACTCACTGTTTACAATTCTTTGTGTTTGTTCTTTGATAACTGTTGGGGCACGCAGCGGGTGTTGTATCTACTGTTCTACATTTAATTAGTCTTGAAAATAATACAAGCAAGTAACATTTTTCTTCCTTGCTTGCTCATCTTATCTTAAGGCGCTTCCTTACCGAGAGCATTCGCCTGTAATGTAACTTTTTCGATTCGACTTTGAGCATTACATTACAGTACCTACTACCTCCCTGACTGACGGGCATTCGCGTACATTTAGACCCGAGTTCGCCATCTCTCGGTTAACCAATGTTTGAGTAATCGGCCGATGAATTCTTAAACATCGTATCTTAAAAATCGTAAATTGTTGATGACAACTCACATCAAATGTCAAATAGATGGTTAAACGTCGGTTAAAGTCCGTGAACACGGCCCTTAGTGTAGATTTGATACAATGTGCGCATTGTGATGCTCGATTGTTCTCCCTCACCGATGAACTGCTCGAATCTGTAACGTTATATTTACAAGTGAATGCTCGCGGTGAGGGAACGCCTATATTATGTTCTCTGTCTAATTTTTGGTTTTTTAATGCGGCGTATTTACCTACATTTTCTTTAGATAACCTCTCTAGCCTTGAATATACGGTAAAACATTTCTTTTACTACACATTCGTTCTATCTTTATGTGAAAATAAATGTAATATTATATGGGATTTATTTTTTTATGTCGTGGCGCTATTTGGAACTACTAAAAAATTCAAAATATAAGTTTTTAGTTAGTAGTTTCAGTTTATCAGTGAAGTTTTCAAGTGTCAAAATAACGGAAACCAAAAAAAAGGATCGTAAATAATGATCAAAAGGTCAACAAAAAGTGAACCATACTTAAACTGCAAAACAAGTGGGTCTAAAAATTTTAGACCCACAGGGATGGTTTACTTATTTTGAGGGCAAAAAATGTCAGCGATATTGCATTCCGATAAACTAAAATTGTGTTACCACGGCCACACTTAAGGCACAAGGCTCTTGATACAAGTGCCAAGTGCCACTTGTGTGGATTACTCTGGTCCGCGACTTTAGCGTCCAAGTGTAAACTAACAACTCCATATTATCGATTTTCTCGACGTATTCTGTATTGTAACGGTTTATATAACGTAATACATACTTCAAGCTTCTAGATTGTGCTGTTATGTTCAGTTGCGGAGTCGTTAGTATTTTAATATTTTTACAGTTTTAAGCATAGAAGAACAATTATGCGACTTTATTTATGACTAAGCATGAGAGCTGCTGACCCAGAAACAAAATTTCCTATTTTATTTAACGAGCATGCAATAATATTTCCGTCGTAGTCATTCCTTTTCCAAATGCCTAGATTTAATCATTATATCGAGGCAAATTAAATTTAATCATATTGTGTGCCATCTTCCCCATTTAGGCCTTACACGCACTGTGTTTTTTTTGCGCGCACTATAGTATTATGAACGGCACACGATTTATTCCCACATGTAACAAAATTCCCAATGTATACATGGCCTTACCTTCATCGGCTCCGATAGTTGGTATTTGGGACGATAAATCTATTTTTCCCATCTGCCCCGTTGGCATTATCACGACAGGTGACTCTGGAGTCAAAGGGAGTTCTTTTAGTGATCCAATTTTTAAATACAATTTCTTTTTTTGCAGATTTGGAATGCGTACAACGAGCACCATCTACCAGAAGTTGTGAAGGTAGATATTTTTTCTGAAATATTTAAACCGTACTTAATTGTTTAGTTAGGTATACATTTCGTACAAATTCGTTATATTGGAGCGTGGTTTATGCCTTATTAATATTGGGAAAATTGTTCTATTAACTTGTATTCAACTTACATTAACATGTGGGAGCCGTGTAAACAACACGAGTACTCAGAGGTTCAACGATACACCGTGGCACATGTTTTGTAATCTCACCATTGACACCACATACACGGAACTTTATTTTTGTTTTCGTTCAAGCAAATTGTTTAACCGTTTTGTGTATTTGGCAAGTATGTGGCTTTTGGCTGTTTATTGTTAATTTTTATTTGCTTATAAAAAATCAAAGTGGTAGTTCTGCGGAATTAACAGTTTTTCTTTCTCGATTCCAAACTCCAGTGTGATTCAAAAGTGCTAATATTTTAAAAGTCTTACCGTGAAAAAAGAAACTACATAGTTAAACGAAAATAAAACAAAAGGCTTGGCAATTTCACACTATTTACACTTCTTCAATGCATTTTCAATTTTTTTTTATCAAATTCATGATATGAGACTCCATTGTTTTTAAAGCAACACAGTAAAAATAAACTGAAAAAGGTGGCCCGGTGCATGCAGGCAAATGTTGAACAAAAACGTCGCGTCACTACAGAACATGCATAGTCGTCGACGTCGACATAGGTTTACCAACAAGTGCCTCAAGTGAGTCATCATTGGGCATGGATGTTTGTCTGGCCGGGACCAAACCGGTCCTCAGGTTGACTGGCGATCGTTCATTGCCATGCCACTGCACTCTGCCTCATGTGTGCCGCAGCCTCTCCATTTTGTTTTATACATCGGACATGCAATCATTTTAATAATTCAGTTGACGTTTTCTGAATCAAGCAATTTATTTTAACAATTAATGCTTTTAATTCCGTGAACTTTACTGAACTTTGTGCATATGCATGGCAGAGTTATTATTTTATGTAATAATCTACTTGAAACTGTGTGTTCGAATTAAAACCAATATTTGCCTAAAAAAAGGATATGTATGGTGACTCAGGCCGAGATCTATGAACGTTACTTATGCTAAGCGATGTCAGGGCCCCAGAATTGGTCGGGTGTTAGTCAGGACATCTTTCAGGTTACAAGTGTAAGATAAAGAAGAAGTATCAAAATGTTTATTTACGACACCTCTTACTAAATGTCATTACATAGGTTGAATCTTAAATTACGAGTCGCTAGTATTGCGAAGTATAGTAATTAGCCTCACGTATTTATTGCATCTATTGCAAATACTGCAATCTCGGACTCTTAATTCAATTACTAGATATTTGTTTCTTTAGAGAATTGATAAATGCCTGAATAGTACCTAAAGCTGAATGTTGTTAGGCGATACAACCAAATATATCGTCGTTTTGAAACTTGTTAAAATAAAAACCATAGAAAGTCCCTGTAGAGGAAACCGAGGATTACGCTCGGTAGTGGCTATAAGGTTTTATAACCAGTAGTAATAGCACTATTCCATAATGTGCCATCCACTCAACTTAAAAGGGAACTTTAGTCTTTAGTACTCCTACTTTCCTTACTCGAAATGATACCCCATCTTAGAAATACGGACATAAAATAGAATGCGCTCTCTATGTGAATTCGACCATATAGTACTAATTTAAATTTAAATCGGGGCGTGGTTTAATACGCCACCGCAGTTAGCAGCTGTATTTTAATTAAAAAAGTAATTACTATCTATGTATATTTTACCTGGCAACAATAGCACTCAGCCTTCAGACACAGCTGTAGGTCATGACAATGCAACGACCCGATTAATCTCATTTCAATTAACCGTGTGAATTGTTTCTTGGCGAAATAACAAGATTCGTTCTAAAACACGAGATTAGTTATTTCAAAGCTTAATGAAAACTTTAATGTTTTCATGCGCAACATAATGTTGTGTGTGCATTATTTGAAATTACGAAATTACCTAGTTCACATCACACAGAAAGGTATTTATAATGGAACAGTGAGTCAAAGCATTTAGTTCTTGGTTATGCTTAAACATGATCAAATAAATAGTTCATAGTCAATTCTCGTTCAACCATATTCAGATAAAAATAAAAGTAAATCACAATCAAGTTTAGAATAAGGAACAAACACTGACATTTAGATCGATCCTGATCGCACAGCGTCGCCCACGCGGACTTGACGGCCTCGCAGCCTTTCCCTCGGTGACGCGGCTACTAGAGGCCAAGCACGCACTAACACGGACCTCAAATCACACTCTGAAGGAACAAAAGAAGTCTCATTTCGTATAAATTGTACTCCGTCCCATGGAACTAGCCTATTTGTTTCCTTGCAACTGTCATGTTATGATAGGCAAGATAACATCGTCACTTTTTGGTAGAATAGTCGTATGGTCCAGTCAGTAGGGAGTTTTGCCCTGCAAAAGGTGGAGTAGATTTTTTTTTATTTGTATAGTTTAAGTATATTCTCCTCATGAAAAATGTGACTTCTATACCTCGGAGACTGTCTGCGTTAGCCACCACCTACAAGGCCATCACCGGCAAGGCAAAGCCCCTATTTGTCCCCATTAACTGGACTAGTAGCTGTAAAGGCAGTTTTAAAATGTTTTTCATTAAAACTACCTATCTTAAATCCCAGACACGCAAAAAAGTCAAAGTCAAAAAAATTCAAAGTGCATAGCTGACGTAGATACCACTTCAACTTTTGAAAGCAGTAGGTACTCAATAATTGTCGCTTCTATCATCACTTGAAATACTAGAACCTGTCCGCTGACTCTCCGGCCCCTTGATATTATGTTTACGGATATAATAGTATAATACTTATATCACTGCATGATATCATTTACAACAGCTTTATGGTTGAGTTACCAGTTCCTTCGAAAAATTGTAAATTTCAGGTGTACCTGGGGAAGGCTGAGTATACTCGCGTGGGCTTGCTGAATCCATGTTTTTTTTTCAGGACTTACTGAAAACCTTGTTGGGCCTGCACTTGAATTTTTTATTGTTTGATACATTACGCAGTATATAAAGTTGATCTTCTGCGCTTGTGTATATTTTACAAACCACAATAGAAAGACACACGTGACTTACTACGTTGTCTGAATAACAATAGTATCTAGAATGAAAGTAATTTTGTATTTGGTCATACATGGTCCGCAGTTCCGGCCCAGTTTTTTAAACTATAAAACAGCAACTAAAGTAATCGCCAACTTACTGCTAAATTAAATTTTTTACCATAGTCGCCATGTTTTGATAAAATAAACAGACACACGAACAAAACGTGTCCATTGACGTAATTACGGATAGGCAACCACGTGATAAAACGCCAAACATCATTATAACTGAAAAAAATGTTTGTACAGCATACTTCCATTAACTGAAGTGTTAGGTACTTGCGCTATTTGTTTGTACATGCTACAGCGAGATATCTAAGTTTCAAAAACAACAATGTTTTTTGTCTTTTCCATGTGAACATGCAATAATATAACGTGTTCTACATTCAATCCCTTACGGATAATGGTTTCCATCAAACAACCACCGTACATTTTCCCTAATAGCTTTTAATTAATAATTAAAAGCCTACCAGCTATTAAAGTTATTTCAACGGCTTTTGGCTTGGTGGTAAGTGGTACTGGTAACGCCATATTTAATGCAGTCATGTGAAACTTGCGTACGTAATCTAAAAAAACTATCTCGTAACTTGGCGAATACGTAAGAATCCTAATTCCAATCTTCGTTCCAGTGATCCCGATATCCCCCACCTGCCATCCCCTAGTGGTGGACTAAGCGAAATAATTAAAAAGGTTGTGAGGAACCACAACATGGTGAACTGTGAAACAATTTTAAGGAGTCGTGTCACTGTCCACCACTCGGGATCGATCTTTTGGGGGACATTGGGATCATCGTTACGTTTGTGTCTATTTATAATAGGAATTTTATTGACAACTTATATTCAGAAAAACGTTCGACCGCGATGTGTAGTAAAGTAGACCTATCATTCTAACTGGTGGTTAAGGGATATATTCTAGGCGCTTCGGCAGCATGCCTTTGTATCGACCGGATAACCTACCTATAACCTATGAAACATGACAACGCTGAGCGCCGAGCCTATTAACCTTGAACGCACGCCTACTTTCACATGAAAGATCCCGCATTTGTGAGAATCTTCTACTAAGGCGTAGATTTGTTTGTTTACATCTACTTACAATTTTTACGTATCACTTCAATCCGTACGACGACGTCAATATTGAAAACATTTGTGACGTTTGTGGAAAATAGTAACAAACAAAATACTTTAAACATCTTTAATTTTGTTTTATTAACGTTCTTCCTCTAAAAATATGAGGAGTATTTTAAGAACGTTAATAAAACATTGAAAACCTGATTCGCTGTGGTTCTAAAATTGGGTGTGTTCGTTCAAGTGACTTCAATTCTAACGTTTACTTAACTGATTAAAGTAAAATGCTTCAAATATTAATTTCTCCAGAGAATACCTATGTTAATGGGTAGTCATTTTAATTCGCTTTCTCTGTTTCGGCTAATTTATGCATGTTGCAACAATACATTTACTTTTAGTTCCCAAATGTAAGGGTGAAGTTATAAGAATAGTTATGATAATTTCTTGTAATTTGTTTGGCTTATTTCCAGTGCCCCTCCATCATTTCAGTGTCCTCTACCTTGCTAATTTTATAATATTTAACACAATCCATCTATCTGTTATTTTGCCTGTAGCTTGTTATACTCATTTACAGTTAACGTTTATTATCACATTCTACTTCCCTTGCATCACTTGCCTCATCAAGAGAGTTGGTGTATCATCTTCTTTCTGTTACCAGGGCAATGACATTGTCCGCAGGTAGACGCAGGCTAGTCTCTCCTCAATCATCAATTCATCACACAACTAGAAATCAAGATTCGATATTATCACTCAGTAAACAGCTCCTCGTAGCTGCACAGCTATTATACTCTGAAACAAATGATCATCACGATTGATGCTGCTTGTTTACTATTCTAACAAACATAATATTTACAGTTGTCACAACCAAAGATTGTGACCATTCATATTCAGTGGGCCATTGTTAGCCTGCACGAGTGACACGGAGCCTTTGAAAAGAGTACCCTTCACCTTGCTTTAGCTGGTTAACATGATTGGACTGTTTTAAGTACTGCGGATGTAAGGATTCCATGTGTGACGCACTTTGTCTTCTTTGTATGTATACCTGCATAGACTAGTTTTTACTAGTCGTATACCATAGTATATCTATATAGAGTGGTTATACCCAAATTACGTCTTTCATACGCCTTCGGTCGCCAGATCTTGGTAACCTTCGTCCATTTGATAGGTCCATCAATGTTAATGAATTTTTGTTTATCTCAAATCACAAGATTTTGAAAATATGTATGCATTAAAAATTAATTATAGTCATGATCTTGACATTGACACTTTCAAAACAGTTTAATTTAATGTATTAGAAGCCTTGGAATTCAGTAACATTCTAATTGAGTTCATTTATTATTTGATCTTATCTTTAAAAATCTTTTGCTAGTTCACAAATAACAAATTAATAACATTGGAGTTACCTTGCGATTTCGAATGACGAATCGACGGTACTATTATAGCAACACTTTCCATCTTAGATGTGAACAGCCTTCGACCTATAGCAGGGTTTTTCAACCTTTTTCATGGCGCGACCCCTTTTGTACGGAGAAATATTTCGCGACCCCCCAACCCGTTGGATGAATATTTTTTTGTCAAGAAAAAAACATTTAAAAATCATGTTTTTTTTTGACAAATAGATGTCAATCCAACACAGTTATTCATTTTCATAATTAGAGTTCGGATAAATTAAAATAAACAAATGATTATAATTGACCTTTAGTAAACATTTATCCTTATATCTTTTTAAACTTAACTGTTTTTTTTAATGCAGTAGTTAGCTATTCCAAACTTTTACAACTCCCCTATAGAAGCTTCGCGACCCCCCTGAAGAGGCTTCGCGACCCCCCAGGGGGTCGCGACCCACAGGTTGAAAACCCCTGACCTATAGAATTTCGGGCTAGATTTGATGCCACGATATTGTTTTGCCAAGTGTCAATGACTCATGATACTACGTGTTCGTCACTGTTTTTAACCGAATGTAAGGATGGGTTATATTTTTAATACTAGCTCATCCCCGTGGTTTCATCCCCGCAGCTCGGCTGCTATTTGCTGTAGCATAACGTTTTATAGCCTATAGTTTCGCTCGATAAATGGACTATCCAACACTAATAAAATAAGAACCAATCGTTTCTGAGATTAGAGCGTTCAGCCGAACAAACTCTTCAGCTTAAAATGTAAGTATAGATACGCAACTTAGAAATTGCTTACTTCAGCAGAAAGAAAGAAATCTGAAGACAATCCTTCTTTTTTAATTTAACCTTTACCCTCGAACTCCAGGGTTCGAAGTCTCCCCATTCCTTCCCTTTCTCTTGATGATGCACTTCCTCTCGCCAATTCAAAAGAAAGCTATCTTCATTAAGACGGTTCATAAACGGATATGCATTTACAAAAAAGTTGCTGCAGGCCGCCATTCTTTTTTGTTCGATTTACTCTAATTATAAGAAGGAATACAAATTACTTCAGTAGCGGATTACGTAATTTCTTCGTACCTCTTTTATTTTTTACAACTTAGTTAACTCTTGTAGAAAGCGGAAAATACTGCTGTTAAGTAACACTTTAGTGATGTTAAGCGGACGCGCAGCGGAGGTTGAAGTTTTGTTAACAATTAAAAATCTTCTTTATTGCGGTCTTAATGCACTGAAAATACTATCCGATTCTCCCTAAAAACGACAGCAGTTGGCGCGGAGCATTTCGGAATACTCTGCGAAACTGTTACATAATCCATGCAGGTATTCGCCAACTCTACAAGACAGGATGTTTTGTCGATGCTCAGATGTCGATTCAAACCTTGCAATGTGCATTGCAACTTGCAACCCCGACTTCAACCCTGACCTTCATTGGGGACAAAGTAGCATAAAAATGACAGTAAATTCTTAGAAGTAAGTCACCGTGAACAATAGACTGAAACGTCAATAATACGTTCTCATGCATGGCATGATTGAAATGGTAAATATTGATGCTTTTTGTTATGCCCTTTGGAAAATGCGTGACAAAATAAAGTTAAGCAGACCTTCAAAGAAATTTAATTAAAAAATGTCGCTGCGATTATTGAAATGAGAAGAGGAGTATCGTGAAAAATTGAGTCTATTTTAGGCGCAACCTACTCGTATATAGTCACACACATATAATATAATTAATTACATAAATACTTATATTTATCTAATCATTAACGAACGCGTATATTAATTGTGTACATAAAAACATAATATTGTTGATTAAAATACTACACAATAGTCGTAAATAATAAAGTTAATACTGATCACGTCAGTGACACGTATTATGGAGAACTGGGGCCAACTATCACCGCATAAAACAATAAATATGTTTTTTAGTGTTATACTAGTCTGAGAAAGAGAAGGAGCTAGACGTCTCAATAACTCCATCTCTTTCCCACACTGAAGTTAGCTCAAAGTAATAGTACTAGTCTGCTCTAGTTAGTCGCTCAACTCCGTTAAACATAAAGACTTCTCGGTTATCGTGTCAGCAGTATTAATGACAGTATCGTCTTTCCGAGTATTCACTTTATGCCATACGGTAAATGGCGTCGTAAAACATCTGTTGTGACTAGTATATTGCAAGATTTCTTCATTCGACTGCCCTCATTAAAAACACAGCTATACACATATTATTGTGTCCACCCGATTTACGACTTTATCTGATACTGGGTGGGGCTGCCAGCGGCTGCCTTTTTGGTATTGTGGTCGCAAGCGCAACTGTTAACCATCAGGTGCCGGATTCGTCAGTTCGGCCGGGCAGTGTTGCTGGGGTTTTCCATTTAAAAATTCTGAATAACACCAACGGAGCCTGGAGTTGTGCCCTGTTAATAGCAAAGGACTTGCTCCCTATAACATGGTAGGTCTTTGTCTAAACTTCGGGAATAACAGGCGTGACATTATCTGAAAACTGGCGATTTATATTAAACACACATAATTTAAGTCTTCTTTCTCTCCATTATTGACTAATTTATTACAGTATCAATCACTTTTAATTGTTCATGTGTCTACAGAGCCATGTTTTACGATACCGACGATTGACAGTGACAGTTTCATATGAAACTATCACAATACTTCAACAATTTTACACTGTACATAACAAAAAATGTAATTAGCTACCGACAGTTATTTTTTGGGTAGGTATACGACCGCAGTTACTGTTATTGCTTGGAATATCAGTTTCAAAATTGTTAATGTTTTGTGTAAACATCTAATACGTGATTGGTACCGATATTTAGACACGACAATATACGTTTAGGTACTCAATACTGTAGTATATTTGTAAAAAAGACAACCACCGGCCATTGATCCTACAAAAAAAGTATTTTGATATCGTTTGATCACGTCTGCGAAGATTTCCTAGCTAATTTAAATTGACCGTGTATAACGTGCGTGTTGAGACCAAAACTATTAGTTTACTGTGCCATTCTAGATTTACGCCGCATGGTGTAGTGTAGAGCCACTATCATTTATTTACCGTGCCATTTCACTGCAAGGTGGACAGTTATAACGATGCACGCTGTAAGCTTGAGAACCGACTTCATGTTGACTATACTGTTCTCACAGCCGTTACTTGCTGGAATTTTGTGAAACACCTTAATTATTTAATAAAACATTAGTGGATAACGAACAGTGTTGGACAACCACTTCCAATCACCCGTATTGAACGAGTATGCTAATATTGACCGCCATTAAGGCCAAAAAACATAAAGTTTCACATAATGATCTGATCAACTTGTTTTTTTTTTCGCATAAATTACTTTGATAGAATTTTACTGGCATGCTACTAAGTACCAACTGGAAACCGATGTGTGGTGGTGACCTAAATTTATGCAATATTGGATATTATGGCGCAAAAGTAAAACTTAGGGACCGTACCGCGATGGGCCATTATGAAACAAAATCAATATTTTTTTAAACTATTTAATCTCACGGGAGTGTAAGAAATTAGTTTTGCGCTTTTTCCTGCCAAAGCTGACGTAGTTATACATTATAGGGGAGAATGGCACTACTTTTCCCATCTGCCCCTATAGATAATACCTAGACAAGAGGCATTAGGCGGATGGGAACTAGTCGTTCCTACGATCTCAAAACAAAACCACATGGTGTTTATTTGATTTACATCACACGCACAGACTGCACGCTGTGGGATCTTCGATTACGTTTACTACAAATTTAGACAAAAATGTACTCGCATAATTTATGAAATCATTGGACATCCGCTGGCAGATGAAATGTCTCTACATGCAGCATGTAGGTAGAGAGATTTCATATATTCATGTACAGGGAAAATATTTTTCAGACTGTGTCAGCTGGCATAGACCGTAAATACGGACATCGGACTGCCGCAAATATGCGGACTCTGCAGCAAAGATTCCAATGTAATAAAAAAATCTTTTCCATTTCAGTTTTATATAAACCCAGAAGTTCTCGCAACGGTATTATTTAATGTATACCGTTCGGCAAACTGCTAACAAATTACTGCAAATTTATAGTTACGTACAAGCAAAAAATATTAGCAATAAGGTTAGACACGATATTTTTGCGATTGCTTGAAGTTATGACCGCATAAACAAATGTATTTCCCGTTAGATACCGCACCTAGCACGGGGTACGCGTACAATAGCAGTTTGACCGCAATCAACCCAATTGGAATATTATGTTCTCAGAAATGTGAACGACTTTCATTAGCTTCTCAATTTGAACTTTGAACGTGGTACTCCATCCAAACAACCCGAACCGTGCCAATTTTTTTTTTTCTTGACGTTTTATAAGTGCCCATTGAGGCCCATGTAAAATAAAATATTTGATTTTGATTTTGATTTTGAACACCCTGTTTGTCTCATAAAGGGGTCAACGGAAATCTTATCATTGGGAACAGTAGGGAAATGAATCCTCAATTTGGACTCTATCTTCATCAGATATTTATTCTATCAAGTACAAAAATACCTAAATCTCGTTGAATCTTATTTTATCAAATAGGTACAAATAGCAACACTGCACATTTGTAACATTTCTTCCGGTCTGCAAATTTTAAATTTGAATATGATTTGATTCACTTCCCAGATTATAAAGCGTATCTAAATAAGGACAACTAACGTTGTTTTCAGTTCTTATCGCTTCTATTTGAACTTTGGCATCATTTTTATTGATTTAATTTGAATGTGATGACGAAATTGGCTCTCTGCGTAATAATTTACAACATTTTGAGGTTACAGGTCACTGAAAATGATAGCAGTATTTGCTTAGACTTTAGTTACTTTAGCCACTTACTGCAGCCAGGCTAATTAACAAGATTCAGCCCGCGGGGTCTACCAAGTATTTTTAAAATAAATGTTCATTAGTATGCCGGTCCAATAAACCTTGGTGACGATGCAAGCTAGTATCAGCGCAGTGTTTGAAACTGAAAATCTACTCTCTCTAATGTATTAAAAGACTTTCGCAAATTAATTTAATTTCACTTGTATACAAAGTTTTACCTACAGCAAGAACGGTATCGTTCATAAAATCATACAAATAAACATTCATTCATATTATGTTTTACCTCTTCTAGTCGCTAGTAGAACATACGCCACCTGTCCTATAGTAAATAATTTGCCTGCATCGCAAGAGTCATCACGAGACGAAACAGATGTGAAATCACAACCCAGGGGGTCATAGGCACGGAATCATCGCACCAATAATAACCTCACTAACCCACAGCGGTTTTATACGTATTTGGAATTTCTAATAAAAGATTGTTAACTCCTGGTGACATGACGCCGCGTGTCGGAAAACGGAAAACAAATTAATTTAATAATTATTTTGTATTTGTTTTGCGGTTTATGTGCTTGAATAGTAATATACCTATTAGGTTCTATGTTTTCCACAAGCTTAAAACATTGGCTTACTGAATAATCCTAAAATATTGGATATAGCAATAAAACCAGATATTCTACCAAAACCAGTTGTAAAATTAATAATACATACAAATGTATCGTTAAAATATTCTTCTTTGAAACGGCTCTGTGAAGTGTGCTTAGTTATATCATTTACGCAAAACCGCAGAACATCATTCTTGGCTCATTTTGTAATTGGGCTAAATAAAAAAATAAAACTGCTGACCCATTGTTTTCTGTAACATGACTCACATAGTTTCGTAACTGAATACAGTAGCTAACATAATTTAATGTTACGTGAATATAAATTGGCTAACGTCGTAACGTGCTAACGTTAGCCCTTAGTCAAATTGCCATTAGTGAGGAGCCGTCAACCTTCGGTATTGAGGCGTCAACCTGACCTTGCCGTGTCAGCTTGATGTAGCGATTTTACTTTAATTTATGGTACATATTTTATTTGCGAAATCTTCCGATCAATACCTCTATTGCGTATATTTTAATCTAGGTTTGCCCTCAACTCGCTAGCGTTATCGATTTTCCTACAGGAACCTTCATTAATACAGCATAATTATGACACTGGGGTAATATAGTTTCCCATTAGCCCCACATACTTTACACATTAGACACTTTTTAATATTAAATTATAAATATAGACATGTTTTATCTGAAAAAAAAAAGTCTTTAAAGCTGGCAGCTTACCTTTAAAACAGAGAACAGTCCACCAGATGGCCACATTAAAACTGTACAGTTTGTTTAGGTAATTCATAACACTATATGCATCATATATGTAAGAAAAACGCAGGCGTGTATGCTACATGACACGATTCTGAAAAGCTAATAATAGTCTCTTCACCTATCTGTCCGCTTTACATGTTTCTACACATTGCTTTTCAATGAAGAACGAAAGACGATTTTATTCTTGGCACTAGTTATTACATAATTTACATAAATGTTATAGAACACGGCCTAATACTGCACACCTATACATCTGTTTGCTAAAAGCAATATTTTCGGCTCGGTAAGGCTTCTTTCACACGTCGTTGTATGCATTAATTTGTTATGAACAAGTACGCGTATCACGACTCCATGGAAACGCGTTTTTTTGACTTCAGAATAGAAAAAAAAATATATTTTGAGGAACGAAAAATTCAACTGCGAGCATCGTTCGAACCTGCGTCTTCTGGAGTACTTTCCAGAAGACCCAGGCTCGAACCCTGCTGCAGCTGACTTTTTCGTTCCTCAAAATATCTTTGCGAAGACGCGACGCAGGCGTTACTGCGTATAAATAAATATAATAACTTTAGACAACATGATAGAATGTAGAAAGGTTTAATTAAAGTTTGTATCTTTGTGTCAGGTGGAGCAGCGTAGAAGTGAAGACTGGTATGGGCGTGCGGTGAGACGCGGATCACCACAACAAGATGACGGAGGGCGAGCGGCAACAGAACGCGGGCGGCACCAACGCCGCACCTCAGCACAGGAAAGGGCACAGGTTGGTGAACTTTCCTTTCGTAATATTATTAACCATTAGATCAACTATACCTGACTTGATGCACTTATGGAAGATGATGAAACAGAGGTTAACTTCCACGACGCTACTTTGAAAAGGGAGGATCCGTCTTGACAGAGACAAGACGAGTGTTGTGTTTGGTGGGCTTTTCTGTGTATAATTTGTTCCATGTAATTTCTTGGAAATCTTTGATTTAGCGATACTGTGAGTGACTTGACTTCTTTATTTTCTGCATAGATATCGCTAGTATCATTTTTGACTTATAATATCATTGGCTGGTATAATTATTTTCGCTGCCCCCCCATTCCACCTACTAGCCTAACTTCGAGCATCTCACCGTCTAATTCCCAGCCCATATGCAGCAGCCATCAGTTATAATTACGTTACCCAACTGAACCTTAATGAGGTAGTGTGCTGACATCCACACATCACGATATTGGCCCGGACCAAGTATCGATCTTACAAAATATTTTTTGTGATACGGTGTGATCAAATTTTGAACAATCAATACAAATATTCCAAATAACACCCTAAGATTTTCATAACATTCTATTTATAGTCCTTCATAAAAGGTGACATCATTATTTTCGCCAGTAAATTTCCATGACGTCATGCGAAATTATTTTTCGCAAACCAACTTTCACTCCTCCTTTCTGATTGACCGAACTCAAAACAGATAATACAATGTACCACGTAACCTGAAATTTCGCTCATCACAATTAGAGTTATTTGGGACGGCAGGTATTATTTCAGGAGGCTGACTGTGGCTGCCAACAATACAATGGACCAAATAAAAAAGCTTTCTATTTTTGTCCGTAACTTTACTGAAACAATTATGTGCATGTCGGATATGACTGTGACGGATCACGTTTTGTCGATTTGTAATCTACTACCGACCGTGTACCGATCAATGGTCCAATACCTGTTACTGAGATGTGAGATTCGGAGATATACTTTTAATACTTGCTGATACATCATCAGCCTATAATGTTCCCACTGTTGGGACACAGGCCTCCTCTCTGAGAGAGGGAGTGGGCTATAATCCACCACGCGGGCCCAGTGCGGATTGGTAGATGTCACATATCTTCGAATTTTGTTGTAGGCGTCCTAGGACATGCCGGTTTCCTCACGATGTTTTCCATCACCGGTTTGAGAGCAGTGGTGATGTTTAAATTACGGTTCGGTAATACGGTTCGAAACCACGACCTCGTAAGTCGGGACCGATACCACTGGGCCACCACTGCTCCTTAATACATATTACTAGTGTTTTATTTTAGAGCCCAATTTATTAAAATAAATAAACATGTGTCTATGCACTCTGATTCTCGAGTGTTTCTTTTACGATATTATTATGATGACCTACTAACTCCTCGTTTCGATTTAACGTTACTGGTTGCTTTATCACTGTCAGAATTAGCTTTGGTACTCTTCGTCCGTTGAACTTTCAGGTTATTTGAATTTACCAGCTGTATAGTTGAATCAATGGCCGACCCAGAAAGAGGTAGCGAGACGATTTAGACTTATACCGTGAGGGCTGGTTTGAAGTGACGCTAGATAGAAAACGTGGAAAAACTTGTGGGAGGCCTTTGCCCAGCAATGGGACAGTGTGGTCTAAACAAAAAAAAAAACAGATAGATGCAACGACTATATTACTAGACTCTCCATGCACGATATATGGAACAAAAACTATTCTGTCAACTCGCTGAGGTACTACGTAAGCGAGGGGGACGGGGTACTGCGTTGTGATTGGCTAACTCAAGGTCTGTTCTGTCTCAACGTATGTTTACGGCTCACAGGATTGGTCGAAATAAAACGGATATAAGACTTTTTTGCCAAATGTGTTGACAGACATCGGTCGCCTGTTATTAGCAGTCTAGTAATATATCTTCGTTGGATAGATGAGTCCAATTCAGCTCTCAGTTTTTGTCCACAACTAAAACTTGTAGAATTCGTTGACTTTGTGCCTCATTTTGATAGCTTTACATTATCTGTATTTCCACATTAGGATCCCCATTTTATCAACGATTTATATGTTAGGGGCTCAAGCTTGACTACAAATAAACTTATAAACGTCACTCGGGGCCTTCCACGTCAACCCAGTGAAACTGGAGCAAATTCTTCTTTAGATAACCATAAAAGGATGAATTACTTTGAAATCCTTAAGAGAAAGTGAGTTAACTAATAAACTGTTCCTTTCCGGTCTGTATATAATACTTTAACGAACCTATAAAGTACTGACTTTATTCTTTAACTTGTTGCAATTGAAACAATTGTTTCGTAATCAGCCCGCAGTTGTAGCCAGTCCGTTTGTTAATTGCAATTATGACATGCGAATGTATTGGACCATAAAATCGATAACTGTTCTCTTTTATTAAGTTTTAAACCAGCTGAGTTTTATATGGAAATCTCTGATAGTTTTATGATATTATATGACCATCATCGGTAGCACAGATCACCACCAGCGAACTGGATATAATCAGTAACAGTCTGATATTTTGATGATCAATTTTGAGGCTGATTTCTCAGATTGAACAATGTATGATACAACGTTATACATAATGCGGAATCAAAACAGATACATCTACATTCATTACAAAACACTCGATTGTTTCCCACTCTCACGATAACATTTTTAAATTCGTCTAGATATTTGCAATTTTGCAGTCATTCATTACAAAAACAAAATTGTAACCTTAATTTTCCTCAATGATGTCCACAACCACGAGGACATATTTTGATCACACATTTATCATTCATGATAATCGGCCCTGATAATGGTTCCATTGAATTCAGTGATGACTCATTTATACATAACATAATATACACAATAATATAGATAAACATTAAATGCTTGGGAATAACCAAAGGACCAATTCTTTTTATGTTTATTGACAATTTTCCTTATCTCACATGCGTTAGTACAGATAATTTTATGGACAGTTAAAAATGCCTTGCCTTGCCTTGAAATACAGTAACAATGTACAATGTAGATGCCGTAATGAGGCTAGTAGGCTGCATAGATATTAAGACCAGACTACGCCACTCTTCTTTGTATACCGCCATATGTGTTGCACATTGCAGCTTGTTACTTGGTATTCAAACATTGTTGGTCATTTCAGCCGTCTTCCATTGCTACAATTTAGTGAATTTGTTTTTGTATAACCTAGATACATAATAGCTAATATGTAATGCTAGTATCATTAGTAATCTGAACACAAAAACTAGGTAATACCGACATAATAATAGGTTTAAGTAGTAGGTACTATCAAGTTCTATTATCATCCTAGCTGTCCAAGAACATTACCTCATCCGGCCCCTGTCTGAGTGGCACAAACAAAATCCTCTGGTCCCTTACGTTGATAACAGCGTACCCGCCATGTCATAGATAAGGCTAGGTTTGCAACACCTGTCCTATATTCTTAGCTAATCGCTGCTCTGATATCACCCAGCGTAGACAAAGCTTTAAGTTTAGTCATCTTAGTGCTAATGTTATGTTTGGGGACGCACCACGCGCACGTAACACTTGTGTTCTAAATTAAAGCGCGTGATGAATCTGTCGTAATTGGATTTAGACAATGATTGTGCATATTATAAATTATTTACGTCATTAGGAAGTTATTTGAATGAGAAATTGTGTCTGTGACGTAATCGTAACTCGTGCCCAAATGCCGGAAAGAACGGAACAACTCAACCTCTTATTAGACAGGTTTTCATTTGTATTTCTAATAAACACAACATTATTCGTAAAAACTGTTCATAAATGCCTATCCATTCAACGATTGTGTCGTCTATGTAAACAATGCTCACAATTCCCACAGTTCCCTAGCACTTTCCATCATTGACTAAATGCCTATCTATTGACTAGAAAACCTTGGATTCCGTGAAAAGCAAGAACATAATTGACAACCGTGTCAAAGTACTGTGCGAACACCGTTACGTTGTCCGTTAAAAACAAAACTTTTACACATTATGGTTAATTTCAGTTGAACATGAAAACAAGATTTGGTCGATCTCTATTTTTTACTGTAGCATAAATAATCAGCTTATATGATTCCGTTGGAACACAAGCCTCTTTACGGTGAAAGAAAATGGGTCTAGGACCCCAAAAACCTATCAAATATTACACGAAACTTCATTTTCAGGAGGCAAGAGTCAATGTACGCGATGACGGGGTTGTATGCAGAGTCGGGGTGCGCAGACGGCGCGGAAGACGAGGCCGGGCCCAGCACCCCCCCGCACCCGCCTCATCCGCCGCGGGAGTCCGTCAAGTGCCACAGCCGCAATCCTTCGGCCGGCATATGCGACAGGTGAACTACACATAGAAATAAGTCCAGTGAACTATACATAGAATTAGCTTAAGCTCATAGAAATGTCGTAGTCCGATCGTATAATTATACCGCTTAGCTATTAGCCAAGTCACGAAATTCTTCGGCATAACATGAAACGCCGCCATTTCATGATTAGGCCAGTCATAAAGACAATCTGCATAGTCAATGTGCCCAAAAAATAGTGTAAACGATTCATTACCGTTGAACGATATGGCAAGAGTTTTTCCGGACAAATCATGAAATGGTCTGGCCAATTATACTCTCTGACAATTATAATATCTGCACAAGCGACAAAAACCTATTAGCTGATGTTGTGGTAAGAAGTTCAGCAACCCGAAGCCAAGTTCGCATTGTGTAGTAATTTATTAGATGGATACGTCAGTGCATTGTACTCATATGAGCCCTCATTCGCACTTGATGACACCGGAACCGACGAACTCGTTTAAATTCGAGATCATACGCCATCTCTCACTGAGACATTAATTTACCGACGTGTATGTCGTTTTTATTCATCTATCTATAAAATAGTGTTCTAGTAATTGCCAATGTCAAGAGTTACATGACCCAAAGGGAAATCAGGAAATACCTGTCAGTATATCGACCTGCGCACGCGCCGTGAATAGATTGATTAATACTCACAGCTGCTGTACTTTTACTCATTGTCTTAGCTGAGGCAAATATAATGTGTTCAACAGCAATTAACGTGGATTTTCTTTCTGTTTATAGAGATCGCGAGCGGGACAAGGAAAGAGAAAAGCCTCGGCAACTGTACCCAGAAATATTAGACATTCCTCATGACGCAAGAGATTGCGGTATCTTGTCGTGGAGGCCGCTTTTCATACAGCAATTTTCTAGTATTAAAGTAAGTTTTTGTAGCTGGTTCTCTACAGTTTTGTAATATAACTTTGAAATAGAGGATACTTATAACAAACAATTTATTGCAGGTGTTTGTATTTTTCCTTTCGTTCCTGGTAACGCTGCAACAAGCATTGAGCTCCGGCTACATAAACTCTGTGATCACAACAATCGAGAAACGCTTCGAAATCCCTTCGAGTCTGTCCGGACTGATCGCGAGCAGCTACGAGATCGGTAACGTCATTACTGTGATCTTCGTATCGTATCTCGGCAGTAGAAGACACATTCCAGTATGGATCGCAGTCGGTAAGAATCAATGATTACTTGAATACGCCTGTAGTTTACATATTGCATATATTTCATAACCAATCTTATTTGTTTAAATGTTACACAAGGCCTTTGAGCTTACATTACTTTATTGGCTGTTTGTCCAGCCTTGACCTGGTCACATCAATAGCTTATTAAAGACAGTCTTTGTTCCTCCACTTCATTATGAAGCGAAATTGGTTTCATTCGCAGCAACAAAATGTTCATGAGTTGTGTTATTTTAGGTGCTGTGATTATGGGCATCGGCTCGTTAGTGTTCGTCGTTCCGCACTTTATAGCGGAAGTGAATAGCGAAACTTTGATGAACAATAAATCCGACGATAACATCTGTCGGCTGCCTCATGCATTGGAGCAGGATATGGGAGGTTTGGGACGACTCTCACAAGGTCTACCACCCAGCAACCTGAGGCCTGACAACTGCATTAAGGTTGGTTTTTACCCATATTTGTACAGAGTTTTTATATCTTACAGCATTAGCTAAACAATCCACTTCTGGATTCACAATTTATTATTGTTCTACCGATTTACCAAAAAGCAGAAAAGGTCTTTATTCAGATGCCTGTCGGGATCGCGAGTTTGTCCAAACAGGTAATCGTGACCGCGGAACCTAAAGGGCTATTGAAAGAACCCCACGTGAGTTGTAGGAGGCATGAGTCAGTCACTTCGGCGGGAGGTCTCATTAGATTATTTTAACACGTAAACAAGAATTAAGGTCTATGCATATAACGATGGTTTCATCAATAAGCATATTGAATATGATTAATCTCAAAGCTATCATTTTGCGCTAGTGTCGCTATTGCCTACCATATTTAGAAAAGCGAGGGTTTATCCCGTCAATTAGTCGCCAAATTCAAATTCCCCAACTGTCCCCCATAAAGGAACGTGATAGGACTACATATTATATGATGAGTAATTGAATGTATTAATTTGGCAGAGTTCCCCGAGCACATTCATGCCAGTGATGGTGTTTATAGTGGCGCAACTGTTGCTCGGCTGTGGCGGGTCGCCACTGCTCACACTCGGCACCACGTATGTGGATGACCACGTGCGACCAGAGTCCTCCAGCATGTATATAGGTAAGACATTGTATGTTAAATATGTGAAAAAAGCAAACAAAATGCACAGAGGACCGACGATAGAGTTTTTAGTGCAGAGGAAAATTGTGTAGAAGAGTTCACAAAAGTCTTCTCAATTCAGATCGGGAGAACGACAGTGACTAACAAAGTTGAAATAGTTAAATTTATACAGTTTACTACTAGAGATTAATTAGTCGTGATTGTTTTATTGCTAGATTGGTGCGTATCTCTAATGTAATCCGTTATCTCATGTTGTTTGTACTTCAATCCACGCGACATAAACAACACGAGCTGTCAGAATTTATGTTGCACTCATGCTAGACTCTGAACTAGTACTAAATGACGAAACAATTGTTTTCGAGATGATGTAGCAGCAACTGCGAGAGTAAAAACAACGTACAAATACCACGTCTAGTAGTGACTAACTAGTATTCTTCCAAACTTGTTTATCGAAATCGATCAACGCTCTAATGAAATCATAGTTGTTGATGTCATATGGCATATCGCTGCAGTGCTAGACTCGCTGCAAATCTCATAAATTATTATCACCCTTTGTTAACTTTGAAACGACTTCAACGGTAGGTATTGTGTCGTGACGCTTATTATACAGTCGGCGTGTCCACTTGATATCGCTGGAGTCGTAATGTCTTTATAGTCGTGTCAGGCTGCGGTGTGCCGTGTCCTCGCGCCCCTGTGTGACGATGTCCCCTAACATAAACTGTGCATAAACCGCTAACAGGAGTCACTGAACTCCAATAAAACCAACACACCTTTAATTAACTTATTTGCTTTGCTGTCTGCTAGCATTTACTGGAAAAAAATAATCAACGTCACGCGCTCAAAAAGAACGTGTTTACAAGCACTGAAATTAAAACCATAACATATAACCATGTTAGTCTTAATTTCAGTATGTTTAACAATTCTAACAATACAAAATAACAATGTTGATCATCATTGTCTACGAGATAATAACCGCTTTTGCGTTACTGCAGCGGAGCGTGCAACTAGAAGCAAACCGTCAATATTTACTGATCGAACTGTGGAGATAGTGATACCTACAAAAGACCCAATTAAAATTAATGTTGTGAATTGAGTACTGCCGCACCTATCAATGGATCACACGACTTTGCTGTTACGGTTTACCTAATACAGTAATTGATTTATTACTAGCTTTTCCAGCGGTTTCGTCCGCGTATAACTTGAGTCATGACGACTACGAATTTATGTTAAACTGTTTTGTAAGTCATAATTACTTTTAGAACCATGTAGGAGAAACAAAACAATGAAACCATAATATATTATTCAAAGTGGACCTTTAACGGTATACGCAGCGAATACCAATATAGCTCTCAGATGACGGTCATTTCTTTATAGACTTAACTTGACACTGATGACGTTATATTTTGGGAGCAATCCTTAAAAGAAAACATATTTTTTTGTCAAAACTATACAGTAGTTTTTGAGTTAACGAGTAACAAAGATCCAATCATTGAATAGGTAATCCAACCATCCACACAAACGGTCGCGTTTCTATTAGTAATGTAGTAGGATAATAGGAGGATTCACGTGAAAGGTCGATGATCCCGAGAATGCTATTTGTGATGTTTGTGAAGAACGGTCTAGAAAGATAACTGTGCTATATGAACCGCACCTGGCCGGCCCATTACAGTTCAATGTGCGTTTTTATTTTATGCTTATGATTTCAGTACATACTATTTTTGTTCATCAATGCGTCTCAAATGTAATGAACTACCAAGATTCATTTAATCAAAAGATTCCTCTGTATCCACTTTAGGGACGATGTTTGTATGTATCTTATTGCTCATTGTCATTATTATAACAATTAATTTTCCTATATAATCTAATGGCCTACTCACGATTATCCAACTGTGATTTATTCACAAGTACTAATGGAAAATGGTAATTAAGCTGCGCAAAACTGAAATTGATATTTATTATGCACATAATAATTTATTCAGAACACAAAAAGAAGGCCGTGACCCTTCGACCTTATAAATAACGCCTGTCCCACCCTAACGTGAAATTTTGGTTTGGAACGTTATATTGAATTCTACATTATGTTGGCGCGTTCAAAATGCGATGCCTTGGAAATGAACCGTAGCTTCGTCGTGGGCCCGAGACCTTGACCCAGTTCCTACATTACAGCTGATGGGCTTCTACGTATTGTGACTGTCCTGAAAACTCCATTTATGCCAACACTGCAATGTAACATTCTCCTTCAATTTGTATGTTTCATAGCTTGGTTTTTATATCGATCGAAGAAAAAAATGTTCATTCTTTTATTAAATGTTTTATTTTCTCTCGCCTACTTCGTTGTAGCGTCATCGAGGGGAGGGGTTTTAATAAGACCCTTCACGTTAAGACTCCTATGGAGTATAGACGCGACCTGGTTTCGAGAGCCACTCGTAGCGCCAGAAGGAGGTCTATATCGATCGATTTATATCCGCTTTATTTTATATTGAAAGACGGCGTACTTTAAACTGCTCTGCCTTAAGATATTGTGGAGGTTCAGGACAATGCTCTGACGAGTTCAATGTCACACAAATGCCGTTTCCACAAACATTTATCTCTTGCACCAAACATTTTCCAAACTGAATGAAATTAAAAGTTATGGAAGCGAGCCACACCAACACGCAATATTTTCACAACAAAATCTTTCGTCACATAGCAAGTTTTCTTATTACCATTTAGAGTATGATTTTATTCGGTCGATTTTATCAGTCACATTATTTGAGCGTACAAATCGACCTTTGAGATGGTGAATAATCGCTAGCTAAGTAAATGGAACGTATGGAATTTTTTCTCACGCTAACCGCTTTGGGCTATAAGTCATAGATATTAGCGGTGGAATCCGCGCCATTTGCAGCCGCACGAAACACGACCTACTTTCCACAATATCGGAGTGCCGGGTGCACTTACTGTTTGACACATTACCCGCGTCACGTCACAAAAGGACAATGCGATGATATGTTATCTCACGCTGCTCGTGATTGATAGGACCTAATTTATTGTCAGTTACATAATGTCCGCCAAAGATAAATACTCACCTATATTTTGTCGATTATCATAATCGTATTACCTGATCAATTATACAATCTGAATAATGCAATTCATTCCTGAAGGTTATTGTACGATTATTCGATTCGAAAAACTCAATGTGCGTTTGTGTTCTTTGTAGGATGTATGTACAGCATGGCAGCTTTTGGTCCCGTCCTTGGGTTCCTGCTCGGCGCATACCTGTTATCTTTCCACATGGACTCCTTCTCTGGCACCATCATCTCAATAGGTGAGCCACCTTAACAGTTTGTTATAATTTATATGGTCCTTCTTTGCATATTTCTAACAGTCTTAAAAAGGCAACTAATCTTCTGGGAATGTTCTTCTAACAGTTATTGTATCTTTATCCATAACGACTTTGTGCGCTTGGATTCTCCATTAAAATTTCCTCAACTTTTTTCCAGATCCCGGTGACCACCGTTGGGTTGGCATGTGGTGGGGTGGCTTCCTACTATGTGGGTTCCTCCTCATACTGGTCGCCATTCCCTTCTTCTCGTTTCCTAAAGTGTTGGTCCGAGAGAAGGAGAAGATCAGACTGGTGGAGAAAGCCGCGGCTGCCAGCGGAGCATCCACGTCAAAAACACCGGCCAAGCCGCAGACGGATATAAAGGACACAGGCTACGGGAAAGATATTAAAGGTACAGTCGAAATAAATGGTATTCTTGTATTGATTGAAATGTTACTGTAAGTTAACGTGAAAAAGTCGATGATTTAATTATGTTCCGTTGTTTACATAATTCTTGATAAAATCTTTAAAAAATTGTGTCAAAGATTGTTACATGATAATATAGAAACCTCTCCTCAAACCTTTTTCCAAAAACAATATCCCTTCAAGGATTATTTTGAAAATCGCTTTTAACCATTAGACTCCTTATTGCTAACACCTTATAAAAATCCCTTCTACAAAGTCTCTTTTTATGTCGGCACTAAATATGGTGTACTTAATAAAAAGTATCATTTTCCTAATCGGCAGACATACCCGTGTCAATGTGGCGTCTCCTCAAGAACCCGGTGTACGTGGTGACGTGTCTGGGCGCGTGCATGGAGCTCATGATCGTTTCGGGCTTCGTCGTCTTCCTCCCGAAGTATCTGGAGACGCAGTTCAGTCTGGGAAAGAGTCAGGCTAGCGTGTTTACTGGTAAGTTACGCAATCCTAGTTTCAGACAAATATAACATAAGAAAAATATGTTTTGTGTTCACTCAAGCAAAATATATACATGTGGCAATGACCATGGAAATCCTTGTGGGTATTTCAAAACAAATATTTCTGATCTTGAAACATTTTGCAATTAAAACAGAAACACTGAAATCTCATTCATCCATTGTTTCCGATCTATATACGAAGACAAAAAGGCTATAAAGCATAATAAAGCCCGTATTTATAATGCTATGTAGCAACGGCGATTTTGTACACAATGCCTTAATCTGAGCAGACGATCAGATGGCGACAGCGCTTGCGTCACCTATATCCGCTCATCTGTTGCTTGTGTACTAATTGTTTTAAAATAGATAGGTATACTGTTAGGTAACGTTAAGTTATTTAGAACTAAGTCTCAGAACACAATAAAAAATGTTGAAAGCCGTGCGACGGGTGGCGCAAAAAGACAACTTTACAAAGTTGTAAGTACGCGAATTCGCCACTGGCAGTGCCTCGTGCCGTGTTGCAAACATTTCCATACATTTTATCTTACCGCTCACCGCTCGCGCTAAGTCATCGCTCACAGCGGCAACGTCGTGAAGGGGTCGTTAGGCGGATCTTATCTGATCAACAAAAGTGACCCTTTTTTTTTACGACTTTATTAAATTAATCTAAGGAATAAAATAAAGCTCTATCCAAGGTGACCTCTGTTGTGACGTTAAATTACATCCGTCTAAAATAATTAAAACATGCTATACCGAAAGCAACGTCTCTTATAAGTAACAGTTGTAAGGAAGTAGTTACATGATATCACATTTCACTACTTAGGGTCGTAGCACACATATCAAAAAGTTAAGGGGTCGACCCTTATGCTTAACAAACTAATCATCGACAGTTGGTTAAAAACATAACCCTTCCTTTTGGCTTTGTCCCATCCCTAGTGGTTTTACACACCGCATTTAGCTTATTTTTTATAACAGAACACACAAAAAGCCGGTGAAGCCGGAAAGAACGAACGTGCCAAAGGATTTTGAATAATTTGGCCTGCCTTACTTTCCTTGATTTTATTTCGAAATGACGTATCTTTAAAAAAAAAAAAACATTGCCCAACACTAGGAATCAATCCTGTGTCGTGGAAGCGTTAACAAACATAGAAACTCACTCACACAAACACCCAAATCCGGAATATTTCTCGGATTTATACATGACATCAATATAAACAAGTATTATAAATATGTGACAAAATCATGTGTAAATGTTGCGCCATTTACGAGATTTAAGCTAGCATTATATTTGTGTAGGTTCCATCGCGATCCCGGGAGCATGCATCGGTATCTTCATGGGCGGCTGCCTGCTCAAGCGGCTGGAGCTCCGTCCAAAGGGCGCCGTGCAGTTCGTGCTCATATCCAACACCATCTGTCTTTCTTGCTATGCGTTACTGTTCTTCCTCGGCTGCGACAACATCAAGATGGCTGGGACTACCATACCTTATACTAATCACACGTATGTATTATTTCGTGGTCCATTTTATCATGGTAATATCCTCAAATGAGTCACCCAGGTCTTGACGGGAGGGACTGTCAGACTTGTACTGACTATTATCCACGGTGATCCGTCAATAGCCCTTTATTTGTTAAATCAATCGTGCTTGGA
This sequence comes from Agrotis ipsilon, assembly GCA_028554685.1. Lineage (NCBI taxonomy): Eukaryota > Metazoa > Arthropoda > Insecta > Lepidoptera > Noctuidae > Agrotis > Agrotis ipsilon. The sequence continues at coordinate 13,310,056 of CM052955.1, forward strand.
ATGGGTGGTTTATCTTTTCATTTTCGTTAAGATAGTCTGGCTAATCTGCCATAATTATTTTCCTTCGATAGCTTTTATTATCCATTCAGGATACGCACAGAAAATCTCCCTAAAAACATGACAAAATTATTTATTCAGTGCATGTGTATATTATTGTGTCTTTCTCTTTTCAGAAACCTGGAGCCGTTCAAGGTGAATCTGACGGCCGCGTGCAACTTCAACTGCTTGTGTACAGAGACCGACATGGAGCCCGTGTGCGGTAACAATGGTCTCACGTACTTCTCGCCCTGCCACGCGGGCTGCGCGGCCTTCTCATCGCGCTCCAACTTCACCAACTGTGCATGTAAGTTAATGATGGCTAAAATGACTTCTAAGACTTGTGGTGGCACTTTACATACAAGCCAAATATCCCGGTTTGGCTTTGTAACATGGATACTCTTTCATTTATATGTTTTTGTCAAGTGTTTTTACTCTAAGCGCCTGCGCTAACTTGTCATAAGATTAGCCCTAAGGAACTCCACTATATAAGACACGCTCTTGTGACTTGTCATTGCATGGTGATTGGCTGTTCTTTGTAACGTATCACTCGCACAAACGCCCAGTGTAACAAAAAAAACCTTCCTTTCCCAGGTGTGCACGAAAACAGCCGCGAGAGCATGGCGGGGATACTGGGAGGCGCGAGCGGGGCGGGCGGCGCGGCCGGGGCCAGCGCCGTGATCGGGGGCGCCGCGGCCGCCGCGCTGCGCGGGGAGTACTCCGAGGTGACGGTGGTGCCGGTGGCCACGGCGGGCGCCTGCAACCCTCCCTGCACCACCATCTTCCCGTTCCTCGTGCTGCTGTTCTTCATGACTTTCGTCGTCGCTGTCACGCAGATGCCGCTGCTTATGATCGTGCTGAGGTCTGTTTTTATCCTTTACTGGTGAAGTCCCTTGTCAAAGACCTGATTAATTTAAGCATTCCACTTTGTGGTACCAGATCTATAAATAAAATACGTTCAATGTTCGACAGATCGGTGAGCGAGGAAGAGCGTTCGTTCGCGCTCGGCATGCAGTTCGTGATATTCCGTCTGTTCGGGTACATTCCGGCACCGATAGTGTTCGGTAACCTCATCGACTCCACGTGTCTGCTGTGGAAACAATCATGTAGCGGAGAGAAAGGGGGCCGCTGCCTTCTATACGATATTGAACAGTTCAGATACAGGTAAATTTAATTTTATAATATTGCACACATATTTTTGATTTATTATTCATTCAATGAACCTGAATGTTTGCCTTAGACTGCTGCATGGTTTCATTTGTATGTAACCAATAAAAATGTACACTACCATTCTTATTTCTCAATAGATTCAACAGTCAGTATTACAAATATTTACTTACGGCCCTTCTGTAAACGTCGTTGAAGATCCAAAAGAAGCATTATAATTTAGTAGCGCTATAATTCATAGTTTTGATGTCAATATTTCCTTTTTGTTAATATAGCTTTATAATATGACTATCATGATTTTATAGGTACGTGGGGCTGTGCGGTGGCATCAAGATAGTGGCGCTGGGAATATTCATGGCCGACTGGTGGCTGGTGCGACGTCGGCGACACCTTGAGACAGTGCCGCCCCTTGATCCGCACAAAGACATCGCCGGCTCCATCATCAGTCTCGACAAACGTATGACAATTTGATATTTTTTAAAAGAAATGAATATATAAGCGACGCCGTTGGTACGTAGATACGTTAGCTACGTAGTAACGGCGTCCCTCGTATGAGTAAAATATAACTTGTAAACTTTATTACAGTTTTTGAAGAACTCCCATCTGCTGACAACGCAAGCGGCTTCCGGTCGGGGGTCATGTCAGGGGTGAGCTCGGCCACGACCACCCCGCTGGAGCCGCCCGGGGACAACGACGAGCACGGCCGCAGGCTGCAGCGGACTGACTCGCAGTACTCGCAGGAGTCGCGTGCGACCGCCGGCAAGTCGCGCGTGCTGGTCGCATCGCGGCACCTGCGGAACGACTCCAAGACCATCCAGCTGGAGCCGCGCGCGCGCCAGCACTCGGTCGACGAGCCCGAGCGGAACCGCGCCGTGCGCAGTGACTCGCGCGACTCACGCCGCGACGCCTTCCCGCGCTCTGCGTCCCGCGACCTGCCGCGCGAGTCACACTCGCGCAGCGGCTCGCGTGACTTCAAGGTGCACTCGCGCTCGGACTCGCGCGACCTCAGCCTCGAGCAGCTCAAGCACCTCGCGCTCAAGAGCATGGAGAGCCTCGACCTCACAGTGCTGCCGCTGTCGCGTGCTGTCAACGAGGAGAGCAAGCGTCTCATCGACGGCGGCGGAGTGCTGCGTCACCGACGGACGAGCTCCAAGGACTCCAAGATGCCGGAGACGAAGCACAAGCGGACCTCCTCTCACCACATCACGATGGAACCCAACGAGCTTAGTTTACAGATGCAAAAGGGTCGAAGCGTAGATCACTTGGCGTCACCTCGATTGGACCCCTGCGTGTGAGAGAGCCGAATCTATTCATTTAAGTGTCGGGACTGAATCTCAGTTGAGTGATACAAACGAGTGTAAACAATTGCTTTTTACTGCTGTGCACGACTGAGTCATGACGTAGTGAGTATAAGTAAGTTTAAAATGAACTACACTTATTCTAAATTTAGCAAATAGAACAAATTATGAGTGATTTCAAATCATATCTTAAATGTAGTTTCAAAGCTTTCATAGAATTATTAATGAGAAAAATAGCTGTCGCTTCTGCAGCCAACTAGTGTTCTAGTAATGATTTCATTCAAGATGCAAGATAAAAACACGTAGGATCAATGTAATCTTGGAGTAATGATGTAGTGTGATAACTGACTGTTGTTTTAATATTTAAAAAAACTCGCATCACTCTTATTTTTACTTTAATTTTAATATTAGTGTAATTAGTTAATTCAATAACATTTACTTTTTCTATAAAGGTGCTAATTACCTTTATAAAATCAAGAACTACATTTTGTTGTACTTAAAATTCAAAATCATTGTGAATTCTATTTGATGTGTATACTGTTATCATTATAATATTGCTATGTAAAAAGCAGCTGATGGTATTTTTTCTGTTTGTGTATATTCTGAAAGTAGTGCAAATAGTTTACTGAGTGTTGAAATTCACCATTGTTAGTTTAGTTAAATAAATAAATTAGCAACCACCTAGATTGAATAAATAAAAACAATAATATGTATATTCTTATAAAATGCAAGAAAATCAAGTGAATATAGACACTATTTTGAAATGCACTCACTTTTCTACACCCTTTATATCTGCACTAAGCTTTTTATTAATTTCTATAATGGTGCTCATATGCTTGCCTATTGTTATCTTCTGATTTATAATGTCTGCAATATGTAACTGTTAACATTCCTCTTACTATTATTGTAACCTACAATATAAATGAACAAAACACGAGCACAAATCACCAAAATTGCTATAGGGTATGTTACACCTTTGAATGAAAAACAGTAGTTATGATCTCAATGGAGGGAAGGAATGAATTCTGCAACCGAATGTAAATAATTGACAACAATATCATTCTAATGCATCTTTAGTTTTTGTAAATATTTATTACCAGTAACATTATTATGTGATCTTTCACATAACTTTACGAAGTTTACTGAAATTAATGGTTCTCAGCATACCACGTAAAGGTAAGCGTCCACAGGCCCGCATCGCATCAAATGGGTTAATTATACTGTGTACAGTTTATCGGCAGCGATTGGATTGCCGACGCGAGTATCCGATGCCACTTTCATTAGGATTTTTGTAGTGATCGTACTTGCGGAAAGAGTTTGAGTGAATGGAGGAAATCGATGAAGAAGTCGTAATAGAGACGACGCGGAGCGAGCGCGCGGAGTGCGTCTACTGATCGGCATTCCGTATGAGGTCATTGGGTCGCATGTAAGCATTGTCGATGAGCAGTCCTTACGGTGCAGATCAGTATATGCTGCTGTATGAGTTTTATACAAGGCAAACTAATATCTGTTACGTGCGATGCGTCTAATACGTGCGATATGGGCCTGTGGATGCTTACCATAATGTCCTTAAACTTACCTGAGTTTAATTTTTTTACAAGTTTAAATATTGGACACCTAATTTTAGCATATGTAACTTTATTAATTTAGGCCATCTTTAATATTTAAAACAATCAAGTCTAAATTAACTCTGTTACTATTATATTCCATAAAAATTATCATACTTCTTGTAAATGAATTTGATGTTCTAAAGACTTATTTATTTTGAATACTGTTTTTGAGGTATAAAATAATGTCAATTCTTGGGCTGCTGGATTAAGGACTCAATTATTAACTATATAATTTAAATATAAACATGTATTTTAAAAGCAATATATTTATCTCAGATAATGAAATAAAAAGACAGGTATGATGTCTGTGTAAATTTTGTCACATATTGTTAAGAGAGGTTAATAGTTTGATATGAAAGAGAGTGTTTAACGAAAAATGCCTTATTACTACAATAGATTGTAAGACTTGATAATGATACTGACTTAGATGTATTTGAATAAGTTGTTATGTCAATCACCCAAACAAGTTTGATAATACCAACTCCTAAACTAATTTGTTGCATTTAGTGATTAATAAAATTGCATACTTATTTTAAATCACTTTTTATTTGTTCTTCCTTTTAAACATATTATAACAAATAATTTGACCAACTTAATCTTGAGTTTAAATAATATGTGATATAAATGCATTCACTGAACAGCTTTTTCAACAGTAATATCTTCACAATAATCACCTGTGTACAATATTTATCTTTAATAAATCCTACAAAGCATTTTCAAGAAACAATCTACTTATGAACCTTATTCTATTAACATCTACTGTTATGACATAAATATCTACCTACTGATTTTTCAACATACTAAATATTTATCACTCATCTACACTACATTGATTGTACTACAATAAAACTATACAATTAGTTATTAAACAGTGAATGTGTTATTATTCCAACTCACCACATTCAGAAATCACAACTTTCTTAGTGGGTTTTCCATTTTTAGATCCAAGACTTTCCATTTTAGTTACAATATCCATGCCTTCTACCACTGACCCAAAGACAACATGCTTTTTGTCAAGCCAAGGTGTTGGTACAGTGGTGATAAAGAACTGAGATCCATTAGTATTGGGACCAGCATTAGCCATGGATAAAATTCCAGGACCAGTGTGCTTCAGTTTGAAATTCTCATCTTGGAAAACACGACCATAAATAGACTTTCCACCAGTACCATTATGGTTGGTAAAGTCGCCTCCTTGACACATGAAAGAAGGAATGATCCTGTGGAATGAAGAACCTTTATACCCAAAACCCTTTTCACCAGTGCACAGGGCTCTAAAATTCTCAGAGGTTTTTGGAACCAGATCCGTCTCCAGTTTGATCACTATGCGCCCTAGTGGTTCCCCATCAGCAGTTACATCAAAGAATACTTTTTTTTCAGGTTGGCTTGAAGCAAATCGTAGAGTAGCGGCGGAATACAGCGTCCCGTTTATCAAAGTCCGGCGTAATATATTTGAAATTGCCATTCTGAAGAAACAACGCTGAACTGAAAAAATAATAATATTCAACTAAAATTAAATTGAAATGCCAATGAACCCCATGAAACGATAATTATTTCACATAACCTACCAACACGTTCGGCAATTTTTTCTCTCTGTTATCGGTCAAACTCAAATGTGGTCAAATGTCAAATCAAATCCTGTGGTATTTATCATAGACCTTTAAATGGACTGTGCCATCAGTAAAGGGGGGTATAACACTTTCTTCAATTTAGGAGCCGATATTTAGGACGTCTTAAGTTCAGGAAAGGTTAGTCGCATTTATCACGATTTAGTACGTGTAATCGCGAGCTTCGGCGACTACATTTGTTCTGAATCATATCCTAAATATCGGATCGGATCCTGAATTTAAGAAGCTACGCCCCTCCATGGTCTGTGCATCTGTGTGTATCAAGGTGTGTATATTGCCTGAATCTGATATCCCTAAAATCCGCCAATTTATTTGCTGGCCTTGAAAAAAATCGGTACGCGCTGAGAGATGGAGGTAGCTATGCTGTCCCTTTTCTTCTTATGCGATTAGATGATTTGTTTTTCTTTCTTGAAGGAAAGAGAAAGATGTATCAATCTTTCAGTATTGCTCAGCACAAAAATATTTTTCTCTTCTATACTGTTGTAATTTTTGACATTTGGCAAGGGACGCCAAAGGACATGGTTAATCCATGGCCTAGGCGGCCACGGGCCTGATCACGTCTAAAAAAGAGCTAATAATATTTGAAATCTCATAATGATATTCATTTTTCCTGAACAGTATGTGGAAATAAATCAATTATTAAGAGTATTGTTATGATTATTTTATTTTGGTTAGAATCCATAAGCTGTCAGGAAATAACTAGTGTTGCAAGTATTGGAAATAAAATGGTAATAAGGTAATAAGTAATCTTTAATCTCCATTGCATAATAATTTGTTTTCCCATATTTAAGATAGTAGATCAATTAAAAAAAAATATGATATTGTAGTTTTCGTGAAAACTAAAGCATGAGGAAACTATACGTAATGTATGCATGTCATTCATTAAATAAGGAATAGATTAAATGGTTTGTCTATGTAATGGAAACATTGTCTTCTTTTTAAAGTCAAGTACACATGGAGCAATAAAATATATAGACATATTTTGGTAGGTGTATTTAGGTAGCATTATTATTATTCTTTAAAATACGTCAGCCAAACGAGTTTGTTCGGTTTAACGTGCTGTTCCAGGTACCCTTTTTTTACTGTGGTAAAATTATCAATTGAGTCCTGGGAGGACTACCATTGCAGAGCGGGAGGGACTGTCAGACTCGTACGGACTGATCCACGGTGTCCTTCAATAGTCCTTTACTTTCTGGGATTAAGGTAATTCCTTAGTCCCGCGACCCCGCAGGCTTTACAAGGCTAGGAACACAACGCGCCGTCAACCCGGGCATGGTCCGGTCCGGTCTAACAATGAGTCGCCCATTACTCGTCGCCCGCATGCCCATTCTATTGCATGCTGTTCCAGGTACTAGAGGAACTTTTTAATGAAAACAGCAATGGTCTTAGCAGTCACTGCTTATCCTCAAAGCTCGGTAATATACTTATAAGCACCGCATGTTTCTATACTTATCTGTGTTATTAAAAGGACGCGCGATGGGAATGTATAATATGAAGTTGGATATAAAAGAAAACGAGAACACAACTATTCTGTACCTTCTGCTTAACACCATGGCAAAAGTGGTGTGTATAAGTTTATACATACTTAAAAGAATATGAATGACAATCCGTTGTTCCTTGCTTGCCTCTCCCACCCATATAGCCTATAAGCGTCAATAGATATCATCTATCTTTGTACCAAAAGTCACCAAAATCTTTTTAGTCATTTTGTCGTGAAAACAAAATAATATATAGAAATATACACACTTTCGTATAAATAAGTTTAAATATTATATTAGTACATGTGCTACGGGTTTTATATCCAGTTAAGACATTTCTGTCACAACTGACATGACATTTAAAGTCATTCATGATAAAATTACTTGGTGCAATCATATGTTATTGTGGCTCGCATCGTGAATTTATTCTTGCTATTTAGTTGTTTTCCGACTGACGCCTATTTTATTAGACTCTGCATTTTCTATTGTGTCTCTACTGACTCTCTATCTGCTATAAGTTGATCTACCAAATGCCCTCTGCTTACTCGTACTCTGAACTGCTCTCCCGGCCCCTGCTTGCACGGACTCGAATCTCCTAATACTCGGACTTTGGACAACTTATTTTGAATATCAATAATGGAAAACCAGCGCTGAATTAATTGTGGAATAAGGACGTTTCGCATAAGAAGCCATCTAGCAGATTCGAATGAAATTCGATCTCTTCTAAGACGTTAGATTTCTCCGAGATTGGTTAGTCTTAGTATTTTTAGACCGTTTTCTGAGGACTACTTACCAAAATATTTATTCATCCTTATTAAAAATGTTAATCTTATTATTTTAGGTCACTGCATCTGATCATTTACTTTAACTTTCAGTACTCGGGGGGCTTGTCCAGGGAGATGGCGATGTAGACCGGGACGTATCACACCGGATCAACTAGGGATAGATGAAATGGGGACAGATCACCGGAACAACTTATGACCCACTGTTGCCACTTAAGTTTAAGTGGAAAATATAGAAATCCATGATGAGACCTGTCGTATTGTGGATCGGAATGCTGGGCTGTGAAAAAGCTGGATGAGAAACGATTGCATGTAGCGGAGATGACGATGTTGAGATGGATGTGTGGCGTGGAAAGACTGGATAAAACAAAAACTTGAAGAATTTTTCAATTCGACTAGTTCCTGACATTTTTTCGTTTGCAAACGAAAAAACTCTTCAGTTTTACGTTTTAAAATTCTTTCTCCATTATATTGTTCCTACTTCCATAAGTAACTACGACTACTTATCTTGTGTTTAAATGTCAAAATGACATACCCACCAACAATGTTCACTTAGCATGTCTTATGTTAATTATCTCGTCCCCAACGAGTTTTAGAGTAATAAAACATATATTAGGCTATTAAATAAACTTAATCCTTTACGTTAGACGTTGTTTTATTCTTGGCCTTGCCTAAGCCATACTTGTATGGGAACGATATCCATCTCCTTTGTGAACATAGACTTATCTTACGTCCATGCATTATATCTATGTTGTTGTTCAATCAAAATAATGAAATAACCTAAAAATTCTCTGAGATTTGATCATTGATTGAGACGGTTGCAAGGTGAAAAGTATTGCAGTAGTAAATTAAATACTCAGATACAGTAGAGAAGTGTAGATTTATTAAAGAAACAGTAATCTCCACAATGATGCATTGTATTAGAAAAGCATTATCAGTTGTTCGTCAAAATCGAAACAACACAGTACGCATTCAAAGTATTCTTAACATAAATCATCCTAGTTTCTTCCAACCGCGATGTTTTGTAACCCAAATAGATGATACAGGTAAGGTTTCTTATGAATTTTGTTGTAAATATTCGAAAATACCCATCATAATTGTCTTTTCATCTATGTAATTGTTTTCGCAGATACAATCGTAGATAGTATATGTAAAGGCGAAGCGGAACTCGAGAAGAAGCTAAGAATATTAATGCTAGAAGTTGAGGTGATGCGGCAAGACGGAAGACATGCACCAAACAACATAAACAAGGACCAGTGGGAACATTTATTAGACCTAACAACAAAAAATCAACGTGCAAGTTATCTAAGATATCTGTTTAAAACTGAAAAATCTAGGGAGAATTTCAAGGTAATTATTTTTTTAAGAAGAGCTAGTCCATTGGTTATTTTGATGTTCACCAATAAATTTTTAAAAATAAATTTCATTCATAATATAGGCTAAGAAAGAAGCGAGAAGGAAAGAGCATCCAGTGATAAAACCTGAAGATTGTAAAGAGTATGAAGATGACATTCTTTATGGCATACAACACCAGACATTGTTTCTGCGAATCAGGGATCAGTCGATAAACCAGTTTGATAACTACAGGTTAAGTGTGTTTGATAAAATTCAAAATGTCTATGATTGTAATTATAATGCTTCATGCTAATGAAAATACATATATATTCCAGGGCCCTTCAAGCTATGAAATTTGGACAATCAGTTGTAATAGACTGCTCCTATGAAGACAGCATGGTGTATAAAGAAACCTTGAATGCTGCTAAACAAATGACATATGTTTTTGGAGACAATAGAGTTCACAAAGAACCTTTTAACCTGCATATGTGTAATGTGAATATGGAAGGGCAATTTATGAAGCAAATGCGGAAAAATATTCCTTCATTAGATGAACCATGGTTTCCTCTGAATATTCACTCAGAAAGCTATTTAGATGTATTTCCAAAAGAGAAGTTGGTATATCTGACCCCCCACTGTCGAGAAGAATTAACGAAGTTTGATCATGATGCTGTGTATATAATTGGATGCATGGTTGATAAGGTAAAGTACCAGAAAAAAAAAAATCGCCTTATTCTTATCTCTGCTTGAAAAGCACCATTATTCATAAATTGACCCCTATCTCATATTTGGGATAAATATTCTTTTCTAGTAGCCAGCCAATTAAATAAGACACGCTAGAAAGTTTAGAAGAGAAACTTTCAAAATTCATTCAAAACAATAGATTGAAATTTTATAATTTCAATCTATTGAAGGCTCACGCTCAATCTAATGTACAATAAATATAAGATGGATGAAAAAGATTTTAATTTTAAATCAGCTATATATCTTCACGTTTTCGACACGTAATTACTTCCCAGAATGTGATCCTTATTGGCGACACTTGATGGTTTTATAATAGAGCAGCTTGGTTGGATTCCTAGACAGGAATATTGATTTTTCAAAAATCCGTTCAATGATTGTGGTTTAGTTTTCATCAAATTCGCCTCGGGACTCTTCAGTATTTTTCGCTATTCTTCATAGTTTCTGATTTGTTCATCCACACCCTGTTAGAAAATTCATCCTGAATTCTTTTTGAATGAGAAAATTGGTGATGCGTATTGTTCCCTTTTTACAGATAATCACGTGTCTACGACCCAAAATATTATATTCAGATGATTTTGAATAATGGTGAGACTTAAATAGTGAACAGTCACTAATCACTGTCCCATTCTATTTGTTGCAGGTAAATAATGAACCACTTTCCTTAGCTAAAGCCAAAAGAGATGGAATAAAGATGGCGAAATTACCATTGGACAGGTATCTTGAATGGGCTCCAGGTTCAAAGAAAAACCTCAATATTAATCATATGGTACCCATTCTATTAGATTTAAAGCTGACCTCCGATTGGGAATATTCTTTGCGCCACATTCCAAGGAGAAAACTTATGGAAACTAAAATAATGGCTATGCAGAAAAGATTGAAGCACAATCCAAAATTACAAAATGTAGTTATGAAAAACTTCAATCTTTCTAAACTTAACAAATTAGCATTTCAAGAAAAAAAACTAGACTCAATGCCATTTAAAGAAAAGAAACTTAAATCTAAGAGGTCATTGTATGATGATGAAAATATATAAAATACCAATTGAAACATGTCTTTATTTTATTCAACTGTAATGTTAGAAAGATTTAAATTTAAACAGAAAATGTAAAATCATTGTGATACTACTAGTAGTCATATTCTAAGTTTGTACACTAGTTATTTCGAACATTTAAATACGTAATAGAAAGAATAAGCTATTACGAAATTTTACACTGTACTTGCCTAATTTTAACTTCATTCACAATAAGTTTTTCTTTCATTCGCACCTCATTTGCCTAATTGCATAATGTACTACTGGGAATTCATAATGTCGTAACCTATTGCACAAAAATATAGTAACATGCTTTGCACATTCAGTTTATATAAAAAAAAACAGTCTAAACCTACGGTCCCTAAAGCTAACTAAAATAACTTAATAAATTTTAGGATAATGCAATCAATTGTCATCTACAAAAGTAGAAATATAAATGATCAATGAGAACCAGACATAAAAAAATCTCTATAAAATGCTGGAGTAGTTCTTATTCAGAAAAACAGAGATAATGTTTGCACTGCAAAATAAACATTGTGCTTATTAAAATAAAGGGGTTTATTCATAATTCATAGAGAGAATAGTTAAAACTGAAATATCTGAGTTCAAAAATTCACTGATCATACATAAGCAATTTTGAATAAACCCCAATATTAGGTAATTACTCTTTATGTACATTTTTGTTAAATTTTAAGAATTATTATGGTAAAGGCAGTCGCATGTCGACATCTGTAGTAGTGGTCTCTGACCTCTGCTTGATAGTCGCGAGAATCTCTTGCAAGTTGGATGGCAAGGCAATGTCCGCCAATGGAACATTTTGAACTGGAGGCGGGGTCATTGGCCGCGACGGAGAGTATGCTTCGTCCTGTGTACAATTTTACATTTTTTTAAGTAGGTAAATCACAGACTTCGAAATTCAGGATAAACGATATCTGCTAACGTAAGCGAATTCTGAACCAAGACTTAAGGATGATACACATAATGAAGCTGAATTAAAATATACCGAATTACCTCGCCAATAGAAGAGTCTGCTTGCGCCATTTTACGAATTTGTTGTTTTTGCTCTTCTATCTGCCTGTTGAGCTCTTCCATTTTACTTCTAAGAGTGTTGGACGCTAGACTGGGACCTGATGACGAAGGTCCGCTGCCGCTGCTACTCGTCGAGCCCGGACTGTATGGTTCATCATCATCCGCAGACACTGCCGAATATACATTTGATTCGTTATTTATGTCCAATGGCAAACAATATCATGCCAGAGTGGTTGGATCGAGGCGAACTGAGTAAACCCACATTACATAAATTATAATACACATACAGTCCCATCGTGGGATTCCATGTAATAGGGGGCAACCTAATGTCAGCAACCAGGCAGAAATAATTTTAAACACATATTCAGAGCGTTTCGGAATATGCTCTCTTTGAACATATTAATACACAGGCAAATTATATATTACCTAGAGATGCAGCAATTTTGTCCTTGACAGTTGTCGAGAGAGTTGATGAAGTGTATGCTGGCAGGGGGAGCGGTGGTCGTCTACGTGGCGACGCGGGCGGCGTGTATGACCGCTTGCGGGACTCACGTGCCACCTACGTAACATCAATCGATTTAAAAATATTTTGATATCAATAGGGTATGTTTGGCACATTATTTACAAAACTAGTTATCAAATAAATCACGTTAATTTTTTTCACAGATATGTTTTACTATGCCTAAACATTTATGTACATAAATAATAAATGCGTTACAGGAATTATTATTTTATTAATCAGTATTTACAAATCGTCCTCCATCGATCGGCTAACTGACCTTAGCGGGAATAACATCGGTAGGAATGTTGGTGGCCAAACGCTTCTTTCTTTGCCGAATTACGATCGCAATTAGGAGATGTGTTTTGATTTCTCCGATGCCTGGTCCGTCTAGAGGCAGAAGAACTGCCGGTAACGTTGTGTTTGCCGACAGCGGTACAATATAGAAATCTTTCACGGTCATCATATTCGACGCCTTTACTACGCCTAACCTAAAATATTAAAATTCCACATAAGTATAACATCACTACCAGTGAGGGTAACGTGTGTTTATTATTGAAAGGAAAATAAAATTAATGAGGTAGGAACACAAGGAGGCGGATGGTTTTTATTTTTAAGTAAAAAAAAAAACAATATAATAACATATAATCCGAGTACATCTAAATAATACCAACCTATTGCGACTACTAAGATAGCTATATAAAGCAATATATTGCATTTTTTCTTCGTCGTTCGCCGTTTGAAGTTTGAGAATAACAATGTCTTTTGTGCTAGTTTTTTTCATTTTGGCAATATAGTCCCATACTGTGTCAGGATTTATTCTTCCGACGATATCTAGTTCTGTGCTAAGATCTTCTTCCAAGTCCACAGAGCTGCCTGATACCTGGAATTGAGTGACGGATAAATGGTAAAATAACATAGTTTGTGACATATTCCTAACTGTAGTAAAAGATAAGAGCCACACACCTCATGTGCAGCAACATAGAACCGCGCCACATCCACCATATTAATACATCCACTCCATACTGTAGCTGTGGAATTGTCCACTGTGCTACTAGGTTCTTGGTCGCTTTCAGCTTCTATGAATAAAAACAATACTAATAAATAACTGTTCAATAAACAAAAGTTAATATTAGTAACTAGACTCCTAATTGTATTACTCACCCGATGTTTTATCTTGCTTTGATTGAAACCTTGTTTCAGGTAATATTATATTAGACTCAATCAAAGACTTAGAGGGATCATATTCAGCTTCAAAATTACTCATATCATTTCTGTAGTTTTCCTCGAAAACGTCTTCTCTAGATTTCCGCAAATCCTCTTCTGAAAATGCCGACGTTATCATTGGTTCATGCGGATCGTACTCTGGATGAGCTTCTTTCAACATCGCTGATTTTGGCCGCTCTACTGAATCCGAATCTGTGGAACTAAGACATAAAAATTAAATGAGTATTCATCAGTATTTAATGTACTAAGTTGGGCATGAAGTGGATGCATACTCATTTTTAATTTTACTATAAACATTTTCTTGAGATCTGGACCGATGCTTCTGCTTTTCATCACTGCTAACAGTGCGTTTAGAACGCGACGAATTCCTACGCTTAGGACTGTCACGAGAGGGGGAGCGTCGCCTAGAACGTGCTCGAGACGGTGACCGTTCTCGTGCTGGTGATTTAGACCGTCTTCTGGGTTTCTCTTTCGATGATGATCTCCGTCGGGAACGTTCATTAGACTCGGGTTTATCTTTAGATTCCTTAGATTTTTCTTTAGAAGCCGATCTGGCTCTAGACTTCTTGTCAGACCTCCGCGTTGACCTTCTCTGCTCGTTGCGTGTTTCTTTTTCGTTAGATGGTGATCTTCTTTTAGATGACCTGGATTTCCTGTCAGAATCACGTTTTGATTCACGCCTGCTTTTTTTCGAACGACCAGAACTGCTATCTTCCCGATTTCTTTTCTTACTGCTGTACTTCTTATCCTCATCATCACCTTTACTGATGCTAATGAAAAGGACGAAAAAAGTGTGTCAATAAAAAGGCTTAACTACTAATTACATCTCAAAAGTATTTGAATTAAAATCTTACTTTTCAGGAGACTTTTCTTTTGCGAAAACATCAGGACCAACCGTGGAGTCATTCAATGCTGTTACTACATCTTCAACAGGTACATTTGGGTCCAGTTCAGTTGATACAGATTCTTTAGTTTCCATCACCTGTGTAAAAAAAAGAAGTTAGTAGATAATAAATAATTTTTAAATACCTTTAAATACTCAATTTATAAAATCAATAAACAATGATAGATATTATCCATACCTCTTCTCCTTTGTGTGTTTTAAGGACATAAGTTTTGCTGGCAGCTAAAAGATCTAACTCTGATTTTTTTATTAATTCTAATTGATGCTTAGCCTCTTTATCTCTCCACTGTGCCAGCTCTTGACTCGCCAACTCTTCTGGAGATAAACGAACCTGAAAATTTGACGGGAAACATTACACAAAAAATAAAATATTATAAATACATCATTTCTATGACTGCATGGTATGCATTGCATGGAAAATAAATATTGTAAGCTTACGAGTTGTTTAGGTGTTATAGAATGATCACAGATTTTCTCCCATAGAGTCAAATTTTTCCGATCCTTTATATTAAACATAAGTGATCTGTATTTTGCCTTATATTTCATCCCCACATCTCTGAACAGTTCGTGCAACTCAATTTCCGTGTCGTAAGCAAATTGTTTTATTTCCGAGTCAGTAAACTTTGGTCCAGTTGTTTCCGCCATTCGACTGGCCAACTGTTCGTGTAAAGCTTTCCGCACATTATCTCTGATTGGTTCGCCACCTGACATTCTCCCTATGATGTGGGTGTCTTTTCGACGCGACGTCGACGGCGAAACTGAAGGTGCCTGTAACGTAACAATTATCGTAAACTCGCCATCTCAACTTCATAATCAAAATACAAACACGTTCAAGGTTAACATCACTATATGTATTAGACAATTCCCGTCTGATTACCAAATTAGTAAACAAGCTTGTCTACGTCGATACATAAATAGAAAACGGTATCAGCCATTACTCAAAAAGTGAAAAACATGTAGGGTTGCGCGAAAATATACCCCTAAAGACGTGAAAAGTGAAACTTTTTTTTCATTTATTAGCTAAGACCATTTTACAAGCATTTATTGAACATATGAATACGATACATACGATTTCTAAGATGAATCTAATTTAAAACTTTAGAAATAGGGTAATCAAATAGTGAGGGGCCATATATTAAGCAATTAATGCAATGGCTGCTTATTGGGAATAATTCGAATTTAAAACTATGTTTTCTTTTAATATGCCTCTGTATGCTTAGAAAAGGGCAAATTTTTAAGAATAATTCCATTGTTTCTGTTGACTTGGGTGAACGCACGTTGGTTCGCATTGGACACTCTGGCCACGTAGCTAAAGATGTAAAAGGAAATAAGTCATAAAACTGATACAATGCATGACATAACGTGTAGGTAGGTATATTACAAGGAATTCGCCATGACAGTGACCTTGAAATATTTCCGATGGAAGGAAAGTGATTAAAAAATTTTTAGAGATTAACACAATTCAAAGAAAAAAGCAACAACAAAACACTATTATTTAGTTTTAAAACGGGATATTTACCATGTTAAATATCCCGTTTTAAAACTAAATAATAGTTATAGTGACCATGTCAGTCTAAAAACTTATATGTATAACAAAACACTGTTCATTTCAGTTTTTGTTCATCTACTTTATCTTTTTTTTCAGGATTTTATATTATTAACAATAACTAACAAATGGTAAAACTGAGTGAATTTTTTATTAGTTGTAGTATTTAAATTATTTAAGTGATATGAGTCACATACCTTATCTTGTGTGGTCTGTCCATGATTACTAGAGGTTCGAATCAGTTTCCTTGTCATTATTGCAGGCCTAGCAGATGACGTGCTGGCTTTGGGAGTGTCAGACAATGATGATGTTGATGCTGTTGGCTGAGGTTTTGGAGTTGCAGGAGATTTGAGTTGTGGAGTGGCCCTAGGTTCTTCTTTAGGTGCCGGTATCAGTCTAATAGACCGTTCTTTTGGTTCTGCATGAGGTGTTCTCACTGGTGTTGACTGCTCTGCAGATTTCCTGGGAATCCTTTCAAAGTTCAGAGTTGTCTGAATCTGCTTATTTTGTTCAGCACTCGCCTTCTTCTTTGCAAGACCTGGTTTAATTGTACTTAGTGCTCCAGGACGCACAACTTCAAATGTTGGATGTTGTTGCAACCATGCTTTTAAGTTTTCTGCTGTTGGAGCATTGGTGCCAGCCAGCAACCTACCAGACTTGCGTTCATAAACTATAACCTGCAAACACCAGTTCTATATTATTATAAGTCTCTTTATGTGTCAAGTTCCATTTATAAAGACATAATTTGGAATAAACTTCCTGCATGTGATTTCAGAAAGTAGATATTTCACCTATGATGCTTAAATTCCATGTCCAAGGCAAGCTTCAACTACAAAGTGGTTGCCAGATGCAAAAAACCAATTACAGTATTGGACATGACAATCAAAGCCAGGAGCAAAGCCTTCATTTTTAAGAGTAGTGCTCATGGGCACTAGGACCAGTGGGATTGTCACAATGTAAGAAGTATTTAGATTAAAGCATATTACTTACTCTAGATTCAGCCTTTTGTTTTTCATTAGGTTTACCAGTTTCGCCATCTGCCTTTGTTGAAGGGCTTTGATTTCCCAGAGAGTCTTGAGCATGTTTCCAAATGCAGGAGTTACTGCAATAAATACTGCTTGCGCGTGCAGCCTTTTTGCATACAATGCAGTTTGTCTTTGTTGACTCTTTGATGGCAGGTGAAGGAACTGGTGATTTTAATTCAGGACTTTGAATTCCTGGCTCACTTTCAATTTTACTTTGTGTTGCCTGTACCTGAAAATGATAATGTTTTAAATTATGTGTCATTCTAACAGACAGTTATGTTGCTATAGCAACCTTCATAGCTATGCAACATGTGACTGAGGATTTTCATCTGTCACTTATAGATATAGTCCCCGCCAGATAAGTCTGGAATAAAGGTCATTGATCCTAATAATGCATCATTCGAATTCCATTATACCATCGTTCGAATTTCAAAATAAAATGTAATATCACGGTCGCCTCTTACCAAGATTCGTTTATTTTGATCGTGTTACGACACTTTCTTTAATTTATTTCGAATGGTTTTGAAATATTGGAATACATTGGTACAAGGGGTCAACAAATTTTATTCCACACATATCTGGCTCAAACTATAGTGCATAGTTTTTTTGGCGTGTGGCAATAATCGGAACTAACAGTATCAATTTTCTAAAACGTAACTACATTGTATCACACAGTTCAGTTTTTTTTTTATTTAGAAATTTTCTTTAAAGTTGCAGTGTATCACTATTTCCCAGAATTTGATCCTTATTAGCAACAATAACCTAATGGAATTGAATTTTCTAAAATCCAATTATGCAGTTTTTAGTTTTTGTCAAAATCGGCCTCAAGACTCTTTTCAATGTTTTTTGATATTCCTCATAGTTTTAGATATCCATCCACACCCAGTTGAAAAAATCACTCTGGATACAGGCCATATCAACAGAAACCCTTGGGAAGAACCTTTAACAGATATTTTGGACACATTTGGAAACCAAATCCAGAGGAATGTGGTAGTTGGAATGATCAACAACAGCCATCCTCCTGAAGAACTAGTGTAGAAAATGCATCAGGTATGTATGGTAGATTTTATTGTTGTTATTACACACAACATTGAGTCTTTGTATTTTGACATAGGTACCTACAATTTGTCTAAACAGTGATTAATGAGTGGATACTCACTTGTTTGGGGCCTTTAGCAGAAGGTTTTGCTTTTTTAATACAGTTTGGGCATCTCCACTCAATGCCTTGTTCCTCCATCTGCTGCCCCATTGCTTTAGTGATATTAACACACTTTCCATGGAACCAGTCCTCACAACCATCACAACATATCATGAAGCGATTATTATGAGGCTGCTTACATATGCACCATAGTCTGAAATTAATATTTAATTATTAATCTTCGTATATTATATTATTAATATCATTATGTCAGCATCAGTTGGCATGCCGTTTATATTGCTCAAGAGACTTTTGTATTTATAATATTGCATACCTATTAGGATCATCTTCAGAATTCCAACTTTCTTGGGATTCTGCAGATATCTTTTCAATTACAGGATTAGGTAATGGCTGTTCCTGTTTTTTAGTTGAAAGTTTCTTGTTAATATATTGCTTTGACACATTCAGCACTTGTGGTTCAGGAGTTGTTGATACAGGCTGCTCTGGAACTGGAGCTACTACAACTGGTGGTGGTTCAGGAACATTTGCAGATTCCATTTGACTCTTACGTTTCGAGGAGCGTGTTGCTGGCGCCTCGATTGGTGGTAGCGTAATAACTCGGCCATCACGTCTCACAATCTCAATTGGATCTTTTCGCACTGGAACAGTTTTTGGCACTGATTTTGAGAGAGACTGTGTGTATAAACTATTTGGCTGAGTTTGTTGCTGTGGTGTTTGTGGAGACTGTGTTGTTTGGAGGGCCTTCGCAGGTCCTGAATCTACCTTCCCCAGCACTTGTTTGTCTATTACTTCCTGCAAGTTCTCTGAGCTTGCAACTAGCTGAGCAACAGACATTAGGAAATCTTCTGTCAAGCCTTCTTCTTCGGGCTGTAGTCCACCCAACAAGTCTAAAGTAGGTGATAAAGGACCTGCTAAACCTGGACTGTTCATAGCACCAGCAGTAGAAATACTTGGTTGACTCTTAACAGGGTTGGATATTCCTGTAGTATCTTGAAGGATTTGAGCTAAACTTGCATCATCAATTTGAGGGATAAGGTCATAAGGTTTAGTCTTTTCTGGTGGAATAACTCTTTCTTTAGGTTTCATGTAAGTTTTGTGCACAACTGGCTTCTCTACAGTTTCAGCTTTACTGGTATCTGCTATCTTTCCATCATTTGGATCTAAAACCTTAGGGGTATTAGGAGGTTTTTTGTCACTAAAAGACAGTAAAGAGTCTTTTTCACTTGTTGGTGTTTTAGGAGGTCCTTTTCCATCAGTAGAAACTCTTCTAATAACATCCGGTGTAGAGAACAATGAAGTCATATCTGACAAAAGAGCTGTAACATGAGCTGGCGTTTTCTTTTCTTTTTTAATGGGCTTTGGTGTCTGTTTGACAACCACTTTGCTAAGCTCATTGCTTGGTGTAGCAACAGTTGATATCTTAGATGAAGGCAAGAGGCTTTCCAAATCCAATTCTGTTGATTCTTTCTTTTCAACAATATTTTTGTGCTGTAGTTTTTCTTTAACATCTTTCCTTAATATATTTCTGCCAGGTTTTGGTTTACTTATCAACTTAGACTCCAGTTTTGAGACTTTCGATGCTGCAGAGGACTTTAATATCCGAGGCTTTAATTTAGTTTTCTTAAGTCTGAGAGAACCTGTCCTATCTTTAGTATCTTTGTAATCAGAATCAGAGTCTCTGTCTGGTATGCTATCTCCAGATGAGCTAATGGAAGAGGATTCAGTACTGTCATCAGCCTTCTGTAATGCATCTGGGGTCTTATCTAATTCTCTGGTATCCTTGGTTTTATTTAATACAGGCAGTGGTTTGTGCAATACATCATTCCCTTTTAGTACAATGGGTGCTTCAGTTGGATTTATGATTATCTTTTTGCCTTTTGGTATGATTTGCTGTTCCAAAATAGTAATTTTCTTAGAATTGGGAACAGGTTTAGGTGGTGGTGTATGTGTGATTTCAATAACTGATTCGTCATAAGTTGATACATTGTCATTTTGTGGTAAGGACTGGCTCGGTGATTTGAGGGGTGTGTAGCAGTGGTCATTTTGGAATCCAACTAAACTGTTTTCCCTTGTTTCTATCCTCAATGATTGTAACATTTCAGCACCACTATCTGTAAGAATAAAAGGGTACAAATTTTAAATAAAGTTTTAAGAAGTTAATTAAAAAAGTGAAGATATTTGTTTTTTTTTAGCTTACCATACTTTATGATACTGTTGGGCTCGTCATAGTAACTATCCACTGATAGTGTCACATGGGGCACTTTCTCATCATCAGTATCAGAATCAGTGGCATCATCAGGTTTGCCTTCATGGCCAACCCGTACTACACTAATACCAGTACTTTGAGAACCATCTGTACCTGAAAGTGGTTTATTAAAAGATGAGCTAAACCCTGTCAATAAGAAACACTTGTTTTTGATAGACAATGCCGGGCCGGTAAATGTGCATATTAGCAGAATATTGTTTTGGCGCCAAAATATATTTTATGTTAATCAGCGGTTTTACGACGAATAGTAAGAAATAATTACAAAATAACATTACAAAACATTTGTAATTAACAACAATTCTCATAATACAACGAAGTTAAATCGGAAAAAGTGATTATTGTTTCTTTGAAGTGAGTCTTTTCATCTATATCTTATGCCGATTAATTATACTATATACCAGCTAGATAATGTAACATACTATTGAGAGATACTTTACATAGGGAACAAACAATTAATTTTAAGGCTTACCCATTAATGTTCCAAGTAATTTTTGATCAACAGAGAGAGATCCATCCTTGTTTACAATAACAACAACAGAACTATCAGCTTTTGTGGAAGGTCCATTGAGATCCGTATAGTTAGTAATAACTGTGTTTGACATTTTTCATTGCAATTCATGCAATCATTCTAATTCAAATCCTCTATTTATAGCCATTGAAGACACATGCACCGCGTCTATTTATGACGCATCCACCAAATTCAACGCGCTAGACGCCATTTTGAACTCCACCATAAGATTGAATGGCCGCACCGCGGCAAACACAATACTGTGTAAACCTTTTGATGGTACTACGATCTGCAGTATGTTAATTAATATATGCTAAATGTTAATATTCTTTAATTGAATATCATTGCTCTAGAAAATTAAGATCAAAGGTATTCAATTTCCGAAACACACACAGCGATCAAACTTTTTTTTTTGTTTTCGTGGGTGTGGATGAGTTGAATACGAGTCTTTTGATACTTTCATTGACTCCATAGAGATTTGATAGAGATCCAAGCCGCACAAAGCTTCGAGCACACTATTAAAAGCGTAGCGTTAAAAGAGCTGATCAAGCAGTGTGCAGATCAAAACATCTTATTCACATGTATATTGTGTTATGTTCACACGCCAGTGTTTTTAACGCAGGGCCGTTTTTTTAAACTGTCTTTGGTTTTAAGTGCTGAGTGGTGACATTTAAGTTCAATTTAACTTTTTGTTCCAATACAAAGATTCCAATATCTGTCTGCAGTTCCAACGTGGTTCCAATCTAACTCAGCACAGGAAAACGCCCAAAAACGAAGCGTTCGTGCGAATGGGGTCTTACCATACATGTACTAAATCTCGAGTGAAAAATAGTATGGAGCCAAAAAGGGAGCAGCATTACTGTTTCCGTTTCCACAAACAAACGCTGACCAATGGGCGTCTCAATGGCAACACTGGAAGTCATTTTGAGGTTATAAATTTCCATGTACACGCAAATAGTCAGCTTCAAAGCATTAGAAAGAGATGCAGTGCCCAGATTTTTAAAGAAAAGACAGAGATAACGATAATTTGAATGTCAAATATTACTTGAAACCAAAGTTTTATGTGGACTGTGGAGGTGTCATTCTGTCATTTCTTCCTTGCCATGCCATTGGGCATAATTATTACTTTCACGAGTACATATTTTTATATTTTGTGACGGTGAACAATAAAACGCCGCAATGAGTTATTCCAAATTTGACCTAACGTTCAAAATAGGTCAATACCTAGATCGGCATCTAGTATTTCCATTACTTGAGTTTTTAGCTGCAAAAGAGGTGAGTTTCAAAAGTTAACCTGTTCCTTTCTTCATACCTCCTTTATTAGGAGATTTACTGGTCTAGATAGTCCCCGTACATTAGATTTATACGTAAACATTTCTGTTTTCAGACTTATGATCAATCAGAGCTCTTGCAAGCTAAGTTGGAGATTCTTAGCAAAACTAACATGATTGATTATGTTATTGATATAAGAAAAATGCTGTACCCTGATGAGGACACTCCTGAGGTATGTAAAGTGTTCAATACAAGTTGGTACACTATTCAAATTATGTTTATCTTACAATTAAATGTGTCAAAACAAGTGTTTTTATTGTAAATATTTTTATCTTTCATCTTGAAGTGGATATGCATATTGGGACGTACGTGTAGCTTCTCTTTAAATGCAGCGTTTACCTGTATTTTAATTTTAAAATCTCACAGTGAAGTTTTCCGTTGATTTTCAAAGTTTATTGAAATTACCAGGTAAACTCATAATACTTTCACATTAAGTAATTGACAATAATTATAGACCTGCGATATGTTCCTATATCAACAGGTTCACAAACTTTAGACAGAAATGTTAATGTAGAGCTGGTATTTTCATACAACAGAACAGTAGCAGTACACATCACAGAACAGTAGCTGGATCATACAAGAATCTGTGGAATTTACTAATATATTTTATGGAACAATAAATGAATTACCTGATATACTTAATCTATTCTAGTTCTATTAAATTGAAAATATTTCCATTTAATTATGTTCTAAAGTTTGAAATATTGTAATATCTATTTTTTATTTATTTATTGGTCACTTTTTAACATCACAAGTCATTAGTGACCACAAAAATAATGTTAACTATTTTGTTTATTTGTATAAAAAAATAATTAAGACTGAAATTAATATATTTCTAGGAAATTAAAGCCAGAAGGGGTGTAGTCCTTTCCCAGCTGCAGGAGCTCCAAGATGCAGTGGAACCTGTGTTAAGGCTCATGCAAAGAGATGATGTAATGAAGACTGTTGAGACAATGAGAGACCCGAAAACTCTCATCAACCATCTTACAACTAACAAGGAATTTGAGGTAATCATTTTCCACAAAGTAGTAATGTCCAATCAGTAAATTATGTGATCAATGTACAATTAATTTAATTTATGAAGTGTTTCATCTGTTAGATGTAATTAAGCTATTTTTACATTCCTTTTTAGGATTCTATAACATAACGAGATATATTTATTTATTATAATAAAATGATAATTTTAATTTATTTTACAGTTCAAAGTTGAGATGATTGACAGCATGTACCGTTTGGCCAAATACCGATATGAGTGTGGTAACTACGTTGAGTCAGCCTCATATCTCTACTTCTGTCAGCTAGTTATGTGTCCTACAGACAAGGTAAGATTTGATTTTAATTATTAACCCCTTGTAGAATAATTTTAAAGATAATACTTTATGAAGAAGGAAAAACAAACTCAATATTATGGAAACAAAATGTTTCAGGCATAATGTGAGATGGTAATTCACAAAATTTCCATCTGATACTAAGCCTATTCATCACTACATATTATGATAGCAATAATAAAAAATCATTGTTATTTCGCTATTTTTATTTTATTACAAAATCCATTAACATTACAATTAATTTACTAAATCTGTTGTTCTTCTATCTTAGCAGTCTCCTCATTTTGAATACAGAAATCGGTTTCTTTCAAAACAAAGTAGTTTTGACCATTTTCGAATGTTTTATCCTGTTGGGAAAATTAATAATTAAAATCATGAATAATATCATGTCTATCTTCTTCTAAATTTTTTTTTTTCAGAAGTAACCTGTGGTTAAAAAAAAAAAATTAAACACATACCAATTTGCATTGCATACCCATATCATGTTTAGGATGGTATTGATTTTTGTGAGCTTTCAATGGTGCTATGGAAGCATCAAAATGTCCACATATTTCACACTGGTAAACCAACAAGTCCTGAGATTTAACACTGCCTTGACTACAGTGTGTTTTGGTCATGAAGTGACCAACTTTGTATCTGTAAAAAAAACATTTTTACAATGTTATTATTGTTGTTGCATCCAGTTATTATTAATACCTATGTTTGCAAAATTCAATCACCTGTGATTATACAATTGTTCATAATTTCTGAATTTACGGTCACATGCATTGCATAGTAATAGTTTTGGTAGTGAGAAACTGTAGTAAATGTTCATCCATGGGCATAATGACCAATGTTGTTCGGCTTTTTTGTATGACACAAAAGCTATGCCGCAAGGATTGCACTCATAATTATTGGCTGTTGTATGAATTTTTGAATGTCTCAGTAATCTGGGAATGCTTGTGTATACTTTCTCACAAAATTCACATTGCAACAATGAAGATGTTTTAATCTCACAGACGCAATCAGGGTTATTTGATTTACAGCATTCACTGGAATGTTTCAGGGCTTGGTCTTGGCGAGGCCATACCTGAAAACACTGAATGCAGGTCCAAACCACTTGCCAACGTGGTTGCACCTGTGTCAGCGCATGTCGCATTGAGTAATGTCTCCTCAAACCAGTTTCATAAACAAAACATTTGCCACAAGTACTACAAGGAAATGATCTAATTGGTTTTGGGCAAACAATGTCAAGTATTTCTTTCTTTTTAGTATAGTTCAGGGTTCTGTTGAGCATATGAATATTTTCCATAATGCGGGCATTGTTTTCTTTCACTTTCTCAAGACTATGTTCTAGAGGACTCAGATAATTTTCTGGATTACTTAATTTGCACTTCAACTGTAATGAAATATCATTCTCGAAATTTTGAAATGTTTGCTGATTTGATAGTAACAGGTCCTTTGATTGTTCTTCATGATAGTTTTCGTTTTGTGCTTTAATACCTAATTTATGAGCAAGTTCATGTTCTGAAGATTTTGACAAAATATTGGCTATATACGTTTCTGGTGCATCAACTTTCTTAGCACTGGCGTGTAAATTAAATCTATCATATTCATTTCCTGATGCTATTTTTACAACTAACCGCGATGATGACCTATCACAATCTTTATTTTTATCTTCTATTTTACCGTCAAACCAATCACTGTATTTCGTCGTAGACGTAGAGTTTCCCTCGCATTTGATTGAAACTTCTAAAGACTTAAAATTAACTCCAGTCGGTTCAAATTTATGAATTATTAATTTTATCGAAGCTGACATTTTTGGTAAATGTCAAAATGACGGATGAGTGTTTTTTTGAAAATGGCTGACAAAATAAATTCTAGGAAGAAGGTTGTCTTCTTTTACCATAGACCAAAATAAAAGGTTTATTTTTGGTCTATGGGAATACAACCTCCACTAATGCAATAGAGTAGCCATCAGCATAATATGCGCACTCCCTTAACCCTAGATTACGAACCTTCGTCGTTTAGACGACGCGGTTTTGTTTAAATCGCGATAACGTTTGCGCGCGTGATCGAACTTTTTCCACACTTTATGTAATCTTTGTGGGCTCATTGCCCTTGCGACTGACGGTGTTGCTTTGAGTCCAAGAGGCCCGTGAGCACCGTTCCAGCAACCATGGCTCGTCGCATCGACGAAGGTTAGTAATAACGTAACTTTTTGTGTTAGGTTACTTTCGCGTTATTTTTTTTGGTTAGTTGGTTTATTTTGTTTATATTCAATGTTATTTATTATTCGTTATTTATGATATAGTTCGTCAGTAATTATTACAAGATGCCAGCGATATCTGAGAGCGAAAAGAAGACCACCTAGAAATTCATCATGCTTATGAAACAGATGTTGAAGATGAAGTTTCTACCCGTTTGTCCTTTTTGACCCGGCAGCACTTTTCAGGCCAAGTAATACGGCGAATTCCGGCCACATAAGGCGTGGGCATGCGGACGGTGAGTAACGGGCGACTCGCTGTCCGATCATGGACGATTCCCTGAGTCGACGGTGCGTCGTGTACCACGCGCGTCTGAAAGAGTTGTCAGCAATATGACGGGGCACCCTGCCCCCTTTTGACGGCCAAAGAATGCCAGGGTCGCGGGACTATCAAGTAACCGTGGCCCCGGAACGTAAAAGGCTATTATTGAAGGATACTTGGGATTTTAGTCAGTACAAGTCTGACAGCCCCTTCTGTCCTGCCCTGGGTGGGAGGACTCATTTGATTATTTTACCTAGTAAAAAAACAAGGTCAAGTAATGCGACTAGTGTACCTACCTTCAATAAAAATAGGAAAATATATGCCTTGCGTACCTTTACCAAACGAAGACTGACTAAAAATAGTCGCACCGAGTGCAATAAATCTATGAGCGGGCAACACAAACTTGACGTATGTCACAAATACATTAGTTGATGGAATTTTAGCATTTTTTTTATTTCATTGGAGTATTTCATTCTTTATTTTTAATATTTAAAGATAATTTTAACAATTTACTTTTTGTTATACTAACAAACCAACTTTGAAAATGTCACTATGTTCAATTTTGCATAAAACGTATGATCACATTCATAAGGCTGATTGGTTAATAAAATGCTGTTTTAGTCTATGTAAACATAGTAAATTATAAGAAAAACATAGTTTATTAATCATAAAAATAAAACATTACCAAGTTTCATTTAAATAAAACCCATTATCCCCTTTATTAAATACCGTAGTCGAAACGACGAAGGTTCGTAATAAGCGTCGAAAAATAAGGTTAGTAATCTAGGGTTAAGCGCCGTATTCACGTTCCATCTTGCTGTACGTCCCGCCAAGGTCATACACGATACACGAAGCAAAAACACCGTGATTATGACGTACTGGACGTACGTCAAGCCTATTCACGTTGTTTTTGCGTCGTGTATCGTGCATGACGTACAGCCGTGACAGATGGTGAATACGGCGCTTTAGAATCTTCATTTATTTCATTCGACTAGGACAGAAAAAGTCACCAAAGAGCGGCTGGCCTTACAGATGCTTACCTACTTAATAACAGACTCATATTTTTTGTGTTTCTAATCACTTTACTAAAGTATAACTTAAAAAAAAATGCCGCTTACATACAAGGCTTACGAATGAGTCTTGCGGGGGGAGGTAGTAACCTACTTACTTGTATACCTATCATACAGATACATATTTGTACCGTGACCGTGCGGGAATCGTACCTGCGACACACTGTCGATCGTCGTCGCCCATGACAGAACGGCTGAACGTATTTTGATAAAAAAATGAGTCAGAGATAGGTTATAGTCTGGAATAACCCTTAAAACTGGCCATGGTCGGACATGACAGACTTTTACTGACTAAAATCCACGGTGTCCTTCAATAGCCCTTTCGGGCTCACGGCGTCAGCGGGGTCACGGTGATGGAATAAGTCCAGCGACCCCGGCAGGCTTTAGCCCTCTGAGAAGGGCCTCGTCATTATGCTGACGCTCTTTGAGGCGCGCGTGGAACACGACGCACCGTCGACCCGGGCATGGTCCATGGTCGGACAGCGAGTTGCCCTTCACTCGCCACCCGCATGCCCGCGCCTATGGTGGCTGGAGATCGTCTTGCGACGTCCGTCGCCGTGGGCGTCCACCACCGCGGGTGGGGTGGATGGAGGACATTGTCCTCTCTCTCACGCAGCCCGCCTCCTCCTTCGCGAGCATGACTGCTTCGCAGAAGGAGGCGACCGCTTCCCACTCCGTCCCGCCCCGCATCATGGCCGCGACCAATGCCGGGCGCGAGAGGTTTTTATGAAAAAAAAAATAATGTCGATCTTGTTTGTTTTTCAGAACTACCTATCCGTGCTTTGGGGCAAACTAGCTAGTGAGATTTTGGTACAAAACTGGGATGGCGCTTTGGATGATTTAACTAAGTTGCGGGAGTTTATTGACAACGGTGGCGCTGGCGCTACCGCTAACAACATGCAGGCTCTTCAGCAGCGAACCTGGCTGGTGCACTGGTCACTTTTCGTCTTTTTCAACCACGTCAAAGGCCGGGACCTCATCATCGAAATGTTTTTGTACAAACCTTTGTAAGTATTCAGATGTTTTTGGTGCACTTTTACTGGATAAATCATGGTACAGGCTGGAATTAAATTAACCGGCGAATCTTCGTAATTGTATCAACTTCAAATTGATTTATTTTAACTTGAGTTGATATTAGTCTTATGTAAAGTTTTGATAGTTTAATTTGAACGTGTACTAACTTTTCTTTTCTAATGCAGGTACTTGAATGCCATCCAGACAATGTGTCCGCACATCCTTCGTTATTTGGCAACTGCTGTTATTATTAACCGTTCTCGGAGGAATGCCCTCAAGGACCTCGTTAAGGTTATTCAGCAAGAAGCCTACACTTACAGGTAAATTATTGAGTAAAATACACCACTATTATGTTCTCATAGCAACATTTTGTTTTATGTATATTTAATGTCTTTCATACTATTTTTATAGGGACCCCATTACAGAGTTCATAGAGCATCTCTATGTGAACTTTGACTTCGAAGCTGCACGCAGGAAATTGAACCAGTGCCAAGCAGTACTTTTGACTGACTTCTTCTTGATTGCTTGTCTAGAAGAGTTTGTTGAAAATGCTCGCCTTATGATTTTTGAAACATTCTGCCGTATACATCAAGTCATCAGTATTGGGTATGTATTTTATCTGGCAAATGCGAAACATGTTCAAAAATGCTCTCCAAGCCAATGATTTTCACAATTAATTTTTAATTACAGAATGTTAGCTGAGAATTTGAACATGCAGCCCGATGAGGCTGAATGTTGGATTGTAAACTTGATTCGTAACGCTCGGCTAGATGCCAAGATTGACTCCAAGTTGGGTCATGTTGTAATGGGTGCCCAGCCATTGTCGCCTTACCAACAACTTGTGGAGAGGATCGACTCACTCGCAGTCCGGTCCGAAGCTCTGACATCGTTAGTGGAACGCAAACAGAAAACACGTAATCAAGATGTAAGTTTTTTTTTTAAGGAATATGCGATATTTTTAGTAATTTGTGTATGTAGCGCAATAATTGACCATACCGAATAAGATACGGAGAAAATCCAGCAGTTTTGGAAACAGGCAGCTTACATAAAGTGTTATAGAGTTTTCAGGATTTTACTTAGAAAGCCTAATTGACCTCATAGTATAGTCTATAGGCTGTTTCTTTAAAGATGTCATAAAGGAAAATAGAAACCACAACTTACAATTATGTTTTCTGTTTCAGATTCGCTGGGGAACTCAAGAATTTTAAGTATATTTCGTTCATTTGATAAAGTTCATTACCAGCTAACATTATTGTATTAAACTTAAGTAAGAATCGTTCAAAAATTCCCACTACCTTTTAAACTTCGGCCCATCTATGAAGCAATTTTTATTACATATACATATTTATAATATATCTCTCGATTTTTATTTAATGACCCATAGTTTTAAGAATTGCACATTGGCAGACCTTGAGTTTGGACTTTTGATTGTTGGTCAAGGACCAAGTCTGGCAACCACAGGTCAAAATGGGAATGCATATGTCCATGATTTTGAGCGTGAGTGTCAAAGGAAGGCTTCCTTTCCTTGGTCAAAAGGCTGCCACGTGCCCAATGAGCTGTGGGCCCAAATAACCACTTTGTGGAGCCCGGACAGCCAGAAGGCGTCGCGTCAAACCTCGAAGAAGATGGCGGGATGAGCTGGACAAAATCAACGATTAGTGGTCCACTTTGGCCCTAGGTCGCGAAAACTAGAGGTCATGGGGAGAGAACTTTGCCCAGCAGTTGGATGAAGTAGGGTACAGTATCGGTATCGTGCCCTTACAGAAATATGGTTACGTTACCTACCGGTAAACAGTACCCCTAACTAGTATAGATTATTTTTCCGGTTTCGTGGGTGCCTTTATTTGCTTCACCGCCGATGGATTCGTTTTCCAAAAACAAGCAAGATTGTGGTGCACGCCAGCCTACCTGTACTCAGTGGCGTAGCTAGGCGGGGGCAAAGCGGACGATAGAACCTGGCCTCTCATTCAGAGGAAAAGAAAAAAAAAATCTAGACAACGGCGATCTCCAGTCAGTTTAGGTCAAGATCTACTGCTCGCGCAAGGCCCCATGTTGCATAATAACTTGTTAACGTTTTTTTAATGTTACTGGGGAACTGAAAGAGTCCAACAGTTGAGCTGATATCGCTGTCACATCACAGTCACATTTGTGGAATCAAATCATCTCACAACAAGAGGCCTCCCGTGTTTAGCGGAGGCACGTAAAGGCGCTCTGTAATGTAACGTTGCAGATTCGAGCATTTCATCCGTGAGGGAGAACAATCGAGCATCACAACGCGCACCTTGTATCAATTCTAAAATAAATGTAGGTACCACGTAGGTACCTACGCGATGTTCGTCAGTCAGGGAGGTAGTACTGGAATGTAACGCTCAAAGTCGAATTTATAGTCTTACATTACACGCGAATGATTCCAGTGAGGAAGCGCCTTTATATTTTATCGTAGGTACATCAAGCGTCTTTCCTAGATTCGGTCTCGCTATGTCGATGTCTGAATATTTCGAATCAGAAGTTTGCTTGGTTGAAAGCGCTGTCAGGAACACATAATTATATTTGACTTAAAACTTTGTTTTTGTATTGCTGAGTCTATTTGTCGTAAAAGGCTTTAAAACATCAAGCTACGAACAGTATGAGCCGTGCAGCAGAGATGAAGCCACGGGTACATTTAGTCGTTAAATAAAACAGAAAAATCTCATATACCCGATAACCCAGATGAGACCTGGAACAACTACTTGTAGACCATACAAATATTTGTTCCGTGCCGGAATCGAATCCACGACACTCAGCGCAGCAGTCAATTGCTCAGCCAGAGGGGGCAGGGCGTGTCCACCGTACTACCGGAGTGGGGAGTGCAGAGACAAATACGAGGGAAGAGAGAGGAAAAGTACATAAACTAATAAATTGAAATATCAAAACATTTTCATTTATTTTAGGTTTGATACATTTTGAAATGTGGCAATAATTTTAAACATCAACATAATAAATATCTTACATTCTATTCTACAGGCTTGATAGTGATAAACTTAGACAGAATAAAGGCAACCAACAATGTTGACATTACAAAGAATACAACAAATATGTAAAATGTATCTTCTGAGAAGACATCAGTGAATGCTGGTATCTGATTGTATAGCTCTTCAACTACATTGAGGTTTCCTTTACTTGACCTCGTCATCTTAACAGTGTTCACTTCTTCCTCGTCTTCTTTTCTATTTTGGTTTGGATTGCTGCTGCTGGCTGTTCTACAGGGGCCAGCGATGAAATATGTTTGTTTAACAGTTGCAGTATTTCTAAGCAAGTAAGGTTTCCACTTTTGATTGTAATGTTCTTTATTTTAGCTGTTTCTGTAATAAAAGAAAATAGAGTCACTTGGGAAACTACCTTCACATCTTCAAAATTCTGATTGCCTTATTATTTCTGAGTAACATTATCAGTTAACTAAAGTAAAAAATGGCAATCTGTGTAAAATATATTAGTTACCTGCAATTGAAGGTGCTAGAGTGACATCAACAGTAGGTTCACTGCGATCACAAACTATTTCTGTTTTCAATGAGCAATTGGGATTAGTCAAAATTATTTTCTGTGAACTTATGTAGTGCAGGAAATTTCTGAAACAAATTGTACAATAATAAAAAAATATATATTTTAGTCTGATGCTTTTAAAAAAAGATGTAAGAGCAAATGGCATGTGAATTAGCTAATTCCAAAGTAAAGAGCAGCTGTTTTTTATATTACAGACATTTTTGCAGTGTTATTTTACTTAGTAGTCTAAACTACAAAGTTTCCGAACTTGCATACTCAGGAGTATATGGAAGACCCAGGGGTCTATGGAGTTTTCGCAAAAAGGGCTACTAATATAGGTTGTGCTTTGTGAAGTTTTTACCCAGCCCCAGCATGGCTTCATGAAAATAAATAAGTTTTAGGAAGCACTCTATTTCTCGTGACGTCGAATTTTATAGCGCCAATTTTTTTTTTGGCACATTAGATCATTTCTATAGTAAAGGGGTTTGCAACTTTTTGGCCTCAATTTTTTTTTCTTTCGCCAGTAATGAAATTTTGGTCATTAGTAAACCGCAACCTAAGAAGTTCGTAAAAAATAATAAAAAAATTCTAGACCGTAACCAACCAGAGATATGACCGTTTTGATTTTGTTCAAATCTGGAGTTATTTTTAGTAGGAATCCATAGATTTATTGATGTGTTAGGTTTTGCCCTCCCTCCAACCGACTTTATGTATAGCCTATAACCGTCTTTAGAGTCCCATCTATCTCTAAACCAAAATTCATCAACATCTGTTCAGCCGTTTTGACGTGATAACGAAACATACCTTGATACTTATTTCGTGTTTGTAAAACAAGTAGGTTTACGAGAAATAATGAGTTAAATAATGGTTTGTTTACAACACTGATTATAAGATCTTTTTAACCGACTTCAAAAAGGAGGTTCACAATTAGATGAACATTTTTTTTTATACATGTTCCCTTACTTGTCAATGACGCCTGGACCAATTTGGGTAATTCTTCTTTTGTTTGAAAGTGGATCTAACACATGGTCCCATGGTTACTAGGTCATGACGTAGTCTTGGAGAAATCGAGGAATCTCTTCAATAAATGGTAGCAAGTCATCTGCGATTGCTGCTATCGCATATCTATGCATTTTTACGCTAACACACAACAGAATATTACGTCTGTACCCACTAAAAAGTATAAAACAGATATAGACCGACAATCGCTTCACACCGTTCAACACCCCAGGCGTCTTCCGCTGCGGCTGTGTGGCTGTCCTCTCCCTCACGCATTTCGCCTCTTCCTTCACTAGCAAAACTGCTTCGCGGAAGGAGGTGGCTGCTTTCCATTTCATCTCACCCCGCAGCCTTAACCAATGCCAGAAGCGAGAGGTCGCCCCCACCTACAGCCTCCGTAAGGAACTTAGGACCATAGCGTAGCTCTGTGAAAGTGGGACAGATCTCCAACGCGACACGGTCAGTCCTAAATAACAGTGGGGGAAGTTGATATCGGCATCGGTTTGATGAAGTTTCTGGGACTCGTCCCCAACAACTGGTGGAAATGTGGCAGCGGCCGCTTTCAAGCGGCTCTACGAGTGGCTTGCATCGGCGCATCGCCGGGGTGGATCTCCGCTGCCTCGATAAGTCAAGGCACTCCGATAAGAGCTCGGCGCGATCACAAGGCGGTATTGAGGGAGCGACTGTCGCAATCGAGGTTCGGGCACGCCGCAATCGCGGTGGTAAGGGCTCCTTTTAGAAGTAACTGGAGAGGCGCCACGGCGTCCTCACCTTCCGCTTGACGCAGGTCCTCACCGGACACAGAATTTTCGGGAGCTTACTCTGTGTCTGGTAGGGAAGGAAGAAACGTCTGCGTGTCACTACTGCAAGAATCGCTCGGAGGACACGGTGGTGCATAAGGTACAAGACTGCCCCGCTTGGACGGAGCACCACCGCATCCTTAAGGAAGCGATAGGTGGCGACATCTCGAGCCCTGGCATTTTTGCGAGGCGAATAATGGGTGACTCGTCTGATCACGGACCATGCCTGGGTCGACGGCGAGTCGTATTCCATGGGCGCCTCAAACATTTGTAGGCAACCTGACGGGGCCCCCCCTCAGAGTTTAAGTCGCGGAACCGTCTTATCTGGTAACCGTGGGCACGAAATGTAAAGGGCTGTTGAAGGAAACCGTGGATTGTACTCAGTTTACATCTAACAGTCTCTCTCATCCTACTCGGGTGGGAGGATTCATTGGATGATTTAACGGGACCACAAAACGAACTGCCCTGCATTGGATGGATTTTAGTCAGTCTTCAGCCATAGAGGAAGAACTCATTACATTATTTTACAACTTCAAAACGAAAAACAAGGTACTCAGGTAAGTCCCGCGACCCCGGCAGGCTCGTCATCATACTAATGCTCTTTGAGGCGCGCATGGAATACAATGCGCGCGAGTTGCCCTTAACTGGCCGCCCGCATGACCGCGCCTACCGTGGTCGGAGATCGTCCTGCGACGGCCGACGCCATGGGCGTCCATCACTGCGGCTGGGTTGGAGGAAGGACGTTATCCTCTCCCTCACGCAGCCTCCCTCCTCTTTCGCGAGCATGGCTGCTTTGCAGAAGGATTCGACCGCTTCCCACTCCGTCTCGCCCCGCAGTATGGCCGCGACCAATGCCAGGCGCGAGAGGTCTGCGCCTATCGTCGCCGTGAGGACACGGCGGTGCCCCGCTCAAGAACTTTGCAACCTTGCATAACAAATAACTATTTCAGATTATACGTAAATAATGTTTAGATTGATTTGATGTATTTTTTATAGAGAGTTCTCTAGATTTCTTCAACATCCCGTCATCATATTCTGACCTGATTACCATAGGATCATCTGTGATGTAAATGTTTTTACACAAAATAAGAATTTCCCAAATCGGTCCAGGCGTCATCGAAAAATCGAGGAACATAAATAACAAAATGTTGCGACGAATTGGGACCTCCTCCTTTTTTGAAGTCGGATAAAAAGATCTTCTTTAGTGTTATAAACAAACCACTCATTATTCCTCGTAAACCTACTTGTATTACAAATACGAAATATGTATTAAGGTATCTTCCATTTTTACGTCAAAACGGCTGAACAGATGTTGATGAATTTTGGTACAGAGATAGATGGGACTCTAGAAACGGTTATAGGCTTTACATAAAGGCGGTTGGGGTGGGCAAAGCCTCGGGCAAAAGCTAGCACATCAATAAATCTACGGTTACCTACAAAAAATAACTATAGATTAGAACAAAATACAAACCGCCATATCTCTGGTTGGTTACGGTTTAGAAACTTAATTTTTTTTTCTAAGGATTTCTTAGGTAGTAGTCTAATTATGCCCTAAGTTTCATCAGTGGCGAAAGAAAAAAAAATTGAGGCCAACGTCCATACTAAAAGTTGCAAACCCCTTTGAAAACGGCGAATTTCGGAAAACCATAGGGGTTGAGAAAAAAAATCCGAAAGTTTCCTTCAGAATCAGTGGGAATGTGGGAGTATTATGGGTGGTAAAAATCATGTGAAGGGTCTTAAATTATTTTTAAGTGATAATGAAGTCAATGACATGTTCAAGGTCAAGGCCGACAACTCAGAAGTCAAGGACAAATACTGTAAAAGTCAAAAAAGCTAGATAAACTTAATCTTTTTTCTAATTTTGAAATGCTACCTTATAAAAGCGCTCAAGTAAAGATCAAATTTAAAAAATCTTGTAATAAGGCGTAATTGACGGAGCCCCGCTACGCGGGGCTCCTATTTCTGTGTAAAGGGTTTAAAGTAACCTAACATGAAGGGGATGGCGGGGTCTTAGTTCGCTCGCTCCGCTCGCTCACCAGACCCCGCCATCCCCTTCGAACCTAACCTATCCGAGTCGGGGTGCCCTAAGTCTCGAGCTCGCTTCGCTCGCTCTTGTATCCTAAGTTCTCTATGTCTATGTTTACATTCAATCACGTTTCGTTACGCGCGGATTTTTGGAAGTGCAAATAATTTATTTTTTTGTTAATATTTATACTATTTAACTTATCATCGAGTTCAATGTATTAGCAGTAATTTAAGAATAAATTAAAGTAAGAAACTCGTAAAATTAATAATAATAATCATTAAAATCAGCTCCAACATTATCTAAACGTAAAACGGAACAGCCTAGGAGTGAAATTCGTGCATTATCTGTGGTAAATAATAACATGGTTACGTTTATTTTTTATTTTTTTTCGTAACTTTCGGATTTTTTTTCTCGAAAACTATGAGGTATCGAAATGAAATATTTTAGGAGAGTGTTCTACATGTCGAGTTCTATACATAAAAAAAATATCAGCTTCGAAAGCGACGTCACGAGAAATAGAGTGGAGCCAAGTTTTATTTTGTCTCAAAAATGCTACGTTGATGAGTCAACCCCAGCAAGTAATTGTTAATATTTGTGTTGTGTGATCTAAATGTTTCCCTTAGTTACTAAAAATATTGAGATTTTTGTTTACAACAGATGAGTTTTCATGAAAACATCTTTACATAACCTAGTTTCTCTCTTCAGCAAAGTGGAAAATCTATTACAAGGTTGCATTATTTTTCAAAATTAACTAAGTAAAATAAACGCTCTTGTTTCTATGATGTAGAGATCTGCAATATAAATAACAAAAAAATAAACCCGATTAACTGTCTGAATTTTAGAGGTTATATTTTTTTTAGTTACGTGTGAGAAGAATAATCATTTGATTTGTGTTGCTTAATTGTAACTTAATATTAACTGAACGAATATTGTGATTCTTTTCTTTGTTCCATGATGAGTACTAGAATCTAACGAGACTTATGTCTTTCAATAATTGTGTTTTGTTTTCTCACCTTGTGTGTGTAACATTATCTCCAAATGGATCAAATTTAACTGTGATTCTCTTCGCGGCTTTCAAATTTACACCTCTTAGCTGTTTCCCAATTGCTGATACAACTCCACCAGATCTTCTTAGCGTGCCACTATATGGGATAGACATAATAAAAGTCCCAAAATAGGTACTTAAATTGATCAATATTTTAAGGCTGGTTCATACAAACAAAACGAAATGTCAAAACTGGTGTTCGAAACCATAGATCACACTCCAACTAGTGAGGTGAAAACGTCAGTCTCAATACCGGGTGAAACCATAGACTTAGTTTCACCCAAACTCATTGACTTGGCCTTTGGGTGAAACATGAGGTTCGGTTGATAGAGGCTTAGAGCATTCCTTAGTGAAAATCAGACAATTTATGTAGGCCGGCCACAGTAACGTATAACCAAATGTCTCTACCAAAAAAAACAATCAATACAGGACCATCTTCCTCTACCTCTTTTCCGTTTGACTTAGATCTATTTTAGGAAGACAATGCTCGTTTCATGGTTCATGCTCTATGTCTACATGCTGTGACTATGATTTGGCGCTTTGCTCAACTTATTTTTGAATAGTCTGATCTAGGCTTTAAATCGAAATCGACAGCACTAATGACAATATATTCGTATTACACTAGTCCCTCACTACACCACACTATCTCACTACGTCATAAAGCATTAGACTAGGGCGACGACTTTAGAAAATACTTTGACACTTTCTACAATTATTGTTGGATTTATCACATTGTGGCTATTTCTTACACAAATTATTTGTGTGTTTCATAAGTTTTAACCTTTTGTTCATATAAACCTTTTATCAGGATGTACCCCGTTGGTCAAGGTAGGTGTTAAGCTTTTTGGGAGCAACACTTTGTTTGATTGTTCTAAATATTATCAGGAATAACGCGATGCATCGCAACCTTAACAAATGTGATTATAATACCACATGTGTTAATTATACAGCTCCAGCGGGGGACACGAATGCTGGAGCAGTGAGTGTTGCGGGGGCAGTGACCGCGGCCGCGAGCACGACTGGTGCTGCGGCCGGGGTCGCCAGCACAGCCCCCGCCACCGGAGCGACCGCTCCTGGCGCAGCTGGTGCTGCGGGTGCTATGAGTCTCGTGTCACCTGCTGCACCACTAGCTGATCTGCCGACACTCACATGCCCGCGACGTCCCAACCTTGGCCATGAAGGAAGACCGATTATGCTACGGGCTAACCATTTTCAAATATCGATGCCTAGAGGTTTTGTACATCATTATGATGTAAATATACAGCCAGACAAATGCCCCAGAAAGGTGAGTGCCACATTGTTGACAATCATCTAGTCTGTTTTCTGATTGCAAGTGTTACATATTACTATGAATAGTGTTATGATATTTTTTATACATGCTTTGAACATATTTTCGTAAATAATGCATACAATTTTACTGTAAGAATAAACTAACACATTTGTGTACTATTTTTAGGTCAATAGAGAAATTGTTGAAACTATGGTTCATTGTTACAATAAAATATTTGGAGCACTCAAGCCCGTGTTTGATGGCAGAAATAATCTGTATACAAGAGATCCTCTGCCTATAGGTAATGACAAGGTGGAATTGGAGGTTATATTGCCTGGAGAAGGCAAAGACAGAGTTTTCCGTGTCAGCATTAAATGGGTTGCACAGGTGAGTGACCATTTGCAAAGAAACTATTTATTAATAATATATTTGTAAATAAAACATATCAATTTTTGTTTATTTTAAGATTATCTACTAAGAATGTTATACAACACAGGACTTTTAGTAATTATAGTATTTAGGACTTTAAAATGTTTCTTCATTTTGAAAATATTTAAAAATTAAGTTCTTGTAACTAGGTAAACACATGTGGAATTGACAATTTGTTAATTGCAAGCTTAACTAATGCAGATGATTCATGTTATTGAAATTAATGAGTTAAATGATAATGTACCAAATAAAGTAATCACATTTCTTATGAATTTTAAATAGAATGATGAGTATTATTATTCTGCTTATATTTTATCTGATCATAAAATACTGCTGAAATTTTAAATTCAATTTCTCTATTTTAAATGTTAGTCTATTAATTTATCTAGTATTCACACAAATATCAGGGAAAAACCTTGCAACCTTGAAAGTTAATGTTTATTTTAGTCATAAGTTTACTGTTGTTGTTTGATAATTTCAGGTATCACTTTTTGCATTAGAAGAAGCTCTTGAAGGTCGGACAAGGCAGATACCTTATGATGCCATCTTAGCTCTGGATGTAGTCATGCGGCATCTACCATCTATGATGTATACTCCAGTGGGGACGATCATTTTTCTCATCCCCAGAAGGATACTACCACCCTCTTGGTGGCGGTAGAGAGGTCTGGTTTGGTTTTCACCAGTCTGTGAGACCCAGCCAGTGGAAAATGATGCTTAATATTGATGGTAAGTTGTAGTTTTAGTGCATAAACCAACTAGACACATACAGAATTTATACATTTACTTACTCAAACACACAAACAATATCTGTTTTAATAATAATTTCAAAGATTTTGTTTTTATCAATTTCCAGTTTCTGCAACCGCCTTTTACAAAGCACAGCCAGTCATAGAGTTTATGTGTGAAGTACTTGACATACGGGACATTAATGATCAAAGAAAGCCACTGACAGACTCCCAGAGGGTAAAATTCACAAAAGAAATCAAAGGGCTCAAGATAGAAATCACTCATTGTGGTACAATGAAGAGGAAATACAGAGTATGTAATGTGACCCGCAGACCTTCGCAGATGCAATCGTAAGTTTAGCATTATTCTTCATAGTGGGTACATTTGGTAATGGAGAAAAATATCAGTGTGTGTGGATACCAGTAATTTTTAATTGTTCCATACCCAAAGAGTTAAACGTAACCCTATTACTAAAACTCCTCTGTCCGTTTCTCACCATGCATTGTCTCATGAACCTTGATAGTTAAACATTTGTAATTTTCAGAGATGTAGTATTTCTGTTGCTGCTTAAACAACAAATACTAAAAAACAGAATAAAATAAACTAGTATATAAGGGAAACAACATAAATGATTTTTTGCGAGAGAACCTTTCATGTGCCTGACTCTTGGCTGGTCTTATTTTCTGTGTTTATGGTATTTAGATTGTGGAAGAGGAAAACAGATTAGAGGGGAACAACTGCATGCATTTTAAATGTTGTATCCTCATAGGAAAAATTAAAAAAGGTTAAAACAAAATTGATGTAAATATTATCTTGAATGGTTAGTCTACTCAATTAAAAGGTCCAACTAAAGTTTAGTGTTTTTTTATGAAACAGCTTATCTTTGGTTTTAGTGAGTATTAAATAATTATTCAAATTTTCTACAGATTTCCTCTACAGCTAGAAAACGGACAAACAGTAGAATGTACTGTAGCAAAATATTTCTTGGACAAGTATAAGATGAAGCTGCGGTATCCACATCTGCCATGTCTACAAGTAGGCCAGGAGCACAAACACACATACCTCCCTCTAGAAGTGTGCAACATTGTGCCAGGACAGAGATGTATTAAGAAGCTCACAGATATGCAAACATCGACGATGATCAAGGCAACAGCACGTTCGGCTCCTGACAGGTAAAATATACAATTGATTGGTTGATATCACTGATTTCCCACATGGTATACAAATGTTTGACCTACAAGTGCAAAAATAAACCAAATTTTTTCATTGTGGCTGTCACCATGATCATCATCAGCCTATAAATGTTCCCACTGCTAGGGATACAGGCCTAATAATCAACCACGCAGACCCAGTGTGGTTCTAGTATATGCAGGTTTCCAGCAGTAGTGATGAAATAAATTCATGACCTCCCAAAACTGTCAGAAAGGGTCTTAATTTAAATGTTGGTGGGCCATTATAAAAGATGAATTAAATCTGCTCAATATCCAAACAGGGAAAGAGAAATCAATAACCTGGTGCGGCGAGCGAATTTCAACACAGACTTGTATGTGAAGGAGTTTGGTCTGACGATCTCAAACAACATGATGGAAGTGCGCGGCCGAGTGTTGCCGCCACCTAAGCTGCAGTACGGTGGACGCGTCTCGTCACTTGGCGGACAGGTACTCTCATAACTTCTTAAAACACAGCATAGTAAACTATTCACTACATAACAGAAGTCTCCACCAGCCACCAGTTGACCGGTTTTACCATGGCATTGATTGCAATCTTAAAATCATTTGGGTACAAATTTGAATAACTGAAAGATCTTTGGGCTCACAGTTACAATTTAACAAAGCTTATGAGTATTTTCATACTATGTGTTTATCTAGATTTTAATCCAAATGCACTTTACTAATGTTACTCAGACATTTTTATATCCTTTTATCAATTATCTAATGGTTCCCTTTATTTATTTTGCCCATAGCAAGCGTTGCCAAACCAAGGTGTGTGGGATATGAGAGGAAAACAGTTCTTCATGGGTGTCGAGATACGAGTTTGGGCCATTGCGTGTTTTGCACCCCAGAGAACTGTAAGGGAAGATGCCCTGAAGTAAGTTATCTCTATTTATATGAAGGAATTATAACATACGACATATCGACACGACATTCATAACGACAACAATCATTTTATAAAAATATCTAATCATATTAGTTAGTATCAATGAGTCATGCATTTAGCTAATTTCACAAAAACCTTTTTTCCAACTTTGCTTGTAAACAATTAGTGCTCATTGTCAAACTCATATGCCCCTCATAGGGCCAAAAGTCTGCCGGGGTCGCAGAACTGCCTAAACAAGATATCTTAGCCCTGGAATGCAAAGAGCATCCAAAGGAACAGGTTTTACTTTTAGTCAGTAAGAGTCTGACAGTTTTTTTCGCTTCCCAGGCGGGTGAACTCATTTAATGATTTTACAAACCCATAAAATTGGCTCACTATAACCATCTATTTGTATTTGTCAACACTGGTTTTGTCAAAGCATTATACTGATAGATAGCTAAACATCTGTCTATCCTTTTAGGAACTTCACTCAGCAGCTGCAGAAGATATCGAACGACGCCGGTATGCCGATCATCGGACAGCCATGCTTCTGTAAATACGCCACGGGTCCTGACCAAGTGGAGCCCATGTTCAAGTACCTTAAGAGTACATTTGTGCAGCTGCAGCTTGTGGTCGTTGTCTTGCCCGGAAAGACTCCTGTTTATGGTATGTTTTCAACAACTAATTTGTCTATACTGATTTTGTTTCTTTATGTCTAATGCTCTAATTTCTGGAGCCTACAGCTCAATAAATTAGTTAGAGCATTGCAACACTTGGACTTGAAAAAGATGTGGTTACTGAATATTAACACTTACATAAAGCTGAAGAGTTGGTCTTAGAAACTTCGAATGGTTCTAATTGAAAAATATTTTTGTGTTGGATGTCTACTAATCAAGGAAGGCCATAAAACACCACTCTATGAGCAATAGGAGCCGAGCAGCGGGTAAACGCGGGGAACAATTATAATTATTGACATAATTGCTGAAATAGCGAAGTGGGTATTACAGGATGGTGTATGTAATATGGAGTGATTAATTGGTGCTAATTTATCTGTCTAACTTGGATAAATGAGTTTTGATTCATGATGGATCATCTTTGTCCATAGCTGAAGTAAAGCGGGTAGGCGACACCGTGCTAGGCATGGCAACGCAGTGTGTTCAGGCCAAGAACGTGAACAAGACATCGCCGCAGACTTTAAGCAATCTGTGCCTGAAGATCAACGTGAAGCTTGGCGGTATTAACTCTATCCTTGTGCCATCGCTTCGTCCCAAGGTATGTATGACAATTAAAAAAGTATTAACGACGAATACTATAAAAAAAACTTTATTTTTAAATGTCCATTTCAATAAACGGTACCCTGTTAGAATCCGCTTTGAATCTGTCTCTCTGTCTTAGGCTCTTTCGGTGTCTAGTGAACATTAAT
This sequence comes from Agrotis ipsilon, assembly GCA_028554685.1. NCBI lineage: Eukaryota > Metazoa > Arthropoda > Insecta > Lepidoptera > Noctuidae > Agrotis > Agrotis ipsilon. The sequence goes on from CM052955.1 coordinate 13,352,888, forward strand.
TTTATCTGTACAGAACTTTTTGTGGCCTAAATCGTCATCAAATAATATCGTTTTGATGTATCTACAATGGTGTCGGTACTTTTAATTTTTTTTCCGATAAATAATAAAACATACTACAATAAAAACAAAACAGCCGCATCGTCTTCAAGGCTAAACCGCAGTTACCAACGTTTGTTTGTCGATTGGTGACCATTCTTGTAATACCTAGCTGCCTTAGTGCTTCTAAAAGCACTTTAGCTAGCCTAGCTGTCCTTTTTAAATGTTTGGCAGTTCTTACAACTAGTCAGTGGCCCAAAAGTCTATGACAACTAGTCTTACCACTATACAATACCTTGTATTGTAAAACCCAATGCTAAGTTTTTGGAGAACAGATAGGCAGTCGCTTCATGTTCCTGGTTAGACTGAAAGCTGAGCCCAACTTGGGAAAAAGAAAAGAAAAGGCAGATGATAGTGTGACCTATAACCGTTTCTTTCTGTGGGTTGCATTCTACATTTAGGCCATGTTTTAATCATCATCTATAATGTTCCCACTGCTGGGAAACAGGTCTCCTCTCTGAGAGGGGAGATACTGCATGTTTTAATGTCGACTATGAACAGTTGAAGGTTCAAACGAGGAGTTTTTCTAAAGCCTGGTTTGAATCCTAGGTATTCAACGAGCCAGTGATATTCCTGGGCGTGGACGTGACGCACCCGCCGGCGGGCGACAACAAGAAGCCGTCCATCGCGGCCGTCGTGGGCTCCATGGACGCGCACCCCTCGCGGTACGCCGCCACCGTGCGCGTGCAGCAACACAGGTACGACTACATACAAACGACTACATATACTACACATATTGTAACCAATTTGACTGTTGTTTACGGCGCAATTTATGAATGCACACGGCACGGCTTGACTGTAATTGGGTGAGAAAATAAGCTTAAAACTCTGATCAATATTTTGTTTTTTTTTTTAGTCGAATTAAAAAACTATTTTTCTCCCCGAAAATCTTGCTATGATAATGTTTTGAGATTACAAGCGCGATGTAAACTCTTGAAGATTGTGTTTATTTCCAGTGGTGAGTGCACGTCTAAACTCCGCCGTGAATTCCAATTCTTGCGCGAATTACAGTTTTTGCATTTGTGCACTGCGTCCGATCCGATCCCGAGACAATACGGCCCGAACCGTTTATGAGGGTTTATCGTGCATTACATACTGATGATACTATTATAGCGATGTTGGTACGGATTCCTTTGTGTGTTTCATTGCATGTGTCACGTTTCGTAGCGTAGCTAAAAAGTCTACTGTGTAAGAGGTAACCTTCATTAAAGCATGCCCATCCCCACGGTTGTTATTTAGTAATAGCAGCGTCACCCTAACCAAAAAAAAACATGAAAAACAGTTGGGTATTTTCCGAGATTGTTCACTGAAACTTATGTGGCCTGCGCACTAGAGTTCGTACTAATAGTATTACTTCGGTCCTTGTTATCTCGGATTCGGATCAGACACAGTGCGCAAACGCACTTACGCTGTTTTTTTTATTTTTCCCTTTCGCTTCGCTCATCACACGTCCACTGCTCTCGTCAATGACAAGCGAGGGCAGGTGTGCGAGTTGCACCGACTCACCGTTAGGGTTTTATAAGTAAGTAGATGGGGCTGTCTTATGGAGTGTGCACACTGCAGATTTTTTATCGGCCGATAGTTTAGTTGGTTTACTGATATTCAGCTGCATCTAGTGACGCAGAAGGCAGACCCCAAATGACTTGGGTACAACCTAAGATTATGAATAGATTCCGTAGATCAGTGGATATGAGCATATAATATGGGAGTGCGCACATTATCCAATCTAAAATCGGTCGATAAAATAATCTTTAAGGCGTCCCGATTCCCTTTTGGCTAACCTGTCGCTCTTGTTCCAAAACACACTATGCATGGGCTAAGTCGCGTCAAGCGCAAGCGCCATGAATTTCAAAAATGAAAACTACAAACAATGCAATTGGCCGACCATGGTAAACAGTGTGTGCACTCGTTTTTAATTAAATTATATTTTTTAAGTCTTAGACTTAAGCCTGATAGCGACTTAACTATCGGCCGATAAAAGTCTGCAATGTGCGCACTCCCTGCGCGTACAGCCACAGGTGTAAATATGTTAGTATGGGCAGGTCCAACATAATATCTGACTTCACAAGTCATGTTATCCGCTGTCTAGAGGCCAGCTAATATTATGTGATCATCTGTGGAAATCATATACAAGTAGTGATGCAAATAATGACCTCAAAGCGAGTTATGATATCAAACTATCTGATGAAACACGCGACACAAAATATAGGATGCCGTATCGGCTTCATTTGTAGATCCTTGATGGTCTTTACGTGTTATAAACGCGAAAGTCTGACAATCACTCATACCAAACGGTATAGACTTACCCAGTTACTGTGTACTATTTATAGTACTGGTATTAAGCAACGTCCTTTTGGACAGGAATGCAAACCAAAAAATAGTTGGGCAATGGCACACAATATTGTACAGACAAGAGTTAATGCAGCCAACATAATATTATAATGGAGTAAGATATTACTGTGGACCTGATTGTAGTAATATATTTATGCACGACACTGTACCTCCATCTTATTAGTCAAGACCCTAACTTTAGATTGCGACTGTTCCCGAAATACACAATAACACAAGGGTACAGACGGCCAAAGAAATGTCCCGGATTCAATGAAACCTAGTTTGTTTTATTTTTGTGACTAAAAAGCTATTTTAATTTTTATCAATGAATCCTTCCCTTTTCATTTTTTAACAGCTTTATTAATGTTTTATGTTATCAGCAAGACACAATATTCAGTTTTGCTTTTATATGCAACCGAATATATGATGAAAATACAAATAAATATTTATGAAAGCAACTTGAGGAAAATTACTTTGTGATTTTAACTGATACATGTATGTCATAGGGGGCTACTTGTCTAATGACTTGTAGTACCCGAAGCGACGGGTACTCTCAGAAAATTAAGGTGAAAGCACCAAGGTAGCCCGAGAAATTAATTTTTCTTACGTTTTTTGCATTTTGTAAGGCAGTGTTAGGTTGTATATTGGTGATTAATTGCGATCATAAGAAATATAAAAATGTTAATTAAAAGATCTTAAACTTAACTGTCTAAAATAGTGCTTACATAAAAAAAATGTAGTATTTAGGGTCATAATAACTAGCAGATTTATTTATGATGTTACTGGTTATTATTCTGTACAAATCCATATTTAACAGTCAAAAAATCAATCACCAGCCTAAAATATGATAACCAGCAAATGCGAATAAAATAAGAATATTTTATTTTTCGGGCTACGTTAGCATGTTCCCTTTAATATTTCAAGCTGAACACAGAGCATTTAAATCACGAGTGATACTTGTATCACCGTGTGTATAATTGTAACGACGCCACGTTTCAGACAAGAGATAGTACATGAAATGAGCAGCATGGTGCAGGAGTTGTTGATAATGTTCTACAAGAGCACGGGCGGGTTCAAGCCGCACCGCATCATTATGTACCGCGACGGGATATCTGAGGGACAGTTCTTGCACGTGCTGCAGCATGAGCTCACCGCCGTCAGGGAAGCTTGCATCAAGGTCAGTGGACTTAACATTAAAGACTTAGATTTAAAATGTCCAGTTCCGTGTTCGAAACAAAACGAAACGTTTTAAGTGAAGCCACTTTTTTATAGTGTGTGAGTGAACGCCACGCACACATTTATAAGTTTCCCTTGGAGATGTTTACTTGTTTTACTTAGGAGTCGACCGACGCGGGACATTTGTTCTCCGTGTTTTTGACTTCAATTCTCAGTGGCCTACTATTAATCTGCACATTTTAAATCTAAGATTAACGATAAGTAACTCAATGAAACTACGGTGCTGAAATATCGAGTAACAGACATAATAACGTATTCTGAGACTACTTCTGAAATCCATCGCAATACTTGCTTTACCAAACTGATGTTTCTAGTTGGAGGCGGAGTACAAGCCGGGCATCACGTTCATCGTAGTTCAGAAGCGTCACCACACGCGTCTGTTCTGTGCCGACAAGAAGGAGCAGTCGGGCAAGTCTGGCAACATCCCGGCCGGCACCACCGTCGACCTCGGCATCACGCACCCCACTGAGTTTGACTTCTATCTCTGCAGTCATCAAGGAATACAGGTAAGCGTTATGCTTTTATATGTTCTCGTAGAGCTCTTGCTTTTTGAACCAGCGTATGATCAAATCATCGTAAAATTTTGTCACATATTGCGGTCCGATTACGGTCTCCACTTTCCCCCGAAAATCATAATATTGTTTGACGTATGAGTGACGCTGGTGGTGTGCAGGGCACGTCTCGACCTTCCCACTACCACGTGCTGTGGGACGACAACCACTTCGGCTCGGACGAGCTGCAGTGCCTGACGTACCAGCTGTGCCACACGTACGTGCGCTGCACGCGGTCCGTGTCCATCCCGGCGCCCGCCTACTACGCGCACCTCGTGGCCTTCCGCGCGCGCTACCACCTGGTGGAGAAGGAGCACGACTCGGGCGAGGGCAGCCACCAGTCGGCCTGCAGCGAGGACCGCACGCCCATCGCCATGGCGCGCGCCATCACCGTGCACGCCGTCACCAAGAAGGTCATGTACTTCGCCTAACCCGCGCCGCGCGCCCAGGGCGGCAGGCGGCGGTGACGTGACGGTGACGTGACGGAGACGTGGCTCGTCGGCAGGGAGCTGAACGTAATATTAATCTCGCGTGGCGAAACTGTTGGGGCTTCTATACTTTTAATTATCTCGGCACGGAGATCGGTCTGTTAACATGTTCGATGGTTATTCCCTTCTCCGGTTTCTGCGACAATTTCCCGGGGCACGGAATAACACTAGGATCTCCTTGTTTTTGAGATAGAACTCCGCCTATTTTCTGGTTGCTTACATCGATGTTAATGCCAACCATTTTCTATCAGGTTCTGTATAGCCCCACAAATGTTTCATAGTCTAATTTTATAAATGTTGTTATGCTTATTCGAAGATAGCTGTCCCAATATAAAAGACGCTTCATTTCTATGAAATTATGGTGATTCAAAAAATCGGTGACAATTCAACCAAATTAATAATCTAAATATAGTCCGAGGAAAGCAATAAATATTACCTCATGCATGCATGTATGTATGCCTCGACCTGTCTTGGATGTTGCCTCACTTCTAAGAAGCATTTGTAAGTTTCAGCATTAGCTTTTTAAATGAAATTAAAAAGTGCGATTAATTTAATAAGTGGATATTTTATCGTCATTTGAACTAGAAATGAATTGTTAGTGACAGTGACATTCAAAAAATATATTTTATAAAATATTTAAATAGGATCAATAAAGTGCTACCAAAAATGCCATTACAGAATGATGAGTAAGACAAACAGTGATTCTAAATGTTCATTAAATCTAGTAAGTTTACGTACGCAGTCTAGCCTTGAAGTAAATGCATTAAATTAGGTATAGAAAGTACCACAAATAGTATTTATTGCGCCAAGTAACACAACACAGATATCAAATATTTTTGCACTTACATGAGGATTGTTTGTGTTTTTGTGAACTCGAAAATATTCAAAATTTAGTTCTAATACGAACTAATTTTTTACTGTTCTTTATGTCTAACAAAATAAATTGATCGTGCGGCAGCGGATACCTGATAAAATATTGTTTTTTTTTTAATGAAATATTACTAACTTAGTCCCACTTTAATTTGTAACTTCTGCCACGTATGTGTTGCCGGGTCAAAATCATTGATAATCGTTTAGAGCCCGCGCTTTAACAAATATATCCTCACGAGATATTTTCATTACAATGGTAATATTTTTTAGATTGGGTGATTCTTCTCAAACATACTTATAGCCTACACACACTATAATATATTTTCTTCATTATATCTATTATAACACTTTATGTCTTTACAATTTCTACGTATCTCTTTTTTAACACACATACACAGCGCAGCCACATACATTATGTATATAAACACATAAACATAAATCAACCTTATTATCAGTGTAAAGAATGTTATTTTTATTTGTACATTTTAAGTTTATTAAAAAAGTAAGAGTTCTTTTTTATTATTTAGCTTTAAGTTTCAATGCAACTAAAAGTTGGGGAAAAGTATCGTCCTAACTTGAAGTTGGTGACAAATGTCTTTTTTTCTGTAATTAGTGTGAAAGTTAATAAACCTTTTTTTATTATATATTTTACTTGTGTTTCAATTAGGCGTGTGTCACACTTACATGAAATCATTTTATTTTCCAAACATTACACTCACAAGTTTGATTGTAACAAAATTATTGGGTGATCTGCAATAAACGAAACAATACCACTCTAATAATAAAGGTTCTTTTCTTGTGATGTTTTAAAAAAATGGTCATGGTTGGCAAAATATTTATTTTATTTAATAAAATACATAATATAATTGTTATTTACAATCTATAAAAAAAAAACATGTACCAAAAATGAGTAGATTCTTCTGGACAAATGACAAAAAGCTTTGTGTTACATAATTTGGTAGAAAAATGTTGAATAATTATGATTATTACTTTTAGTATTGCACGCAGTAAATATTCAGTATAAAACCATCTAGACAGATTGATGTAAAAAGCTAAAAATGTTTGCATTTTATTCTAATAAAACGGATGATAAATAGTAAAACCTTATAGCGTTTTATAACGTTGTTGCGTTGTGAATGAACTATCCATTTATTATGGCATATTACCCCTTTCTTCGTAACTTAAAGAATGCTCTCATTTCATATTTCAAGACAAAAATACGATGAAAATAAAATGACGAACATTCGACAGAAGCTACAAAATCCATATGAACAAATAAATAAAGGGGTAGGGAACACCACACACTAGTTCGGGGTTAAGATTTGAACAACAGCCCAATTCTGAACAGTTACTCGTAATACCCGTTTTATTTCATCAGTATTGTTTCAAAGTTCCAAATAATTTATGGCAACAATGTCATAATCTTAAAAAAAAAAACGTATTTATTTAAGTCTCGCCAGCTAAATTCATACATACACAGTATTATCCCACAATCTGAAACGAGTCTCCAATGTGGCTGCGTACTAATGTAAAATGAAATAATTTTAAAATGGGTAGATACCTAAATTACTTTGTGCTACGGTTATCAGACAAATTTGTGATATATAATTGGGTCTATATGTTTATAAGTCACATTCAGAGTAAAATAAAAATTCCCACGTTATAATTACAGTCATGGTATTCATTTTCTGTGCAGTCGTACAACTTTTAAGAAATTTATATTCCTCACAAAAGAATTATATTTCAAAGAATGCTTAGGTATTTGGCTTTATTTTTGCAACGATTACATGGATACCTATTTAGTTTATAGCCGCTGTTTCGCTCGTAGTATGGTCGGAAATTAATTCATGGGTGTCGTCATAATAAAATATGTCGTCTGTATTATTTAAAACCCATATAAACATATACTACATAGAAACATGTCATTTGACACTCGGGAATACTTTATATAGCTTGCTCTCTCCCCTTAATTTCATGTTATGAGCATCTTTTATTAACATCAGCTTAAACAGCGCTGGGGTCGATATGCGATCCCTGAGGTACTCCAGAAGTAGGGTTAAAAATAACGGTGGAAATATTCACTCATTCTTACAGCAGATTGTTGCTGTTAAAGTATGCCTCGTATAGGCGAACGTCCTTATGACACAGTATACTGCCTTTAAGTTTGTACAATAATTTTGTGGTTAACTGGATCAAACGCTAAATTCACCTCATAAACGCAGTGTGTTAAGTCAATAATAAAGATCGCAAAAGATGTTTCATATTTTTCGTATACACGGGTATTATAATTTATTTATAATTATTAATTTATCAAAATGTGATTGGGAGCCGTTTTTAGTGTTCACATGATTATGCCGTTAGTTATCTAATAAGGAAAACACACGGTCAGAATTGTTTTCAAACATCGTTGTCTATAAACATGTGTTAATATAACTGAACAATGTTTTTTTTTTAAATGATCGATAAATAGAAAACAATCCTCGGTAAAATTTATATAGGCTACTTGTTATAAACAGGGCTGGGCAAACTACATGACTGGCAAAAAGAATAAAATAATTAATAACTTTTTCTCATGTATTCCAATTATAAAAAAAATATACATTTTGTTAACCTGTGATTTCAATAAATGGAAAGTTAACTGTGAAACAAATGGCGGTGGCATAGGTAGTTTTCCACACATCATGTCTGATTAAGAATCATTTTATTCACATATTTCGTCAGATTGGGATCGCTATAAAGTTCTTATCTAGAGACTTCTAAATTAAAAAAGTGGATAACTTTTTTTGACAATTCCCTAATCATTTTTTGACAAGCTTTAAGTATTTGGGATAATACTAAAATAAAAAAAAGCATCCGGTATTTGAAATACCAGATGGTTTTTACGGTTGGCAAAAAATAGGCTTTAATATAAACGGAGTAAAAATAGTAATTAAAATATAATAATTTATGCGATGTTTTTTATGCCAAATAAAATTCATCTGTTGTAGTTCTTTAATATTCGCTTATCACATAAATAAATAAATGAGAATCAGTCGCCACCAAGACGGAATCCAAAAAACCAAGCCGAAAGTTGTGGACACCATACTCAACGCACTTGATTATCAAAAAAAGACAAAATAAATTCTATTGTATTAAATTTTGGGTTCCCACTTTTGGAGCAGCTGACGCTTATTTCTACTATATGGTTTATCTCCATAAAAATTTTCTTAACATTAATTCTCTTCATCTATTAAAATTAACTTTTGTTAAAATTCTCATTAACGTAGCTCTAAACCATAGGCAACTTCGAGCAGCCTATGTTAACATCTATAACTTCTTTTTTTGTTTACATTATCTTTGAATCGTGGTCCTTTTGGGACTTAGTACGCCTTTGGTAACTTTTTCAAACTGCAGGCAACTCTCTCTCTCAACAAAATTTAAATTACGCAGCAAAATCGAAGGTAGTTTTTAAGTTTTTGCCGAAGGGATTTGGCAATATATGTGTATTGTAAATATTCGATATTTTTCTTTAATAAATTCTTTTATTACTTATGCATTTATTTGCTAAAAAACATGATTTATGTGTTCATGATTAATAACTGTCTTATTTCGACAGTGGCACGAAATTAAAGATTGCAATGGCATTCGCGTAGCTGACACACTCTGCTTTTAGCAAAGTCACGACGTGTGAGTAGAACTCTGATGTGAGGTCACAGCATTTATAAGCCATCTTAAGTGTTGAGTGCAAATAAGCAGAATTTTTATACAAAGGAGCCGTCTATTTTAAAATATATGAAATGCGTTAGATATAGGGATCATTTTATCATTTGATTTCTATAAATGTCTTTGGTACGGTTTTAATGTTAAATATGAATTTGTTCTGTATGTATCACTTTTCTACTCATTACTTAGCTAGTCGGTTTATATTTAAGGGAACACTAAAGTCATGGGCATGCCAAAGGCTTTTCTGAGACTTTTGGTGAACTTTAATAGTTAGGTACTCCAAAGCTAAAATCATTTTTATCCAAAGACTGACCTTAGAAACGTATGCTTCTAGGGTCAATGCTAAGAATAAACAATAGTATTATTTACGATTTTCATTTCGTACATATTGAAAGAATAAAAATCGTACAGGGTGGCCCAAGCAAGATGCATCTTGTAAAATTTTGTTTCAAAATACATTTACTTTAAATTGGCTCACTTCTGATGACTTACAATTTTAATATTTTTAAGGATAAGTCGGACATGACAAAATAACAGTATGCCAAAATGTATTCATGAAGAAGGAGAATTTTTCTTAAGAAATTTCCGTGTATCTCTTAGAGACAGATTATAATGTGACAGCAAAAAAGATCACACGGTATTATTTGACTCGTGGATAGCAACTTTAGCTATTACCATACAACTTTTCGCCCAACTTTGTGCTAAAAATTTCTAACTTTTTTATTATTGTAGGATACAAATAGCTATAAATTGTGCACTTCCAATCAGATACATTTCTATGTATATTAATTAACTATGTTATTCGGATTGTTGAGTACCATTTTTCATCTTTATATAACGTGATTGTTTATAATGTGCTATATTAACCATGCATTTTATGTTACACTTAACAACATGTCTCTAAAATAAACGGTGTTCTATAGCTTTATTGTCATATTGATAAAACGACGCATGAGTTTTAAAAGGGAAGAAGGAAATTTTAATAATAGACTATCATTTTCTTACGAATTAAATACAGATATTTCAAGCCTGGTTTACATTTAGCGCAGTAGATAAGTGCAGTAGGTAAACAGGCGAGTCAACAACACCTATAAATTTTTGCCCCTCGCCACTGTACTTGTAGATGCCACTCGCTGCTGTTCTCGAACAATGTAAATCGAGCATTACTCCTGATTTCCGGGACTAAAAATGATCGAATTTCAAAAGTTAAGGAAATCTAGTGACCTGATTGGCTGTTGAGTCTAGACCAATCGCATCATTTGATTTGTTAGTTTAGATCAGTCGATCATTTTAATGCCAGAAACGCGTTAAACGTCTATTTAGCTCTGTTGCCAAAGAACATGGTTTCTCGAATACCTTAATCGGGCTAATTCATAATTTATTTTCTCAACACAATCAGATTCAATAAATAATTGAGAACGTACGTAATACAATAACTTGAATTCAGTCGTCTAATAGAAATAATTTTCATATTATGTAAATTATTGTGATACATGACTTAACGCTCCACAAGAATCAAAAAGCATATCCTCATAAGTTTCAAATTCTTGGTTGAGAACTAAATTATTTTTTTGAGAACCACATCAGCCGTCAATGTTGTTGTGGCCGATTTTCTGTTACAAATAAAACGTCCTTCATTAAATAATAATCAAAATACATATAACAGCTTTATAGAAGAAAATTGAGAAGATAAATGTTAATAGAATGTAAATGATCTAAGATTCTGAATTAAAGTGCACACAACACATAGCATTAGTAAGAGGTCCAACATACAAGTTAAAATAACGAGTGATAAAACAAACTTCATAATTAAATTAGAGATTTCAATAATCAATAATGTATTTTATTGGGAAACATTTGAGTATATTGACAAGATATACAGTTGTTATGCATTGTATTTCGGGTAACCTAGAGTAAACATTTTGTTGGTGGCAGGCAGGACTTTTTATTATCTTCGTATATTAGTGTAAGTAACCGAAAGTTTTAATTGTCGTTGGCATTAGGAGACTAACCTATTTAATAAGAACTCATGCCTTGAAGCACCGGTTTGCGTACCTAAACAAGGTGTAAACGGAATCATTCACGAAGCTTTCAACAAAGCATTCTGTTCATCAATGCACAAAAATGTATTACTGGGATGCGATTTTTTGTTGTGAATCGTATGTAGCGATTCAAAGTTTAACTTATAAAAGAAATACTTAAAAAATGCAAATAGATAGGAACTTCACCTAATAATATCTCAGTAATCAGTAAAAGACGATCTCGATACGATATAAAAATGTTGGAACATTTTGCTTCGTTATGGGACTTTTTACGCCTTTTAGTTATGTACGGTGCGTGATCAAAATGTTCTATTTACAATAATAATAGCAATTGCAAGTTAAATTCTTTAAAATTGAGACAAGATCGCCTATTTCCTAGGAAGCTTTATTTATAGTTTTACATCATGTTTTTTTATTATTGTTACTTAATGCGGCTGGAAATAAATTACAAATAAGTTTCTGTAGTCTACAATCCAATTTCTTTGTTAACGGCTTTAATGTAAGGCTCCATTAATAGTAAATCTATTGTAAGATTTATTTTGTAATAAGCTATATTATATTAATCTTATCATGAACATAAACAAGGGATGAGCACTATAAGGTCTAGTAAGTAAGAACTCGATAGAAATAAAACAATATTCTATTCTGTACTAAATTCGGGTCACATCCTTACTCCTAAATGTATGATGAGAAGTTGGCAAAGTATACAGGGTGAATTTTTCAACTGGGCGTGGATGGCTACTTTCGAAACTATGAGGAATATCGAAAAACGTTGAAAGGAGTCTCGAGGCCGATTTTGACGAAAACTAAAACTGCATCATTGGATTTTCGAAAAATCAAAAATCCTGGTCAGGAATCGAACCCGCTGATTTTGGAAAAAAAATCACACCCTGTATTATTACAGCGTTCGATAGTGTTGCTAATAAGGATCAAATTCTGGGAAGTAATCATATACGGCAAACTTAAGGAAATGGCTGATTTTTATGAAATTGCTATTTTTCCATGTTACTTTACGTCTACTGAGCCATAATTTATTCGAAATTATAAAATTTCATTGTTTTCAATGCCTCACTGGATTTCACGTTTCAACAATCCCACTGTACTTAGCAATACGAAATTATTGAGTTGAAGAAAAGGTAAATTATGTTTCAAATACAGTCTTTGCCTTGAAGATAAATCAGTTTTTTTGTAATTGTACGTTTTCCTTAAGTTTGCCGTATATGATTACTTCCCAGAATTTGATCCTTATTAGCAACACTATCGAACGCTGTAATAATACAGGGTGTGATTTTTTTTCCAAAATCAGCGGGTTCGATTCCTGACCAGGATTTTTGATTTTTCTAAAATCCAATGATGCAGTTTTAGTTTTCGTCAAAATCGGCCTCGAGACTCCTTTCAACGTTTTTCGATATTCCTCATAGTTTCGAAAGTAGCCATCCACGCCCAGTTGAAAAATTCACCCTGTATAATTGTGTACCTCCACAACACGATAAAAAGCTCAAATTTGGACGCTTTATTTATTACGACACATCTGTATTTTCTTTTGGTTCTCTCAGTTACCGACATCGCCAAACTTAAGTCAGTAAATTAATTATTCTTAAGAGGTTTGTATTAAAGTTTGTATGAATATTTCACTAAAAACTAAAGTGCACTGCCTGGGATCTGAACCCGATTCTCAAGACGATAAATCTTTGTAATTCATTTAACAAGGGCCACGAATTTAGTACACACTTGAGTATAATAAATAAATACATATTTTTTGCCATATGCACACATTCATGAAGCAATAACACAATGTACTCTTAGTGGCCTGCATTACTTGACTCTTCCTTTATTCTGCTGTATAAAATGGGTTATGTAATGATGGAAACAGACCTCCGTATCTGACGCCAAGTTTTATAATTGCACAGCACAATTAATTATTTTTCTGCTCAGGTTTAAAATTCTTAATTTTAAATCAGCATTGCCTTAGAAAACCATAAGACAAGCTCACTGTTTTCCATTGCAATATGGGAACAAAATAACAGTGGCAGCCCCGTCTGATTTAATACAAGCCCGTCTTGAGTTTAGTTAAATAAGGATCGATTCAATTTGTAGACTGGATCAGATTAGCTCAGTCTAAGTCTTATTAATTAGTTAAGTCAGTCAAATTTTTTACGTACGGCTCTATCTAATCCGATAACCTCACAAATCTAGGGCGGCTGAAAATTGTGTCACCAATGTAATAATAATCAAACGCTCACTTATATGTATATAATTCATAAATTATTACTTCTTGTATTTATCTAAGATACCATTTTTTATGCTCAAGGAGTTCACATACGGTCTACACATCTGTTTTTCCTTAAGTTCTGAGCCTAAAAAATAATTTTACAGTGATTTTACTGATGGCCCCACTTAATTTCTCACCGTATGTCGTATCTGTGTCACTGAATCATATCGATTTTTGATTAGATTGCACATACCTACGTCATCAAATACGTATTTATATGAAACTAGCTGTTGCCCGCGGCTTTGCTCCCCTACCCTTAGCCTGTAGCCGTCACTATGGTTACACCTATGTCTGTACCAAAATTCAACAAATTCGCTTCAGCTGTTTTGACGCTAAAACATACAAACTTTCGCATTTATAATGTATAATCGATGTATTTTGGATTTCTTTGTAAACAGTGAACATCCCAAGTGCAATTATAGCTTGGCGTCAGTATTTTATCTTTTTATCTGCCTTTATAAAGAATTTTGCACAAATCAAACAATATAATTTTCATTAGAACATAATATATATTTGTTGTAAGGATTAGATTTACGCGCGGACTTGTATGATTGAATCCATCGCTGCTATTCATATGGCACTAAGTGTATGAAGTCCGCAAAAATGCCGGGAGACTAGTATTGATAAATAGTTGTAATATTTAGAAAAGGTAAATAAATGATATCACTGATAACCATCATACTATACTTGAATCATCTGGCCAAGAAACAGTCACACTGTGTCTCATAATAATTACGTCAGCCCGCCCTTAATTATAAGATGTTTTACTTCTAAATCATTTTGCTTACCCGACTACATAATATTTTTATAAAGTCCACACTGTCTTGTTTGTTTTTATATCATTGTAGTTATTTAGTGGAAGTACGAACAAAGCGCTGTGTAGTGTAAAACAACTTATTGCTACGACTTTGTTCGTCCTTCTTTATTTTATTATTGACTTCACTATAAGCTTATGTGAGTAAGGAAAATTGTATTTGTTTGGAACATATCTAGTTGTTGATAGTTATTTTATTAATGGACCACGCTTTGTATTCACATTGACTTCAATAGCATATTTTAATCCTATGACTCCTTAAGTAGGGTTTTCATTTACATAGATGTTAAATAAAATAGATTCAAATTTCTTCGTGCAGGGTATACACGATTTCACGGTAATGGAACGTCGGATTGTATGTTAATATTTGTGAAGTAGCGCTCGATTTGCGTTATTTTTACTATAATTGTGTAATTAAATGTCCTCTACCCTAAATCAATGAATTTTATTTGTGATTATGGAACACCCCCCTGTTAATTTATCATCAATATTTACTATGGAATAAGATCTTCATATCTTAAGTAAAAAAAACACAAATATATCAATACATACATTTTATTTACCGTCTTTAGAGGTGTTGTAAATAGTTGATTTTTTATAAGTAAGGAAAGCTAAGCATTTTACA
This sequence comes from Agrotis ipsilon, assembly GCA_028554685.1. Classification (NCBI taxonomy): domain Eukaryota; kingdom Metazoa; phylum Arthropoda; class Insecta; order Lepidoptera; family Noctuidae; genus Agrotis; species Agrotis ipsilon. The sequence goes on from CM052955.1 coordinate 13,367,915, forward strand.
AAAATATCATTTTTATAGTAATAATGGACCTAACAGGCATCGGCAAGTTATTGTGTCTTACAACATTACACACTTATAGTCGGCGACAAAAGTCGATTAACACTGCTACTAAATTCACACAATATTATTCGATATGCTGTATTTCAGCATTTGATATAATAGCTTATGGTTAATTAATCTTACTTCTTGATTATAAAACAATATAGATTCAAAAACTGATATGCTAATCGTCTTTTGTCGCCACCTCTAATAAGGATTTACAAAATTGTTTTACATATAGAAATACTGAGTTGAAGCATTGAATACACAATTTCAAAATGTCTTTAATACCTTGTATAATAAATGTAATCAGTGATCATAGTATGGAATGCTTTTAAATAAGACACGATAAAAGGAACAAGAGACAGATAATGAAGCATATAACGAGCAGTCTCTTAAAATAAACGAACTGAAAGGACACCACGCCGCATTTTACAATTGGGGCGCACCCGATATAACGCACTCGTGATACAGAATGCTCAATGCTAAACCATCTTTACAGATATTGAAAGTCAAAGACAAACTACACTACACCAATATTGCATGTATTTGGGTTTTGCGATTTGCGAAATCAAACTTGCAAACAGTTCACAGTTCTGACAAGTGTCTTCAACCAATATCTAACTAAAAAGTTGAGGGAATACATTCCAATAACCATATGAACAAACATGTAGTATCACCGTCCAACACGAACATAAATATAGTGATACAAGCACACAATTTTAAATACTATCTAATAGCTCATATAAAATGGTGTTTTATATCAAATAAGGGGTGCATTACAAATGTATGCAATATTCCTCGTATGAAAATCGTTAGTGCCTTCAGAGGGCGATGTCTGGCCGTCCGCCACGTGTGTCTGTGGCGCGGGCGCGGCGTGGCTGCGGCGCGGCGACTAGGGCAGGGGCTTGTTCTCGGGGATGGTGGGCGAGGCGGCGCCGCTGGCTCCGCGGCTGGCGTCGCGCAGAGCTTCGTCAAAGCTCTGCGTTGAATTCGATCTAGAAGTCACTTTGCCCTGAAAAGTTACACGGATTACATTAATCTTCGGCCTGGTGAGTACTGCAATACCGTTTATAATAATTAATTAATTTTAGGGAGAGAACAACGGATTAAAGTTAAAAAGGGAGAAATTGTAAGAGAAAAATCATCTCACACAATGTGGTACTTTTCATAAATGGTGTACCTTTGTCTTTACTGACTTTGTTTTTACAAGTATAGATACAGTGTTGGTTATTCCTTCTATTCCTCTGAGTCAAAGATATGAATCATGTTTCTTGATAAGATATTTTCAATAGATAAGTGAAGTAACAATAAAAATCGTCACCTTAACATTTTCGTACGCCGTACCAACACGTTCTTCGATAGAGCGGAACGAATCAGAGTTTCGCATCTGACCAATCTTAGTCGACATTCCTGCAGTGATACCGCCGAGAATCGAAGTTGTCTTCTCCGCAGTCGATTTTATCACAGATTCAGTTTTTTGGTATCTATAAAAACAAGAATGTTGTTACAAAAAATTCTATCAAATCAATCGATTGAGCTCTATAATTGGAAACGTGTGTGGAAAAAACTGAACTGTCTGTTCTTTCGAGGTCTTAAATAATCAGAAAATAAGGTCGATTTTCGTGAGCATCACACGATCTTTGGCCATGATACTCGTAGCTTCCTTGTTTCTGCGGGGTGAAATTACAATTTAAAAGGGGTGTATTTTTTTTTTTTCATGGAAATACACTAAAAATGCCTGTGGCACCTACTTGCATATAATTTAAATACTGTAAAATATATTTTATTTAAAATATATTTTAAATGTATTTGCTACTAATTTTTCACCAAGTGTCACTATCTAATAGATAGCCATAGTACGTCTTTAGTTAATGAAAAGTGCAAGTATTTCGTATTTGCATGACAACCAGTAACAACTATACAAACACGTGTGTCAGTGACTATGTAAACAAAATACTGTGTACTCTCCATTTCGAGATCGAATCGAACGGCCAATGTAGTTACTAAATATAAACTAAGTACGGTAGCAAAAATAGTAGAAATACAGCATTAAAAATGTAAGTAAGTTTGTAATACAAGACTTGGTCTCTGCATATCATCAGGCTCAATAATAAACTAGTTAAATTAATATTATGTTTTGTATCTCAGTGGGGCTATCAATTTACTAAAACAATAACTTATTAATGATAGTTAAATGGTATCAGTAATAAGCGGATGGAGGTTAATATCACAAAACAATAATTTCTTAATTACAAATTATGCAGACCCAATAAAACTTCTGTAAGTAATAAATAAAGTTAACAATTTTCTTTCGGGTTAGAACTGAAGGAAGGATATATATAATAAAGCGGCTAATAAAATGTAAGCCTACTTAAAATAAAATAATAGTAAACTATGTGAAAGCCATGCATTAGTTTCATCAACAGTTTAGTTCTGTTAATTATTAAACTCACTTCCACTCAAGTGCGGAATAGTGCTATTAAGGTTGAAATTGTCAACTTTACTTACATTGGTGCTTCAGTCACAGCCTGTGTAAGCGCAGCCACGCGTGTTTCTATAGTTTGATAGCTGTCGTACAACAAATCAAACGTAAAATAAGATACTACTGAATAAATCGCCACCAACTTAGGCTTAAGCAAACTTAAAAAGTGAAGCCACACACCACTACCAAGACAAAAAAAAAATGATTTTGTTCTAACCCTACAGAAAAAAAGCCTTAAACTGATTTGAATGTACGAAAGTTGTGCAAAATAAATAAATCATAAGCGGTACTCACACTTGGCTTTCTTTAACATTTTTTAAACCCTGGTTAACATCTTCGGTAATCTCCTTCCAAACAGTTATGCCAAGTTTTCGTTTTAATTCGGAGCTTTGACGGATCTGAAACAAAAGGATGATACTCAAAACAAGTTTTGGTCAGTTTATTTAAGCGGTAGCAAAATAACCCCATTCGACTGCCAAGGAGTGAAGAAGAATCGGGATCTTTCTACTGAAAAATCACGCTCTAAAAAGTATGCAAAAAGGTAATATTCGAATCTGAAATTGTTATGGAGAAATTATTCAATATTTATCGTCTATTAAATAGTCGTGGTCATAATGCCTCTACGGCCTTATTTTTATAATCGCTTACTGCAGTGAATGTATTGTTTAGCTATGGTAAATGACATAATCACTTAAACATAAAGCAAAATCGAATTTAGAATCTCCTTCTTTTTTCGAAGTCGGGTCATAAATACCTAATCACGCATGATGTAGGTACTTTGTACAATATTGAATTTATCATCACGCCTGTAATTCCCGAAGGTTCAGGCAGTAGAGACGTACTTAATGGTACACATTACTTTACCTATTCTATGGAACAATAATATGGTTCGAGGTGTCCCTTATTAGAGGAGGAGGTGTCCTTATAGGGTGCGAGCCTATTGCCATCAACCAGGTACAATTCTTGTCTCCACATCTACTACAGAGAAATTCGTATGGAATAAACCTAGTAACACTGATAACCGAACTGGAAATCGAACCCAGGACATCAGCATGCTCAAAATGATCATTTTATTTTAGATGATTTGTAATTTAAGTTTCTTATACCTAATTTTTACATCCTGTTTTTATTTTATGTTGTTGTTCTGACCTGTGTGAGTCCAATAAAACTTTTTCTTTCTTTTCTTTCTCAATGCGTTGAGTTGCGCTTGCAACCACAGTATCAATGAGGCTAGTAATACCAAGTAATTATCATTAATCGCAGTAAAAGTGTGTTGGCAGACCAACAACGATAAGCATAGACAATACTTAGTTATTTCTATGCAATTCCAGTTGTTTGTTGCTCTATTAGTAGACGACTAAAGAATAGTAAAATATACTATGCAGTCCTGATGGCCCAGACGTTAACACCTCTCTTCTCATACACGAGGGAGATTAAATCCAGGCAGGTGCCAATGTCTTTAACATCACTCGCATGGATGAACGAAAACCTTCGTGAGTGAACCTGCAGATCTAAAACCACGAGTTTACCAATGTTTCAGACAGAATTGCGATAAAATTCGCAAAACGGAATATTCGGAGCAATAGAGTAGATAATTGACAATTTGCAATATTTCAAAAGAAGAACATTGCTAAAGTAGCCGTTTCAGACAAAAAATCAATACAATTTTGAAATCGACAACTCATCTTGAGCAAACTTGGCGATCAATGCTCATGCATTCCGTGTAAAAAGGTATTTGCGAGACCAATAGCATGCTGGCAATATGTATCATACCTTGCTTTGCAAAACAGTGCGCAGTGTAGCGATCTCATCTTCAACACGTGCAAGTTCACGACTCCACTCCGCGCGGAGCTGCTCGGCCTGTTCGGGCGTAAGCCCCGCCAGCTCATCGGGTGTGTTCACGTCTCCAGCCGCGCCGGCGCCGGCCATCGCTTCTTCAGCTAGAGATAAAAGGTACACAGTTTAGAAGCATACACATATGTACAACTTTAGTTTTGCTTATACCAGAAACCTCTTAGGGGGTCATGGTCCGGGGTCGCAGGTAACCGTGACCCCGTGAAGGTAGAGCTATTGAAGGATCACCGTGGATTTTAGTCAGTAAGTCCCCCCTGGGTGGAAGATTTGATGGTTTTACCACGATAAAAAAGGACCCCACTGTATTCATGATTTTGATCAACTTTTACTATGGGAACAACTACGAAATGCAGGAAACTGCTGATTTTTGTTGCAGTTTCAGGAGATATCTGGTAAAAAAAACTAAGGTTGGCTGTTTAAGGTTTTGTTCAGGTCAAAGAAGGCACGGAACTCAACGTCGGTCGGTGAACATCATCACGATAGATAGGGGATCCAGATAGGGGATTCTGAGGTAGCTTTGGCGTGCCCATCACAGGCTTCATCAAATATGCTCGTTGCATGTTTCCGAAAACTTGATGCTGTCGAAGATTATGCCAAACAAAATCGTCAATCATTCCTATTGATCCTATATTCCTGAAACTACATAAAGTTGTCAGGTGTTCAGAGCTAAATATACGGTACTTTTAATCCCGAAAAAAAGTAGTGTTCTCGAGAAAACCAATAATAACGTTCATAGGCTGAGCGATTTGACTGCTGCGCTGTGTGTCGCGGGTTCGATTCCCGCATAAAGTGTATGCGTGTAAATAACGCAACTAATATTGTTGAATACCTGTTTTAAATAAATATTATAATTATGTTAACAGGAAGCAGGAAGTTTGGATCGTACTTGTAAGTACGATCCAAACTTATTGTCAAATCCTAAATTAAAGCGAGCGAAGCCGCAGGCAAAATTTATGATTTCATAGAATGATTTATTATTCATTCATTTTTTTTCATTAAATAATGAAAAACAGGGGATTATTATCCACTGTCTAAAATATTAACACAAAAAGTAGTGCTTCATAAGAAGTTTCTCGCTGTCTTATATGGATTCCGATTACCCATACTGTCCCAGTTAAAATAAACTCTGTTTATGTAGGTACGCTGATAAGATAACTGAAACTTCGCTAATCGCATACGACTCGTTCGATCACGGATATTTTACACAAAAGTAATAAAAAACTTCATAGATTTTGCCAAAATATGGAACATTCTAAGAACAAACAAAAAACTCAAAGCATTTATTTCAATTTGATCTTTATACACCTTTACCTTAGAACACCTTTACCGGTACCTTTGAACTTTTCGATCGAATCGATATCGAAGCTGACAAACAGTTCTAAATAAATATCTTAAGTGATAAAAACTATTACTTTTAAGGGTCAGTATTAGCAGATAGTGTTATGGCATTTCCATAAGTTTATGTATAAAACTTAAAACAATAGCCACGAAAAAAAAGGTCTGGGTAGCGTAAGAGTTCCCCCAGGGTCTACAAATATCGGATCGAGGATAAACCGGGCTGGAATTGTTAAAAAAAATATTGAAAATCACTAAAAACGCGCAAAAAGCACTGCCGTATTTCCATAACTTTGGCGTAAATAAGCAGAAAACTAATTAATATTATACATAAATAAAGAGAACAAAGACCAATGAACTGTCTGCATGTTTCTGTTTTTCAAAACATTGTATAGTTTTCGCGTAAAAAATTCGGAAAGTAACTGAATTTTTAGGCCAAAAATCTCCATACATTTTAGTATGGCGGAATATTTTATCCGGACTAGGTTCGAGATCGTATTGCAGAGCTCAGTCGTCCTCAGGATTTCAAGGTGAGAGCACGTCGCTTTTTTTTTTGCGTTCGCCAAAAAATTACGCGGCTAAGTGGCGTGTACATACACAAGACACCCCGCACAGTGGTTAGAAATCAGGAATTGAAAATAAATAATTGTAATTTATCAGTCAATAGTTTTAGTCGTAGTTTTTATATTATACTTTTTTTCAAAAAAATCAAAGTTTTCATCATGGATGTCGTTTTCATGGTTTTCGAGGATGCTAAAGCCGATAGTGAAGTCAAAATCAAAATCCAAGATGGCGGCTGCGATAATTTTCGAATTGTTCATCATGGGAGTCGTTTTCATGGTTTTCGAGGTTGCTAAAGCCGATAGTGAGGTCAAAATCAAAATCCAAGATGGCGGCTGCAAAAAATTCAAAGTTTTCATCATGGATGTCGTTTTCATGGTTTTCGAGGATGCTAAAGCCGATAGTGAGGTCAAAATCAAAATCCAAGATGGCGGCTGCGATAATTTTCGAATTGTTCATCATGGGAGTCGTTTTCATGGTTTTCGAGGATGCTAAAGCCGATAGTGAGGTCAAAATCAAAATCCAAGATGGCGGCTGCAAAAAATTCAAAGTTTTCATCATGGATGTCGTTTTCATGGTTTTTGAGGGTGCTAAAGCCGATAGTGAGTTCAAAATCAAAATCCAAGATGGCGACTGCAACAAATTCAAAGTTTTCATCATGGGAGTCGTTTTCATGGTTTTCGAGGATGCTAAAGCCGATAGTGAGGTCAAAATCAAAATCCAAGATGGCGGCTGCAAAAAATTCAAAGTTTTCATCATGGGAGTCGTTTTCATGGTTTTCGAGTATGCTAAAGCCGATAGTGAGGTCAAAATCAAAATCCAAGATGGCGACTGCAACAAATTCAAAGTTTTCATCATGGGAGTCGTTTTCATGGTTTTCGAGGTTGCTAAAGCCGATAGTGAGGTCAAAATCAAAATCCAAGATGGCGGCTGCGATAATTTTCAAATTGTTCATCATGGGAGTCGTTTTCATGGTTTTCGAGGATGCTAAAGCCGATAGTGAGGTCAAAATCAAAATCCAAGATGGCGGCTGCAAAAAATTCAAAGTTTTCATCATGGGAGTCGTTTTCATGGTTTTCGAGGATGCTAAAGCCGATAGTGAGGTCAAAATCAAAATCCAAGATGGCGACTGCAACAAATTCAAAGTTTTCATCATGGGAGTCGTTTTCATGGTTTTCGAGGTTGCTAAAGCCGATAGTGAGGTCAAAATCAAAATCCAAGATGGCGGCTGCAAAAAATTCAAAGTTTTCATCATGGATGTCGTTTTCATGGTTTTTGAGGGTGCTAAAGCCGATAGTGAGGTCAAAATCAAAATCCAAGATGGCGGCTGCGATAAATTTCGAATTGTTCATCATGGGAGTCGTTTTCATGGTTTTTGAGGATGCTAAAGCCGATTATTAGGTCAAAATTAAAATCCAAGATGGCAGCTGCGATCATTTTCGAATGTGCAGGCATGATAGGCTAGGCATAAAAGAGAAAAATTCATATTATTAAGAATTTTCTCAAGAAATCATTACTCTTAGTTCAGTCACAACCCGCTATTTTTACGTTATAGCTTAAGGCTTATTTAACGTGTTGCTAAACCCGCACGGTGATAGTATTAATACAAGCGTTATAAGTTTAAGTAGCTATTAGCCGCAAAGAAGATAAGTTAACCCACACTAATATTTTAAATGCGAAAGTAACTCTGTCTGTCTGTCTCGCTTTCCTGCTAAAACTACTGAACCAATTTAAATGAAATTTGGTACAAAGATAGTTCAGAGCCTGAGAAAGGACATAGGTTACTTTTATAGCGGAAAGGTTGTATGAAAGTATTTTCATTTTAAGGCTAGAATAATGACACTATAACGTACATAGCAATGACGTCTTAGCAAGAGTTGATCAACCTGATAAGCACTCTCTGTTGACGTATAAAATTGAAGATCTGGAACACCTCATGTGAAACTCCAAGAGCCCAGCTACACTATAGCATATACAGTAATGACGTCTTAGCAAGAGTTGTTCAGCCTGATGAGCACTCTCTGTTACTGCTACACTATAAAATATAAAGGAACGACTTCTTAGCAACAGAACTTACAATAATGAAAGATCTGGAACGTCTCGAATCTCTCACTTGACGTTCGAAGGTTGTCGAAATACGTGACGTCTGTGTTTTTAAAGGCGAATGAAAAAAAAAAGTGACGTCTATGCCCTCATAAAATATTTATGTTATTTCTTTTAAAATTACATAAAAGAAGACAGGAAAACCCGTAAAAGGTTGAAAGAAAGAAAGAAAGAAAGAAAAAACATTTATTTGGCGCAAAAGAGACCACGATTCACACAACACTTAAAATAAAAATAAACACAAAAAAAAAAGAAAGGACTTACATCTAAAACAAGATAAAAATTAAACAAAGAATTGTTGTGTGTCTCACGGCTGCGCCAAAAAGGCCCAGTTCAGCAAAATGTCGAGCAACTAGTGCTCGACGCTGGTTTTCAACTGGACCTGAAAGTGTAAGTATCGCTATATTCATGGTTTGCGAGTAAATGTTTGTATGTAGTCCCGGGTTCCCTATTGGAAATCGAATGTCGTATGATCGAATAACAATTGCTCGAAAACGATAGATCGATAGATTATGAAATCGATGAATTGTTAGCTCATTGGTATTTTCAAATTCAAGGCCAGTTACATATAACAAAAGAAGACTTCTGCATGCTTGGTATTTGGTTTGGTGAAGCTATACCGATGAAAGTTTACGTGATTCAGCGTGATGACGAATTTTGGAAGACAAAAATGGAGACTAAATTGATAAGATTTTATACTGACTGTTTGCTCCCAGAATTGGTCGACCCTCGGCATTCTCGGTGCATGCCGATTCGAGATCCGCCGTATATCATGAAAGCAATGAAAGAGAAGAAAGCAAGGACGCAAAGCGCTTCGAAAGTGCGACCGAGTACAAGCAGAGAATAAATGGTTAGTTAGGTCAATATTGTTATTTTTTTTATAAAAAAAACGTTGCCCCCACACTAGGAATTTCTCCTGTGTCGTGGGTACGTTTACAAACATTTAAACTCACAAATACAAACTGCCAGACCCGGAACAACTACCTGTTGGTCATTCGAATATTTGTTCCGTGCGGGAATCGAACCTGTGACACACAGCGCAGCAGTCAAAGACATTAAACTATATACGAGCAATAGACGGGACATCACGAAGAAAGTTGTGATCCAAATTTTTTTACCAATAGGTAAAAATTCGAGCAGTCCAGTTCGAGACTGCCGCTCGAGCTGACCGCCTGACAGGTCGTGTGACCGTGCGTCAAAATGTAAACTTCGATAGACGATTATAAGAAAATATAGCCTAGTTTCGCTTTGCGTAACTGCAAATCAAGATATGGGAAAACAAGTGGACTTGAAATCAATTTTATAGCGGCCTGGTCGTAGCGGTGTTTGTGTGTAAAAAAATAAAGATATTACTGTTATTATTCCTGAAAGTGATTTTTTTACATGTACATTTTTGTTTAATATTACTTGGTCTGATAATTAAAAAAAACTACTACACTCTTTTGTTTAACTTTGAATATGTAAGTTAAATATTTACATAAGTATACTTTACTGACATATACTTTCAAAAAAAAAGCTTGGGTCAGTACTAGGGCCTGCAGAACCGGTACTTTTTAAAGACCCGGTACCGGATGTTCGGTACCGGAGTTGGAACCGGGATTTCCCGGGAATTTCGGTATTTTCGGTACTCACGTACAAATCGCTATTAACATATTGTATGAAAGGCACGAGTGTGTGCACACTACATATAATTATCTAAATCGGTTGAATAATGTCCTCATTACAAAAGTGTGTTTATTCGTAAATCTATAATTGACAATAATCATCAGTACACAATCTCAAGGAACCTTTAAATCCTTTTTATATCTTATAATGAAAATATATCAAATAGAACTTAAATTCCTAGTCTATTTTGAATTAGAAAGAAGCCTATCTTTGTCACGTGATTGCTTTGTTTTTTCCTCTATACAACTTTTACGTCACTTAATCACTTTGTTCCTTCCACTATAAATAAATATCATTAAGCAAACAGCAAAACAAAACTAGGTATAATGCTTTATCGAAGTGAAAAAAATATAAAATTCAATAAAATTTGAATGTAGAAAACGCGATTTAAACAAACATAATATAAAAACAAACATAATTATAAATTAACCATTTGAAGAGCAGAATAGCTCGTTGTATAGCTTGACTTGGTTGAATAGCTCGTCGTAGCTATTCATTGATTGTTTCTTTGGCGCCGCCTCAAAAGTTATTTTTTGCTTTTCAGTTCGATATTTCGTCGATTTGTTTTTTTTTTTTAAAAGGACTTATTACAGATCAATTTGCCAAATAATTATAAAACACACAAAATTTAAGCATAATAAAAGTTATTGTCTTTCAAGTAGATTTTTGATTAATTTCATCAATTTTTTTTTAATAAAATTCTCATTATTATCAATTAAAAATGTTTTATGTTAGTAATACTGTTAAAAAATAGTTAATTGGTTATGATTTGTTGCTTCATATTGAAAAAATAAGGAAAATAAAAAAGTACCGAAAGTATCGAAAGTACCGGGACTACGGGATGAAGAACCGGTACCGGAAGGTTTAAAAAATTCCCGGGATTTCCCGGTATTTTCGGTACCGGGATTTCCCGGTTGCAGGCCCTAGTCAGTACTAGGAAACAGTTTTATGGCATTGTCAGAAGTTTATATATTTTGATTTTGACCTCATTATCGACTTTAGCACCCTCAAAAACCATGAAAACGACATCCATGATGAAAACTTTGAATTTTTTGCAGCCGCCATCTTGGATTTTGATTTTGACCTCACTATCGGCTTTAGCACCCTCAAAAACCATGAAAACGTCTCCCATGATGAAAACTTTGAATTTGTTGCAGTCGCCATCTTGGATTTTGATTTTGACCTCAGTATTGGCTTTAGCATCCTCGAAAACCATGAAAACGACTCCCATGATGAACAATTCGAAAATTATCGCAGCCGCCATCTTGGATTTTGATTTTGACCTCACTATCGGCTTTAGCACCCTCAAAAACCATGAAAACGACATCCATGATGAAAACTTTGAATTTTTTGCAGCCGCCATCTTGGATTTTGATTTTGACCTCACTATCGGCTTTAGCATCCTCGAAAACCATGAAAACGACTCCCATGATGAACAATTCGAAAATTATCGCAGCCGCCATCTTGGATTTTGATTTTGACTTCACTATCGGCTTTAGCATCCTCGAAAACCATGAAAACGACTCCCATGATGAACAATTCGAAAATTATCGCAGACGCCATCTTGGATTTTGATTTTGACCTCACTATCGGCTTTAGCATCCTCGAAAACCATGATAACGACTCCCATGATGAACAATTCGAAAACTATCGCAGCCGCCATCTTGGATTTTGATTTTGACCTCACTATCGGCTTTAGCACCCTCAAAAACCATAAAAACGACTCCCATGATGAACAATTCGAAAATTATCGTAGCCGCCATCTTGGATTTTGATTTTGACCTCACTATCTGCTTTAGCACCCTCAAAAACCATGAAAACGACATCCATGATGAAAACTTTGAATTTTTTGCAGCCGGCATCTTGGATTTTGATTTTGACCTCACTATCGGCTTTAGCATCCTCGAAAACCATGAAAACGACTCCCATGATGAACAATTCGAAATTTATCGCAGCCGCCATCTTGGATTTTGATTTTGACCTCACTATCTGCTTTAGCACCCTCAAAAACCATGAAAACGACATCCATGATGAAAACTTTGAATTTTTTGCAGCCGCCATCTTGGATTTTGATTTTGACCTCACTATCGGCTTTAGCATCCTCGAAAACCATGAAAACGACTCCCATGATGAACAATTTGAAAATTATCGCAGCCGCCATCTTGGATTTTGATTTTGACCTCACTATCGGCTTTAGCAACCTCGAAAACCATGAAAACGACTCCCATGATGAAAACTTTGAATTTGTTGCAGTCGCCATCTTGGATTTTGATTTTGACCTCACTATCGGCTTTAGCATACTCGAAAACCATGAAAACGACTCCCATGATGAAAACTTTGAATTTTTTGCAGCCGCCATCTTGGATTTTGATTTTGACCTCACTATCGGCTTTAGCATCCTCGAAAACCATGAAAACGACTCCCATGATGAAAACTTTGAATTTGTTGCAGTCGCCATCTTGGATTTTGATTTTGACCTCACTATCGGCTTTAGCACCCTCAAAAACCATGAAAACGACATCCATGATGAAAACTTTGAATTTTTTGCAGCCGCCATCTTGGATTTTGATTTTGACCTCACTATCGGCTTTAGCAACCTCGAAAACCATGAAAACGACTCCCATGATGAACAATTCGAAAATTATCGCAGCCGCCATCTTGGATTTTGATTTTGACCTCACTATCGGCTTCAGCATCCTCAAAAACCATGAAAACGACATCCATGATGAAAACTTTGGATTTTTTGCAGCCGCCATCTTGGATTTTGATTTTGACCTCACTATCGGCTTTAGCACCCTCAAAAACCATGAAAACGACTCCCATGATGAAAACTTTGAATTTTTTGCAGCCGCCATCTTGGATTTTGATTTTGACCTCACTATCGGCTTTAGCATCCTCGAAAACCATGAAAACGACTCCCATGATGAAAACTTTGAATTTGTTGCAGTCGCCATCTTGGATTTTGATTTTGACCTCACTATCGGCTTTAGCACCCTCAAAAACCATGAAAACGACATCCATGATGAAAACTTTGAATTTTTTGCAGCCGCCATCTTGGATTTTGATTTTGACCTCACTATCGGCTTTAGCAACCTCGAAAACCATGAAAACGACTCCCATGATGAACAATTCGAAAATTATCGCAGCCGCCATCTTGGATTTTGATTTTGACCTCACTATCGGCTTCAGCATCCTCAAAAACCATGAAAACGACATCCATGATGAAAACTTTGAATTTTTTGCAGCCGCCATCTTGGATTTTGATTTTGACCTCACTATCGGCTTTAGCACCCTCAAAAACCATGAAAACGACTCCCATGATGAACAATTCGAAAATTATCGCCGCCAACATCTTGGATTTTGATTTTGACCTGACTACCGGCTACAAAAACTATCCATCACAAAAAGATTTTTTCAATTCCAAACCAAACAAAACAAACTTTTCAGTTTAGATAAAAATATGTAGTATATTTCAAAATATTATTGTGGTACGCGCTTACTGCCGCTCGAACACTCTATGCGATCATAGATGTGTGTGTGAGTGGGGCGACCGCGTCTATCGCTGTGTGAGTAGCGCTTCAATACCTATTTCTCTCTCGCGCCCGCCGCGAAGAAGGGCCTTAAGAACAATAAAATACGATTCAAACTGCAAAGTAAGATTCATAATGCGGTCTGTATAATAATGATCGGTGTTCGGTAGAGGGAAAGCAAAGTTATGTAATACAATAATATAAGGAAAATAATATTGCTCACATACATACGTACGAAGCACATGCGCGTTATCCGACACAAAGGCGTACCCAGGCGCACTTTACATTCTAATTTGCGAAATTGATTTAACTGTTTCCTAGTATAGCTTTTTTTTTTTTTATTTAACCCAATAGCCTTCATCAAAACGATTGCAAAAGTAATTCTTTGACAGCTCAGATTGTTGACTATTAGTGTTAGTAGGTCTACATATAAGTAGAGATATGGCCGATAGTCGTCAATATCGAAGTAGGTAGTCGGCTATAATTTGCAGTCGCTAAACAGTCGGCGACTATTCGGCCAAAAGCGCCTGACACAGTGACACGGCTAGGGAATGACATTAATAGGTATAATTAGTGCTAATAATTATAATTCTCACCAGACTTAGTTTATAAAAAAATGCTTTAAATAATGAACAAGTATCTACCGGCAAGTAAGTTTTGTCTTTGGTTTTGTTGTCAAGATCGCCCAACTGTATAAAAAATAAAGTTTGGCCCATCTTCAAAACAGGTTGAACACCCTCGCTTTGGAAGCTTTCCTTCCATATAATACTTGTGATTCTTAAAGCTAGCTATTAGCTAACCTTAATACACGTTCTAAGCGAGGTTAATAAAATCAAGATCAATCCATGAATGATTCTGACTTTGATGCCTCGTACTTCGAAAACTTGCAGGTACTAACTATCGATTACTCTAGATTAAATGCCTGGCCGCATCTTAGACTTAGAAACAGCATTAGCAGAAGTTAGGCAGGTCATATTTTATACAAAATATTTCGAAGCTTTTTGAATTTCTGTGACCGCTCAACAGGATTCGGAGAAGAAAGCCATTAACATTGCCAACAGCCCCTAACTCCACTCAAAATTATGATCTGCTGGGCCTCTGCGTGCCCGCCAAGGTCACAATCAGCCCATGTCTAGCCTAGATACAGCCAGTATATGGATATACACCCAGTATATGGATTATTTTAAGTTCGGCATTGGCATATCGTCCATCCCGTATTACGTCGTGTCCTGTAGAGATATTATTACATTTGTTGATAAAAAACTGGTTTAAAATATAGCACCCGTCACAATAAGTATTTCCTTTAGCTTATCCTAAATAGATAGGAAACATTTGATCAATACAATGTCAAACAAAGTGCTACTGGTATTAATGAGAACCTACGAGTCTAACGAGTCTTTTATCTAACTGTTTATCACATTATAGTGCGCCTGCGCAAATAAACATTCTATGTTAATATTAACTAGTCGAAATTTAGAGAGTAGGAAGAAATTTTAGTGGTGGATATATTAGAAATTATAACGGTGTGTCATGGTTAACACTTTTAAGAGCCGCTGACATGCCCCCTTGCGTTTTTGTAAACTATTTCTCAGGTATCGCAAGAGCATGATGTTTTCAACGTTATTTTCAAATTACAAATGAAGACAATAAACAGAAGACTTGAGAGAAGCCATGGAAAAACTGTAAACGAAGAACGGCTTAGCTTAGTATTTCGTGTTCGGGCATCTACTCCTAAATGTCAGTACAGACATAATTTTATGAATGAAACGCATTTGAAATTCAGTGTAGTTCCCTAACAGAAATCTTTAAGCATAATTTTACTAATCACACACGTATGCTTTTTACTTGGGTGCCTAGACACGGATTGTAGTAGTAGTACTTAAGTATTGCTAATGTTGCTGTTGGTTGTGATACGTAGGTACTAGGTTTAACTCAAAAATAAACACATTATCTAGTACCAAACACTGCTTCACTTATAAAATCTTCATAGCTTCATGTTTCACTACTCACTTGAATGTAACTTTCAAGTCAGTGGTTTATGTTTGTGTAATAGGTATAATAATAAAAAGCTATTCTTAATTTCTGTGATAAGTAAGTACACCTTTTTAACTAACCTCCAACTGCAATCCCTAAGAACTTCTTGTAGTTTGTGTGACTGGACATCTTGGCAAGATAAGGCTTTGATAAATCTTGAAAAGTAACTCGTACTTCTCGTATTTTTTTTCTAAATATTCTAAGACGGCGACGTCGATTGTCCACGTAAAATTCAGTTTCAATACAGAGAGCGGAATCAGCGAGGTCAGGCAGCATGCGCCAGTCAGCATCAGGGTCGTTTTGCGGCCAGCTCGGCTCTTCTAGTTCATCCAGTTCATCCACAGCTACGTCGAAACTCGGTGTGGAGTCGTCGTCCGGTGGCACGAAGTAAGGATCCTCCATGTATTCCAAGCTCGTCGGCTCCAGGCCGATGCTCGGCGTTCCATCACTTGCCATTCTATCTGCCTCGTCTTCCGCGGCAATTAAGCATATTTTGTATCTATTTGATCATATAATTCTAGCAATTGTCCATATGTTACACGCGGTAAAACATGTGTCTTGGAATGGAGATCACTTATTTGTATACGTAACTCTACATTATAAATACGTAAATAGTTATTGTCACTTTACAAACATTTTGTTTTTCGCAAAATTCACGATCGACTGGAGAAACATGAGTGCGTGCACCGACGGCGCGCAATGATGTCAGTTTCTTCCGCCACGTCGAGCCCCACCAAACGAGCCAGCTTGCGTTCGTTTCGCGCCGCTGCCTGATTGCTCGTGTTCGCCACTTTCACCAACAACGCGAGCTCCGATCTCGGTGCTGTATAAATTACAGTTTTGACCTCCCAAAATTTTCGCAGATTTGCAATATTAGCATTGCAGTTTATTTAATTCCAAAAGGTTCACATTGATTTTTAAAACACGGTGATCAGTGAATCACACAAGGTCTTTGACCAAGCAACAAGTTTCAAAGAGCTAACAAAACAACAAAACCATAGATTTAGCTCACCTTGTGCCGCTAAAGTTTATTGACAGTGCCGCAGGCGAACGAGCGAGAGGCGCGCGGTGCGGGCGCTGGGCCACGGTAGAGTTGCGTCATTGGTTACTTGATGAAATACTCTAAAAAGTGTGCAGTTTGCACGACAGATGACTCATAAAAGTGGTACGACCACTTCAATAATTGGATGAAGTTTTTATCGCTAGCAAAGGTTTTTTACCAAGGTGTCTCAACATGTCTACATATCTACCTACTTCTAAAAGCTTGATGAAACTATGCACCGGTGGCAGTGGTTAGAAAATACAAGCGAGAGACGGGAAGTCGAAGGAAATATTAAATATATATATGAACCTACCTAGGTTTATATTTTACGCTTTCCCTTCAGTTACTACCGGGTGATTAGACAATAGCGAAAGGCAATATCAAATCTTAATAATTTGAAAATGTATCAAATCGTTCAAACATACTTAATCGATTAGTACCATTCCACCACTAGAAAATAGAAGTATGAGTCGCCCGGTTCCTGTGTCACAACTAGAGCACGTACGCAAGCTAAATCGATTCCGACACGGAATAATGTTCAAAAACTGAATACAAGACTTGGTGGAGATATTTATTAAGTAATGATGAAGACTCCTGCGAGTAGATTGATTCTTGTTTGCATGAGCAAGAATTTCTATGGCACCTTCTTTCTTCGGCGTTCTTGGCCTTTCGTACAAAACTGCGTGCCTGCCACTTCCATATTAAGCGTAAATCCCTTTGCATAAGATTTGGAGCAGAGATCGATTATGTTTTATTGCATACTACCTACCCGTCCTGGCTTCGTAGAGGTGCAATTCGGAAATAAAATATCGCCTTTGTTACTCAAGAATAATTTAGCTTTTTACTGTTGATAGAATTTTCAAAATTGGTTCAGTTGTTCCAGAGATTACTTCTTACAAACATAATAACTATGCACTACAGTATTTTGAATTTGCATTACTAACACCACCACACCATTTAATAGTTGTCTATAAAGTATTATACATTTTTGTATGCCTAGGTTTTCATCTTCTCCGCTTTATTAGTGAGCAACTTCTTGTCTATTTTTTTAAACATTTTATTACACAACTGCAGGTAGCAATAGAGAACAGTATATTGCAAATAATTCACTTTGTAAATGAATAGCCACTGACATTGCTGAAAATGTGCAAAGTGAATTGTTAGGAATATTGATTAAAGTGTCAGTTTTGAACCCTGTTCTATTTTGCTCAATATTGTGTGATTGTGATTTGTGGTAAATGGCAATAATGCATTACCTTCTTTCTAAATTGGATAAGGATCACTACAGTCATATAAACTTCCTAATTCATATATCAGTAGTTTATTTTTAAACATACATAACAGATAAAAGTGTGCATTGATTTCCAGTCACTGAAGCAGTTGTTTAATTCAGTGAGTTGGAAGTTATTATAAGAAACATAATTAAAAATAATTTTCAAATCAAATGATGAAACATTTTACTAACTGAATCTTTAGATATAGTAGGTTGAATTACTCAACTATTGAATGACACATAGATAACAAAGATACTGATATCTCCTGAAATTTATTGTAAAATAATAACGGAGTGTAGCATATATGAGTCATATTATTAAAGAATTTTGTTTTGAAATGTGCCTAAATTAAAATTATAAAGCATAACCCACACTTTTTCCCATGGGTTGCAATAATCTACATAGAATATGTAATGATTATGATTTCTATTCACCTAACTCCTTTGAACAAAATAATGGTTATGACCAAGTATATACTTTTAGAGCATATTTCCAACTTTCTGTCACTTATTTACATGTGCAGCTAAACAAAGTACAATAATAATACTATGTGCAACTGTTAGCCAATATTTATATTACACAAGATCACTTCAAAAATAATACAAAGTAATGGCAACATCACACTGTCCACAAAATACCGCTTATAATTTTATTTATGCATTCATTTATTGTGGTACTAGGCAAGTTGTAATAGATTAAGAATTAAAATGTAAAAATAGATGTGTGAGTCATTGGATTCTAATTTATGAAGTTTGTAGGTACAGCTTTCGGTTTTCACTAACAGTGCCTAAATAATAAAGATGTGTTATTCTTAAGGATGCTTACATCCTTCAAATATACATTACATAAAATATAATGCAATACAGTATGCTGTGAATAAGGACTAAAATGAACTGTGAACTATACTATAGATATGAACTATATTAAAAAATT
The DNA here is from genome assembly GCA_028554685.1 of Agrotis ipsilon. Lineage (NCBI taxonomy): Eukaryota > Metazoa > Arthropoda > Insecta > Lepidoptera > Noctuidae > Agrotis > Agrotis ipsilon. The sequence goes on from CM052955.1 coordinate 13,386,770, forward strand.
GCTTGGTAGAGGTAAGTATTTTTATTGGAATATGATCTTATTACGTTATGTTACTAATACAGCCTGTTCAGTTTCGGATACACAATCATGGAATTCTCTGTTTTGTTTTTTAGAATAATAATTAATTGCGATCGGCTACGATAGCTTTTAACAACAAAAACAATACATTGAAACTAACTTACCTGTTTGTACACCACTCATTTTGATTGAAGAAAAAGAACCGCAGCCGACAAGTAAGAATCTTTCAGTGTATACTTAATATAGTAAACTTAATTAAACTTGTATATTGTCGACACAAAAATTAATTAGATTACTGAACTTTACTTCTCTTTAGTCTCAGAGTAGTGAAATACCGATCAATTATGTACAAAACACGTCACGGTGTAAAAATCGACCATTGAGTCCAGCCGTCACTCCGTCAGTCAAACTAAATCGATGTCATGATTCATGAAAGGCATTCCGATTACATTCAGTATCGAATAGAATATTCGTACAAAGCTGAGACTACACTGTGCACTGTGGTCTACAATAAAAACACAAAATACATAGATTGAATCAAGCGTTTGGTTTCGTGCATAGAAACGGCGCAATAGGCAATAGAAACTATTTTACACGAAGTAAATTATTGGGTAGGCACTTGTCAAGGTAAGCGTGTTTACAGACATTGCAGTATGGATTCGGTGCAAAGTCAAGACGGCGTTATTAATGCTGAGAAAAAATCGAATGTAGAGTTATTGCAATTGTACAAAGAATTTCCATGTTTGTGGAACAACTAATACTAAGATATTTACGAAAATCATTATCGTTTAGACTTTCAATAAGATTCATGTGTCTGTATTTTGCCTATTTCGGAAATAAAATTTTGCCCATTCTTTTCGTTTTTTTTTGGTTTTGCAATAGTGTAGATGTAGCAACAATAGTTTCTAAACAGGGCCTGTTCAGAAAGAATAGGCGGCATGTTGAGGACAGTTATGGCACAGAATACCTAATAGTATGGTTGAGGAGACATGTTTTACGTGTTTATGCAACGCTAGCACAGTACCGGCTGGACGGTTCGGAGTGCGGTGCGTTCGTCTGTTGCGCAGACCGCAACTTTCGGTTCGAGGTGCAGTTCGGATCAAGTTCGATCATCTGCAGGGCTATTGGCTAACCGGTGGAACACTGTGGCATAGGTGAATAGTTGCTGGACACCTCTAATTTTATCGATTGTTATGCGGCTAAGTTGAAGAGTGCCTCTAGAGCGTTAGAATAGTTGCATAAAAGGGAATATTTAAATTGATCAGGTTCATTGAAATTTACCCTTTGACAGCTATTTAATGCGTTCTTTTGGTTGCGTTCCTTTTGTCTAACATCAAATTTATATGAAATGGGTGGAAAGTGGCAACTTTTTAAAACACTGCTCATGAGCAGTGTTTTAGCTTAGCCACCGGTCTGTGCCGGGCCATTATTAAGTCTAGTTTGTTTTGTTTATTAAGTTTCGGGGGTTTTTGTTTGTGTTGAAGGATGGTAAAGACTAAAACGTATACGAGATGTATAAATAACTGTTTAAAGTAAAATTAGATGTGTGAGGACTATCATAGATATAAAAGATGGACTGATCTGACTGTCAATGAATACATAAAACAGGAAATCTTTGGAAGTCCTCAAGAACAGCTCCGATTTAGATGTTTTTTTTTTTCTTTAAAATCAGAAATCTCTTGGAGTGGGGACGGAACTATTTATCTTGTTTGGGTGTTAGGGTGTTTCTTTTAAAATTGGCCAAAAGGGAGAAATCCACACTCCTCAACTTAGCCGCATAACAATCGATAAAATTAGAGGTGTCCAGCAACTATCCACCTATGCCACAGTGTTCCACCGGTTAGCCAATAGCCCTGCTGGACGTGGTCTCGACCGTCTGGACACAATGACCGCACGCACCGTTCGGTTCGTACTAAGTTCGATCGTGTGAACACACCTTAAGCACACCATAGACAAATACAGATAGAGCTGCAAGCTGCGACCACAGATTATATTTGACTGCGGTCTGCAATTCCTGTTGTGTCCGTACCAAAAAATCATTGTCATCTTTCTTCATCTTTGGTTGATCATTTTTCACACGAATTGTTAGAATTTTGTTTTAAATTTCAACTAGCGAATTGAAGCAATCGGATTGACAAAGAAAGTATTCAGGTAAATTGTTTATTTTTGTAGTGCTGATTAAGTTTCGCAAAATTTTAGACCAGGGCCAAGCTTGATTGAGATACTACTCGTTAACTCCGATGATAAAGAAACTTGTGTCATTATTTCAGCATCATGTCGGCAACTGCATTATTCGGCAATACATCAGGCTTAGGCGGTAGTTCTGGAGGCAACAAGCATCTGGTAGAGTTTCGTGCTGGAAGAATGACCCTAAAAGGTCGCATGGTTCATCCTGACAAGAGGAAGGGTCTTTTGTATGTCTACCAAGGAGAAGATTCATTGATGCATTTCTGTTGGAAAGACCGTACCACCGGCGAAGTGGAAGATGACTTGCTGATATTCCCTGATGACTGTGAGTTTGTACGGGTGAATGAATGCACAACTGGCAGAGTTTATGTCCTAAAGTTCAAGTCCTTTTCGAAGAAGTACTTCTTTTGGATGCAGGTAAGAAATTCCCTCGAATTCTTGAATTTTGAATCTGAATTTGGGAACTAAAATGGCCACTCTTTATCCATGTTGCTTTAATTGTTTTTATCAATTTATTCTCTACTGCTTGAGCAAATAATATTGTATTTATTCCATGATACTAAGATTTGAAATAAATTGTATGCTAAATTCATTGCAACAAAATTGGACATGGAATATTCTATTATATTTATAACTTGACATAGAACAATTGTAGCAACTAACAACGTTAATGAAGTGGTGATTTTAGATCCGCTTATAATCTAATAAGTAATACTGAACCTAGTAGCAACTTTTTTTTTTTGACTTGGTCTGGTTTCTTTTATATCAAGAGTTAGTTTTTGATGAGCAAGTTGTAAATAAATCCACCAAAAGTATGTTTGTTAAAATTTAATTAGTTTGAAAAAACTACTATCTAAACACTAGTATTTTTTTTCATATTTTTGATAATATTTAATAACATTGCTACTCATTCATTACAATTAACTTAAATCATTAATTTCTACCTTGCTTTAAAGAGATGAAGGAAAAAGTAATTGTTGGAAGACATTTAAAATTTAGGAAATATGCAAACAAATATTACTTGCTTCTAATTTAGTTTTTCTTTTCTATAATATAATAATTACACACACACACACACACTCACACTTTACATTGAATATCAATATGAAGCTTGAAAGGTCCTGCCCACATCCAGAACCCCGAAGACTTTCAACTCGAACTTCACAATCGCTTCGAGTGCCTATCCAAATGCGAAACTGTCGACGATATTAACGATGGGTTGGTGGAAACTGTCCAGGCTGTGGGATCCAAGTTCTATAGACCCCGCGCCGCAATAAACCTCAAAAGCTCTCGAACAGAACCATCAAGTTGATGCAAGACCGGATTGAGATGAGGCTGCAATCTTCAGCTGATATGTCGGAATATCGTAAACTCAATAGACGAATCTCGAAACTAATGCGACGTGACCTGCGTGCCTATAGTGCAGCACGGATCAAAGAGGCGATTGAGCGGAACCAGAGCTCAAAAGTCTTAGCAAAGAATTCGTCTATTGGGCAAAGCCAAATGACACGGCTGGAGATTAACGACGGCAGCATCATTTCGACGAAACCTGATGAGCTATCCTGAGAGAGCTTGAGAGGCTTTACGGACAGTTATACACATCAACACGACGATTCTGCAACGATTCACCGACGACCGTTTCATCATTGGACGTTTCGTCGACAGGACGATTCATTTATGGCCGTTTCACCGATAGACTCTTTCACCTTTGGACTATTCGCCGACAGGACGATTCGTTTCTAGATAGACTCTTTCAACAACGGACGTTTTGCCGACACGACGGTTAACCTATAACTCTTTAACATCTTTTAAACTTATCATCTTCATAATCGAAAAGTCCTTTGTTGAAAGAGTCTATTGATGCAACGGATATAAACGAATCGTCCTGTCGGCGAAAAGTCCCTAGGTGAAAGGTTCTATCGATGAACCGGGCATAAAAGAATCGGCGAAAAGTCCAAAGTTGAAAGAGTCTATCGGTGAAACGGCCTTAAGTGAATCGTCCTGTCGACGAAACGTCCAATGATGAACCGGTCGTCGGTGAATCGTTGCAGAATCCAACACGACAACCCAGTGTCGGTACAGGTCGAGACGCAAGAGCTAAACTGACTCGGCACTACACTGAGGATATCCCGGACATCAGCCTGTACGAGATTAGAATAGCTCTTAAACACCTCAAGAATAACAAGGCGCCGGGCGATGACGGAATCACATCAGAACTTCTGAGAACGGGTGGAAAACCGGCACTTCTAGTCCTCCAGAAGTTATTTTATTCCGTCATACTCGAGGGCACTACGCCAGAAGCATGGCACAGGAGTATGGTTGTTCTTTTCTTGAAAAAGGGTGACAACACCTTGTTGAAGAACTACAGGCCAATCTCACTTCTGAGCCATGCTTACAAGCTGTTCTCAACAGTCATTACGAACCGTCTCGAACGCAGTTTTGATGACTTCCAGCCTCCCGAACAAGCCGGTTTCCTAGAAGGTGTTAGCACCATAGAGACACACGCTCCGCCAGATTATACAGAAGACAGAGTAGTATAATCGGCCATTATGTTTAGCGTTTCTGGACTATGAAAAAGCCTTCGATTCAATCGAAACTTGGGCAGTATTGCAGTCCTTCCAACGATGTCATATCGACTATAGGTAAATCGAAGTGTTGAAGTGTTTGTATAGTAACGCCACCATGTCCATCCGACTTCAGGAAGAGAGCACGAAACCAATTCAATTGCAGAAAGGCGTGAGACAGGGAGACGTTACGAAACTGTCCACGAACGCGTTGGAGGACGTTTTCAAGCTCTTGGAATGTAACGGACTCGGCATCAACATCAATGGCGAATACATCACTCACTTTTGCCGTTGATAAAGTCATCATGGCAGAATCGTTGGAGCACCTCAATGCTATGCTCAGCGACCTCAGTATCGTTTTCCAACGGGTCGGCCTTAAAATGAACATGGACAAGATGAAAGTCACGTCGAATGTCCATGTGGCGCCCGTACCGGTTGTTGTTGGAAATGATACTCTCGAAGTTGTAGACCATTATACTTACCTTGGACAGATTGTCCAGTAAGGTAGGTCCAACTTCGAGAAAGAGGTCGCCCGAAGAATCCAACTCGGATGGGCAGCGTTTGGGAAGCTATGTGATATCTTCTCATCGAGAATCCCGCAGTGTCTCAAAACAAGGGTGTTTAAGGGTACACTAGTCGGTCATTCTTCCATACAAACGTAGTTTCGCGATTATTCCAATATTTGACGGTTTAAATTCGAATTAAACAATTATCTATATTCATCTCATCATTGTCTAGTCCTGTATGGAATCAAAAAAGTAAAAAAAAAACATCTATTATTAGTTATGGGTGTCGAAACTTACTTATTTTAAGCCTAATTTTAACGAATCTTTGGGGGGAAATAAATAACAAAAGAAGACAGTAAATTGTAAAATAATTTCCATACAGGAATAGATAATTTGTTCAAAATTCTAGATAACTTTATTTTGAACAGATACATTCAGTAGTTTTTTCATAATATCCAAATTCCCGAAGGTCTTTTGAAAAGTTGCATTAGTCCATTATTCAAAGTAATCACGCATTCATGAGTCAGTCGAAGGGTGGAGTATGTGTGCATAAGTGCCCTAGCTTCTTACTGCTCATTCATCCTATCGATACGTGATGTTGGATGAAATAACAAGCATTTTAATCCCGCTCGCCAACGAGTTCGTCCCGCCGACTAGCGCATCCTTAACCAGTGTGTGTTGCCAGTGATTACATATGGCTCTGAAACGTGGTCTTTGACTGCTGGCCTTTTAGAGAGACTAAGAGTCAGTCAACGATCAATGGAAAGAGCTATGGGCGACCACGGTCCGGAAGACGCAGCGTAGGCCTCCCATTAGGTGGACCGACGACATCGTGAGAGTCGCGGGCAACCGATGGATGCACGTGGCGAATTGTCGTTCGGCGTGGCGGTCTAAGGGGGAGGCCTATGTTCAGCAGTGGACTTCCGGTTGATGATGATGAATATAATAATTAGTGTTAAAAACAGTATTTATGTAATAGGAGCCCAAGACAGACAAGGATGATGATTATTGCCGCCGTATCAATGAGGCCTTGAACAACCCGCCTACGTCTGGGGGACGTGGAGGAGGTGGCAGCGGAGGACAGGATGGCGAGTTACAGAATATTCTGAACAACATGTCTCAGCAACAACTCATGCAACTACTTGGAGGAGTTGGCCAAATTGGAGGACTGTCTTCCCTTCTGGGCACTATGGGGTAGCTATAATATAACCTGTAACAAACAGTAACCTTAGATTCAGTTAATGTGTTTCTGCATTTTAAAATATCACTAAAAGTTACCATAGAATTCTAAGGAAAGTGATTTTATTTTATATTTTGTTGCATTGAGATTGTTTTGTCAGTAATAACAGTGGTAGCAACAGCGGCAACGCCAGCACGCGTCCATCGGCAGGCAGCGGCAACAGCAGTCGCGGCGGCAGCGCCCCGCGCAACACTGAGGCGCGGACCACTGAGGCGCGCAGCTCTGAGCCGCGCAGCTCCGAGCCGCGCACCGACAGCAGCGCAGCGCGCGCGCCGGCTCGCGCACGCGACGCACCCGCTCCCACTGCTACTCCGCCCAATACAGCTACTGCTGCGCAGCCGCGTGGTAAGACATAATTTGACTCTTTCTTTTGAAATCTTTGGCGCGGCACAGTAATATTCTAGTTGCATTCGTCAAAATTACGTTATTTTTTAGTGCACCTAGCTTTAATCTATACAATTTTTCCCATACTTAGAAGGTTTGCTTTGAGTCATATCGTTTTCCCTATGTGTTTGGATTAAAATAGAAACATTCCGTGAAATGTTAACCCTAAACCGTCCCAAAACAAACCTCATTCAAATAATAGTCGCAAATGGGCGACCCCATTTGCGACTATTATTTGAATTGCCCTATGACCTTTCAGAGGAACATAATAGCACACTATGTGCGTTTACTCAGTGTTTATGTAAGCCATGACAACTTTGTTTGAAAGTCGTCGGCAGTACTAATCACTAGCGAGCGCCCTAAAGGTCCCGCATCGAGTCTGTTTTGCTTTGCTGTACAAAAAAAGAATGGTCACAGCATAACAGACAGCAGTTAACACTGCGATTGTTGATGTGTTGAACTACAGATGGCGCAGGCGGGCAGATCTACTTGTCAGACTTGCAGCGCTACTTCTCAGGGCTCGGCACCGCGCCGCCGGAGACGGAGGCGGGCGCGGGCGGCGCGGCGGGCGCGGCGGGTGCGGCGCGCGTGGACCTGGCGGCCGCGCTGTCGGGCCCGGACGTGGTGTCGGCGGCCAGCGCGCCCGCTAACGCCGCGCGCCTGTCGCCGCACCTGCCGCCCGCGACGCCCGGCGCCGCCCAGGACGATGTAAGGACCACCCTGCTCTCACCGCAGTTCGCTCAGGTGAACCTTCACGTATAGCGTTCCGGTGCTCGGCCGCGGCACGTCGCCACCTAGGCTCGTCTCTCATCTGGCTTCTTACTTTATCTAGCGGTATGCGTCTCGCATATACATATTTCTAACGCTTATGTGGTACGTTTGTTTTTATCCGGTGCATGGGATTACTCTTACTTACACTGTTTTCCAAAAAGATTTTGAACTCACTTTAAAAACTACGACTAATTTTAAAATAAAAATAGAACATGGTTCAGAAGAAAAACGAGTTACAAATATTGGTGGAAATATACATGTCCCCTATATCACCTTCAATGACGTCATCGGAGGCATTAACAAAGAAGGTATATTCTACTTGTATCTTGTATAAACCAAGAATATTTTCTTGTCGTAATTTAAAAAACGTTTTTGTTATAAAAACCATTGCGTCAGTATTGATAAACAAAGACCTTCCTTGCAAATATTATTCATATATCCATAACAGGCGATTACCTGTTGTCTAATTGTAAAATGTTGATCATGCTAAAGGCATACCTTTTGAGCTCTACTTGCTGAGATCGGAATCATATTCCGATCTAGGCAGTACGCAGCATTTCCGCCATTATAGTGTTGCGCAGCAGTACTGCCTACCGCACTGATCTCAAACATGGCGACATGTGGGCGAAGACGCTAGCAGAAGCTAGTAGAGAATATAATTATGGGACCATTCGTTCTGCAGGCAGCATTAGTGCGTGCAGCAGAGATCAAAATCATACCATAACAAACCTCAGAAAAATAAGTTCCCAGTTAGAAAGTAAACATAATTATAACATTCATTTAAAGGTAAGCAGATAAGTTATAGTTGAAGTAGGTAGTTGTAGATATTTACGAATCAAAATGTGAGTGCACAATCATTATAAACTAATGTGTACATTGACAACAATATGTTCTTGAAAGAGTTCTTTTATAATGACCAAAACTACAGAGTTTATATGCCAATGACGACGTCAACACAATTTCTTGCATGTTATTATACTGAGTAACATTACATTATATAACTCTATTGTATTTATTTGACTAACTTAATAATTTGTTTTTCCGTTTTTCTTTTTCATTGAGAAGTACTATGGAATACAACTGTTGCTGTCGATTTTGTGCAATCTAATAATAATCCCGTGTACTTCACTGTGCCTTTTCTGAAGCGCAATGGGCCGATTTTAGTTTTCTCTACAATTCATTGTTCCCCTTTTTCACCTTGCACTGGAAGTCCTTGATATTTCAAATAAACTCGTCTTGTGATCTTACTCTAACTAATGTACAAAATTATTCAAGTTCAAATTAATTATTTAATAGTAGGTAGTTAACATGAGTGTTTCATACGAAAGCCTTATTCACAATTTTTGTCCCATTAAAATAAATAAAGTTACAAATTGAACACATGTTAATACTTATTTTGTATTCCAGGCTGCAAACCAATTTTCTTCAGCATTGACTTCGGGTCAAATGGGTCCGGTGATATCGCAATTTGGTTTGCCTTCGGAAGTCTCCGGGGCTGCAAATACTGGCGATATGCAAGCTTTCTTTAAAGCACTTGAAAATACCGCTGATAAGCCAAAAGATGATGATAAAAAGAAAGAAGAGAAACCCAAAGATGACAAGGGTGACAAGAAAGATGATGATGCCGAAATGTCCCTTGATTGATTTGATATCAACTATTTAGTCGCATCTTAGTGTTTTTTTTAGGCAACGAAGCTATGTATGCGAGAGTTTTGTTTTATATTCGTTAGCGATTTCTTGTCACATTGAAAATATATGTATTCTTTTTATATTTCTGTATTTTTTTTTAACAATCCATTTACAAAGTTCGTCGCAACAAATCATAGGAACGATACGCTACACATATTTATTGGCTTACCCTACTATTAAGTAGGGTGTCTTATGAGTTGGTTACATTTTGTTTCTGAGGCCAACGCGAGGTAGCGGGACTGTCTCATCAGGTAAGGACACCACGGAGTCAGTTACGAGTCCGACGGTCTCTCCTGTCCCGCCATGGAGAGGAGGACTCACTTAATGATTTTACCGCGAAAAAAAAAAAGAACTGGAAGTGAAATAGCATCATATAATGCTCAAAGTCGAGTCTGTAATGATGTTACATCACGAACGTGCTCATCATTTAGAGAAGTACTATTGTGAATGTAGTGTTCAGTCTTATTTGTATTGTTACACGCGAATGCTTCTGGTGAGGGACGGTTAGCGCAGTGGCTGAGCGATTTGACGGCTGCGCTGCGTGTCGCGGGTTAGATTCCCGCACGGAATAAGTATTTGTATGATCTGCAAGTAATTTTTCCTGGTCTGGATGTTTGTGTATGTGAGTTTATATGTTTGTAAATGCACCCACGACACAGGAGAAATACCTAATGTAGGAGAACGTTTGTTTCTTTTTCAAGAAAAAAGGAGAGCTCCTTTATATTTCTACTAAATAGGCATATAGGAAGAAGAAAGAAAAACATTTATATGATTGTACGCAGGACATAAGTAGACACTAAATAGTACAACTACCATAGCCAACATGATGCGGGTATATACTTATTATTTTTCTCAAAGATAAATAAAAAATGTGTAGCGAAATGTTTCTTTCTCGCTTGATGAGCTAGATGTTATAGCTGCCATCTATGTACATTAAAGAGAACTAAAGTTTCGTTCTTATTTACGAGATGGCGTAACAAGTGAAAGAATTGTACCAGTATTACCTACAAGCCATTTGAAGAAGTAGGCTAAATACTTTAAATAGGCCAGGCAAGTTAATTCGATGAAAAATGAAAGCTGGACTTCATTTATAAGATAATTATGTTTCTGCTTATATTTTGTGGAAAGCAGTGAAACGCAAAAAACATAGGAGGGCTCTACTAAATATAATTTGGAATATGTTCACTGTTGAGTGCTGCACATATCAGGCTTAATTTTCATCAAATCATCACTGCCATATACATAGGTATATTTAGGTAGATACGTGGATATCATAGTACAGTTGTACTAATTTTTATTGCCGTCATATTAATGTATTCTAAACCTTAAAAACAGTACTATAAGAGCCATTATATGTGTCACACAGCGCTAACACTGTATATCTATACAAACATCTATCCGGCTAGCTTGATATTTTGTATGTAATACCTACTTTCAATTCGGTAGTATAGTAATATTCATTCTCTGTCGGAGTTCAGCGTGGTGCGCGCGTTTTCACGTGCGAAAGTACAGTACATAGGTACAAAAATCCGTTTAGATGTTTCTCTACTTTGATGTAATTTGCATTGAATATTACAAGTGCAAATAGTGAGAATAGTGTTGTGCTTTTAACTATGTAAACAACCGTTTTAAATTTGTGTAATGGAACGAATACAGGTTTTGCAAGATGTATGAGTAACCAATGACCGCAGGGCATCCCTGCGCGGGTGCGGACAGGGTGGGGGGAAGGGAAGACCAGATTGCCAACTACACTTCGGTGGGTTCTTGGTTCATCTCGGACAGGATCAAAGGAATATAACAAGTGAGTAAATAAATATTAGAATTATTTACTTGAATATTCTTTTTATTACAATATCTGATTGTTCTTTTTTTGGGAATATTGAAACATGCGTTATATATTGCAACGTAAATAACAAGGTTGACTCACTAAACAGAAGTTGTTATCATTTTATGCTAATCATTTGCGAAGGTAAAAAGTGATGAATTTAAAGTTTTCTGAAGGATAATCTCGCGTAAATTTTGACGGTTTTTAAAAAACTTATTTTTATTATTAATTTTATACTATAGCTGTGTAAATATGCCAAGCCATTATAAAAATATAATGGTCGGTAGTTTAACTTTTTCTTTTGAACTGATACTGGAATCTCCCATTATAGTTTCAAGACGATCTTATTGGTGTTGGATCAGCAATAAGTTTTACTAGTTGATTTTGTGGATTGTGGCAAATTAGTTATTTGTGACAGTAATATAAAGACACGAGCGCACGGTGGGCGACCTCGAGCTCGGGCGCGGGGCGTGCGGGGCGCTGGGGAATCCTTCTGGCGCCAGACCGGCATCGGCGTCTACCCGCGCCCCGCCCTCCCCCGCCTGTGCCCACACCCGCACAGGCCAACTCGAAATAGATGCACGGTGATTTACGCCTCGGGCGTATGAGTAAATATGTTGCTTGCCTGCCTGCCTTGGCACGTCCGCCCGCCCCCGCCGCATGCCGATCTCCGTTCCATCTCAAAACTAACGTTCACAAACTCGACGGGTCATACAGTCTGTAATCAAGAGCTCAATTTTGCTATCCTTTTATCGCTAATCCGTATTTTTAATCAATCGGTTCCAGTAATTGTCATAAATTGATAAGATGTAGAATGAATGAGTCGCATTTAGGTATATTTTAAAATAAATTCTTAGTAACTAGATAAGTAGTAGGTATGCGGAGTATATTTCACAAATAAATATAATTTCAATTCTTATGTGTGAAATTGGATGTTATTTATGCAAGTTACTATTCCGGGTTGGTACCCAGAAAAACCAGTCGGTAGCAGACCTTAGTAAATTTTACAATGCGCGACTCGTAAACGAGTACGGAATGCGGACCTTTTGCAGACTACACAACGAGACGATTAGTTCATTATCTACTCTTGCACTTCAAAGTAGATCTCTCTGGGTAAACAAAAATATGATGAATGGTAAAACAATAATGATTCCGAAAGTTGTAAAGGTAGTAGAGCTTTGCTTCAAAATGAGAAAATAGCTAAGAAAGGTAAAAAATTAAGAACATGTTTATAAATAATAAGAACAATGGAGCACTCTCCTTTTAATTAGTCTACTGCTATTTAAGCAGTGATCAAACTATTTTCACAAATACATGTGGTACGTATTTATATCTGTACTAGCTGTGCCCGCGACTTCGTTCGCGTGGATGTCGGAAATTACCAATGTATTTTTTTGTGCGAAGCGTCGGGTAAAAAGGTCTCCCTCCAAAATCCCACCGTATCCCATCGTATCCCATCTTATCCCATCTTATCCCATCTTATCCCATCTTATCCCATCTTATCCCATCTTATCCCATCTTATCCCATCTTATCCCATCTTATCCCATCTTATCCCATCTTATCCCGTCCTGTTCCGTCCTGTCTCGTCCTGTCCCGTACTGTCCCGTCCTGTCCCGTCCAGTCCCGTCCTGTCCCGAGCTGTCCCGTCCTGTCCGTCCTGTCCCGTCCTGTCCCGCCCTGTCCCGTCCTCTCCCATTCTGTCCCGTCCTGTCCCGTCCTATCCTGTCCTGTCCCGTTCTGTCCCGTCCTGTCCCGTCCTGTCCCATCCTATCCCGTCCTATCCCGTCCTGTCCGTCCTGTCCCGTCCTGTCGCGTCCTATCCCATCCTATCCCATTCTATCCCATCCTATCCCATCCTATCCCATCCTATCCTATTCTATCCCATCCTATCCTATCCTATCCCATCCTATCATAATCATTAGATGAATTTTTATTTGAATATGTAGCAGAATCGAAGCTAGATCGCGCTATGAACTACGCGTCTTGGTGTGAACTGACCGTAATTTTACTTCTGAAACACTTTATATTCGAATAACTTTTGATAGACTGAACCGATTCCAATGAAACAAAAACTAAATTCCTCTCCAAGTTACGCTTAATCGTTGTGTATAAAAGTTATCTACATAAATTTCGTACATTTTACGTGATACCTGGACAAATAAACATACAAACAGACAAACAGACAAACAGACAAACAGACAAAAATTCTAAAAATGCTAGAAATGGGTTCTATTGGTTGTCCTTTAATACCCTGGCTAAATTTTTTGAGTTTTTTTTTAATGTACAAAAATAACTTTTCTACAGTTTTATTATATGTATAGATAACTGCTTCAGAGAATGGTACGTTATTTAGTTTAGAGAAGAGTAAAATTTTCGGAAAGGTAAAGTGCCTTCATAATTAGATATGAAGGCACTTTCCGAATTTTTTTTCCCGAAATCATTTGACAAAGTTATTCCGTTTCGGTTTTATAAAAATCGTTTAGAGGATTTCTTAGATAATAACATGGGCAATCAATTCGCTAAGACTGCCTATCGAATAATCATCCTTAAATTTAGCGATTTTAATCACATTGTGCTCAATTACAACATTATTATAGGTCGTGCTCGTGACGCATATTGATAAATGATGTTTAAATTAATCAGTGTAAATTGGTAAATAGCAGTACTTTTAGCAACTTGAAACGCCTTTTTCCATCTATCTTGATCTCCCTCAATCATTACAACTTCATTGATGAGCTTTTCTATCTGAATCGTTTGTGAATGTGTAGGTATCGACAATGTTCGGGCTAAGAACAGCAAAAAGTGGACTTGGTGAGACCGGTCCCGCAGGTTACCGCTTATCATGCCACTGGCAGAGTATCGTTCATATAATTTTTCATTCATCCTACACTCATACTCGTTGACGTGAAATAAAGGGTACCTAGCAGCCTTACTTACGGAACAAAGAGGCTTCTATCGCTCTTCTAAATTTCTTAATCGAGGGACATTTTTAGCTCAGATGATCAACTTTCGGGGTAGGACACCACAATCGTGGCATTAAGTCGCACCTTTGGACCTTTCGGACCCATTGCAAGCGAAGCAAGAGGCGGAATGTGTGAGGGAGAAGCAATCCTCCTTACGCGGGAGACGATCAAGAATTAGGCCCTGAGTCAACGGCATGTTGGGCTCTATGTACCTGAAGGTGCAGTCAGTACGCAATAAGGGCAAACCTTTGCAGAGGATGGGATTGAAAAAAGTCTACTCTAATTACCACCCTCTAACGAGTTTCAGATTGTAAATAATACCTATAATAAAGATAAAGTCCATATAAAAATAGAAACATCAAAATCGGAGTTGTTTTCGAGGACTTCCAAACATCGCCTCTTTTATGTATGTAGGTATTCATTGACGCAATTAGAAGCCAAACAAAATATTGGCCTTTTTTGTATTCTAAAAGTAGCTAGTCGTAAGTTCATATAAACGCGGATAATTTTCATTATTTTTCTTTAAAAATATGCATGTGATTTCACCCTTCTCTGGTCCTAGTGCTCATATGATGTTATATAGCTAGCTTATAGTCTTCCCCGATAAATAGACTACCTTACAAAAAAAAAAAAAAAAAACAATTTGAACCAGTAGGTCCTCAGACTAGCGCGTTCAAACTCATCAGTTTTATAATATTAGTTTAGATTATGTGAAGAAATAACTTTTGCATCGACGGCAACACTCGCCAGGTGCATTTTATACATCCACGTTACAGGTTTTGTAACTTTCTGGGTTGCCTTTCACGATTAAATTCTGGTTTGTACCATTACAATTCTGTTTTTAAGCGTATGTTCATTGTTTTTGATATGTACCTATTGTAAAGAATAACTACCTATAAAGTTAACTGAGTACCTATGTATTTACATTAGTAAATAAATTATGTAAGTGTCAAAGAGGTCATTGGGAACAACGCCGAGTAATCATTAAAGAATTTTAAGCAGTAGGTGTTCTCACGCAGCTAACATGTGATTAGTTAAAACTGACATTTCGAGGGATTTTGAACTAGGTAATTTATTTTATACGTTTAAAAAAAGTTTAATTATGCGTTTTATGTGTGTTAAACTGAAAATTAAAGACATTTCCGTAGTCTGTTACGTAGTCTTCGTCGGTCGATATTTAGCTACCTACCTAAACTACCATGATTTCAAAATTTATTTTAAACGACAGGGTTATACAATAGATAAAGAATTATCTACCGAAATACAAAAACTATTGAAACACCTAGACGAGCATGTGAAGACATTTTCGCAAACATTGACCTCCGCCATTATTTTAAGATCGCTTCATAATTATTTACGACTAGCTTCTGCCCGCGGTTTCACCCGCGTCATGTTAGGAGTTTGGTCCTATAGTCCAATCTCCATCAGTTCCCTTGAAGAGCGCTATTTCCGACGTCGTGGGTATCTTCAGTGGTGGCTGGGGCGAGAGGTAGAGGATGTCTTTTCCTTCACGCATTCCGACTGCTAACCATTCCCCCTAATTGCCACTGAATCTTGAGGTACCTCCCGAAACGAAAAAAACGAAAACCGGTAGGACTGCGTCAGACTGAAGGTGAGGACGCAGTCCGTAGCCTTTCCAAACGATTCTTAAAGTAGGCCGGTCAATATCGTCATAAAAAAACCAAACATTGCAAATGCGCATGTAAATAAGATTCTTTTATAAGTTGTTAGGTCCCTTTAGGGTTTAGAGTATTTAACACCCAAGTTTGCAACCCTGATAACCCTGTTCTGTCAATTTCAATGTCGAATCAAAATCGCACTTAACCAGTTTTTAGTATTTGTTGTTACAGCGGCAATAGACACAGATCATCTGTGAAAATGTAACCTATCTAACTATCACGGTTCGTGAGAAACAGCCTCCGAAACATTACATTACTTTATACCATCTACAAAAACCAGCAACAAAGTCACGTTTTTTGTATGGGAGCCCCCCATTTTTTACGTGGTAAAATCATCAATTGAGCCCTCCCACCCCGGGCTGGGAGGGACTGTCAGACTTGTACTGACTAAAATCCATGGTGTCCTTCAATAGCTCTTTATGTTCCGGGGTCACGGTAATGAAATAAGTCCCGCGACCAATGAGAGCCCCCCTTAATATTTATTGTATTCTGGTTTCAGTATGTTTTGTTATAGCAGCAACAGATGTACATCACCTGTGAAAATTTCAAATCTCTAGCTATCACGGTTCATGAGATACACACGCAAAAACTACTGAATTGACAGCACAGGGTATTCAGGGTTGCAAATTATAACAAAATGGTAGTTACATGCGCGTTTGCAATGTTTGATGTCGGATATATTGACCCGGCATCAAGAGGATTCTTTATCGACTAAATTGGCCAGACGGTCAATTTATTTGTCGCGGGTTATTTTGAACTTGGATCTTCCTAAGCATATTCCATTGAAATCAACTGATGTAAAGGGCAATCGTTCCAAATTAAATGCTTTTGATGATTAACGTATTATTTGGCTAAGGATTAATAATCCTGTTAATGAAAAACACCTTGCAAATTAATGCATTACTTAAAAAACCAAATTTTGTTACAATCCAAAAGTTTATCGTGGACTTAACCTTTTAAAGATAGCTATATGCTCTCCGCGGACTTATTTAGAAAATTTTATGAGGAAATACTTCTGTAGTCGAGTCTACATAATTTTTGCCGAAAACTCTAACCTTTTTTACGCAGCGCACGCACCGGAAAGCTCTAAAAAAGGAATACATTTTCCCGATTTTGCAACCTTTCTCATTACTGCTCCGCTCCTTCTAGGTGATAAGCGCGTGATTTTCGACAGGAACAAGCATAAAAATTATTACCTAATTCCTAGTGTGAAGGGACTCCGCATTATTTAAATCGTTAAATTGTTCATATTTTTCCGAACTTGCTACCTTAAATAAATTCCTAGTGTGGGGCAACGTTTAAAAAAAAATATATCTCTAATTCACCACACGCAGACAACAGTCCCAAGTTATTTGTAAATTGTAAATACATATATACTTTTGTTACTAACCATTTTGATTCCGTTTATTGCTTTTACATATTAATATGCATTTTAAAATATTTCCACAAAAAGCATTTCAAAATATGTATAAAATAGTAGCACACTGGTATAGTGACCAAGCGAGGTGGCCAGGGCACCAGAAAAAGAAACCTCACAACCCGTGACGTGTCAAAAAGAACTTATTTTTTTAACATTGATTAATTTAACTACTAGAGTAAATAAACGTTTCAATACAATTTTAATTGTAGCTAAAAACGTATTACAAAAGGCAGAATTATCAATTTGCACCAACTAGATGTTTTTCTAGTTTGTAAGTGCTTTTCAGTTATGCAATGAATACGTTATTTTCACTGGAAACTCTAATCAACGGCAATAAGCCAGTGGTGAAGAACTTGTTATTCGCAACTTTATTTCTGAAAAACAATCATTTGTTTTTTCGATTTCGATACTAAGAAGTATTTAACATTAGCATTGTGCCGTTGTGCCCCTATCTGTTATAATAAGTAACTCTTAACGATTAAAGAGGGAATCGAGGAAGATTCTTGGAACTATCAGAATCGTAAATATGAAAAGGTTACGTTAGTAGGTAGTTTGAGTATTTATTAAAGGTAAGCTCGTGAGACGCATCGCGCCGGCGCGGTTGGCGAGCGAGCAGCGCAGCGCGTGCTCGGGGGTATTCTGAGAATTGCATACTGGCTGAACAACACAACTGTTATAATGAATGTGCTTTACAAAATAAGAAATAAATATCAGTTATTAGCAGCAAAATAAGGGTGGTGTTCGCGGAAAATAATAGACGTGCGAGTTTATTAAAAGCCTACTGAGGTCGAACCGGGGATGCATATCCATCAGAGGCTATCTTGACTTTTCCCGTTTTTGTGACGTAAACTACCATTTTGACGTTAATTTCAAAAATTAATTCCACGTCCGTACACTAGAGAAGGTTTTCCATTTTTCCATACAATAAAAGCAGTTAATACTTCCAAGTATGCTGTAAATAAAAACAGATATCTTGCGATAAGGCCTCTGGTTGAACAGGCTTATAAGTTGATCATGGAATCATTCGGTTGTCTGTTTTTTTTTTAAAGTTAGGTATTTCCCCTATATCCTGGGTGCATTTAAACTCAAACTAAAACCTCAAAACCACTACTTACGAATATTTGTTTCGCACAGTAATTGAACCGGGACACGTAGCACAACAATCACTATGCCGTTGCGCTAACCATGTCGTCAATCAGGGCCTTATCATGTTGCCCATGATTTTTCAGAAGTTATAAGTTTTTTCAAGCTAATCGCTATGGGCACGCCGCAATCGCGGCGTGCCCATAGCGAGGAGGGGCTGGATAGGCGTCACGTCCGAGCCGTGGGTGTCTTCCGCAGCGGCTGGGTCGAGAGGTAGAGGCTGTCCTCTCCCTCACGGCGCCCGTCGACCACTTCGCAGGACGCGACCGCTTCCCATTCTGTCTCACCCCGCAGCATGGCCTCACCCATTGTCGGGTGCGAGAGATAGCGCCTATCGCTTCCATGACAAGGCGGTGCTCTGCCCGAGCGGGACAGACCTGCAGCATTTGCTCCATCGTGTCCTCCGGGCAATCCTCGCAGTCTTATCACCTAGGCATTTCTTCCTTCCCAATCAGACACAGAAACCTCCCGAAACATTCGTGTCCGGTGAGGACCTGCGTCAAGCGGAAGGTGAGGACGCCATGGCGCCTCGCAAGCCACTGCCGTCGGAATAGCAGCGTGCCCGATGCATAGTGCATAAAGCTTATTAAATTACCAATTAAAGTATTAATAGAAGGAAAAATAATAATTTTACTGGCAATATCAATAATTTGGATAAATATTTTAATACCTGTTGTTTATCGAGTAGTCTACTATAGTTTATGTTTAACAGCTACAATTACAATTCTACGTCTGTCATTGATGAGGTAATGTGTACGTAAATGTTCTACAATTACACAACAGTGGCAACATATGATTAATCAAATCATAAGTACCTACCTACTTATTTCATACCACTGGTCGAAATATTATTGTCACTTATCGCAAAATTCGCACACCGTTTGTAGTGTGTCAGCGTTTCTCTCCCTACCACTTAAAGGAAAGTGTGAAATTATAGTTTTACTAGCAATTAGTACAGTACATCTAAGAACTAGTCAAAATGCATTAGTAATAGATGGCTCACAAGTCACACTATATTATGATTAATTGATTATACCTACCATTATCGTGGTTTTATTTAAGGAATCGATATTATACCTAGTACTTACTATATTGTGGTTGAGTTTTAATATAAGTACAAAAATATACAATCATATACAGATACTACATACACACATATCTAGATACTACATGTGCGGCATAAAGCACTGTTTTACGTTGTTATCACCATCTCATACCTACCATTTATCAGTGACTGATTTGAATTTTGAAGTTGAATACTTTTAGCAAGTTTATCGAAAAAAAATATTTGCGTCAGTGTAATATGATACGGTTGTTTTGGTATATATTTTAGTGTATACTTATATAAACATGATTATAACATAGATGAAGTCAAGTCATTCAACATTCGATCTAGCTCTTACAGGTCATCTTCGACAAATCTTAAATGATTTATTATAATTATGTTTATAATGTGCGATTTTCGTTAAAGTCCAGCGTCTTAAACACATCTTCCAAGGCATTCATGAACAGTTTCGAGGATATAACACCCCCCTATCTCACTCCTTTCCGTAGCTGCATTGTACTGCTGATTCTGTACTTGGACACCCATAGTCGTGGCGTCATACAAACATTTCATTTGCTTTTCGACGTGCCGCCAGTCAACTTGCTATCGCTGCAGATATTGTAAAACAGCCCAGGTTTCAACGGAGTCAAAGGCCTTTTCATTATCCATAACTCCTAGGCACAGTCTTCATGCGTTTTGGTGTTCACTGAAAACAGCTTATAGACGTGGCTCAGGATTACAGGAGTAACGACAGTTTTTCAATATTTTTGAAGTTGGTGCCCACAAAATATAAATAGTTCGCTCCATGGTCGACATTCATCGCATTCTAGGATTTTCCTGAGGTGCGCTGTCGACCTTCTGTTCTGAAATACAGTTATTGCACAGAAAGCCTCCTGGCACCATAAACAGATCCGGTGCGAGCTCGGGCATATCCGTCTATTAAACTGGAGTTTAATAGATGAGGGGGAGTTTTACCTCACTCCCCCGGGACGCCCGCAGGCGGATCTAGTTTGGGGTGGCAGAAATCGCATTAGATCCCGATGCCCCCTGACGCAACTCTTTTTCCGGTTGTGGGCATTCTTCTGCTAGAAAAACAAGTCTTTGTGTCTGTATTTAAATTTTCCCCTTTCAGCCCCGCACCTCAAAACTCTAGGGTTACTTATCACTAGTTTCAACCAATCAAATGCCTTGAATCTAGTTTTAAGTAATGCTTGAGTATTTAATGGCGTTCTGTAATACGGGCCTTTTTTTTTTGCGTGGTAAAATCTTCAAATGAGTCCTCCCACCCCGGGCAGGGCGGGAGGGACTGTTAGACTTGTACTTGACAAAAATCCACGGTGTACTTAATAGCCCTTTATGTTCCGGGGTCACGGTGACGGAAATAAGTCCTGCGACCCCGGCAGGCTTTGGCCCTCTGTGAGGGGGCCCCGTCATTCGGCTGTCGACAAATGACCATAGTGCAGTCAGATGTGCTATTTTCTAGGCCACGTTTTATATCCTAGAGCTGCAATAAGGTCAATAAGACACTTTTCACACTACTTGCTCGTAAATGTCATATTATACGTCAGGCAACCCTACTGTAAAGCATGATATTATTCCCCCTCGCTCGAGCCGGGAATAATATATGTACTGAATTTCATTATTCCCGTGGGAATAATGTGATTTGAATTTGGAACCTCAAAGAAAACCGTATGAAAACTTTCACCAAGGAGTCGTATCAGTAATGGCGGCCGCTGGCAGCAACAGCTGATCGCTTACAGTGGTGCCAACTTCACGTTCGAAGGTTGTCGTACCACATCAAATTTCAAAAATCGAATTTATTTCCTCGCAGTAGGTGTGAAAAGCAGAGTACGCTCCTCGGGAGTAAAGCTGCCTTGTCTTGGGCTGACTTGAATCCCTAGCTACACTAAGGATTCTTAACTTAATTCCCTCGTTGCACTCGGGAATTAACACTTGAACCTCCTCGCTGCGCTACGGAGGTTCACCCCAGAATCCTTAGTGTCGTTTCGGGATTCAATACGCCCGTGACGTAAGGCAATGCTTTACTCCCTTGGTGCGTAATCTACTATTTTTCGTACCACTTGCTCAAAAAAGTGACATTCTATGCCACAAAAAGCGAACATAACAATAGTCATTTTTAATCTGTGAAAAACAGGGAAAGAATGTTGTACTGAATTTCATTCTCTCTCTAGGGAGAGAATGTGATTTAAATTTGGAATAAGTACTTAGATTACGGTAGACTCGATCGAAAGCTAACCAGAATAATAAAACATTAAAAAATAAAGATTTCGAGTCGACAACATATATCCGCAAAATTCGGATTGTCGAGTATTTTGTAAATTTCTAATGATTTTCTGACCAGACAGATCGCAGCCGCCATTATTGACATCGGTTATCATGTTGAGTTTTTTTTTCTTTCTTTATTTTCGGCCTATGACTTACCGTGACACCTACATTTAGTACATTTAGTACCTTGATGTGTAGTATTTGGGACACACGTTTCACCCGAGCGAAGCCGGATTTTCATCTAGTTAAATAAAATTACGAAAACCGACGAGGCCGTATGAGCTTGATGCCTTTGCTTTTTTAATTTGCCGCGTTTTTGTATTCTTCAAATACATAAACGTTGAGTTTATTTTTACTTATTTTTATAAATAAGTTAATGTTAAATATTAATGTTTAAAATGCGTATCTCATATTATTACTGTGTTATTTTTTTCGCAAATGGTACGAAAAGTAGAGTATTTTCCTCGGTGATAAAGCTGTCTTAGTCTTGGGTGAACTTAAATCCCTCGCTACACTCAGGACTCGTCTTAAATCCCTCGCTTCGCTCGTGATTTAAGTTTTTAACACCCTCGCTACGCTCGGGAGTAAACCTCGAGTCCTTCGTTACGCTCGCGATTTAATTCACCACCCGCGACAGAAGACCCTGCTTTATCCCCTTGGTTAATAATCTACTATTACCCGAAATAAAGTCCAAGGTATATTATTTAGTTATTTTCTGATTCGCACGAAAGAGAAAATTAGTGTAGGCGTTGAGAATGCACCTCGGAAGCGGGAATACCTCGCTGGCGATTATCCAAAAGACGATCCCGAGTTCCCACCGCACTCCCCTTCCCTATCCTCAAACTAATATTTGGCCGCGAAAATACCTATGTAAACAAGGCTAATGTTTTACTCTTCTTCGTTTTTTTTTAAATGATCGCATATGCAACTAGAAAATTATTATATGATAGACAGACACAAACATGTAAAAAGTTTAATAAGGGCCTTTAGTTATCTAGGTTCTTTTAATTTTTGGAGCTTACTATTTATTTAATAATATTAAGTACTTATAAACTATAATATTACGAACATCAATAACGCACGTCATTGAGGAAAGACTTGTGAACAGTGAGTAGTTATTTATTTGGTCAAGTGCTACCCGGCTCGTTGTGACTCACGAATATTATTGTCACATTCATACATATGGCGTATTTTGGTCGTTGATACGAGGACGCCGGAATTCGCGAAGAATGACGCCATTCTCTCGCAGTTTTAACAAATAGGTACAAATGTGGATGTAAATAATATTGCTTTAGAGAAGCATTAGTAACACAGCTTGTGGACTGTGTCATCTAAATACCGAACTTGGTTTGCGATCAACCGACCCGTATCTTGGCAAAATTTAAATGCATGTTTACTTTACATTTTTTTTGCAGAACTCATATAAAAACTGTAGAAGAAAAAGCGCAATATTATTAAGTGATTTTGACACTATTAAACTGGTCTTTTTCTAAGGAAAATTGGTCGCAATTTTTAAATTAGTATTTTTTTATTGGGACAAACCCACCACAGTATTCCCAAACCACTGCAACTCCTGAAAGCCATAGTCAACAGTGGCAACCACCAGAAAAGCGCCGAGACAATGAAGCTTGGTGTGTTCCGGAGAATGAATTTACCTGTCTTGGATCCTGCAAAGATATTAATCAGAAAAGCATAACGGAGGTGCAGGAAAAAAAAAAAATAAGTACTAGTATTGTCAATTTCTTTTCAGACCCCTGTTTCTTCTATTTTCATGGTCTGAATACTCTGAATCGTCATCTAAGAGGTCATGTGCTTTATCTGTTACACTCAATAGAATTATATTTTTTTCGTGAAATTAGCGGCTAACTAACTTATACTTAACACTGTACCTTGTTAAGCATTGGTCACACACAGCAACTAATCGCTGCGAACGTATACTTGCCGCGAATATTCGCTTTACGTGACCGAAGCTTTACATCAGTTGTGTACTTGATGATGCCTCGAAAATAACATAACTAAATAAATATGTATCTAAATCAAGTGCTGTTGTTATTGCCAACATCAATTTAAAAATTATGAATGCTTTTACTCTTAATTTACCTGACATGATAAGGGCGCCAATTGGCAAGGAAGTTCGAAGCATTGCTAATATCTTGAAATACATATTTGTAACAACTCATGTGACTTCGAAGTCCTCGAACCTTAACCTCGAATTAAAGTCGATACTGTTCGTTAAACTGAAGTAGGTTTTTTAATTATCTGCATTTTCAACCCCAAAAAAAGCTTTGCCTTTAATTCCTGATTTAATGATTTGAACTTCAGAAGCTACCTCGTCTTTGTTTAGAGGTTTGCAAACATATTACTTTTCTAATAGATTGCTTACGTAAAACAATGGTGAAAGTCATTGACACAATTTTAATTTATTTTATTTTAGAGTGAAAAGACAATATAGGTCTGAATAAGAAATATGTTTCTTTTCGCAGGGTACCGTCACTTTGTCTCAAGGACGTTTAATGTTAGACTAAAGTCAAGGGTTCTAATAGATAGGATAGGATAGAATAATTCCAAGTCACGCAGTCAACAAGTCAATAAATATTACTCATTTTAATAAATAGATCCCATTCTGGTGACCTAGCAATATGAAATCCGGCAAGAAGCAAGTTCTCCCTGTTTATACAAGGATAGGGGAAAATCTCGATCATTACAAACATAATATG
Source organism: Agrotis ipsilon (assembly GCA_028554685.1). Taxonomy (NCBI): domain Eukaryota; kingdom Metazoa; phylum Arthropoda; class Insecta; order Lepidoptera; family Noctuidae; genus Agrotis; species Agrotis ipsilon. The sequence continues at coordinate 13,411,208 of CM052955.1, forward strand.
TTGTCTGGTCCTAATATTTTTCGGAAGTAAATCAACTTAATAGCTAAGAACTATCCAGATGCGAAAAAAAATATGGAGAACTGGAGTAAAACTTTGGCCGTTTATTGGAAGTAACATTTATTTGATGAACATCGACTCAATTTTAACTCAACAAAAAATGATTGTTTATTCTGGAATTGAAAGAAGCCATCGCCGGGAAGTCAGGGCGGCACTTTTACTTATCTGCCTTTTTTTACTATACTAGCATGTAAATAATTAAAAAGAAAACGTTCTAAAATATCAGAGATTGGACGGGGTGTGGTCTGAGTTGACTACGAGTTTGTTGGTAGTGTAGCGGTCGGGCAGGTTAACGATGACCTGGTTCCGAGGGAAGCCCGGGCAAGGTGGGGAGACGATGCGGTCGGTTCTGCATTCGCACTAGTCTCAAACCTGTTTCGTACAATGAAGCACGCTCGAAAACTGAACAAACATGACTTCCAATATTAAAAATAATAAGTCTAGGCGTCCCGTCCTGAAACCATAATACTTGCATATTTCAAACCATGAGGAATACCTACTTACATTGACGTCACTTATTATAAATTGTAATATCTACATGTAACAAAACAAGGTAAATAACACTACATAACACTTATTTACTAATTAAATTCTAGGTAGAGGTGCAGTAATGGAATGTTTTTCACGCTTACCTAATTCTGTTCATTATTTCTTAGTAAATTCCAGTAAGCTCAGCCTGAGCCACTAAGACTGGTTTCATGGTTTCCCGCCCACGCGACTTCATGGCGCCCGGGTAGAATCACAAATTTATTCAACAGCTGCTACGTTGCCAAATTTAATGGTTGTTTGTTATAAGCTAAGATTGGAGTTTTACCTGCACAGAAAGATTTTTAGTGAAAAGTAATGTAAAATAATTTCAATACATAATATTATATCGGTGATGGATGACGTAGAAAGTTACGTTGCGACCACATACGATTGAAATTGACGAAACCGGTTTTTTGTTTGTCAAATAGTTCTTGAAGGGCTGTTTAAAAAACTTAATTCTTGAAGAGTTTGTTAGCGACGCATATTTCGTTAAACGTAAGTGTAGTCAGGTGCAGGAGACACACAGAAACAGACACTCCCCGTGTCGTGTAACTCAAGGTCGTGTCGTGACGTCGGCAGTCAGCAACAGGCGGTACCTACGCCAACTAAACAACGCAACAAGTGCCCCGCGCCCCCGCATTTCACATACCATTCGCGAAACAGCAGCCGTCATAGAATAACGCCAACCAATTTTAGTGATACAGTAGGTACCGAAGATATTCTTTGAACTTTTAAATCGAGATGTTTTGGCCCAATCTAATTTTGTGACAGCAATTCACCCAATTATTTATTTACCCACCAATATTGTTACGGTAGTTACGCAAAATTGAATCGTTAACTGCTACTGAAAGGTCAATGTTGCGAAACTTTGGCTTTTACATATAATATGCTGAATTAAAAAAAAAACCTACACTGAAAAACAATGACTGGATGATTAAGAATCGATAGTGTGGCTTCAGAAGAGTAAGCAGTGCTATGTAATTGGAACAGCAGACTTGTTAAGAAACAAGTTTAGTAGTAGTGGTGATGGTGGTCGGCGGAGTATCGCTCGCTCGCTTCCTGACCAACTTGTGTTCACAATCGAGCGACTGCGTGCTATCCTCGAAACGCGTGCGTCATCGCCTCCGCAATACTGATAAGCGCCTTCCAATTATCATTGCAAATAATGTGTTTATATTATACATGCGAATCTAGCCCGAGTATCATGAAGTTTCTTCACTGAAAATAAATTATCATCACTACGTAACTCGGCGACCATATAGATTAATGCTCGCATTATGCCAGGCTTATTTGTGTAGAAACTATGAATATATAGAATTTTGATAAAGAGGTCTTGCAGATAATAAGTTCACGAGATAAGTTAAATATAGGAAAATGCCAACAATAAATTATTAATTGTACTTATTATAAACTAGGTAGGTACTGATTCTACATCTGAGTTTCGTACTTACCAAATAGGATACCTTCTAAATATTATCATTGTTAGTAATTATAGTACCTATTTATAAATATGGTAAGGACATAGCGATGGCGCTAAATAGTTTCCTGCAATAGAGAATGTAGTTGACGGTGGCAAATACAAATAAAACCGATACCCGTTCTAGTCGAGCGCAGCCGTTACGAAATCAGCGCTGCATGAAAATTAGGTACACTGCTTGCCATGCCGATACAAATGATAACAAAAATTGTATGGTAACCCCGCAGTAAACTGCTTGACATTTGCTCTCTTGGTTACTCATCTATCATAAATGTCACCGTTTGAAACGAAAAAAATATTGAACACGTGTTAATAATTCGACTTTAAACGTTTAGACTGCACTTTTTGTTTTGAAAAACTGAATTCAGTTGTAAATTAAATAATCAGGTAGTTTTAAGATCGATAGCTACTTGCTAGGGACCAATTATTAGAAGGAAGACTAATTTTTATATGCCTCATTATTGCTTTAATATAGGTAGAAAAAGTGGAATCAAAAAGTGAAAATGTCAAGATAATGATAAAACTATCAAACTTTTGTGGTGCTGATGTTGACTTGGCATCTCGTAGGTACGTACGAGAAGGAAAGATCCATATTAGAATGTCTTTCTGAAATAATAAAGTAAGTACCTAAATAAGATTTGAATAGTAGTTAAAGCGCAGGTTAAAGTCCGTGCATATTATGTAGATACATATAAATAGATTACGAAGAACAACCGATCCGGTTGCGGTGAAGGAGGGAGATAGATAAAACGCGACATGAATCACTACTTACAGCGGGCGCAGAGTGCGGGGCGAGGGAAGGCGCGCGGGTGGCGCGGGGAGCCGAACGGAACGAAACGAACAAACCAACGACATTACAAACAGTTGAACACTCATCCGCGCTGCAGGGACGTACGTTGTTCCTTCTTCGATTGTACGATAAACGGAACATATTTCCCAGCTTACAGACAAAACAAATAAATATTCTCATGTTAATAATTTGTAATCGTTTGCGAAAAGAAAGTGGCGTTGCAATACCGGAGTGCTAGTGAGTGAGACTTGTGTGACGGTATTACAGGTGTTGTCTGTGTGTGTGTGCCGTGTGGCGTGGATCGTCGCGCAATTATTAACGATGATTCACTTGTGCGCGGGTGAAATGCAGCCTATCGGACTTGTTGACATTTGTTCTGGAGGCGTCAACAAATGATATCAAGACAGCAATGATATAATGGTGGACTGATCAATTTTACCGCGGTAAGAATTATGGATAGTGTTCGTTCATTCTTACATAAATATTTGTATGCTTATTCATACTCGAATAATTACAATATGATATCACATTAGTGAATTTATAATTAAATAATTCGGTACTCACCAGTTTTATTAATAATTTGTCGATTCTCACCCAATCACTAGTTGGGTCAAGGTTTCCGATAATAAGTAAGATTTCTGTAAACATAAATTAAATGTATTGCTATGATTTAGCATTGTTATAATTACTATCCTATGTTCATAAATCTATGTAGGAACCTAGCCTATTTATATTGCCTTTAGCATCTACCATAACCGTCAAGTAAACAAAATAAGACAAAATAATAACAACTACACAAACAAACAATAACAATAATTTTGCCTACTTCTGACAAACTAGGAAGCTCAATCATGAGGGCTTACCTGATCCATTGATTGTTTTGTCGTTAAAAATGACCCACGCAGTAACAAAACATTATAACTACCCACAACTGCTACACAAAATGCACTCTTACGTTCCTAGTTTCTGGGCCTGTATCTTAATGATAATAAATCAATCCTTGCGCAAATCAAGTACAATACCAATTAAACAGAGTTAATTTACGTAAAAAAAAATAATTATGACATTATGGAGACTCCATACGTATATGTGTAAACGTTAGGTAATATTATAATAGTTGTCTTAAGTGGTAGGTAGAGGCGATGGAAGCTGGCGGCGTGCTGGCGGGCGACACAGGCGTCGCCAGGGCCGCCCGGCCGCCCCGCCGCCTGGCCCGGCGCCAGGCCGGCGGGCGGCGGCCGGCCGCGCGCCGGGATTCCTTTGTCTCATTACAACACTAGTACTTGCTCCCACTTGCCTTCGGGAACACTTTCCTGATTTTACATTTCCATGTTGAAAAGACTGCAGAATATTTATCTTACTATAGTGGCTTCAGTTTTAGGAACGTTATTTAGGATGGAGTAGGAAATGGTTAAGTAAATGACATATTAAACGCTTATCAGACAACTGATTCTAGCTTCTTCCATAATATCTTAACGTTTCTGATCATAGGTACCTACGTCTTATGTCTAGCTAGGATAGACATACCTCTACCTATATCAATCACAAGTTTGCCAGTCTTTATTTAAATAGGTAGCGCGCGCACACACAGAGCTATCAGAACGCCGATATATAAAGGCGAGGCTTGCGCTGTGTGCGTAAGCGGCAAGTGCGTACTGAGCTTATTTGCTTGCCTGTTCTTAAACGAACGGAGCGGCTTGCTTGTCTCCAGTTCTCAGAAATTGTAACGCCTTCTCGGAACGTTCCAACGACGCAGCCGTCCACAAACGACTCAAGTGAGCGCAAGCGAGGTCGTCCGCCATCGTACACACGTATTCGGATTGTGTAGATAACACTCACACTTACAAAACTGTATTTCTCACATCTTGTTTTGTGATACCTACAACTAAGCCTTCAGCTATTTCTTTGCGTAAAGTGTGTACTTATCTAAAAAAAACTGAAATAATTGCCTAATAGATTCATTGAAATGACAAAATTCTTTATTAGCGCCAATATTTTTTTCATAATTTTTTTCAGTAACACTTAAATGAGATTCATAAAATAAAACATAATAAATAAAGGCTTGTAAAAAACAGTGTTTTTCTTAAAACATGATTGTCTTTACTGTCTGTAGTCACAACGGACACAGATCGTGTTCGTGTGTAGTCCAAACGTTCACTAAAATAAGTACGTGCCTTAATAATGAAAGCTATTTCGTCAGTTGTAAAAAAAAATACGACAGAAAGCAACGCCGACTGGGGATATCCTCGTCTATTAGCGTGACGTCACGGTGATGTCACACTCACACTACACACCAATAGAAATAGCGCGGCACATGCGCGGTGTGTTGCGTCAACACGTTCACCATTCGGTCGCTGCTCGCTGTTTTGTGTCGAGTGCTTTCAATGATTTGACATACAAAATTTAATGGATAAAAATAAACAAAAATGACGTTTAAATCTGACATTTTTGTTGTATAATGCGAACTGATAGCGTTTTGAAAAAGTATGTAGACTTATCAAGGAATTCGCTTAAACTAGTAGTGAGTGCAAACAATACTTCAATTAACAAAACACAAATGAGGTAAATAAGTTACATAAAGCATAATGTTTATTATTTTGACATAACTATGTATAAAAAAATCAATGCCACCTTTCGTTGTTACTTTATAACTCAGGACGGGCTCACCTATAAGTACAAACCAAATGTTTAGGCTTTGTTCGGACTATTTAGTAGGTAGATTTATTTATGTGAAGTTTGCATAAAATCCGTGGAGGCGGTTCTTCATTTATCACTTTTTTGTGTGCATAAAATAAATTGCCCCTTTACGTTTTTTTAAATATCATAAGGGAAATTAATTTAATCACATAGATACCTATAGTACGCTTTTGGAGCATTCCCATTCTTTTTCGATCGGAACTGCCCTGTGTCCAAATCTCAGTGGCCCATAGGAATGCTAGGCATTATTTCCACCATTCATTCCAAATGTTTTATTAACAATTTTAAAATAGGTGGTTCACCAGGAAAATAAGTTTTAAATATGAACGTTGTAAAATGGTTTTTCAGATGTTAGTTAAAAAAATAAATATTCTTAGGGATACGTTTCTCACAGTTCAGAAATATGACAATTATAATTATCGTTATAAAAATGTTTTTTCTACTATCGCAACTTTAGATAAAAATTTCGATCAAATTCATAATTTAGATGTTTGTACGGTCTTGAACTGGTCCTTGTGTTCTTCAAGTCATGAGTGAAAGAGTTACAACGCGAACCTTTTCAACGAGCTGAGACAGAAACGCGAAAATCCAACATTCATAAATGCCAAATAGAACGGAATTGCATTTGTTGCCGTCGTGAGTAGTACTAATACTGCGAACACCGTGTCGATTATTCGTAAGAACGTAACACAACATAGCTGGCACTGATCGAGATAATGCTCTCGTGTCTCATCTCTATCAGTTTCGTACAAAACTAGGGACCATAATCAGGAACTGATCACGCGATGAGGTCGCGAACCGAACTCTCGGTTCGGGCATCCCCGATAAAATCCACGTGAGTGAAGATATACGTCTTATTAAAAAAGTGTTTTTTCGGACAAATATCTCTTCATAGATAAATAAATTATTCCAATGACTTCTTTAATATATATACTTGAAAAAGTATAATATTACCAGGAATACCATCGTTTCTATCAGACTTATTACTTGAATGTGTTACAGCGTGGAAAGAGATTATTTATTCTTTGACGGAGATATGGATGACTAAATGCATTTTTTTTCTAACTGATGTGTGACATAAAATATTGATTTAAGAAGTGGTTAGTAGGCCCACTAAACGAAATAGACAGATTTACAAAAATAGATAGACATGAATTCATATCATATTGTTCTTGTTTCAGGTTCAAGCGTCGCGGGTACGATGCCGCTTACACAAGAAAAACGTTTAGATAGCAATTTCTCCAATAACAATGATCACAGCTATCTTCACAAGAAATTCAAAAAAATGGCATCTACGATGTCTGTGTTTCCCGGAAACCTACCAAAAACAGGGGAAACCAGACATAAGGAAACGATTGTATCGTCGACTGCTTGCAGTCTTTCAATATCGAATGGTAGTATCGCAGCAGCCCATCCAGAAATAGAGAAAATAAAAACAAAAGCAGATAAACAGCATTTAGAAGTTCAGGATATAGAGGAAAATGTACAAATTAATTATAACGATGAAAATAGTAGATTAAGTAATGTAAATAATTTTGTTCAAGTAGCTGGTCAGACCAGTGTTACTGATGAATTTTCCAATAAGACTGAGAATCTTGAAAATGATTTAATCAAAGAAGCCTATAATGGTGGAGTGGGTGGACGTTATATATGTCCCTACTGTAAATTATCTTGTGCCAAGCCTTCAGTTCTTCAAAAACATATCAGAGCTCATACGAATGAGAGACCATACCCTTGTGTACCTTGTGGTTTTGCTTTTAAAACGAAATCCAATTTATACAAACATCAAAGATCAAGAACACATGCCTTAAGAATGCAAGGAGCTGACGTATCAGTAACTTTAAACGACGACGACTTATCAGGAGGTTCAGAAAGTGACACGTCTATTCCGCCCACATCTGTGTCAGAAACTGGTTCTGATGCCTCTATAATACGTGCCGAGAATGTGGAGTCTAATGATTCTTCAGAATTAATTATTGATACAAGCATGCCTTCAACGAGTACGAGTTTTTCATTAATTGAAAACAATAAAACTAAAACGATATATAAACCTAAATTTAGAGCCGCATTATATCAAGAAAGCGACGAGAAAGATAAAGTTAAGAAATCTATTTCCCCAAATGCTGACTTTCTTACGGAACATATCTCGAAAATTATATCAGATAATGAAGCTATTGTTGACGTTATAGAAACACCATTACAAAAGAAATATGGAAAAATTAAACAAATAGCGGAGAGTAAACAATTTATGACTGAATTAGCTGAAATCAAATCGGAGCCATCACCACTAAACTTGACAAAATCGAATCATGAAAATGAAAATTCATATAGAAAAAGATCTCATTCTGAAAGTTTCTCACAGAGTGAACATCAAAAACATCCTTTGAATCCAGAAGGCTCAATCATAAAAGATCTCCTACTTAAAACTAAGATGAATGGATTAGCATCAGTAACGGGTGAGTTAATTGATGGACCATTATTTATTTGTCCTTTATGTCAGATAATATATCGAAGTGCTGACAACTTAGAAACGCACAGAGTTTATTATTGCAAAGGAAGTGCTAGCACTAATACTTTAACTCCGAAGGATATGAAATCTGTGAGGCCTGAACACTTATTTGTAAGAAGCAATTCAATAAACGTTAGATTACCAGAAACACCATCAAATTATTCACGGCCGACGAATTCAACTAAATCGTCACCATCAAGAATCAAACCTGATAATCTTGTTATCTTAAAACCAGAAACGACTGATGTGGTGGCACCTTTACCATCACCAGGACCTTTACTGGGAAATACAAGACTGGTAGATACAAGAATACCCTCAGATTATGTGAGGAAAACAGAAAGTCTAAAAGTCAAGCCTTTACCAAGCCCTAAACGAAGAATTGACAGTAGGGCCGACACTTATAGTCCGAGGTTGATAGAAAATATTTCACCGAGATCAAATGACCTGTATCCACAACCCAAGATAAGATGTATCGATGCCAACTCGACCACTTTACGAACAATGGATGAAATATCACAACATATGAGACATAATTCAACCTCTCTTCAAATGTTTGGAGGTGAAGTGAAGATCTTAGATCATTCTGGTAGTACAACAACCCTTCGGATTGAGCCCAGCAAAAATCAACTCTCACCTATATTGATACATCAAAATCTTTCGCCATCGAAACTTGGTAATGACGTGGAAGCCAGCAGTGTTGTAGTGAGATCTGGATTGCATTCCGGTGGGACGATAATGCACAATCCTCCAACACCCAAAGAAGCCATAGGTACTCCACAACCACAGACACCTAGAATTTCAATATCAACGGCTCCTTCTATTCCGAGTTCTAATCTGCCCAATATACATGATATTACACACTTCCAATTTCCACCTCTTAGCGCGATTACAGCGTTTAATCCACTAACTTTGCCTCCACTCAGTCCTTCATCTCCAAACGGAGCAACGACAATATTTCACGGTGGTAAATTAATACCTCACGTACCTGGTATTCCTGGACCAAACACACCTGGGGTATTTGTTGGAAATCCAAATCCTCACCCAAAGAACGTAGTAAACAATGATACCAACAAAACTTCTATCCAATCTACTCGAGAAGATCATCATGGAAATTCCAGAGTAAATGTTCAATCTTCAAAAGGTACAATAATGAAATACGACACACAGCAGTTACGAAACAGCAAAAGTCCAACTTCAAGACCATCGAAACCAGAGCCTGAAGAACAAGCTCAAGACCACTTTAATGTTGATATGCAACAGTACATTTCAGCCGTTCCTATTATAAAAATAAGGAATGTAGATGACTCAAGTTTGATTTCTAAATCGCTGTCATCGAATTTAGTTAAATCAATCCTTAGACAAGACGGAGCCGTCAAGAGAAGTTCCGATGGTGTTCCTAGAACGCCAGTTATGAAAGAAAATATTATTTTTTCATCACATAAGCAAAATAGTAGAGATAAATTTAGTACTAATCACCTTTTCAAGAATATGGAAACTAAATCAGAGAAAGAGCTACGCAATTTTAATTTTGAAAATCTAATAACCAAGGCTGAAATTTACAACAATCAAATTCCAAGTTCATCGGATGTTCAAAAGAATACTAACGCTCAAGAAACACCAGTAGTTTCAGTGTATAATGAAAGGTCTGAAACTTCTTATTTCCAGAAGAATATCATTACGAAACCTGCTGTAGAAGAAAGAAAGCCAAAGTTTTTGCGGCCCTCTACTTTGCCTTTAAAACCTGGCACATTTACGCCTAAACGACATCACGGAATTACGCCAAACGCGAATACAATGCCTTTGGTATCCCCAGAGACGCCCCGCCCCGCTAAAGCCTATGGCCAACTATACTTAAACGGAAATGCTTATACATATCTAGGATTAAAATGTTCGACAAAAGTTTTCTACTGCACAATCAATCGGCCTCAACCAACATATGTTCCGAATCAGCATTTTCTATCAATGTACAGTAACTGGCAGGTAATTATTACCATTATTTTGAATGAATACTGATCTATTTGATACTTGACTAGCACTTACGATGTTGGTGATTCTAAATACATGAATATATGTTTACAGTTATTATCTGAGCTGACGCCAGACCCGCTGGGATTGTCAGCATCGTCTGCTATGTCTCTCTATGACTCACGTCATCGACCGCAAGCTGTTGCTGTCGCCGTGATTAAACAGGATCTTGTACTGACTCATTCATCGCAGTGGAAGAGAATTGTAAAAGATAAAAAACAGGTATGTTTATGTATTTTTTATCTTATATGTTGTCGATTTTATGAAGTTTGTTGAGAAAGTATTTCACGAAATAATAATACTTAATAAATTTTATTTGCTTTTCCAGAATATTCAATTGGTAGACATGAAGAAAACAGACGAAAATAAATTTTCAGTTTGTGACAATGTGACAACTCCTAAAAAGGAAGTGACTGGTGGGTTCGAAAGTAACGAGGAATATACGTACGTTCGCGGTCGTGGCAGAGGACGTTACGTTTGCTCAGAATGTGGAATTCGTTGCAAGAAGCCTTCAATGCTTAAAAAACATATTCGCACTCACACTGACGTACGTCCTTATACATGCGTACATTGCGCCTTCAGGTAAATAATTAATATAAATTATTTCTTATTGTTATTTTATCCTCATTGTTTATGTCTCAATTGATTCAAATTATGAATTAAGCGTTCGTCTGGAAATATGAATGATTCACAGAATGCTTTATTGTATTTCAGTTTTAAGACAAAGGGCAACTTAACGAAACATATGAAAAGTAAAGCACACTATAAGAAGTGCTGCGAATTAGGAATAAATCCAAATGAAGGAAACGATGCCGAGGGTGGAGAGATGGCTCAATGTTCAGGGGAAACTGACGATGACACAGAATCAGAAGGTGATGAAGGAAACGAAGGCGAAACAGAGTCTAGCGGTAAATATAATCTTTTAAAACATAGCTACGTGGCGTGCTTTTTAAGTTATATTACTTTTTATTGTTTTTCAAAGTATTCACCACGTAGATTAATATGCTTTTCCATTTGCCCAAACCAGTTTTGTTTATGTTCACTAAGGCTGATTTCGACTGCTTCTGCAAATATGGGATCCAACGGGAAACTAATTTTCTTACACCAAGCACCTCATGAAAGATCTTCTGAATAGTTGTCCCTGAGATCGGATCAGTGAAGGCGGATTTTGAACGTGCTTCACGAGATTTGTTATTACGACTGTTGTGTCCACGCTGAATTTCTAAATATAAGCGTTCGACACTATGTAGACATGGGGGCTTCATTATAGAGCAAAAATATTAACTTCAAGAAACATTGAAGCCGCGTTAGGCCTCTTTGAAAGTTATAGAAAATGATTGCACAGACGATTTCCTTAATCAAATTCTTTTTCGTAGCTGACCTGACAGGTCTAGCAACGCTGTGACTAAACTATTGCATTATTTTAAATTGTTTTGATATTGTAAATTACAATTTATTTGAATATTGAACAGTTCAAAATCCGAAATTCGCGGGAAATATGTAAACGACAGGACTTTAATGGCAAGCTATCGTATTAGCCAGATTAAGAACAAATTTTTATAAACTGTTTTTTCAATGATATATTTTGAACATTTGAATCAGTTAAACAATGTTATTTTATTAGATAACAATCAAGAATACGTCTACTTCTCTGAAAAGTTAAGTAGAGATGTACCTATAGCATATCACATATCACATTTCGTCAGCGTGGCTCATGATCCGTGTAACACAGAGCGAGTCCTTACCCATGAATCAGCCAAAATCCTGACATGCTATTCATTAATCCCAGGACTTTTTGGTCAGGTTCGGCAACTAGTTCAATAAGGCTTTATGATTTTGGAAATTAGATAGGCTATTATAACATGTGCTAAATTATTGTACCGTGCGCGTGGTGTAAACTAATATTCCAAATTGTTTATGACCTTTCAGATACAGAGGCTTACAAATCACGGTTACCGGAACATGAGGCTGCGCACTGTTTATTATCACTTGGAGGATCTAGACCAACCACTTCTGCTACTCCTGGATTAATAACAAGCGCTAGACCTTCTACATATCCCTATACACCAACAGGGTTGGAAAATGTTAGTACAGAAAGTAACCCAGAGAGACCAGGTACCGCACAAAGCTCCACAAGCGACTCGAGACAGAGTACTGAAAATGAACCAATGGACCTCAGCAAAACTGATATGAAAACAACGCAAAATAACATTGCTGAAATACCAACAGCCAGAGAGTCTAGTGTTTTAGCGTCCTTAGCTTCTAATACTGCCAAACTTCCTAATCATCAGACTCAGTGGACAAATGGAGAACCAATGCTGCATACATATTTGACGGAGAGAGCGTTGCAAGATTCCAAGATTAAGCAAAGCCAACTTACTAGCAGTTTAAGTAAAGTGAGGAAAGTTGACCTTGAAAAGTCAACATTCACTGATAGTTTCTGCTCCATGGATAGCAACAATAAAATTGTGACTTCCATTAAAAGTTCGTTTATGACAACAGTCTCTTCTTCTAGAGTAATTTACAGTGACGCAAAAATAACAGATACTGAAAGTGACAATGTTGTTAAATCTCCAGTTGTCATAAGAGATGAGGTTCCTGTAATGAAAGAAACCCCAATACCAACTAGTTCAATCAATGATACTAAAGGAAGTCACATACAAGCTCAAAGCAATGCAGAAAATGCAAAACATGTAGTCTCCGAATATTTAAAACATGCAAGAATAAATCATATTCAAACCCACGAAGATAATGTTCAAAATCAAAATGATGACTCTAATGATGATAATACTCTGGTTATACGTGAAGACAACACAAAATCAGATGAGCAATTTTCAGAGTCAGAGTCTAAACTACCCTCTTTAGACCATGAACCTGTTGCGAGAAAAGTTGTAATCGGTGCAGGAGGCGTAACGTTTAAAGTTACAAAGGGAAAGGATTTTGAAAATAGTTCTTATTCACCCGGCAGATTAATGGAAGATGGTCGCAGGGTGTGTGATTTTTGTAACAAGACATTCACAAAACCTTCACAGTTGAGGTTGCATCTAAATATACATTACATGGAAAGACCTTTTAGATGTAGTGTGTGTGCCGTAAGTTTCAGAACAAGAGGACATCTTCAAAAGCATGAACGCTCTGGTTCACATCATAATAAAGTGTCAATGACGTCGACATTTGGCGCTGCTACGTCTTTTAATCCTAGACCATTTCGGTGTTCGGATTGTAACATAGCATTTAGAATACATGGACACTTAGCCAAACATCTTAGAAGTAAAATGCATGTAATGCGGCTTGAATGTTTATTTAAACTGCCTTTTGGCACATTCACGGAAATCGAACGGGCGGGTGTAAGTTTAACAGACATTGATACGACAGATTGTGCAAGTTCGCTTGCCAGTTTACAATCACTTGCAAGAAAGCTCCATGAGAAGGACCCAACAAAGCTCGAGTATCGGGAACCTAATGGTGCGACATTAACAGGACCTTCCGCTTGCCGGGACTCATCCGATGACGAAGATAGCGCACTTTGCGAAAACATGAGTGAAAGTGACAAAGATATTGAAGGAAAGACTATTGAAAGTAATGAAGGTCAAGATAAAGACATGAGAGTTAATTATAGTGCCACAGATATTTAGTGCCAAAATTATTTTAAGTAGGATATTTTAATGTGCAATTTTGTTTTGTTATTAGTTTAAGGTGTAACTATTCATACTGGGGTTTGACTCAGACACGTGTGAAAACAAAATGATGCGCTTTAATTATTATATACATTGCTGTATCTTATTTTGGATGTAACTTTGAAACTACGAGTATCTATCTTGTAAATATCTCAAATTTAAATAATTTTAATGTTGTTAAATTTGCTTCCATTTTAGGGCTTACATACATTATTGTATTTGTTATTATAGGTAAGTAACTCTTAAATAGGATTATTAAAAAACATGTTGATCCAGGTTAAAATTAGTAAACTGAATGCAAAACTTCCCATTATAACGTATCCAAAACATTGTAACATAAATATTTTGGTGGTCCACATTATAGGTAAACTATGTTTCAATATCAATGACACATATTGAAGATTCTTAAATGTAGCAACTTTTATCTTGATAAGTACCATTATTACTTTTGTATGTATTTTTTATAAAATATATACTTATGATGTATTTACACTGTATAACGTCTACTTCCAAATCTTTTATCTAAAAATAATTGGCATATCAAATTCCATAAACTAAATTTAGATATACAAAAATCGTTAGTCTTCCATATCAAAAATAGTACTTGTTCGAGATATTTGGCTTAAGTACATTAATTCAGGATGGAACTACACCAACCGACAGACATACTTCCAAACAAAATTCCACAATGAATATTTTTTTACCATATTTTTATTTTGTTAACTGTAAATAATCCAGTTATCTGTCTTAAGAGCCAACAAATATAGGTAGCTGAACTCATACATCGTGAATGGTTATACAAAGTGATACAAACTTGGTTTAATCCCTGAAGCAGTTTTTCTATCATAAGGTCTCATAAATTAAAAAAAAAAACGTATCGATGTTTAACAGTTATTTAGGGTATAAATGAATATGGCTCGTAACTTTTTTCATATACATAGAATATAAGGCTAGGCAAGATTTAAAGAACTGTTATGTATGTAGTAAGACCGGTGTTTTGAAACATTTATATATCTCTTTAGGTTTTTTTTTTTAATTTTACTTCAAACCCCCTTGATTATGATCACTTATTCATACAATAAATAAATTGTTTATTATGCGTGCAGCGAGAAAATACAATAGAAGATATGAAAATATTAACATTTCGGCTTTATGTTCGCATGGATGAACTGAGTCATGCAAGGCATATCAAAATTAACGAAATGAAATTAATGCACGCCTAAACAACATTAAGAATGAAACGGTAATTTGAACAGGAATGAGTTATAAATGTAAATAATAAGATTTCTTATCCATAAAGATAACCATATCATGAACCTATTAAATAGAAAAATATTACAACTTTTTACTGTATAAATTTTAATGTACCTAATAATCCAATGTAAATGGCCTATTATAATATAAGTATAATGAATAATACGTTTCTTCTTTCCAATTAAATAAAAACGTAAAGGCCATTTAGGACTTTGTAATTTCCCAGTAAGTGTTGCCAGCTTGACACAATGCTATCGTAACTCACAAGCTGTGATTATTTTTTTACCGGACGCGTTTTGTTGTACATGATGTATGAACATGACTGAAATCTATTTAAGTACGATCCTTACTATTATTCTGTCTGGTGTATTATAAATAGATATTAAGTACAAAAAGTAACGTATAATTATCACCCTGTAAATTGTTGTGACTTGTGTATGGTGAAATTGAAAATTAATTTATATAAATTACAATCTACAACGGAGAATTTACGTAGGTGTGAGTTCGCTGGCATTGTGCCACAATATACTCTAATATAGCTATTTTACATTATTGAGACGGTATGTTTGGAGGAAATGGTGTACTCATGATTATGGTAGAATTAGAGATATAATTTTTTTGATGTATATTATATCGAAAGGGGATAAATTGTTACAAGAAATTTGTAATAAAGGAGTTACATAATTATAATACATTGAGTTATTTAAGGTGCTAATTTTATTACTGATCCCGCTCCACATGGCTTTACCAAGATTCATTAAAATGTTTTAAATCAACTTTTAGGATCTGTAGGTAGATCAATGACCAGACCTGCGCTTTGATCTGTGGCCTGTTCAGGTGCCAGGCTTGGGCAGTTTATCGCCTGTACAGACACATGACAAAGGAAAGTAGGCAAGTGTCAAGTTCCAAGCGCCTTACCGCACCACATCAGCTAGGTATATAAAGAGTATGTAGAACCTGGACTACGGTCGACGACCTGTTTGAAAACCCTACAATCGACAACAGAATGTCGGCTGGTGCTGGTCGTGCCTTGAGACATCTCACCTTGGAGTTGGATTAGGGAGATGTTTTAGGTACAGTTATAATTCGCAGAAAGAAGCTGCGGAAATGTAAAGGGAGATGTCGAACTCCAGTCGATTCCGCAGGAGATTAAATAGGCGCCGGGCGGCAGAGGGCCGAGATTATCCTCTCAAACAACTCTTTAAAGTAGGTGAAGGAAAATTGACTTTTCAGGGGAAAGTACGAATTTAATTTAATTTTCCTACTGGTATTTAATATCAGTCCTTATTTATACTTGTTGAAAAAATGATCGTTTGATTCATGAGAGCTGTTGTTGAATCAAGAAAGAAAAATAATTGTTTGAGATGAGATTTTTCTAGGAACGCATTTACAACCACCCTGAATGTAACCCTGATCCTTTTGGATCTTGACAGATGAACAACGCAGTAATCCTTTATGGGTTCCGTTATTCTTTTACGTTATAGAATTAAGAAAATAAACCCAAAGTCCTCTTTTACGCGAAAACGCGGCTGTCGAAAGAACTTGCTTTGTTGCCCTGATCCGGTTAGACCTTGGACTTCGTGGGAAGTATAAGTGATGAAAAAACTCAATGGATCCAGTTTTATGAATTAGGATAAACAAAAAAGATGATCTGGAGATCGGTGGCTCGGTTAATCGACTGAGTCACTGGGTAGTAGTATTTGCTGCCGATAGTCGCAACCGCAAGACAACGAACTTCAAAGAGCAGGATTAACAAAAAAAAAAAAAACAATGTAATCAGTTATTACAGCCTTTTATTTTTCTTATATAGAATGTTATTACAATATTATTTAAATCCTTAAAAGTGAATCCATTCTTCATTCTTCATCAACGAGCATCAAAGACGACCACTGAAAATGGTAGGTAGTTAAGGATAGTTATTTTATATTGTCATGTTTAAAACAGTGTTATCAATTTATTGGTTTATATCATGAATGAATTTATACAGATCTGTAAGATAAAGTCCATGCTATCATTGAGCGCTTTCACTTTACGGAAGCCACACGTTAGGGTTTGCATGATGGTTATAACCTTGCATGCATAACCCCTAGCGTGTAAAAACTGCACAGTTATCGGTACATGTATCGATTATGCGTGATCGGTTAAAACCATCATGTATACCCTTACGTGTATCGTCTCAATTAGACGTTAATAACGATAACTAGACGAGATTGGCATATCGTCCGCTCTCGCTCATTCGCCTTAGAAATGTATGAAACTGGCCCGTCAATATAGTGTCTTTACCGTTATCGTGTAATATAAAAGAGCCCATTATGATACAGTAAAAGATTTGGTAAATTCAATTTATGGGATATTTGAACACTATCATATCACTTTCTTTAGAGTGAGGCCCCATTAGTGCAACCCAGTCGTAACAACGGATCAACTCATTTTATGTCATAACTGTGTTCTGTCGGATCAACGCAAGAGGATACGCAGGCCAGGGGGGTTATTACAACGTCTTAAAATTATTTCCTATTCCGGCGATTGAAAGTGGCAGAGCTATACAAGTCGTCTAGCGCCATCTCGTTCACTGACTGGAACAAGCCTGATTTTATGATGTTGTAATACCCCCCAGGTCTTTGGGTCTTTTTTTTTTTTTACTTGGTAAAAGGGCGGGAGGGACTGTCAGACCTGTACTGACTAAGTGCCACGGTGTCCTTCAATAGCCCTTTATGTTCCGGGGTCACGGTGATGGTATAAGTCCCGCGACCCCGGCAGGCTTTAGCACTCTGAGAGGGGGCCTCGTCATTATGCTGACGCTCTTTGAGGCGCGCGTGGAACACGACGCGCCGTCGACCCGGGCATGGTCCTTGGCATGCCCGCATGCCCGCGCCTACGGTGGCCGGAGATCGACTTGCGACGTCCGACGCCGTGGGCGTCCACCACCGCGGGTGGGGCGGAGGGAGGAAATTGTCTTCTCTCTCACGCGGCCCAGGTCTTTGGGTCTAAAGCCAAATTGTAAGCAATAAACGTAAAAGCCCAAGAGTATAATAGATTTTTAACTTAATACTCAAGCTGATAAAGTTGAAAATCCATTAAAGACTGCTGAGCGATGACGAACGGAACGGACGAAAACGCTCTATTATTTTTAATAGATTTTCAACTTTATGCGCTCGGGGTATAAAGTTGAAAATCTATTAAAGACTCCCTGAGCGTTCACGTTTATCGCTTATCGTTTCGCTATAGAGCCAATTCAGCGTAGCAGTGGAACGCTGTCCGTTCTCGCACTGCTGTCAACGCTGCGACTACGTAGCACGCAAATGAGGCCTCACTAAAGCTGACTATTAAAGTCAATGGATATGATAGTACTAACTTTATACAACAGGTCCCTGAGATGTTAATTAACAGAAAAAAAACGTACATTACAACACACCAGTTATACACAAAGGCTTAGATTATAAAATATCTAGATTCCGTGTTCGAAACAAAACGTGACGTTTTTAGTAAAGCCACTTTTTTATAAATGTGTGAGTGAGAGCCACGCACACATTCAAATGTTTTCCTTGAAGTTGTTCGCTTCAATTATTAGTGGCCCACTAGATATCTCGACATTCTATAATCTAAGCCCAAAGGATTAGTAAGAGGCATACCAAATAGTGCATCTAGATTTCATTCATAGAGAATGGTCTGAGTGAGGGTCGGTTCATATCTGACGGAACATCCGTCGAGCGTATCATCGAATGTTCTTTGACGCAGTAACGTATCATTTGATTGAACGGTCAATTGTTTTTCTATACATTTGTCTGCTCTGGCGTTCCGTGACCGATAATACGCGACGGATGTTCCGTCAGATATGAACCGACCCTTATACCCACATGAAGGAAAGGTGGAATGATGTATTCAATTTCTGTGTCTCTTTAAAAGACCACAATAATTCCACTGTGGGAGCGAGTTGGCGCTAGACAACTTGTATAGCTCAGTCTTTCTTATAGTGGAACTACTCTCAATGTCATGATAGGCACCCTGTACTTCACTTTCCTGCCCATAATTACTATGTGACCAAGATAGGGGTGAAGCGTCAAGCTGTAACAGTGCTATATTGTGACGTCATGCACGCTTTTGTATTACTTGAATAAACAATTCTATAAAAATAACAATATAATGAAAATAATGCGAATAAATAATTTCGTAAATTAGTTTGGAAAGTATTTTTTTACTGAACTTAATTGCCAAGTGATAGTTGAGAGATGAATGTCTTTGACATATTCACCTATAACATAGTCATATAGAACTTATCAGGTGGAAGGGCAACATTCAGACTAATCTCTATGACTACGCATTTCACCAACAAAAACAGAATAAACAATAATATGAAGCAATATAAGGTGTTGAAAAGCAGGATTCCTGGTGGCTGAATAGCAGTGGCTTCTGTTAAATGCCATGCTTGGGGATGCATTATGGTGCTGATGATGATGCCAATGTAGTCATGCTGTTTAATCATAATTTTATGTTATTAGTCCCAAAAACAACAATAACAAAAAAGATGAAAGATAACATAACAAGAAAGATAATTAGTTTCAAATAATAAGAAAGTACTTACCACATATAAAAAGGAGGATAAAAAATTAAAACTGATTGGAATTCAAAAGTATTGGATAAAAATTTAGAAGCATGGTCAAGCAGTACACCACACACCAAGCCAAACATAAAAAAATATTTTAAGTTTATTTTGTATTAAAAATTGATAAATTTTTAGAGTGCTGTACCCAAAGGGTATAACGGGAACCCATTACTAAGACTTCGCTGTCTGTCTGTATCTCATGAACAGCAATAGTTAGACAGATTCATTTTCACAGATGATGTATTGCTGGTGTAAAACAGTAAATTAATATAAAAATAAATATAAAAAGGGCTCCCGCTATGATACAACATGATATTAAAGCCATTTTTATTAATAATGGAAATGGAACCTTTCATGCGCGTGGATTATTTACAATGACGGGTTTTTTTTTTTATCAAAAACAAGTCATGCCCTACCACTTAATTCTAAAGCAAACTGTTAAATGCAATGCAACAATAATGTATTTATATACAAATGATGACCGATGACATTTCAGAAATTACGATATTGACTAACAATAAAGTTTAAAACCAAACCCATTAACCCTAGAGTACTAATATAAATTTATTACTGCTTAATACTAATTATCGCCTGGGAGGCTACTTTATAAATAAAGCAAAATTTTAGAAATAGAAATAGAAATCATTTATTTGCTAAAAATGTAGGTTTACAAATAAGGTGTTATATAATATAAAATAGTCCCGTTACATTTTACCTTGCGGCATGCAAACATATTCAGAGAATAGAAAATATTAAAATGTAAGTCCACAGTCACACTATTATAAAATTAATAAATTCAATCCAAACTAAATTACAAAAGTTTCAATAACAATTATGCTATTAACAATAATATAAAACAAACTAAAATTAGAAAAAATGGATAACAATTAATTAAAAACTATGTCAACATTTTAATTTAAATTATCAATTAAGAAATCTTTTATGGTGTAGTAACATTTTTGAATTAACAGTTTAGTTAACTGCTTTTTAAATACTTTTATGGGTAGGTCTTTAATATTTTGAGGAATTTTATTATACACGATAGGACCCATGGACAAAATAAATATAAATATAAAATAAATATTCCACAACTATCACACAACGCCATCTAGTCCCAAGCTAAGCAGAGCTTGTGTTATGGGTACTAGACAACTGATAAACATACTTATATATTTTTAAATACATACATATAATAGATATATTACACCCAGACACAGAACAAATGATCATGCTCATCACACAAACACTTGTCCTGGGTGGGAATCGAACCCACGACCCCCGGCATAGCAGTCAGGGTCACTAACCACTAGACCAACAGGCCAGTCAAACTATTATTTTTTAATAATACAAAATATTATTTTTTAATAGGGCTGTTTTATGCCCACCAGTGTATAATAAATTTTTATATTGGGATCGTATTGGTCCTGTACGTTGTCTTATATCAACCATTGACGTAAATAAATTGTTGTTTGTTTTAACGAATATGGCTACTTCAAGTATATAAAGACTGGGTAAGGTTAAAATTTTTAAGGACTTAAACACTGGTTGACAGCTCTCTGTAGTCTTTAAACCTGTCATTGATCTGAGGCAACATTTTTGGGCTTTAAATATCCTTTCTCTCTCACTACAATTACCCCAAAATATGAGACCGAATCTTAACACAGAAGCAACTAAACCATGATAAGCTATCACTAACGTATTTATGTTTACTTTTTTTGACAGGTTGTATAAAATAAAGGAAGTTTTACTTAATTTTTTGCACACATGCTCTGCATGAGGTTTCCAAGTCAGTTTACTGTCAATTTGAACACCTAAAAATCTTGCTACTGAAGTTACATCTACGGTTTGGTTGTTATATTGAGTGACGATATTATCTGGCTGTAAACGCTGATAAAAATGCATGACATTTGTTTTTGCAAATTTATGACTAGATTATTTTTATTTAGCCAATCTATTATTGTTTCTAAAGCATTATTTATTTCTTTTGCATATTTTGTTTTATCGACGCATTCAATTATTGCCGTACTATCGTCGGCAAATAGTGTCATTGGTTGATGAATTTGACTAGGCAGGTCATTAATGTAAATAATAAATAATAATGGTCCAAGAACGCTGCCCTGCGGTACCCCATACTTAATTTCTCTACATTTAGATAGATATTTAATCTCCCGTTTAGTTTTGGTACATATTCTTGATATCTCTGTGTATTGTTTTCGGCCCGTGAGGTATGATTTAATTAGATTTAAAACATTACCTCTGATCATCATGTTTTACACAATCGAATGCTTTTGTCATGTCTGTAAATATTGCACAAATAGGGTTTTTTTTATCGACATTTTTCATAATTAAATTTAAGAGATCAAATATTGCCATGTTAATATTTTTATTTTTACGGAAGCCCTTTTGCTCTTCGCATAGTATATTGTTTTTATTTATAAATGTATAAATAGATTCATATATTATTTTTTCTAATATTTTAGAAAATATCGAAATTAAAGCTACCGGTCTATAGTTTGACATGTCTTCTCTGTTGTTTTTTTTAAATAGAGGTTTTATAATTACAGTCTTAAGATTATCTGGGAATGTACCTGAGCTTATGCATAGATTTGTTATATGGCATAACGGTGTAGCTATAATATCAGAAACAAATTTTACTACTACAGTTGAAATGCCATCGAAACCGAAACTTTTTTTATTTTTTAAGTTTTTAATTACACGTATAATATCTTGCGGTACAACCGGTGACATAAATAAAGAATTTGGATTTATATTATTTAGTACTAAACTTTTATTAAAATGTAACAAAATTTATAACAAATAACAGGCATACCTCTGCCTTTATGAAATGCAAAAAAATATATATCTTAGAAACTCTTATTTGTCTTAAAATCAGCCTTAAACATAATGCGTAACTTTCTAACACAGCCTTAAGGGATATTATATTTTTTTTTAATGTTGACATTGGACCACTGTTTTGGTATAAAAACTACAATATAATATATAAAGTATGAAAAACATAACAAAAAACTAGTCTAGTCATCACATAGCTTACTGCAGACTAAGTCGAACTCAGTCAATGATCGCCTCCCAGGCGATCTTGTAGGCAATATCTCGGGAATGCTGTATCCCCGCCGAGCGCGAAAGCTCTCCCCGCCGCGTCGTGGGCTACCCTGAGTTGGCGCGAAAGCAGGGCGCGACACGTCCCCGCAATTTCAAAATAACCAGAAAAAACCGACCACGGGCGGCCTCTCAGGCGATGATTAGTACTCTAGGGTTAATGCACCAAATGCAAATCCATTATCACAAGCAAAATAAGAGAAGAAATTAGGTGTTTTTTTAAAAAGGATACATCTTTTTGTTCTTTTCTTGTACATGATTCTGTAACCACATTCTCTGCATCTTATGGGGTCTCTTGGTTTAATTTCATTCTCCCGGTGGCATTCTGAAATGATAATATTGAACAAAAATTAAAATTGTAACAAATATTAAAGTGCTACTTTATCCTTTGTGTAGCAGCGCATAATGTTTCTATTGCAGTGACACAGGCCTCCACGGAAAATAGAGTTAAGATTATTGTAAAGTGTTGTGAATCCTAGCAGCCATATTTCTTCTTACAAACTTGTAGATACTGACATTAATAGCACACAGCCACAGTGCTCATCTTTTTATAAAAAACCGTAGCTTATTTGAACCTGTTTTCCACTAGTGCTATGTTATGTAGAATTGTAGACTAATGTCTCAACATAGCATAGCACTTCTTAGATGGAAAAGCAACCTAATTGAGTTTTCCCATACGGGAAACTCTGAATTTGTGGGACATAAACATAATGAGCGCAATGTGGGTGTTATAATAGGTTATGCCTTGGTTATGCCTCTCGCTAACTCATCGAGGATTACAGGCGATATGAAAGGTGAAACTGTTGTTACATGACATATGAAATTATACAAATTGCGTTACCTCCACAGACGTAAATCATAGGAACTTTAGTTACAGAAGATTCTTTATTGCTTGTATCGGCCATTGTGGTTCGGTTCTCAGCGAGATAAAGAAATGCGGACTTGTATAATTGTGACTTCTGAGATCAACAGCAGCAGAATATCTATTCTTTTCTATATAACTCAATCAGATAACCACACGAACAATTATTATTAACTTTTATCCACTGCCTGCCCATCCACAAAAATTCTGACAGTGACAGTGTCATGTCAACATGACATCAGAGAAAAGGAGTGTCAAACTCATGTCAAACTGTCAATGTACACCACAGACAACATTAAAAAAAAACCGTAAAGCAGTATGCACATGCTTGCCGTATTTGCCAAACAAAAGGAGACAGCGCTATACATCAGAAGGCAAGATGCAAATAAGTCTACCTCTTTTCTTAATCAAAATGTTTTTTTAGTGAGGTTCTCCCCACTAAAAAATGTTTTACTTTTATCAGAAAAAAATAAAGCTAAGTTTATGGCTTATAGGCCTTGAAGCCATGCCAGAAACATTAGAAAAAATCTCTCAAGTGTCAATGTCAATATGATGTCAATTCCATAAAATAATGTCAGTCCTGTCAGTTTGTTTGTGTCAGCCAGTCGAATGATTCAAAACAGAAGAAATAAAAATCAGTGCATCATTTAACTCAAATATTTTACCGTTCATGATTGCGATTTGATCATTTTCTGACTGCCTGTCTGTCCTGGACTCCCGAATTGAAACTCTTGCAAAATATTGCAATTTCTTCAAAACCCGAACACGGTGGTTTCAGTTCATTGTTTTTTTTTTATGTTGAAAACAACTTTTAGGCAAATCTTGAGACTCCTATAATTTGCCTAAAATCATCACGTCGCGTTTAACGAAGAAGAAGATGAATTTCTTAGACAATTTCGATCCAGAGACTTCAGCCCGGGAAAGGCGAAAGCTTAATCGTAAAAGTTATTTTATTAAGTGGGTAGCATGAAATGAGAATTAGCTATGAAAAAGATATATCTTTAATTTAACAATGCTTTACTACCTCTTGCAGCCGCAAAAGCAAAAATATATACAATGACCGTGGTCAAATAGCAGCTACTGGGAAAGATTTGTGCGACTGTTTAGATGAAACCTGTATGGGTTGTCACTTTCCATGCCCTAAGTGTAATTCGACCAAGTGTGGACATGAATGCAGGTAAAATTGAAAAAAAATATATATTTAAGCCACATTATACTTTGATGTTTTGGTCAGAACCTAGTAATAAAAATAATAATAAATATGTGGTCAGTTTTTGCTTGCTAAAAATTGTACTACATGTACCCAACCTCCACCAAATGGTAGCCAATTTGGTTTTTTTACAGTGTCTGGGTATATAAAGCCAAAATTGGGGTAAGAATTAAACTTATAGCAACTGAAAAGAATAAATCCAAACAACTTAGACTCAGGAGCTGCTGAAGTTTATTTAATTTTTACATGATCATCTGGTTTATTGCAAAGTTGCAGTACTTATAGTTTGCATGTTTCTTATAAAAGCCCGCAAACCTTTGGTAGTTGATGGAATAGTGGGTTTTTAATCTGTTGAGTCTGACATAATCTGTGTGGATTTTCCCACTAACAAATAACAGGCTAACAATTTCTTCAATGAATAGGTACACTATAACAGTACAGTAACATTAGTTTTTTTTGTTTCAGAGTAAACAGAAAATGGATGTATGATAAAATTGAAATTGAAGGGAATGATTTTGTCATAAAAAATGAATACAAGAACAAATGAAAAATCTAAAACAGTAATCTGAATTATTCTTATTTCAACAGATATGAAAGTGTTTATAATCTATGTGATATTTAAGTTAAACATGACTTAATAAAAAATTATAAAATATATAAGGCTATAAAATATGTTTCAATTTAGTACACATTTCTATACAATAAGTATGAATATTACACAAACACTCACTGTTGCTATTTATTATAATATGGTAGAAACCCGCATAATATAATAGTCCAAAAAAAACCTATGGACAATTTCAAATTCTTTTAACAGTAAAAAAAATTAAAGTCAACTCACTTTTGTCTGAGCTTCTTTTTCATTGTGGTTAAATCTACGAATTAGTCCACCCGCGGTGATCCGTCAATAGCCCCTGACTTTCTAGGGTAATGGTTACACGATGAGGCATCCCACATCCCCAAAAGGGGGCCCCGTCAGATTGCTGACAGCTCTGACCCGGGCATGGTCCATGGTGCGTGGACGGCAAGTACTCTTTGTCCACATGCCCGCGCCTGCTGATCCCTGGTCACTACCGTCCGGCGCACGGTGGGCCGAAAATCGGCTTTCATAGACTTAGGCATTTTATTTTGCAAGTGCCATTTTTTATGCCGGATATCACTTCTATTAGTTATAACAATATACAAAAATGACACCAGAATTGATTCTGCACAAAAACGAAGGAATTATAATTTTTTTACGAAAATTTTGTATGGAGCTAGTATGAAAAATCGAAATATCTCGAAAACGGCAGGGATAACCCTAATATCCTTATAGGGGGTTATAGTACTAATTATTTGTGATTTTTTGACATAAGTTACATAATGGTTGTGAATGCCGTTTTTTTTTTAAAAATCGTCAAAATATTTTCATTTATTTTTACATGTGAAACGTTCCTTTTAGTGTTTAAGGGCCGGTATTTCAATCTTACCTTAACTTATTGCTTAAGTTAAGTCCTGCATTTAAGCTAAGTCTCACTTTTGAAAGACAGAAGCGTATTTCAATCCGGATCTTCCTCGCCTTAGCCAATCTAGGATAAATAGTAATAATGCAACAGATTATGTCATTTGTCTATGATTTTTGTTGTCATTAACGACTGACTGACATGAACATGACACTTCTGCCTGCCAATTTTTTACTTCCCTCTGCTGTCTGGATTTTAAATCGTATTTAAATAATAATTTATCAAGTTTAAAATCAAGTTCACGACATTTCTGCTGCGAAAAATGAATGAAGAGTTGTCTCAACAATTGAGTAGTATCACGTAAGTACCTGGCTACCGTTTTCCCTCTTTGTCCACGATTTTACAACTTGGCAAATAGATAACTATAAAATGTTTTTGTTTCAGTAAGTATTACTATACTTCTAGCTCGAGCAGTGATGATGATGAGGACATTATTGAATTTATCAATTATTCTACGACCCCACGACGTATACGGATCTATAGAAAAAGAGAGAATCATTTCCAAAAATGGAATGAAGGTGAATTTTACGACCGATTTCGTCTAACGAAACGTACAGCATACGTTGTGCTGGAACAGATAAGGGACGAAATCAAATGGCCTACTACGAGGTAATATTTCAAAAGAATACCTGTACCTACATATAGGTACATAGATTCCTCACAGACTTCTAATGTAACCCCGAAATCATGAATTATTTTTTGTTTCAGAAATAAAGCATTAACACCATCACAAATGCTATTGCTAACATTGAAGTTTTTGGCAACTGGTAATTTTTTGCTATGCAATGGAGATTTTATGGGCATACACAAGTCAACAGCTGGAAAACATATATGGAGAGTGTTACTAGCAATTGTAAAACTACGTTCTAAATATATAGCAATGCCAACAAACCAAAATATTGCAGAAATTAAAAAGAAATTTTATTTAATTTCAAAATTCCCAAATGTGGTTGGAGCCCTAGACTGCACACATATAAAACTTGAATCTCCAGGTGAGTGACTTGTTAGGAAAATAAATCAGATTAAAATATTCCAAGGCAGTCATTGTTATTGGCTTCCAGATTCTGTTTATTTTCATAATTTCACAAAGTTTTAAGTAGTGAAAATCTGTGCTGCAGTTGTTAGTTGCTGCCATAGTATAATGTTTCCACTTTAATTTTGTAATGAGTTCAATTTACAAAGTAACTGTTTTTGATTAACATTGTAGGTGGTGCGCAGGCTGAGACTTTTCGGTGCCGAAAACAATTTTTTTCATTAAATGTTCAAGCCATATGTACGGCTGATTTGATCATTCAAGATATTGTTGCTCGTTGGCCCGGTTCAGCTCATGACTCAAGAATATTTCAGAATAGTCTGGTGAAAGAGAGATTTGAAAGGGGAGAATTTAATGCATCTGTTCTGCTAGGTGATAGTGGTTATGCTGTTACAGATTATTGTCTGACTCCCCTTGCGCAGACTACTACAACAGCAGAAGAATTATTTAATGAAGCTCAAATTCGAACCAGAAACCCCATTGAAAGGACATTTGGTGTTTTGAAGAGAAGGTTCCCTGTATTAGCACTTGGTATTCGCTTGGCACTTACAAAAGTGCAGCATATATGTGTGGCCTGTGCAATATTGCATAATGTTGCAGTAAAAATGAATAACGGTGATCCACCTGTCAATTTACCAGAGATTGAACAGGCTATCTTGGAGACTAGCAGTGTGCCAGTGGATCCGTTTTATAGAGGCAGCCAGAATGTCTCTCCACATGTTCTGCCATACATTCATTATTTTAATAATTTGTAGGAAGGGGTACTAAAATAAATTATTTAAATTAACATTGTGTTTTAATTACTTAAACTTGAAAAAAATTAACAAGTAAGAAGGCAAATCAAGAAAACGCTAGGTACTATTATAACAGTAAAAGCCTAATTTTCCGAAAGTGAATCCTCTTTCTTTTTCTTTGCTAATTCTAATTCTAATAATTGATTTTGCAAATCATAGTAGCGTTTTCTTGATTCGCTTTCAGCAATAAGGGCTTGCATGTGTTCTTTTTTCATCTGACATAGTTCCCTTTTATCTTTTGCCAATTCAGTCCAGGCTTTGTTTGTCAATTGACCAGTGTGATTGCGCTTCCGGTATCTGCGGAAAGGATTTTCTTTATCATCATCTGTAACTAATTGTAGGGTTGGCTTCGTCCTTAATGTTTTTGGAGTGTAGTCACTCCACTTATGAAGTTCGTCCTCTTGCATGTCATTTTCCAAATAGATACTCTGAAAATAATAACAAAAGTATTAAATTTTGTCAGTAAACAAATGTAGCAGGGTAGTGAAAAAGATGAAAAGAAACAGGTTGGTATTTAATATATTTACAACTTGTAGCATTACCTCAGAGGCGTTCAAATTCTCTTTGTCATTATTGGTCATATCCAGTGTGATATCTGTTATTATTATGGGGTCCTGACTTGTAACTTGTACAGGAGTATCAGGTTGATAGTCACTATCACAAACAGACTCAGTGCCTGCTGCTTGAACACTAATCAGGCTAAATATTCCTTCCTCTTCTTTGGTGAGGTTCGGAGGTGGCATTGGAGGACCTCCCCCCGTGCCAAGAGCATATTTTCTTTGGCCCGTCACCTTATCTTTCACGGTTTTTTTTCATGTTGTCCCATTTTTTCCGAAGTGTTTCAGCAGATTTTGGATTTAAAGATCTGCTGTTAAATTCAACGCTAATTTCTTCCCAGCAGTTTTTTTTCGTCTTCCATGTATTAGCATCACTTTTTTTATTTTCTATTATATGTGCTTTACTCAAGACTATATCTTTCAGCAGATTTATCTCGATTGCACTGAAGTTGGTGCATCGTTTTTTCTCCATTCTGAAATTATTCCGAACAAGAAACAGTACCGAATCGAAACAAAAATACTTAAATGATCACCACACAAAAAAATCACACGCAACGACAACAGATTCAAAACTCATTATGTACTTCAATTTTGACATTTTACTAGCAACAATTAATGTTGCTATTCTCTAATAACGACTTATAGAACAAATTGGCTATCAGTAAAAAAAAAGCTGTTTATTCCTCGCTAAAGACTTGGCTCCTAATAATTCGCGTGCATAAAATTATTATTTATCAAGCAAACGGCCATTATTTCATTACCTACCTTATCGTGTTGATTTTTGCGGGTCAAAAAAAATTACCCTGAAGCAACTTTTTTTTGAGGTAGCCACACTTCAATCTCAGATCGGAACTTAAGCGAAAGAAATCCTCCACTTAGATTAAGGCTAGTTAGGGTGGACTTTATTTGCCGCTTAACTTTAATCCTATAATGAAATACACCTAAGTCGTTCTTATCTTTAATCCTGGATCACTTCGAGATAAGCTGATATTGAAATACCGGCCCTAAGTTGAAGATTTCAGAGCTTTAACAACTCTTAACATAAAATAGCATGACCTCTATAGACCTGAAGGACTAGACAGAGGTGAAAGAAAAGTTATTTTGTAGGTTATTGTACCCTTTTTTGTGGTTGTTTTTGAAGGCGGTTATATTTTTTTTGAAAACTCGGTGTAATCGATGTACATACATAAAAAAAAATACCGACCGACCGAATGGAGAACCTCCTCCTTTTTTTGAAGTCGGTTAATAAATAAAATGGACTGTATATATACTTTTTATTGAAAGGTAATTTAAATAAAACAGAAGTAACAAAAATAATATCAAAGTGCATAATAATTTATGAAAATATTAACTAAACATATGATACAATAAACTAACATGAATTACAAAAGAACATAAAGAAAAATAATTGAATTTTACAAATTTTCTTTACAACTTTCGTTGTCGGACTCCAATTCCGAGTCAGAATCCAGATTGGATACACCTACAAACGCGAACTCAGTTTCCGGAAACTGTATTAGGTCGAGAGTTTCAGCAAAAAAGGTTGTCTTCCTTTTGGCATCTAACTTCGGCCTTTGTGCACTTAGGAAAGGATCCGAAGAAACAACAAGCATATTTAGGATATCTTGATTAGAATCTTGCCTGCTTCTTTTCCGCGAATGATGTTCCCGAAACCTCCTAAAATCTTTGTTTCGAGACTCTGAGGCTTCTTCCGACAGAGTCCCAATCGGGACAATATCATTTTTTTCGATTATGTCAGCACCGTGTATTAATAGTTTATGTACGGTTGATGACATGTAGTACCAGTCGTATAATTCCACGTACTTTTCTGCTGTTTTGCGAGCAAAATCTTTAAATTTGATGACATCTATCTTCTCACCAGATGTTATTGCTTGCAAAATAACAGAAAATCTTTTTATCAGGTCTTGATCCAACCCAGTAATAGCTGCAGTTTTATTGGGAAACTCGAAAAACTTCCTTGCGGTATTCCCGTCATTGGTAGTTCCCGAGCCTTGTTTCACTATATCAATCAACAGATTGAGCTCCTCTTTAAATTTATTTTGAATGTTTTTTTTTCTGTTTTGTAACATTTCTTTATGCTCATTACTTCTTGCTGCCCACTGTTTGAAGTCAAGTCTGTACGCAATGTGTAACAGACATTCCATGCAATTTATACGGGCATGTAGGGATGATAGGCCAAATTCGTATATGTCAGAACACACAGTTTTTGATGTTACAGCATCTAAGTGGTTCATTTCTGTTGGTTTTGCTAAGCACAGGTAGCATGATGCATTTGATCTAGCTTCAGAAAGGTACGTGCAGACTTTTGCGTCGATCATTGTCATCATTAGTTTATGAGTCACCCTGTTACTATTAATGCACTCTGTGGGGTTAAGGGCCTCAATTTCCTCATCCATTTTTCTATTGTTATCAATGACAACTGCATCGCTTTCTTTTACAAAAGTGAACTGAACCGGACGACAATAAAAAGTTGAGCATGGTTTCGGGTTTGTCCATATAGTATTATCTCCATCTGTAAGTTTCAGTGGCACCAAGGAGGTCATAAAAATGCTTGAATCATCATGCTCGCCGTCCATTTTCTGCTTGTATCGGCTTTGATTGGAAGCACCATCAAATCCCCACTTCGATATCAGCTTTAACTGCTTATTTTCCACATTATCAGAAAGACTTTGAAGAATCCGCTTCACCGTGATGTCAAGTAAAGCTTGAAGTGTAATTCTAGCTGATGAATCAGTAACTGACACTGATAGATTAGGAGGGTAGCATGCAAGCTTAGTTTGTTGCAGTTTATAGTAGGATGGGTAAATATCCTTAGCACCTTCCCGAATGGCAGTCTCTCGCAACGTAATATATTGCCACTTTGAAAGCTTAAGTGAAAGAAGTAATCCAAGTGCTTTCTCTGGTGTAAATATTACTGTTTTCACTGGTTTCTTAATGCTTTCATTGATTTTAACGGCAGCTTCTGGATTTTTGATCATATATTCGATTACAGATGCGATATCTTCATACCCTTCTTCTTTTAAACGCGCTGCAGCTGCATATGCCAATTCACAGGAATCCTCGCCTATGTGCTCACTAGATCTTCTCTTTTTCTGTTTGCTTCCCAGATCTTTGAATGGTTTTCGGGACCTTTTTGTCATTGTTCCAACAGTCGATGATGTCGAAGGTTCTGGAGAGACTGAACGTGCTCTTGGTATCTCATCAACAGTTGGTTCTTGATTTATTAAAGTAAGCACGCAACTCGGCCAATCAATATTTGCTTGCAGCCACTCTCCGTACGTATTTCTAAAATTATCAAAGAATCGTTTAGATTTCTGCCACCTGTTTAAAGCAGATCGCGTGAATCTACGGCAAAATTCTTTGAGAGTTACTTGATCTTCGGCAGAAAGACAATCGCCTATGCGAGACACAATTGCACTAAACAATACTTCATGATTAAATGAAGGACACTCACTTTTTAGAAGAACAAAAAAGTCTAAGTTGGTGATTAAACTTTCCATTCTAAGATTTTATAGTCGCAAAGCAAATACTTAGTTTTAGTGTTAGCAGTTACACAGTTGTGAACAATCTAAATTATGGAACAAAATTGTAGCCCTTTTATTGTAGGTACCTATAAAGTCAATAATTAGTAAACTACCCTCGTTAAAGTTATAAAAGATATGACATTGAAAATTTATAATCGTAAAAATATTTCGTAGAACTCATAGTACAACTAATCAACATTAGCAAATCACATTAGCTCACTAATTACAAAAAAAGTGACTGCAGTTCTTAGTAGATATTGTTACGAGAAATTTCAAATCATTTAATCACATATTAGGCTCATTAGAATCAGAAAACTACAACCATCATTCTAATTACTTAATTACTTGTCAGCAGACTCATTAGATGACTACACAAGATGTTATTTTGTATTTTGATCTTCTGCAAGGTCTTAAAATTCCTTTTGTGTCGATATTATTATGTGTCCGGTTATGTTATAATCATACTTTTAGGGTATGATCAATTAACAATTTCATTCCCCTATCTTTCAAAAAGAAGCGACTGCATGGGCACTTTGACACTGATATTCAACTATTTGGTATTGTTGGAAATCTTACAAGATACTACACACTTCTGTCTAGTCCTTCAGGTCTATAGATGTCATGCTATTTTATGTTAAGAGTTGTTAAAGCTCTGAAATCTTCAACACTAAAAGGAACGTTTCATATGTAAAAATAAATGAAAATATTTTGACGATTTTTAAAAAAAAAACGGCATTCACAACCATTATGTAACTTATGTCAAAAAATCACAAATAATTAGTACTATAACCCCCTATAAGGATATTAGGGTTATCCCTGCCGTTTTCGAGATATTTCGATTTTTCATACTAGCTCCATACAAAATTTTCGTAAAAAAATTATAATTCCTTCGTTTTTGTGCAGAATCAATTCTGGTGTCATTTTTGTATATTGTTATAACTAATAGAAGTGATATCCGGCATAAAAAATGGCACTTGCAAAATAAAATGCCTAAGTCTATGAAAGCCGATTTTCGGCCCACCGTGCGGCGTTCCGCCTTTGGTAGGAGCATTGACTTTTAGAATGGATACCCTGGATAGATAGACAACCAGTGGACACTTCAGGTCAGTGGGGTCAACATTTCCATGGGGTCAACAAAGGAATGTAGGCAGTTCTTGGGTTATTGCACTGTCAATACTTTTCTGTTTATGGGTGGGACATAGACTTAAAGTATGGACTGCGCAACAGCTTACGCACTAGGCAGCGTGGCTGCGCAGCCAGGTTGCGGCAGTCAGTAAAACATGCGCGGAGCCCGTACTAGGCAGCCACGAACGCCTGCTTGAACGGCAGGAAGTTGGCTGCGCGCAGTCAGACTGTTTGTAGGCGAATGTATGTACCTTTTTTTTTTTTTTTACGTGGTAAAATCATCAAATGAGACCTCCCACATACGTAGTATCTCTAAGTAGTCTGTGCCTCCCACCCCGGGCAGGGCGAGAGGTACTGTCAGACTTGTACTGACTAAAATCCACGGTGTCCTTCAATAGCCCTTTATGTTCCCGGGTCACGGTGATGGTATAAGACCCGCGACCAAATGTATGTAGCTGCCATCAGTCTCCGCGCAGTAGTTGTAGCAGACATATTTTGGTAATAATAAGTTCTTCCACGTTCATATCGCTCGATGGATGAATCTCGAATAGTCGCCGATTGGCAGGATTGGCTGATATGAATGGCTGCGGGTATATAATAATGTCCAAAGCAGAGTTTTGAATTATTATGATTATTTTCTGTTTATTACAGTGATAATTTTTTTATATATAGCTTTTAATCAAAATATGTTATATGTGAGGAGAAACCTATATATATATTGGTAAAGTTTTTTATTTTGTGTAAACACTTATCAATGCCAGAAAGAGAAAAAACGCCTAGCTGTGTGCCTCTCTTGCTTAAAAACTAAGGCACGGTTTTAATGTTACAAGTACTCACTCCCTATACTTTCTATCTCCATGGAGCAGACCAAGCTCTAAAAAAAAATGGTTTGTCTGTGGTTTTCACGGCTGATAACGTAGAAAGAGAAGGGTATAGAACGCCTGATAGTTCCTTCTCTTTCCCTCAAGAAAGAAAAATAAAATCGACAAATCGCATAAGAAGAAAAAGGACAGAGCATAGCTATCTCCATCTCTCAGCGCGTAGCCGGTTTTTTCAAGGCCCGCCACTCCTATTAGCGAAACAAGTTGGCCAAGTAGGGCGTATTTAGGGATACCAGATTCAGGCATTACATTTCCCGGGCAATTAGGTCTGTAACTCTGTACGATAATTTATTAAAATCGATTATTATTTTTAATATTTATGATTATTTTTAGCAAACTTTCTACATGTTATACTAATGTACAGGAATTTTATATTCGAGATATTAAAACAACTTATTAGGGGACTTTAGCCCTTTCTGGATGTATTTTTTTTTTGTGTATTTATTTTTTGGTCAAGTGTGAGAAGTCCGCAAAAAAATTCTAGGATTTTTATTTCATTAATGAGTATCTCTTTTTGTTACTGTTAGCTAGACCAAGGAGTTTAAGGAGTGAGTACTTCTAACATTAAAACCGTGCCTTAGTTTTTAAGCAAGAGAGGCACATAGCTAGGAGTTTTTTCTCTTTCTGGCATTGATAAATGTTTACACAAAATAAAAAACTTTACCAATATTTTGAAACTTTTTGAGTTAAAGTTTTTTTTAGATGCATATTGGTACAATTATATTACATTTTTTACAGCTTATGATAGTTTTTGT
This sequence comes from Agrotis ipsilon, assembly GCA_028554685.1. NCBI lineage: Eukaryota > Metazoa > Arthropoda > Insecta > Lepidoptera > Noctuidae > Agrotis > Agrotis ipsilon. Next base: position 13,446,206 of record CM052955.1, read on the forward strand.
ATTCTGTAATGTATTTTAATTACTCATATTTTTAAGAAAACCAAAAAAAAGAACACAAAAATCCAATAATGTTTCCCAAAAAACTAGGAGGTGTATTTAACGTTTAAGATGGCAACATTATGATGTTGTCAAATTCAAATCATTGGTGACGTTTGTAGGGTGACCAATATAAACTGGTTTCCGAGATTAATCCTCTTTAAAGAAAAAGTAATTTTTGGTTTATAATCTAAGTTAGGTGTGCTAGGTTGTTCCGTTTTACGTTTAGATAATGTGACAGTTGATTTTAATTATTTTTAATATATTTTACGAGTTTCTAACTTTGATTAATTTTTAAATTGGTCTCAGTTATAAAATAAATAGTATGATAATTCGACGAAGAGTGGCTCCTGCATTTTCTAAAATTATACAGGGTTACTGGTTAAGTCGACCTATTCCCTTTGAAGGGTTAAAGTAGACATCATTCTTGACTGATTTTACTATGGGAACCCAATCCTAATCCTTACCGTTTTTGAGTTATTAGACTTTTAATATTTTTCAAGAATATTCCACCTCTGCGTCATAAACTGGTTATTGTAAGAATTTTACGGCGTTTAGGACGCTAAAATGATACTTTTTTGATAGCTTACGAACGACACATTCTATTAAAGCCAGTACATTTGATAAATTACTCAAGCCTTGGGAAATAAATGGCTGTAAAGTTCAAACATTGTTTTTTTTTGGGAGCTACCCTTGTCTTTCAGGCCAAATTTCTCAAAATAAGTGTACGGTACTAGATGTGCAGATTGCAGCAAAAACACTGCTGTCTCATTAGCTTTTTAAAATGATACCACAATATCCACTTTTATTAAGAATATGGCCGAAAAATAAGGGTTGATACTGACAAGGTGGTTTTTTAACCAAACTCATCAATACACTTTTAACCGATTTCATTAGAAGAAGGAGGTTCTAAATTCGAATTTAAATTTCTATTTGTCAATCGATTTCCTCCACTTGCAGTTCGATTTTTCTTACTTACTCTGTTGCGGTTTTTTTTTGTTACCTATCGCTATGTTATTCTTGTTTATTCTTTCGCTGTATAAGTACATAACTCTACCTAATTCCGACCCATGGTTTTGACAAAACACTACGAATTGGCCATGCGAGAGGTATTGAGTCAAAAAGCTAAGGCCACATAATGTTATCAAGAAAAAATCGTAACAAAAAAGATACATGAAAAAAAAAACAGTGTACAATTAGCGGAGAAGACATTTCGGTGGGAGAAGATCATCCACATGAAAAAAAACACAGTAGAATTTAGAATATGCTCTTTTTTTTAAATTCGTCGAAAACTAATGAAACGAAAAACTTCTTCGTGCAGAACAAGTTTTGTTAAAATACCTACCACCTTGTCAGTATCAACCCTCATTTTTCGGCCATATTCTTAATAAAAGTGGATATTGTGGTATCATTTTAAAAAGCTAATGAGACAGCAGTGTTTTTGCTGCAATCTGCACATCTAGTACCGTACACTTATTTTGAGAAATTTGGCCTGAAAGACAAGGGTAGCTCCCAAAAAAAATCAATATTTGAACTTTACAGCCATTTATTTCCCAAGGCTTGAGTAATTTATCAAATGTACTGGCTTTAATAGAATGTGTCGTTCGTAAGCTATCAAAAAAGTATCATTTTAGCGTCCTAAACGCCGTAAAATTCTTACAATAACCAGTTTATGACGCAGAGGTGGAATATTCTTGAAAAATATTAAAAGTCTAATAACTCAAAAACGGTAAGGATTAGGATTGGGTTCCCATAGTAAAATCAGTCAAGAATGATGTCTACTTTAACCCCTCAAAGGGAATAGGTCGACTTAACCAGTAACCCTGTAGAATGATAAAACTAAAAAAAAAATATATAATGTACAAACGCCAGCACATCAACCTTTCAACCTTATTACAATAGCGGAAGAGTAATATACTATTGGTAAAATTTGACAGATTTGAGTAGGTTCACTTGCTGTAGTACATACAGCAAGTGAACCTACTCGAATCTGTCATGTAAACTGTGTTATCAATATAACATGTAAACTTCTTCAGAAAATTAGTTTGAGCGAGGTGATGAGACCTAGTAAGTAGTTTTTAATACGTCATAAATCGTAAACTGCAATTTACCTTTCATTCAATGAACAGCAATAGAAAAAAAAAACAAAATTATACATATTTTTTTGCCGTTTACATAGATAATACTAAGGAACCCGTCGTGCGCGTGTTCGACTCGCACTTAGCCAGTTTTGGCCACTGACTTTCTAAAGATAAGTTGTTTAAGGTGAAAGCTTCAATCAACCCGCGTTTAAATTTTCTTGCGTTTTTTGCAATTTGCAGGCCAGTGCTAGGTTGTGTGTTACGTAAAATATTATTCGCGGCTGTAAGACGTATCTAGTTACGGAATTATAATCATCAAAATCACTAATACAACCCTCCGAGTTCTTTATGAACTCGGCTCGGCGCAGGAACAAAAAAAAAATGAACTTAGAGCGTTGTATTGTTGATTATTGTTGATTTTGTTGGTTATAATTATTAAGAAAAAAATGTTCTTTTAAACTTTGAAATTTTGTGGGCTGGTTGGAGCATTCCCCTTAGCTGGTTGGAGCATTCCCCTTAGCTGGTTGGAGCATTCCCCCTAAAACTTTTTTGTGGTGGTTTTCGAAGGCGGTTTTTTTACTTTTTTTAAACTTTTATTTTACCATATTTAGTTCAAATATTCAACCCCAATTCTTGTCAAATACGTTATCCATAATACCGGTAAAACATCATCCTAGTCAAAGAATAAATAATATTCCAAGTACACAATAAGAAATGCTCAGTCAACAAAAACTATTGAACGTTTGGTTCAATATTAATTGAAATGATACCAAATGACAGTTATATTTCATCGAACAAAAAGAGAATCATCAAAAACAGTTCACTCAGTCGTAATATTATAAGTACTTTCTGTAACACTATATTATTAATATTATCCTCAAAGTATTGTATCATGGACACTCTACTATAAAGAAACAGAATGCAGAGCTGTGTGCCTTTCATTCATTCCAAGGTCACCGATTTGGGCTCGTTTTTCTAGTAGGAAGAACGCGCTCCCTATATCTTAAACTCCTTGAGCTAGACTCATAAAATGTATAATAACAAAATTTTAGTATTACGGAAACTGTAGTTTTACTTAACACCTGGATTTATATGCATATCAAATAGCAGTTTGTGTTAAAAATAAAATTAATAGAAGGAAGTTATCAAGCCATGTAGGTTTTTTTATCTACGAGATGGCTCTATAGCTTTCTCTATTGCCCTCAAGAAAGAAACACAAATTGACAAAACGTACACGACGTTGACGTTTATGGCACTAACAATACGTAGCCTGTGTGGCATTTAACGATATTTTCACGAAAGAGAAAGAGAAGAAAGAATATTTAAAGTAACAATCGGCGTTATTTTGTTCTTTTCTCTAATCTCTATATTTAAAAGGGTGCGGTGCAGTGTAATTGACTGCAAAAAGTGATAGTGAGAGAAAAGAACCAAGATTATCGTTCCATAAGTAGGTACATCTTTTTTGTTAAGTGGCTCATAAAAAATGTACTATATTAAATCTAGCACTGCGAATTTCAACTCTCGGCCGGGATTTATGAGATACTTTTAGAAAATCTAAATACTTACCGTGTCATCTCATTTGATTTTAGGTTCTCAAAGTTTAGTCCAATAAGGTTACAGTTCATATTTGCACACAAACTTATCTCCGCCGGCATCCCGCGACACGTAACGACGTGTCCCGTATGTTGCATGCGAATATGAACTGTAATTAGGCAGATTAAAGGGAAAAAGTCAAATGCAATGATGTTTTCCTTCACCGAAAGGCCATTGATCTGATAAATAGGTTATTCTTTTGACATATTTATTATTTTGACCACATCGACTATTAACGATCAAACGTGATAATAAATAATAATTTACCCGCGAGTCGGGTAAAAGTTTGCAGTATGACAACACTCCCCATTTTTTTTTCATTCGTGACGTCAGTATTCTCTATCTCATGTGGCTACGCCAAGTGCATATCTATAGGGTCCTTTATCTAAGGCTGATAATCTTCATACAACGAAACGCTCGACGTAGCGCCATATTGTTTTAATGATGACTGACGTTTGTGGTCGTCTCTGATTGGCCGTCGTAGGCGCTGGGAGGCCGCCATTTGTCTTTGATTCTTATGACGTATGTCTGACATTACTGCTGTGATATTATTGATCTTTATTGTTTATCCTGCCTGTCTGCTTTTCCTGTAATAATAAATCCCCAGTGTCTCTACTATTACTTTTGCTATTTGCAAAATGTATTATGAGTGCTCTGTTTTTAAATTTTCGAGACAGGACGCTATTTGGCATCATTTCCCGTGTAATGGGAAAAGACTCGCTGTGTGGTTAAAGTGCCTAAACTAAACCGTGATCTGCAAGACTGCAATCGTTATCACCTGAACAACTTCCAAAGAAGTTCATTACGTCTAAATCTCGCCCAAGTCTCGGCAGTGCCTATCCTTTCCTGTTTACTGAAGATGAGATTTTGAGTGGAACAACAACTCGGCAGTATAAAAGGTAAATATTATGATAAAACATCAGCTATTATTACTGCTTGCTTTCTTAATCTTACTTGAAACCAAAGTTTGTGAGGTATAGATAGATGGATGTTTGTTACTCAGATTATTTTAACATAATAGGATACCTTTTATCCCAGGATTAAAATTTCTGTTAATTAATTTTCATCATAAACGCAAGTAGCCGCTGGCGATGGCTTGTATAAAATATATGTTTTGCATACTAAATTGTTATTTAGTATGGTTGCTAATTTTTAATAGCGTCACCGTGGTAGGCAGAGATATATTGTCTATTTTATAGATATTTTTAAGATAATTTATTATACAGTTACATGCTAAAATAATATGTTTTACTGAACACTTAATAAAATAAAGTTTTCATAAAACTCAACTGATTTACACTATGTGACTACATAAAGCACCCCGTCATTCATCGGAGTGAGTCCGAGGTTCATAATATTTCTTTAAAATAAACATAGTGTTTCTTCTTTTCCAGCTTATTATGCAGATGGAAGACATGGGAAAATCTAGAGAATAGCAGTTGTAGAAAAATCAGCTCACCATCGTTTTGGAAAGAGGTGATTGATAAACCATCAAGAATATATGGCAGCAACAAAATACTAAATTACCCATCCAAAGGTTCAGTGAGGTGTTTCAGTACAGTGATAGTAGCTCTTAAAAATAATGTTGACACTATGATAATTTTACATTTTAATGATTTTCGTTATTTGCCTGCGATGCAAAAACAAGCAATCGAGAAATTGAAAAATAAATGTTTTAATATGTTATTGTTTTTTTATTTAATTTTTTCCCAAAATTAATTTTCATAAAAGTTTCAGTAATATAGCAATATCGATTACGGCGTTTAGGCTGTATACGATTATTCCTTTGCCTTTGAGCAACAATGATTTAAAAAAAATAACAAACGTCATACGACATTAAAACTCAAAAGCTGTCAAAAGCCTACGGCGAAAATTTTTGTTCCGAAGTTGGCAGTCTGATACGTAGTATCTCTAAGTAGTCTGTGGTGGTTTTGCCCGTTTCAAATCGTATGTTTTTGTTGTGGATTGGAAATTAGATTTTTCACTTTGAATTAGAATTATTTAAATTCACTACTACACTACTCATTATTTTTGTGATTTACATGTTGTTCATTGAACATCCATTAATTCATTGAGATTAAAAGAACATAACAAGGAAATGGTAAAGAATTACGATAAAAATATGTTTGAGTAATAATTTTCTCTAAATATTCTTTCATATAATAATAAATTTATGTAATTTGTGTAGGAGGGGGCTTACAGAGACAAATACTCGTTTATTGGAGAGTGGTATGATAACCAAGCCAACCTTAATCGACGGTTTAATTTGTTCTACTATCCCACTGATGATACTCTTGAAATGTTCGACCTAAGAACTCGGAAAACTTTCGTGAAGAGGTACAAAGTAAATGGCATCACTTTGGAAAGTTTTTATATTGGGTGCACCCTGTACATTTTGGGTCGGCTTATAAAAATTGTAGATTTTGCCTGCGAAGATACTAGGAAGAAATTGCACAAAGACATCCAGATGTAAGTGAACTGTGTATGCATTTTCAGACTATTTTAGCTTACCCAGAACAGAATTGAGCAACCTGAATTAACATGTCATAAAAACTATTATGTGAACAAAGACAACACACTGACCAAAATTTAAAAAATTGTATTGCTTCTAGCACTCTTTTTGTATTTAAATTCAAAATACTGTTTTTTTTTCTAGAACGTTCCTGTTAATTAAACCAGTGCCAACTAGGATTGCTGGCAAAATCCTGACTCACCTCAAGGAGGAAGGTCTCCGTATTTCCAAGATGAAAAAGGCATGTCTCACAAGTCCTGATATTGATTACTTATATCGGGCACAAGTAACAGATCCTACTTATCCGTAAGTTTTCAACCTGTAATTAACGAGAATTATTGGAATACTTACTATGTAATATTTTTTACCCGACCTGCCCCGGCTCTGCACAGGTGCAGTCTCTACTATATTATGCATGTTACAGTTGAATCCGTTTATTATGACATTGAAGGGACGTCATTTCTAAAGCGGACGTCATACCAAAGGCATTTGTACAAAATAAACAACCTCCGTTTTGTCAGTAGTATTTATATTAACAGGAGACAGAGACAATATCGAACTAAGTCAATAATATTAATTGTTATTACCCACTGAGACTCAAAACAACCCTGCATGCCGCCGAACATCATAGGGTATCACGTGAAGCTCCGAACACTGTCGAAGTTGTGAAAGAATTTTATATGAAAACCAAACTTCGCTGTTGATCATACGTCATAATAGCGTTGGCATTCTAAGCGGAGTCATAATAAACGGATTCTACTGTATATACAGAAAAAACCTTACTCCTCAATCACTCTATTCTTAAAAAAAACGCATCAAAATCCGTTCAGTAGTTTCAAAGGTATAAATTTGTTTAAACTTATTTTATACTAAGTTAGTGAAGTTGCCCCACACTAGAAATTTCCCCAGTACAGTGGGTGCAAACATAATATAAACTCACTTAAACAAACAATCCGTCTGGAACAACTATACAAATATTTGCTCCATGCGGGAATCTGCATGCATATATTATGGAGAATTATGGAATAATGTTAATTTCAAAGTACAGTTACACAGAAATTTTATAAAATGCTCAAACATTGTTAAAAATCTATATGATAGTTTTTTTTTTTTAATTGAAATAAAATGATTGGTAAAATTGGGTAAAATACCTACATTCCTTGAAATGGGTAATACAAGATGTAATTTGCAATAATTTTAGTCTTTGAGGTGTGGTCCTGGCTTACTTTATAGTGACAAGAATTTCTTGATATGCATAGAGAATTTGTGTTGTACATTTCAGATTTATGGTAGACTACCTTATTAATCAATTGGTCTATGGAGTGGAGCTTGTTGGGAAAAATGCTGTTGAAGTGTGCACACAAACTATTGGTGACAAAGATCCTATTAAAGCTGCTCGGGTACTATAAGGGCCTTATATGGTACTGATCCTGTGAGAAACTGTGTGCATACTTCTGCATCTGTAGAGGAGGCACAGTATGTAAGTGGTGCAAACCTATTAATATTACTATGCTATGTTCTATCTACATGTCACAGACATTTCAATCTTCTATCATTTTCATAAGCTCAAATTTTGTCTTTAGGTATCAGGAAGACCATTTTTTATCCTTTACTTTATCTTGAATTACTCTATTAAAATCCGTTGCATAGTTTTATAGATATAAGGATACAAGGGGACAGGAAGAGGGAACCGACTTTGTTTTATACTATACAGAGTGTTTCTTTTAAATGGGCCAAAAGGGAGAAATCTGCATCCATAAGAGATACGAGAAAAGTTTCTTAGAACTGTAGCTCTTTTTTATACTGAAAATTTAGCCGTCCAAGAAATGATTAAATTGACCAAAATTTTTTTTAATGCTGTTCGGCTCTGTTTCGTGTAAGGATCATTTCATTGTATCGGAAGAAAAAAATCGGGACGGCGGAAGTTGGTCAAATTAAGTAAGATATTTTTTCATACAAATTGTATGAACGAAAAAAAATACCAATTTTTTTATGATGCCATGTTATTTAGTGTCTTGTAAAGACCATTTCATTGTATGGGAAGGAAAATGTGTGGACAACAGAAGTGGGTCAAATCTTATGAAATACTGACACTGTTAATACGACTTAATGCTGTAAGAAGAAACTTTTGACCAACTTCTACTGTTCAGATATTTTTCTGCCCATACAATTATCTCATTCTTACATGAAAGTAAGTCAAACAGCATAATAAAAAAATTGGTATTTTTATTCGGTCATACAATTTGTATGAAAAAATATTTTGCTAAATTTGACCAACTTCCGCCGTCCCGATTTTTTTCTTGCGATACAATGAAATGATCCTTACATGAAAAAGAGTCGAAAGGCATTAAAACAATTTTTGGTCAATTTCACTCATTTCTGTGGACATCCATGACCAAAAAATAAAAACGCCAAATTGTCAGTTCAAAAGATTGGGTTCCCCCGTATCTCTTATGGTCATTTCCCTTGTGGCCATAAGAAACACCCTGTATATGTAGTGATTGTCCCCCACTGCTGTGTAATGGGTTTCCCCGTAAACGTCTTCTCTTCTCTATATTTGGCTTTCTTCAGCCAATCTATCATAAACGCTTGTAAGTTGTCACATCAGCGTTTTCTAGTACTCCCTCGCCAAGTAGACCATTACAAACAAAATATCATTTGGCGTGCGAAGTAGCAGGCAAAAGTTTGCGCAAAACACAGGAAAAACTTCGTCGACTTTCTTAAATGATATCCAATAATACTTGTGACAATGTATAGCTCAATGCAACCTTACCACCACTTTAATTTACTTTGGTTTAATGTGTAATTTCTATTAAACAGGATATTAATTACTTCTTCCCTCCACCACCAATGAAATCAACTCGTTTGAGGTTGACGGCAACCCTGTCTAACTGCACCCTCTGTATAGTCAAACCACATGCTGTAAGGGAGGGCAAGCTTGGAGCAGCACTAGAAGCGATAGATGATGGTGGGTTCGAGGTCACAGCTCTCAACATGGTCATTGTCGAGAACATTAATGCTGCGGAGTTTTATGAAGTCTATAAAGGAATAGTACCGGAATATAAGGTAAGTAATAAATGAAGAAACAGCATTATTATTTATTTCTTGTAAGTTTTTCACTAAAAGGCAACCCTGGATGTCTAGAATCACTAAATTGAGTTTGAATATTTATGATTTCAAGTCAATTAGATTTGTGAAAGTTATAACTAAATTACACTTTTTTTTTTAACTTAGTAGATCTACCAAATGAGTCCTCCCACCAGGGCAGGACGGTAGAAATTAATTTGCCAACATTCAAACGAAAACCGTTTTAAAATCAGTAAAAAAATCAGAAGCTATGATGCCACAGAAATAAGGAAAGTTAAAATGACAAGACAACCAATAACACCCCTCATTTTGAGGCTGAGCAGTTAAAAATAAGTGTTTATAATTAAATTTAAGTTATTTACATTTTCAGGGTATGGTGGAAGAACTTTCGAGTGGACCTTGTGTGGCGATGGAAATAGTATCGAAAGATAAAACTTTAAATACTGCTGTAGAATTCAGAAAACTGGTTGGCCCTTCAGACCCTGTAAGATCTCTTCTTCTCTTTATTCTTGACTTTATTTTTTAGTTACTGCACTAATCAAACTTTAACTTCAAAAAACTCCATTCTTTTGTTAACAGGAAGTTGCCAGGTTGCTGCGACCACACACAATGAGGGCAAAACTTGGTAATACTAAAGTGCAGAACGCAATCCACTGTAGCGATTTACCTGAAGATGGACTTCTAGAAGTTGAATATTTCTTCAAGATATTGGATTTATAAAAAACTGCCGTGCATGTCACAAATGAGTTCGTAACTTTACCGAAGGGTTCCGTAGTATGGTTTATTAATGTTATAGAAGAATATTGTCGTTTGAGGGTTAATCATTCGCTACGAATTTATTGGTAGAGTTTTATATAGCCAGTACATTTACTAGTCAACTTAACGAAAATATAATCCGAAGTGACTCTACTGACGTGATTTTATAAAACCAATGCCAAAGATAATATCTTTCACGGATTTATCGTATTTTTTTATATCTTACCTAGGGCAGGGCAAGAGGGACTGCCAGACTTGTACTGGCTAAAATCCATGGTGTCCCTCAATAGCCCTTAACGTTCCGGGGTCACGAAAATTCATTAGTCCCGCGACCCCGGCAAGCATTTACTATAACCAGGGCTCCTTGTTGTACCTACTACGGATCCCTAAAAGGCTGATTTATACTTTATAGTTACTTAATTTGAAATTGTAGCATGATTGTGTGAAATTTTAATGTCATTTATGCATTTATGAGCTTTTTAAAAAAATCTTGATAATAATAACTTGCACTTAAACTGCGCAGCTTTCGCACCGTGTGACAGATTGCTTAAATGGTTCTGGACCTACCGCAGTTGTTTCCCGACTACGGCAAAGCTGAAAAGGCGGATTTTTGTATAAGCTTACCTACTCATATTCAACATCAAAATTGTGATTTTCCTCTCCTTGTTATAGATACGGTCACACACGTAGAATTCGATAAAACATATCAATCCGATCTCATTAAATTAGTGAGCAAAATTCATTAGAAGTGACGGGTATATTCAAAATTATTTATAACATACTCGTAGAACCTTTTAACTTGGGTTTGTTCAAATTATACTCAAAATGATCTGCGGGCATTGTTGAAACAACAAATAAAACATTTTATTTTTGATATTTTGTTGTACCCTTTAAATCTATGGAGTTTGGGGACCTTATCTAAATAATGTGGGACGAACTCGACAAATTAACATGTAGTATGTCCCCATTTACACTTCTGGTATTTTACTTATAATATCATTGACTGGTATGGACAAAGTGTCGAGATATATTATTGGTATGTCATAATAAAATCATAAACTTATTATTCACTATAGTTTGTTAAATAATAGAAGACGTGTGTAAAATAAATAGAGTATTTCATTACATCGACATAATTTTACTGTTTTATCTTTATATTTTATGGTTTTATTTTACAGTCAAAGAATGTCGGCAGATCTCAGAATTTAATGAAGTTTGAGATTTTACAGTAATCTACTAGGTTTCCTAGTTATTTTGGCGTGTGTGGCTTAGCTAGAAACGAAATATTCTGACGGGTTTAAATACAGTATAATCTGTGTCGTGATGACACCCCATAGAATAAGTTAACAAACAAGACTGATAACGGCTAAGTAGTTTATGAAATACCATTATCAATCATGATATTACAACACTGAAATCTCAATAAATTTTTGATTATCGTATCTTTTTGTATTATTTGATAAATCCCCCTTACCTACCACATAACGGGCATACGGACAGCGAGTAAAGGGCAACTCGCTATCCGACCATGGACCATGCCCGGGTCGACGGCGCGTCGTGTTCCACGCGCGCCTCAAAGAGCTGTCAGCTAAATGACGGGGCCCCCTCACAGAGGGCAAAAGCCTGCCGGGGTCGCGGGACTTATTTCCATCACCGTGACCCCGGAACATAAAGGGCTATTGAAGGACATCGTGGATTTTAGTCAGTACAAGTCTGACAGTCCCTCCCGCCCTGCCCTGGGTGGGAGGAGTCACTTGATGATTTAACCACGATAAAAAAAATCTACCATATAAAATTAAGTGCCAGCCAGGGAAACATCCAATGGTTGCGATATGGATCTGAAGACTATAGTGCTGTAGAGCGAACTAAATCATCCGTCTGTCATGATCGTTTTTAGGTTTACGAGCATAAAGCCCTATTCGAAAAATGGCAACCGGGTCACAAAAGAACAAGTTCAAAATGGTAAATTCTCTCAAAGCCTAATTCTCAAAATCACCCAATAGTGGCCGTTTCGTGTCCTCCTGCCTATCTACACATTGGTAACACGGTAACGGTAGTCAATAAGAGTTTATTGACTCTCCAAATCGGAAACAGCTAGGAATCTATAAAAACCATGTCCGATGAGGAATATACTTACCCACATACTTATTTAATATTAAGGACCTCCACCACAAGATCAGAGACGATTTTAAGAAGACCACAGGAACTCGCGCGCTGCATGCAAGTCAATGATTTCAAAAGTAATGCAAGTCGCCGCGCTTCCAACCGGTCCTGTTAGAAGTCTATAGGGGATCTATGCTCAGCAGTGGACGTCTTACGGCTGATATGATGATGTTGAAAATGATGAATATTTATGTAGCGGTATAATATAGGTTGAATTTTTCAAGTGGGCGTGGATGGCTATTTCCGAAAGTATGATGAATATCGAAAAACGTTGAAACGAGTCTCGAGGCCGATTTTCATGAAAACTAAAACTGCATTATTGGATTTTAGAAAAATCAATAATCCGGGCCAGGAATCGAACCCGCTGATTACGGTAAAAATATGGCCAAATTATGGCTCAGTACTTCTACTGAGCCATAATTTGGCTAAATTAAAAAAAAATGCTATTTTTATAATATGTTATTTTTCCAAAGTAACATAGAAAAATAGCATTTTCATAAAAATCTGCTATTTCCATATGTTTGCCGTATATCATCTCTTCCTAGAAGTTGATACTTATTAGCAGTACTATCGAAAGGTGTAATAATACAGGCTGTGATTTTTTTCATAATCAGCGTGTTCGATTCCTGGCCAGGATTGTTTAATTCTCTAAAATTTAATGATGCAATTTTAGTTTTCTTCAAAATCAGCCTCGAGACTCCATTCAATGTTTTTCGATATTCCTCACAGTTTCGGATATAGCCAGCCACGCCCAGTTGAAAAAACACCGTGTATACCTATTATTTTCTTCATCTTTAGAAATTCAACAGATTGCTGTTGTAGACTTGCAAATTTCGAAAATAGTGAGTAGAGTCCGCGCCACAACTGAAGGACTGTCAAAAAGACTTCAGTCGTTTCACGGACTCCACCGATTTTCGGTAGCTTTTAACGTTTCGATAACTCTGGTAAAATATTACGATAGAAATCTTTGGGTAATTTAAAAAAACACTTTAGGAGCTTAACTGTTGTCGATGGATTAGGTTTTTTCTTTCAAAACACGTTACCTGGTGTTTCTCCTGTGTTGTGGATGTTTTTACAAACATAAACTTACCACAAACGCACAGACTCGGAACAACTACCTACTTGTAGATCATACAAGTATTTGCTCCGTGCGGGAATCTAAGCCACGACATGCAGCGCAGCAGTCTAAACGCTTAGCCATTGCGCTGACCTATCTATATTTTATTTTTTAATCTTCCAATTGTTTTGAAATGATGTCTTAAATTCCAAATACCACGCTATAAATGCTACCATCGAAAATCATATTAATATAACCGCGAAAATCCTTCACTAGTCAAATATTATTTTTACAAATAGTCTTATTTGCCTGTGCTACGAGTATGTCTAGCAGTGTTGTATGCTTAGAAGCTTCTAAAGGCAAGTGCCTTTCACCGCGTACGGAAAGAAGATGTTATTGATACCTTGGTACATACGTACGTAATGCCATGAATGGTGTATGAGAGGGGACATGTATAGGGCTGCGCCAGTACAGCGCGAACTTTCGACTCACGGCCGCGCGTACGCATCAACTCAAGTCGCGCGCGCAACCAATAACTAAGTACCTAGTTCACTTATCTATTGACTTCCGTTAATAAAAAATAAACGTGACTGTGAAAGAACCAAATAAATGTAAAAAATTATAATAAAAAAATTGTGATAGTTTGTTCGAGTACGAGGTCGAGATTTTCCTAATGTGGATTTTTCCAGATGTGATATTTTAATAAATTAACAACTGCGGTGAGCGAATATTTTATTTTCCAAATTCTTTCGTTCTTAATAAATCAACTGTATATTTTTTTTTTTGCAACCAAATATCTATCTTAAGTGGCAGGATTTTAAGAATACGGAGAAATAGATAAACGTGTTCTAAGAGAATAGAATGAGTAGAGATAGATATAGTTTGGATAAATCTGTTCTTTCTATAATTCCGTACCTTAGCCCAATTAATTAGTAGGTAGTTAAATTAACAAAAAACCCAACGCCATGAAACTAGGAACTTACTTTTAATTTATTTTCAACATCTTAGGTAGGCATTGTTTGAAAATATTCTGCTAGAAGTTTATAAACTCGCGTAACTAGCCCTATAGAAGTGGTAGTTTAGTTTTGCAGATTTTACTTGGCTTGAATAATGATTTTATACGTATAACCTGAAGCTTTAAAAAAATATGTAGTAAGTACGGAGGTACAAGTCACAGAACGGGGCGATATATCTACTTAGAAACTCTACGTAAACGGTATTAGATTATTATTTATGTTAACTCGTATCTATTTATTCTGTGCGGTACTTTCTTTTTGCATTTCCTTACGGAATTCCTTTTAACATTAAGTTGTTTTTGTACACTAGTATTTGCCACGGCTCTACTTGCATCAATTTAGAATTTGACAATCAATTCGAGGACATATGGCGCTACAATAACTTAAGAACATTTGATAAGTATTTTCCATAAGAATAGTAGGGTAAGTACCTTAGTTATTTCAAGAGTATCGGTTGAGGCTTGAGAAATGTTTTTAATATTTCTGTGCTTGAGAAGGTAAGAGACAAATAAACAGGGGGTATTAATTAATCGTTAGTGCGATGTATCTAGATCTGTTATCGATTTGCATAAATTAATAATAAAAAAACAGCTGTTCATACAAAATGAAATAGTTGCACAGTAAAAATAGCTTTATGGAACAATTTTCTTTTATAAAACCGATGAATGACTTGGTCCTTTGATACACGCTTGGGGATCTAAGTAGATATATGTGTTAAATTAACGATGGCTCTTTACGATGGCACAGACTAATAGTAGATTATGCACCGAGGGGCTAAAGTTGTGTTTTATGTCACGGGCGTCATATTGAATCTCGAGCGCAATGAAAGATTCGGGATTTAACTCCCGAGCGTAGCGAGGGAGTTAAGAGTTTAACTCACGAGCGAAGCGAGGGAGTTAATACAAGAATCCTGAATGCAGCGAGGGATTCAAGCTAGCCCAAGGCAAAGACACCTTTAGCCCAGAGGAGGATACTCTACTTTTTACACCTACTGTGAGAAAATAATAGCCATAGTACGAAAAACAAAGTATTTATTAAATAAAAAAACAGTAAGAATAACATTTAGAACTAGTTATATAGGTACACTTATATATTAATTCAAGTTAATTGTAACATTTGAGACATTAGTCCAGTTGTGCAAAGATATAGTTATGTTTTTATTTGGTACGTTTATAGATGTTGATGTGGAATTTATTTGAGTATTGCTCGTCAATGCTTCAGAATCTTGTATTTGCAGAGAAGCATTTTGGGTGGTGAAAGTTGGTGAAGGTGGTGAATGAGGCTCAGGGAAAGATGGAATGTGATGGTGTGATGTTGAAGGTTGTGGTGAAAAAGAATCAGATGACGTTTTTAAAGTGATGCTGTTACCAATTTGAAAGCTTATTTTATTTTTGTTTTGTACAGAATTTTCAATGTATCCTTCTGCTACTGTATCCGATTTCCAGCCACCATGTCGTTTTATTTGGGTTATATCTGCTCCCGCATCCGCCAACAGTGTAGCTGACGTTCGACGAAAAGAATGACCCGTATAGAGCTCGATATTTGGTAATCCTAAGTATTTGGCAATTTCCTTCGGCATGGCACTCATTTTGTTCTTCCCAATCACTTGACGGGTGCATTTTCCACTACTGAACGCTACAAAAAATCGGTTAGTGTTTATGTTAGGAGGCCGCAGAGCTTGATACTTTTCCACAACCTTTACATATGCTCCGCGGATGACAAATGACCTTTCCTTTTTGGTTTTAGTGTCTGGCAACTTAATCAATAACAACTCTTCTGAGTGTTTTTCTATATCTTGGACCTTCATGTTTACCATTTCTTGACAACGACAAGCCCCATTCACTCCAATAATTAAAGCCACCTGTAACAAAAATAAAAATAAATTTTACTAACAACATACGTAAATTCAGTAAGTATACCTAGGTGTTCTTGTTGGTATTTGCTACCATGTGGTATTTTATTTAGTTATAAATAAAATGATGTACCTACTTACTTTTACGGCAAGATAGCTATGATCAGGAGCTTCATTTAAAAAAGTTTCAATATTCATAGGTGTGAAAACTTTCGATTTCTTTGATTGGTGACCTTCCGATTTCCTCTTTAGAAATGCTAATAGCTTAGCGTATGTCTTGATATTTATATTGTGTTTCATGCTTATTGTTGACCTAAGCATTGAATAAGTACACCATAGGCTACTTGACTTCTGAGTACAGTCACGAGCAAAGACATAGATACGACCTTAAAATTTAAATTAATGTAACAATATTAAATTGCAAAAATAAGTTCTGCCAACTGTGTCCAATAATTATGTAAACGTTAAACTAAGTCAAAATTAACTACACATTTTTATCAAAATTTCGTTAACGATAGTTTGCCAAAAAATAATATCAACTTCAAGTTACATTATTATGTACCAAGTCAATTTCAAAAACATGTAAACAATACAGTTTCGAAATTATGTAAACAATTACAAAGCAGCAGTTTCAATCTGCTTGAGACCGGTTTTAATTCACAATTTTCAAAAACATGTAAACAATACAATTTCGAAATTATGTAAACAATTATAAAGTAGCAGTTTCAAGCAGCTTGAGATCGGTTTTAATTCACAATTTTCAAAAACATGTAAACAATACAGTTTCGAAATTATGTAAACAATTACAAAGCAGCAGTTTCAAGGAGCTTGACGTCGGAAATAAGTCCTAATTTAACAAATTGCAATTTAACCTCATTGAAAAAATAAGTGTATATAATACAAATACATAGCTATAAGATCTTATTGTATTATTTATTTATAACTTCTTTTCGTTAATTTGCGTTATACCTACATATTTTGTCATAGTTAGGTAAAAGTAGTCATCATCGAGTGTATTGACTCACCCGTCGACTGTTTTTATTTCCGTGTCCGTCCTAAATCTATTGTGCTATTTTTTTTTTATCTTGGTACAATCATCAAATGAGTCCTCCCGTCCTGCCCGGGGACTGACTGTCAGACTTGAACTGACTAAAATCCACGGTGTCCTTCAATAGCCCTTTATGTTCCGGGGTCATGGTGATGGTATAAGTCCCGCGACCCCGGCAGGCTTTGGCCCTCTGAGAGGGAGCCCCGTCATTTTGCTGACGCTCTTTGAGGCGCGCGTGGAACACGACGCGCCGTCGACCCGTGCATGTCCATGGTCGGACAGCGAGTTGCCCCCCTTTACTCACTGTCCGCATGCCCGCGCCTACGGCCCGCGAGATTGTCTGCCGACGTCCGACGCCGTGTACCACTGCGGTTGGGGCGGAAGGAGGACGCTGTCCTCTCTCTCTCGCGGATCTATTGTGCTATTGGGTGATTCTACGAAAAGTGGATAAAATTATCACACACCCTCTTAAGAGGTTATTGTACTCATAAATAAGTATGATTAATTTTTCTTTTACTATGGCACCTGAAATCGCGAAAATTAAATTTAATAAAAATTTATGAAACAGTTGAGAGCCCAAAATTGTTCATAATGATGAATACAATAAACACTTAAGCCTTAAGCGGGTGTCCGTTAATCACGATATATTTGAATAATGCGTCGACACGTTTGGTGCAGTGGCTAAGCAATTGGACTGCTGCGCCGAGTGTCCTGGGTTCGATTCCCGCACGGAACATATTTGTATGATCTGCAATTAGTTGTTACGGGTCTGGGTGTTCGTGTCATGTGAGTTTCTATATTTGTAAACGCACCCACCATACAGGACTAATTGCGGGGTAAAGTAAAAAAAAAACTATGCATAACTATTAAGTATATTTAATAGGCTTTATTAATAATAATAATCATTACTTTTGGTAATGAATTACAACTCTGATTTCGTAAGTCGTTGATTTATTGCAGTAATAACCAGCCCCTACCTACTTATTTATAAAACTCTAATCATTTCTGTAATAAACTTATTAACAAAAACAGGAAAAAATAGGTATACACTTCCATTATCATTATAATGTATCCATGACAATTTCTATAACACGTATACAATTTGTTTTACTTGTATATATGTTATAGAAATTGTCATGGATAGTTAATAATAACATTAGAAATTTATACTTTTTTCTGATTTTGCTTCGTTTATATTACTGTGAAACCAATGTATACCCAGTTTTGCCACAGTTTGATGGTTAGGTTATTTAGAAAACCATGTTGTACACATATTTTTTGAAAAGTACCAGTTAAGATATTTTTGAAAACGTGACCAATGTATATATATTAGTGCTCGTGACTGTACAAGATAAATGCTGAAAATACACTAATAGAACTGGTTCCGAAATGGACTTGACGCCTTTCGTACTTTTCCATTTTTGGAAATTGTCATAGGCTTTTATATAAGTTTCCTTTGACTTTTCCGGCAGTAAATCATTGGAAATATTATTAGCTTCGGTTGTAATGAATTCAGGAGTACAATCACTTTCATCACTCGACATTTTATAATACTTTGTTGATAAATTTAAAATTTAAATGCCAAAAATTCGCGCCTTTATTGCGTCTACCAATAAGTAGCCAAGACACGATCAATTCGATTTTCGAAAAAAAAAGTATCTTCTATGGTTTTGTCGTGTTTGTCCTAACGATATCACTCTCATGGATGTGGCGTTTGTGTAAACTAAGTTTTATACAGGGCTGGTAGAATGGTTTTGGATGATTGGCTGTATGCATTTTGAATTTAGAACGTCATTGGAGACGCTCGTGAAAATAGAGTATTTTTGATAAAATGTGATAAATCGACTATATTATAGATAGGTTTTATTATTTATTTACAAAATCCACAGCAATCTTAGTGCAGTTTATTTAAAATAAATTAACTAATGTTACAGCCAATTACTATTACCTACGGTATTACGGCGCGGTACGGTATTTGTTATTATTAATGCCAGTTTTAATGTTATTTCATTCCTTTTAAAAAATGGTTCGTAGGTAGTTATCTAATTATTCTTACAATATTATGTCTTCGAAAACATGGCAACGATATGAAGAAGCAATCGTTATGATTTTTTAGGAAATCGAGAATATCATCCACGCGTAGTAAGGGTTTCGAGAATAGCTTTCCTCTTTCTGGCACACTAAATCAGACTTGGCTGTATGGGCTCAGCTCCCTTTGCCTGCCCCAAAGAGGGACGAAAAGAACCAAAAAAAAAATCTAGGCTGCATGGGCTAGATAGATCCCTTTGTCTTCCCAAAAGGGAAAAGAAAATTAAAAAAAAAATCTTTCTGGCACCAAAGGGTGTTTGTTGTTTATAAACATATTCCAAATTCAAATCACATTATTGACCAGCGGGTAATAATGAAATCCAGTACAACATTATTGACCGGCTGTGCCCTCGGCCACTAATGACTCACTTTAGGTTAAGGTTGCTTGACATATAATTAGACATTTTCGAGCAGGTGGTGTGAAAATATATTTATAAAACTGAGTAGTAAAAATCACAAGATCAAAGTTGCATTTGCCCTGGGCACCTTAAAGCGCGTTCCATTAGGAAAGTATAGCATACATATTATGACGTTGCCATTTGTATACAAGTTGTTTGAATTGAAAAAAAGAACAAATTCCATAAGATCAAACTACTTCGGTACTTGCAACTTGGATGTTATCGAATTAATGATCTCGAACAACTGTATCTAATCATGTCTCACTTTACCCAACCACTGCAAATCCTGAAAGCACGAATCAACAGCGGTGACAACCAGAAAGCGCTGAAAAAATGAGTCTCGTCTGTCCCAGAGAAATTATTTTGATAAGCATCGCGAAACATGAAAAGGCAAACCCGATTTCATTTCCTTCACATCAGGAGATCGGTCGGTCAGTGATATGTCAATAATAAGCACAAATATAACTTGATAACTGCGAAGAGAGTTGCTTAACTCTACGGAGAAAAAATATCATAAATTACAAGTTGTGCCTCGATTTTTCCACAATTTACATGACGTCTTTCTACACAAATTAGGCTATAAAAAGAAAAATAGTTACAATTCGATCACATAGACATTTATTACTTTATTGATCCTATTAAGGGTATGGTAAAAACGCTTGAACGCACGATATGTTCTAGTTTCTCCAAGGTCCGCACCTATAGTAAATCATTGCTGTATGTAGCATGTTTTATATGTTCATTCTGCAATAATGTATATTTCTTTTTTTTTATCGTGGTGATATCGTCAAATGAATCCTACCCAGGACGAAAGAGACTGTCAGACCCGTACTGAATTAAATTACGGTGTCCTTTAATAGCCCTTGATGTTTCGGGGTCACGGTAATTCGTAAGTCCCCTGACCCAATAAAGTATAGAACTAATAACTAAGGATACCTACTTTAATATTATGTGACGTACATAAAATCTGAATATTGCCTCTATTTTTTGTGTCAATGCTTAAATAGATAATTATATTATAATCTGCCAAATAATATAACTCCCTTTTGAGATATAAAAATTATAAGTATGCAGAATAATCGTTCCTAAAACTTTTCAAATATAGGTTTGGCGTTCTCTCATCACGCGACATCCTCTCAGCTATCAAGTTTATGCTTGCTGTCGCAAGATTGTCTCATCAGGTAATCGTGATCTTGGAGCGTAAAGAGCTATTGAAGGACACCGTGGATTTTAGTCAGTACAAATCTGACAGGCCCTTCTGCCCTGCGCTGAGTGGGAGGACACATTTGATGATTTTACCACGCTAAAAAAAGGGCTAGAATTCACAAGGCATAGCAGCTAGAAGGCACAATTGCTGTTAGCAAGTCGGTATCTACCTGGTAGGTATGCTTAGTGTTGCGGCCTCGGATGCGTATCAAAACAATTAGAATGGTGTGGCCTACGCTTGGAGAAGACACGATAGTCGCGTCTCACGACTAGTGTCGTAACCTCAAACAATGGCACGAAATCAACAAGAAGCAAATAGATTCTGATCTGAAGACAGTAAATTAATTTAACTATGTCTATAAAATAAAATAAAAATCCAAATAGACCAGTTTCGGGCACTTTTGTCAAAAGTAAAAAATAAACCAGTACAAAAATATCTATGGTGCTACAGTCCCAGTCACAAGATAAATCTGAAAATACTTTAGATACCCATTCCAAAATGTGTTTCATGTTCAACGAATTTATCAGCCAGTGTTCTCCATTTCTTTTTTCATGCATATTAAAAAATTTACAAGACAGAACAATTTGTCTCAATCCTAAATAGTCAATTTCTGACATTTTTCTTAGACAGAATAAATTACGCTTGACTTTCTTCTAGCTAGACACATCTTATAAATGAATGTGGATTTAATGACGAACGTTTCTTTCTGAAAAACAAAATACTTATGAGAGCCCATTGTTGAAGCTAGCATTTTCATTCATTAGAAACTTATAGTAGAACATATTGTCAATATTATAGGACAATAAGTCACTAGTCCATTGCACTTGTTACCCATATCATGTCCTCACGCATGTTGAATTGTTGACACTGACACTATGAAACACGATTTCATTATCTCGCCCAAAATACATATTTACCTACTCTAATGTAATAATGAGTGATAGTTATTAGTATAAAAATCTGGGTAACAACAGTTTAACGCTAGAAAATAATTAACTATCTAGGTTGCTATTATGATCTTTGTCTGACCAGTCAAGAATCGAATTTGCCTATCCGATGTTCAATCAGAAGCAGCCGTCAAAAACAAAGAAACAGGATTTTTGAGACTTTTTTTTTTTAGGTGTTAAAATCATCAAATGAGTCCTCCCGCCCTGGGTGGGGGTGGAAGGGACTGTCAGACTCTTACTGACTAAAATCCACCAGTGTTCCTTCGGATGCCCTTTACGTTCCGGGGCCTCGGTATCCTGGGTTAAGAAGAAACCCGCAACCCCAGCAGGCATTTGGCGCACAACGACGCGCCACCGACCCGGGCTTGGTCCTCGGTCGGACGGCGAGCTACCCATTACTCACCGTCCGCAAGCCCGCTCCGCCACTGTGCCCTCTGCTGATCAGAGGGACACGCGTTGGAGCGTCCACACGACAGGCTATTCGCATACGTGCAAAGAGACCTCTTAGGCACACAGTGGCCTAAGGGAAAGTTTTTGCCCGCATCCCAGGGTACACCGGCCCGAAAAACTAGTCTTCCCCCCGGACGTATCCGAGAGGGAATTCCAGTCCATGGGCGCAAGTGGAGGTTTCCTGTCTTAGCACCCCAGGATTTTTATTGAGACATAATATTAATTTAGGGCGATAGTTTTTCTAATGAGTACCTAGTCAAATGAGGTTAGACAATGATCACTGATCTCTTTGAGAAGGTGAACTTAAAACGTCTACTTAAGTATTTATCTAAAAATTTAACCGTGGGCATTTAATTTTCTCTGACCTTCGATATCACGCAGTAACTAATTGAGAATTTAGTTTTCAAGTAGTTGTTTTAATTGCCGTGAAAAGCAGTCAAATAGTAGGTACGTATGTAAATGTCATAGACCAAGAAGTTAATGCGAGATTAAAATAATTCCCGGGAATCGTGAATAATGACGGGACAAATTCGGGCAGTGATTAATTATTACTTAAAATTAATTATTACCAAAGTGCCTGGTCATTACGAATATTGCGAAAGGTAATATGGTAATGTAGTCCATCATGAAAGTTTAAAATCCAGATCCTTTCCTTTCTGTAGTGGTTGGGTTAATTTATTTGGACCACAAACTTGTACAACACCTTGTATAACACTTTAGTAATGAAGCATTATAAAACTGTTGTAACATACCCTTAGACGCAACAACATTTAACAGTGATTTACTAATTGTGAAGGTTTTGTGATCAAGTTTATTATATCTGAATGTAAAAGTCTACTTTTTTTAAATTCTGTTATTGTACCGATTCTGGTGTTGAATGTTAACTAAAACTGGCTAATGTCTACATTTGCTATAATGTTTATTATAACTTCAGGTATAAGTATTTTAAGTTTATAATAAGTAATTTATACAAACATACGCGTGATATGTTTAGTGTTTAGAATTTCTTATGAAACAAAAGAAAGAGTTGCATAGCTTTGTACAGAGGCGTTATCACAAGATTTCTGCTTGATTGAAGTACTTACATATTTACTGTATTTAAAGTATGGAAAATTGAAATTGGGTCTTTAAGTTGGTCGTCGAAGTTCCAGTTTACTTTACGTCCCAAATGCCTAAATACGGAAAATTCATAATGGGACCTTAGGTCTTGAAATAAAATAAATTTACTTAGGTATGAACACTAATGTCTCAGTACATTCGACTCGACCCTCGCCCGCCTGTTTCGTTTATGGGTACCCATTGCTTATATTTTGTTACGAATGAGCCATTGTAATCAACCATTGTTTTCCAACCAGGCCAACTGTGAGTAACTGTGCTTATAATCTACACCACAGGCAGGTATTCGTGGGAGGTGTTCTATTTAATATCTTGTGTTATGTTTTTAACTATGCACATTATTATAGCCAGTACCAAAAAAATAACAGCTGTGGTTTAGGTCGTGTGAAATTCTCACTGCCCTAAAAGACTTGTTGTGCCTACAATCTCAAGTAAAGGCCAATAAAAACTAGAGCATCTACCTAGGATTACTTATTTTGGCTTTTCAGAAAATAATAGGGTTTTCTTATCTCTGTAACTGAAAAGACAATCCCTTATCTCGTTCTAACAGACAATTAACACGTTTAAGTAGATTGATTAAATTTCTAAATAGAATTAGTAAGAAAGTTACACAGTAATATGCAATAACTTAACTACATAAAGTTTTTACAAGTATAAATATCCAAGTCCTTGAATTTCAATTACATCACATAACAGTGTTATTTTTCCGATAACATTCCACTGCCTGTGCTGTTTCAAAATCGATGTATGAACGATTGGAAATCCATGTTCTTATGATTAATTCCATGAAAATTCTGAACATCAAAAAGAAAGGTTAAAGGCCACACTAACAACATTTCCCGTTGATTTTCTCGATTTTTTTTTGCTTCTATGAATTGATTAAACGTGGTTTAATAGTGCTATCTTTTTTTACAGGAACTGAGTGGAGCACCCATCTTCCATGCCTCAAGAACAAACGCAGATAGGCATTCATGAGGGAGATAGGGTGACAAGGGAGTTCCCCACCTAGGGTGATTGTGACCTCGTGTGAAGACGCACATACATTTTTTTTTATAGATTTAATTGTAAGCTGTCAAAATGCAGTTCGTACGTTCCTTTTTCAAACGGATAACCGATGATCTCAAACAGAAGAAATTAATTCCTCTAAAGATATTATTCTTTGTGCATGCTTCGAGTAAGTACAAACAATATTCTATCGTTCCTATTTTATATTGCTGCCCGATACGCACTTGTTTGCCTTATTTTTAAGTAACATTCGATAAGAGAACATTTTTTTTTATTTTTAGTTAGTTACCTAGGTCACAGATTACCCTAGGTACTAAAAAGATAATAAAAAGACCCGGTTTTTTCATGAGTTCGTAATCAAATACTTACACTAGTCCAATGCAATCTACAGTTGATATTATATTCACGAAATACGATAACATGTAACAAGTATTGTATTATCGACTACATGACGGCCATATGCCGACTCCCCACTAATTGAAAGTTACTCCAAAATAAAGTAAATACCATGGTAATCTGTCATCATCGTCAACATCATCATCAACATCATCAGGTTGTATTGGTCCACTGGATATAGGACTCTCCCACTGAGCTATTCTTGAATTTCCTCATCGAGGCTCATATATTCAAGGATACCATGTAATAAGTGGTCAATTTCAGCTCTGTTCGTGCTGTACCCGTACCTGACGATCCACATGCGCGAGCTGGGCATCAACGTGGAGGAGACGGCCATCATGTCTGCGGTGACGCCCGTCGTGTCCATCGTCATGCCGCCGCTAGCAGGCATGTTGGCCGGACAAGATCGGCAACTTCCGGGTAAGGCTTTTACATACACTTTTATTTCGGGAAAAGAGAGACTGTCGCAACAGCAGAACGATACCAGGAGGTTGACATCATATTGGCTGAGCCTGGTAATGACCTAAATATAGTACGTTTTGTTCAGGATTTTAGTCAGTACGAGTCTGACAGTCCCTACCGTTCCGCCCTGGGTAGGAGGTTGATGATTTT
The DNA here is from genome assembly GCA_028554685.1 of Agrotis ipsilon. NCBI lineage: Eukaryota > Metazoa > Arthropoda > Insecta > Lepidoptera > Noctuidae > Agrotis > Agrotis ipsilon. Next base: position 13,471,626 of record CM052955.1, read on the forward strand.
ACCACGCAAAAGAACAAAAGGGGTTGATAATGAAGCCCTAATTATCATTCGAAATACTTTACTTACCTACTTCTTCTACTTCGGTATCTGCACAAATTTCTACTTACTTGCTACTCCCAAATAATCAAGTTAAGTTAACTACGATAAGTCTGTTGTTGGTGATACACCTAAAATCTGCGCCACAACCTTCACCGCTTCACCGCCTTCCGCAATCAGCCCAAACCCTGCATCGTTTAGGCTGGTTGCGGATGATTTGTCTCTCTCTGGAACTCTCTCAATTAGTGGACCAAAAAACTACCGATTTCCTCCTACACCATGGTCTTCAAAAATTCTCTGATAGACGACGAGAAGCTTTGAAGAAGCTTTTCAAACGTTGTGCTTACCAATAACAGATAACTTTTCAAAGAGTCGCCCAGTTTACTCGCCACTATCTTATAAAATATCAATATCTAGGGACCATGATTTAGCACCCAGCTTCTGTAATCATGTTATGACAAGGCTGTCATCAAATCATGAACCATGACTAGTGATTATTCGCAATATCAGCAACAGGGAAGGTCCATAATAAGCAGTCACACGATGATGAGCACTACATTAAATTGTGATGACATTTCAATGTCGTCCGAATGTATAGGCTCAACAGTTAAGTTAATAAGTCAACCGAATTATGTATTGTATCTAAATTATCTATTGTACCTCAATGTTACCGCTCTAGAGCACGCACTGTGCCTTCAAACGACAGTGATAGCGATGCTTAGTTTAATTAGTTATCAGAGCATGCGTCACACGAGTCACCAACACTCGATACGACCAGTAATGTGTCAGGGTTGTTCAATTCTAGCCATAGATCCCCGGGAATAGATACTTATGTTTTGAAGCATATCACATTAATTTGTTATGTAATTCGGAATTTATTTCCCTTGTTCTATTTCAGTACCTAATAGAAATATTTGTTTATTTGTATTTATGTTTTCAATTTTTTTTTTTTTGGAAATTATCAAAAATGATCCTCCCTATGGGAGGAAACCTACTGAAACAGTCATCACATCATATCGTTGGCAATAAATAAGCTAGTCAACTCATTTCCTAAATTAAGCTGTCACTTTTATAATCCGGTCAGCAATTTTGTGTATTATGTAATTTAGTTACAATTGTTCGTTTTTAGAGGCCCTAATCTGTTTCATTTGTTCTGACCAATCTTTGTTGTGTGAGTCGTTCCGCTGCTATGTATAATGAAGTTAATCCAGAACGTCCGTATTGCGAATGAAATCAATTCTGGCAACAATAACCTTTACCTTGCATTGTGGAGGCACTGCGGACAATCGTTCGCGGACGTACTGTGCCTGTGTGGTACATATAGGGTGTCCCTCGTGCGTCAGTGCACCGGCGACTCGAAGTTCAACGGAAGCAACGGTGACAACCGCACTTTATATTATTGACGACAGTAAACTATTATCATACAACAAGGATTGTTCCGTGAATGTGTCAACTGCAATAACACGATAACTGACAAATGCTGGCACTGCCTCGACAAGTCCACTCAAATCTGTGTGGTGTTTCTTCAAAAAACCGTCTCAGAGACTAACCTACATGATCCTCATAAGACTACTTGACCTCTAAGTTTGTTTCGGCTGTTTCTCAGAGTAACCAGGGGCCTTACCACAAGCTCTTAACGCGATCTATTTTATGACCTAAACTGATCTTTTCTTCTAATTCGTACCATGACAACAGCTTAACGTTCAATCTAGTAGGCCATGCTATCTGACAGCGAGTGTGCCAAACTGAGTTGCAAGTTTTGGTTTCATTCATTCAATTTTGTACTGGTTTGGTACCATGACGTCTTCTATCAGCTCAATTGAAACGCTCATAATGTCAAAATAAGCAATCCAATAAAAGTTACTTTTTCTTTAAAATAAACTGAAACGTTTGGTGAATTATTTATGAATATCAAGTTTTTTAGAGGGTTTTTTACAAAAACCAACGTAATTTTACTTTAATCTTTCTTTTATAATTATAATACCCATCCTACATACATTTTTTCAACCGCATTTGTTTTTTATAATAGTCTATAATGATTTATTTTTATTGAGTTTCTGAACGTAAGAGGTTCCAGTTTCGCGGTCGGTTTTCAGAGTAACCAGACATGAAAAATAAAATTTACCTATCTAATTAATTTCATTTCATAATTTCTGCTGTACATGTATCGTGATGTGTTCGATCTCAGTATCCATAAAGTTTACAATAAGTAGGTAGTGCCTATTCGAAATCATTATACGTATAATATGTATAGCACACATTATATACCTAAACTGTGTGTCACTACGTCACATTACGTAAGGAAGTGTTAACTAATAGAAATTCAAGTGGTAAAAGACGGGAATGTTAAATAAACAGCTTTGTTGTGGTGCGATAAACGTTATCTTCTTTCACATGCATGAATTTGTATAATAATTACTTTGCTTCTAATAAAGTCTAGCATACGAAGCTAAAGACACTAAAAATACAATAGTATGAAGTTTATTCTTCAATAAATATTGCTATGTTGTAGGTATTATTCACTAATCATGCCATCATGATACGTTATGGTTTGCTTACGAACATTCGACTCAATAGCACAGCACGTTAGCAAGTGAAATGGCTTCCTGACCAAAACCGAAGCTGTTATTATCTGACAACATCACCGCGTGATTGTTAATCATGTCATTAATGTTCTGCGACACACATACCTGTCTTCCATCGCAAAACATTAATCGTGGGAATTTAATTGTACATTGAACGTTGCTATGTATACAATGATAACTGGGTGCGTGCCTATGTATGTTCCGCTAGCGAGCGCGCCCTCGAACGTCTCCATTCTCGGATGACATTCGAATTGCGGACTACAATTGCATCTAAAATCGTCAATTTGACGTAGTTCTACTGATCATCGTTAATAAGCACCGCATCCTGTTTATCAGCCAGTAACCACTGATTGTCATTTACGTAGATTAGGTAGCTACTGATGAGCAATGACTGTTGTGAAATAATACCGTTAAGTAGTCTGTTTTCACTTATGTTATTATTAATGAACTACTAGCAATATTTACCTCACCTCATCTATTGTGAAAATAAAATGAAGATCCATTGAAATTATTAGTATGTTGTTGGAGTAGTGTTAAAAGGTGGATAATTTTAGATTTATCAGTAGCTGGACGTTTTGATTTATGTATGATACGTGTCTTCTAATATAAACAAATATAAATCATATTGGAAATAGCAGTGAGACTAACATCAATTAGCAATAACATACTACAATGTAAAGTAGTGTTGAAGAATACGTATATCGATACCTAGTATCATTAGTGACGTAAGCAGTCTCTTGCCTGTTGCATTCAATAAGTAGCTGAACAACTAGTTGTTAATTTAATCATCAGACGTCAATATTGAACAAAGCAATAATTCCTCAGAGTAAGGCAAATATTGTAAACCACACAACGTGATAATCCCCCAAGGTAAGGCTGTCTAACAAGTATTACAGTAGGCATTGTTTATGTCTAATTATATCGATTTGATTTGAGAGTATTGAATTCATCACAATATGTGTAATAACATTATCAAATCTGCAATTGAGTACATGTCAACACCTGCCTAAGGTCTGTCGACAGAAGCGGAGGGAAGCTGCGGAGTGGAGAAACAGAGAAATATCAACCAAGAGGATTATACCGCTGACTAGGAGCGTAGATTTAGTGCAATCCTATTGGTTAATATTACTCCATTTCTCTGCTTCACAGCCTCGACCGATTTTGCAACGATTCACCGACGACCGATTCATCATTGGACGTTTCGTTGACAGGACGATTCACTTATGGCCGTTTACGATAGATTCTTTCACCTTTGGACTTTTCGCCGATACGACGATTCATTTTAGTTATTATGAAATGTAATTATTAATACCAGGTTTTAATGCCTATGTTACGGTAAATGTGATTAATTGAAAATTATTAATAAAATTTTACAAAATTATTAATAATAATCACATGTTTTGGTAAATGTGAATAAACGATCGAAATTTATTACTTTTAGTAGTAATTATTAATAATTCACGACACATATTGGTAAAAGTGATAAAATTAATAAACTAAACGGCTAAACCTAGTGCTAACTGAAGATAAGTATGATACACGTAGGTTTAACCGATTGTGGTCGGTTACACCTAGGTTTAGCCGGTTAGAACTAGGTCTAACCTCGGGACTTGCTGGCACCCCGACTCGGACAATTTAGGTTAGAAGAGGATGGCGGGGTCTGAAAGACCCCGCCATCCTCTTCGTGGTTATTTTTTTTTAACCACGCAGAAGTAGGAGCCCCGCGGAGCGGGGCTCCGTCGACTTGCTCCTGTGTAGGAAGTTTACTTATTACATTTATCACTACTAGGGTCAAATTATTAATAATAACCGACAAATGTGATTAATTAATCACTTTAACCTCGACTTTCGGTAATTATTAATAATAATAGATAATTATTAATAATCTTCAATTATTCACTCTTACCGTAACACCTATATGTAATAAGGTAATCTGATATATATGTTATAAGTATATAAAGAGTTAATAGAGACTCAATGATCTCACAGTTAAACTGCGTAAGCAGTTTTGTGGGGCTATGTACTTAGTTTTAAGAACTTTTGAATTTGAAATAAAAAGCATTCATTCATTCATTCGACCGCTACTGTTGACAGGCAACCTTAGCCATATGTTGACATGTACTCAATAATCGATTGGATAATGTTATTGTATTGAGATCTATTCAGTGCTACCTAATCAAATAGAATGTCTTAATAAACAAAAACGATGCCTACTGTACTTGTGTTTAAGTAATTAGAGACGATTCAAATGGCATTTCATGTCTTATATTTAACTTGATTGCGTAATTAACTAATTAGACACGGAAAGTATACAAAACTTGTTTCAGTGCGATTCTGTATTTAACTGAGTACTTAATACAAAGTTAAATTAATTCAACAGATTCATTAGCAATTAAATTATGATAGGCCAAGCGTGCTGCCCTGTTGGACACCAAAATGAGTATAGCTGAAATAACTTTTAACTTTGTTATCCCGTGAACCCTGTGTATAATCGAATCACGAATTATGAATGGTTTAATTACATGGAAAAGTTGTTTCTCTACTCTGGAAGATACAGCTTACATAGTGTAATGTTTACTTTTTTTGTAGCTTCTTTTGGCGTTGTCGTCGGCCTTGGGCGGTGCGTCAGCGCTGCTACTGCTGGCAGTGCCTGTGGGCCGCATCACCGTGACCTTCCCCCCCGCTGTAGAACTCCTCGCAACTTGCGAGGATTCCGCTATGCGAATAGGGCTCATGAAGGATTACCCTTGCTTACCACTCCATCCTTACTCCTACGATATTAACATGACGTAAGTTGGCTGTACCAATACGATACTGTATGAACATTTATTTGAGTGCTGACAACTACAAAGTCAAATCTATTTTTATATTTCAGAGTTCTCTCTTGTGGTTTCGTTTGTGATTTACCTGAAAATTTATCAACGGATGATACAAATGCGCTTATTCACACGAATTCCTACGATATTCACTTGCAGTCAACTATTGACTCGCAGCGCCTAGTTTACCGGCACACGGTGATGGCACAGCTGGCGCAGACAATGCTGCCGAAGAAAGATCAGAGCACATCACGCATCTTGACAAACGATCCATTCTTTAACACGACAATATCTGTATCCGGTAATACGATATTCTTCCCAGCGCCCAAGTTGTATCAAATAGAATGCAGTCGCGATGCGATCAATGAAACTTGCTTATTTGGAAAAGATGATATTTTCAATCAAACTGAGGACCTTCTTGATGAAGCCACGTTCCGCATGAGGATATCTCATGACGTACAAACAGCACCTCTTAACATTAGAAACTATTGGGTGAAAGCTGTCTCTACAGATCGCAATTTTACAAAAGATCAAGACTATGATGGCATCGACAGTGTTACATGCAGTGACAATTTTGTAAGTAAAAAATCTAATGTTTCCTAAAGTATAGGTACCATCTCACTCATACGTAGATCTAACTAATTGTAACATTTATGTTGGATACCAAAAATATCGGAAACTGAAATTGAATAAAACTTCTATAGAGATATAATACCTACAGTTCATTATCTACTCCTGTCACTAAAACACTATACTTTCTGGCAGGATACCAAACATTGGAACTATTTTTTTCTATTATAATTCTCAAGATATTGCATACAGTCAAAGAAAATGCAGGTATATTTTAATAATTATGTTAAATTATCGTCGTCGTGACTCTGATCGAAGCGTGAAGATTATTCAGCTGGGTTGCTTCTTTGTTTTATAATTCGTTGTAATTTGTTTTTATAACGAACTGATGGTAGTGCCACATACATATGCAAATACATACATAATAGAAGTGATAGCTATATTATATTACAACCAATAACCCAGCCAATTGTTTATCAGGGTCAAGACGGAGGAGTTCGAGTGCAGGCAGGGTCGCGAAAATTATCCGGATGTCGCGCCGCGTGCGCAGCGTCCACGCCGCGCAAGAGTCTCTGCGACAACACACAGCAGCAAATTGAGTTGGACCCAGCCTTCACCTTCTGGTGCTATCTCGCTGTAAGTTACTGTTACCTCTAAAGTCTTAACTAACAATTACAATTTTAGACTAGTTTGCCAAAAATGTGGAACATTGTTATGAAGAAGAATTGAAGGATGAAGTAATAAACACTGATGAAACTGAAGCTTGGATCACGATTATCTAATTCACGTATCTACATACGTAATGGAATAAAATTCGTAGTGAGCACGTGGAGCGCTAACGTAAACTGATGCGGATTGAGCGGATCCCCTGATGGAAAGATTGCCGGCTAATCGTCACTAACTGGGTAATGGCGAACTTGATACGGTGAGTGGCGACCCGACCCATTGCTCGCGTTCCCATTCTGTCTGGCAGGCGCACGGCTGCGCCCAACGTCTCATTGCCACTCCATACTACTCGACTCTCCAAGTTTTTCTACCATTTTCTACGAATGTGAGAAAAATGTAGTACCATCGCTTTTGCTGATTAATAGTCTCTAATCGAGTACTTGTATAAATCTAGTTTGACTTGTTATCGAGTGGGATATGAATAGGTGCCGTATATGTTTATGTCGTCGACGAATCGTTAAATAAGCCATGGCGTTATATGCCTAGGAATATCGTTATCTACCGGCACTTCATGACGTGCCTAGTTAAAAGTTGGGTGGGCCGGCGAGAAAAACTTATTTTTGTAAAACGATTTCTCTGGTTCGGTGGATACGACTTAGGCCAGGGCACTATTGACGGAGCCCGGCTTCGCGGGGCTTACCTGTATATTACTCTGTTTACGACAAAAGACTTAAACGCCTTGTTATCATCGATACGCTTTATTTTTAGCTTGGCACATAAAGCTTGCGTATCACGATTTAGCTAATTTAACGATAGGCCTGCGACATAATTAATCAGTCGAAACGATTTTCCCAAGATGACATTTGACTGATCTTGTCGTGTCGTAATACCCAAACATCCGTGAAAAATCTTATATTTTATCTTAATCAAAACTGAATGGCGACCTGTCTTCTAAAAGCTTCAAAGTTAAGTTACGTAATGATTGTTACATCATCAGTGTAATTTTATATGTACTTAGTTATAACTAGTAGTTTCGATGTGGATTTCTATTGCGTTTATTTTTATGCTGGACGTAAAACATTGACACTGAAATTATAAAGTATGTCCAATAACAAGATAATTATGCATGTCTTTCTCTATTAGATTACGAAATTTTACACTTTACTATAAAGATAGTTAAACAGTAGATTAAATAAAGTCAAGTGAAATTGGTAAATACAGTTAATTATAGTTAATTGGATGCAGTGCCGGTTTTAGCACTACCAGCGCCCTTGGGCGAGATTTTCTACCGCGCCCCCTTTTTTTTTTTTTTTTTTAGGTGGTAAAATCATCAAATGAGTCCTCCCGCCCTTGGTGGGGCGGAAGGGACTGTCAGACTCTTACTGACTAAAATCCACCCGTGTTCCTTCGGATGCCCTGTACGTTCCGGGGCCGCGGTAACCTGGGTTAAGAAAAAACCCGCGACCCCAGCAGGCATTTGGCGCGAAACACGACGCGCCACCAACCCGGGCTTGGTCCTCGGTCGGACGGCGAGCCACCCATTACTCACCGTCCGCAAGCCCGCTCCGCCGCTGTGCCCTCTGCTGATCAGAGGGACACGCGTTGGAGCGTCCACACGACAGGCTATTCGCATACGGGCAAAGAGACTCCTTAAAGAAGAGTTTTTGTCCGCATCCCAGGGTGCACCGGCCCGAAAAACTGGTCTTCCCCCCGGACGTATCCGAGAGGGAACTCCAGTCCACGGGCGCACGTGGAGGTTTCCTGCCTTAGCACCCCACCGCGCCCCCTAACTGCAACACAAACCGATTTGTTTTAGCAAATCCACGGTGTCCTTCAATAGCTCTTAATTTTCACGGTAGTGGGATAGGTCCCGCGACCCCGGCAGGCCCCGTCATTGTGATGACGCTCTTAGAGGCGCGCGTGGAGCCCAACGCGCTGTTGAACCTGGCATGGTCCGGGGTCGGATAGCGAGTTGCCTTTTACTCGCTGCCCACAAGCCCGCGCCTACCACTGCAGCTGGGGTGGAGGGAGGACGCTATCGTCTCCCTCACGCGGCCCACCTACTCCTTCGCGAGAAGGAATGCGTCACAGAAGGAGGCGACAGCTTCCCACTCCGTTTCGCCCCGCAGCATGGCCGCAACCAATGCCGGGCGCCAGAGGTCTCCGCCTATCACCGCCGTGAGGACACGTCGGTGCTCTGCCCGATCCTCCGGGCGATCCTCGCACTGGTGACACCCAGGCGTTTCCTCCTTCCTCATCAGACACAGGTACCTCCCGAAACTTCCGTGTCCGGTGAGGACCTGCGCCATGCGGTAGATCAGGACGTCGTGACGCCTATCCAGCCACTCCTCGAAAAGGCGCCTTATCGCCGCGATTGCGGCGTGCCCGAATACAAACTCATATGATAAAAGGAAAAGGATTTAATGAAATTAACATTTATTAAAAGAGACAACCATTTCTTAAAAAAATAGAAACCAATAAAATTGTACATTTCTAGCATTTCTATCGCGAACTCTTTTATTAAATTATCAAAATCGAGATTTTCTGCAATTTCAATTAAAATTTGTGAGTTTAGATTGCGATATCGTCGATCGTCTGAAGGGGGGCCCCTATAAAGGGCCATAGCCATGTCGGGGTTGCGGGACATACGTATACCCCAACTCCGGTACACAAAGGGCTACCGAAGGACACCGTGGATTTTAGTTAGTCAAGCCTGACAGTACCTGCCGCCCTGCCCGGGGCGAAAAAAAATTGTCGATCGTAGATAAGTTTTTATTAGCTTACGCTTTCCTCTCCCCACTAGTACTGTAGTCAACCGTTACAATAATATTCGCAGAGCTATCCGTACATTTGGATAAACTTGTGCGTAGCGAGCTTTTACAAAATTTAAAAAAACCGGGGGTAGCCATATTCTGATCTGGCAAAAAAGATTCCAGGCTTATAAGCTCATCACATAACATACACCCACCTATATCAGATTTAGAGTCTACAGTTAGTTTTAATTGGAGATCTCCACAGAGTTTCAGAAGATCAGGTTTTTCCGGAATCTTTTCATATTGTACAAAAAAGACCAATATTCTGAATATTCGTTGAGTCATGGACTGAAATTATAGTAGTGTCCAAAAGACACTTGAAAAATTCAAACTCAATTTTTTTCCGGAGAAATTATAGGTTCATCAGAAAGTAGGCCTGCGGGCGGCGCCCCTTCGTATTTGGCGCCCCAGGCGGTCGCCTAACCGCGCCTTACCCTAACGCCGGTACTGATTGGATGTTGTTCTTAACGAGCAACCCGCAATCGCAAGATAAATAGTACAAGTTCCCTTAAAGATAAATAAAATAAACTAGCGTATTTAACTTGTACTTACTAATCGCCAGCCAGTCTAATTCAAATAGAATTGTTAGAACAGATGAGTCATCGTATCAGGTAACTGCTGTGACCCTGGAACGTAAAGGGCTATTGAAGGATCACCGTGGACGGGGATTTTAGTCAGTACAAATCTGACTGTCCCCCCTGCCCCACCCTGGATAAAAGGAATCGCATTTGATGATTTTACAGCGAAATAAATGTTAATTGTGGTCACTAATGACCTGTGATGTTAAAAAGTAACATAAAAAAATAATTAAAAAAAAAAAACAGAAAAAGGTGTTGGTAACGAAGCCCCAATTATCACCCGAAATACTTCACTGAAAAACATCAAATGAGTCGAGAGTTTGATGATTTTACCACGATAAAAAATGTTTAGAATAGTAGATTCATCAGAACATCCTACAGATTAATATCTCAATGAACGCGGGATACAAGCAGTTAGTTAACGCTTTCTAGATTTCAAAGCTTAGGCTTAGTATAAGGTTCACTTTAATCAATGTTTCGCAACGACCGCAGCATCGGCAAGTCTAACGGCCTTGTCCTCAATCTAAGAGAGCTTAGTTACCCACACCACGTACTGCGCCTGCGCATACGTTGTGAGAACGCGCTGGCTTATTGTTCTAATGCCTGCGTAGGGTCAAAGTTAGAGTGTTTTGACCTTTTTGCCTTTGACCCCATTATAGCTATCGGTTTAAGTAATTTCGAATGTCAATACAGTCGGTTCACAGTTATTTTACCTCTGATACATGCAATAGATCAGAGTTAAATCTTGATCTGATCTTTGAATACCTTATGAGTCTGCGCCAACACTCATGATCTCCGGAAAATTCGAGTGCTATTTTTTTTTTAATGCAATCATAGACACTAGAGAGGCGTTAAAAAGGTCATGAGTGGTGACATAGATACTCCAGCTCGAATTTTACGTATTTGTTCGTACTTCTTCTACTTGAAGCTAGTAGTATGTACGATGTAAATTATTATGGAAAATAGAAACACCTATCTTAATTTATCCATAAAATTAACGTCAAAATCCATGTTTGCTTTACGTCCCAGGAACGTAAAAACTGCAAAGGCTTGAGTACAATAGTTTATGAGAGAACTGTACTTGTTTGATTGCGTTATGATTAACAGCGTATCCGGCTCTTGTGGTTATGTAACGTAAAAAGTTACCAAACAATTGACGTTACTAACTGCCGTATGTTTTATTGAGGTCTATTTGACGGCGAAAATAGGCAGTTACTTTTTAGTAATTTAGGATGAGTACCTAAGCTCTTGGAAATACGACTCAAGAGTTTTCAAGTTGACTAGATAAAATAAAACATACTTACTGGTTAAATATTTGTTGTTCAACTATACTACATATGTATTTATGTACTTATTGTATGCTTCTTGTTTTTACCTAATAAAGTATTTTAGTAGATTTCTGCTTCAAAGATTATATGTGTGGGTTAAGTGGGTTTATTTTTTATAGCAAAAATATCAGCTATTCTGATGTATACAGGGTGACTTTGAATAAATGCGACAAAATGAAATGGGAGCTTCAGTTACAGTAACATAGTCATTATAAACTGTTTTTTCAACAATCTAAATCGATAAAAAAAAATTACCGCGGTTTCGTTTTCAAAAGGTCCATTGATGTTATTAGCTTTATTTAAGTACGAATCCATCGGTTATTCCAGCATTTAATATGCAAAAAAATAAAGTAAGAAAAATTAAAAGTATCAAAAAATCTCGTCCCCACTCATTCGCAGGTGCTCAAAATCATAAGAGCACTCATGTTATTAAAACGTCGCCGTTCATAGCTTAACACTGCAAATTATTTTTAAATTTACATTTTGATGTTATTTTATAAGGTTTTCTTGACAACACGTATTATTGTATATTTCATTTGTCGCATCTATTCAATTTCACCCTGTATACTATATTTTCGAAAAAGCCTCATCAAAACAGTTTAGTAGTATTATATCAATCCATCCTTACAAACGTCAATTAAAAGAAAATTCCTGATTCCCCTGATATTATTGAGGAAAGGAAGATTAAACAGAATAAAAAGAAGTTCTTCATTAAAACCATAATAATTTGTTGTAACACGGATTATTGCGGTAATTACAAAAGTGTAATGCAAACACAAACGATTAATTAAATCCGTCTTCAAGCGATAAAACAAAGCCTATGATAATTTATTCTTTTGTATGCTAACTCCTTTGTTTGTGTGGACATGTTTTTCTTGTGAAAACCTTTTGTTGAAGAGTGTACCTACTTTTCATCTTAAAGTGTGGTTTCTACAGAAACAAAGCGAAAAGAAATACGGGAGAAAAAAACAATACAGAGTTTGTTGTCTCTGATCTAATCTTGTAATTAAACTTTTGGTAGGAAGAGGGTCTAGGAAATATTGACGTCACGGTTGGCGCAGTGGTTGCTGCGGATCACGGGTTCGATTAATTCCTGCATGAATAAAATATTTCTATGGCCAGATAGTTGTTCCAGTTCCTGGAATTATCTGTTTGTGTTCGCAGGGTTGTCTAATTTCCAAATAAAACAGCGACAGCCACAAAAGTTGTTAGTTATGTGCCAATTGTGTTTATTTCTCATTTCTCGGATTCTCTGTTTCTTTTATTCAACACCAATTTGTCTATTGATTACCATATGTACCTACTGTTACATACTGTTAACCTACCATATATACTTTTATACATATACCTACTGTTTACATGCCCTTCATCCTCAGGTCCGAGTATTTATTGGTATCATCGGAGGGACTGCGTTCGCAATGTTCGAAGGAGCCGTGATAGCCATCGTGAGGGAACAGAAGGCAGACTATGGCCTGCAGCGGGTGTACGGCAGCATCGGAGGCATGATCTCCTCTCCACTCTCTGGTCTACTCATCGACTATGCTAGCCGAGGAAAAGGGTACACCGACTTCAGGTAATTTTTTTTTTTGTTTATGACTGGCTGTCCCCCGTAGTTTCATCACCGCTTTTTGGCTCCTGTTGACCGTAGCGAGATATGTGAAAACCTCGGACGGGGCGTGCATGGGACGGGACGTGCTAAACATCGTTGGCGACGATATTTTTCCGCCTGTCAGTGTCACGTTCCCGTCCCGTCCGTGTCTTCGTGACGTATGCGCTTCCATATACCTACATTTTGTGTGAAACGATATTTCCAAAAGTTCCCGTTCCGTCCCGTACGTGAAGATCCCGTCACGTATGCAGCGGCCTTAAAGCGTATAAAATTGTATTTTTTCTTTTTGATCATTTGCCATTTTGAGAATTAAGCTTTTAGAGAATTTACCATCTTGAGAATTAGGCTTTCTGGACCTAAACCAACTCCACTAGGGACGACATAGGATACTACATTACCAACTGTTTCCTAACGAAAAGAAAAACCTTCGTGAATATTACTATGAGTAAGAAGTAGGTCTTCCCAGCGATTGTTCTGCCGACCAGTCGCACATTGTTGATTTATTTGATTGCAAAATATTGACGGGGTCAGCTAGTAGGGGTCACACGGGTCACGATCGCTGTACGTGATGTAGGTAAACAATTCATAGAAATCCAGTTAGTATTTAATGTATGCAAGCAATGCAGCTATGGTTTTTTTAAAGAAAACTCATCACTAGACTCCACGATGTGCACTTCGACGAGGTGGCTATAGTCACAACGTAGTGTGAGCGCTAGCAATGCCCACGTCTTCGCCTACCAGGATTTCGTACTTTCCACTACATTTTCTTCCCTTTCACCGATTTAAAAAACCAACAGAATATTTTAATCAATCAATCCGGTTAACAACGAAATAAGCCTTATTTCGTTGTTAACCTGAAAGAAAATAAAAAGTTTTAGAGTAGAAACGTTCAAAGTGGAAATGTAAAATTCATTTTTTTTCAGAATGCTTCTTTGAGTAGTGCTATGGTTAACAACAGCCATAGGAAAGTTGGCTTTCAATTTAAGCTTACATAATCTCTGATGCATTTAAAAATTGATATCAGTGATGTAACAACGACGACTTTCATAATATTAATTTAGGCTTTACCGTGTGTTAAACAAGAAAGCAATACACTAAGTTGTTCCAATAGTAGGACGAAGAGCATTTTCAAAATTGTTCTTGCGAAATTTGCGAGTTCAAAAGAATGGTGCAACATTTGATTTACAAGTGCTTTCATCACCAAACAAAGGTGATGTGCAAGACTGTACTTATAGCTATTGAGAGCTAAAGCCAGTGGCGGATTTGCAGTCCCAGGCCGCCCCTTTCACAGTAACCATCACATAGACTTTGGTAAAATCATCACATTAGTCCTCCCACCCTTACTGTCAAACTTGTACTGACTAAAATCCTCGGTGATCCTTCAATAGCCCTTTATGTTGCGGGGTCACGGTATTCGTTAGTCCCGGTGCCAGCTAGATTACCTACCGTAGCAGATAAAATATACACGGCTCGTTAAATTAGAGATTTAGCTCATAAATAAGCTCACAAGTACTCATGGTCTATTGAAATAGTGTCCACACTGAGAAGAATGATCTGGCACATGTGAAACGAAAGATGCGTACTATTTAAAACTCATTTATCAACGAAATATAAACGCTAACATTTTTTGGCACAGTCTAAAGAATCTACAATTTAAATATTTGTTCTAACCTATTCGAATGTATTGATAACTTGGTAGTAGGTAATTGATATGCACGTCGTGGTCGCGGTTATTATTGTAATTACATACAAACATACTGGCGTATGTAACCGTATATTACGCAATATTGACGAGAAACGTAAGGTTTCTAGGCAGAACGACCGATGTTGTGGATATTCAAATAATAATTCACACCTATTAATAATATTATATGAAACATAATAAGTTATCATATAATACTTTATTTATTGGTAGAATTTCTTCTCTTAAATGCCTCACCAGGATTATTTGCCTGTAATGTGTTATTTCTGATTCTGTACAAAACAAGTGGTATATAATAAAGTTTCTGTAATGTTACATGCGAATTGAATATAATATTAATTAATACATTCTCACTACGAGTGTCTATTAAGTTATGTTTAATTTATCACCGACATAAAATTTATTACTTTGTGTACACACATAAAACAATTACTTTACTTTCCTTGACTGGCCTGTTGGTCTAGTGGTTAGTGACCCTAACTGCTATGCCGGGGGTCGTTTGTTCGATTCCCACCCAGGACAAATGTTTATGTGATGAGCATGCTCATTTGTTCTGTGTCAGGGTGTAATTTATCTATAATATGTATGTATTTAGAAATATATAAGTATGTTTATCAGTTGTCTAGTACCCAAAACACAAGCTCTTCTTAGCTTGGGGCTAGATGGCGTTGTGTGATAGTTGTGGAATATTATTATTATTTACAGGATATTTGAAATTGCAGGCTGTGTTGCAGGCGAATACTCCGGTTATGTCGTTCAAGAGTTCTCATAAAGTATAGTCTGATTAATGCCACAGACAATTAAGTCCAATTAATTATTACATTCGATAAAATTTCCTGAAAACGTAATTGTATTGTTTCAGGCCAGCATTTTACTTGTACGCAGTCCTAAAGGTGGCTTCGGGAGCCCTTATGTTGAGCATAGACCTGGAGTTCAAGCAGCCGGCACAGAACCTTTTAGAAGATGTCATCACTGTGTTTAAAAACGTCGAGATCGTTGCGCTTTTCATTGCGTGCTTCATTATGGGTAAGAACTAAAGATTTGAGCCGTTCGTCGAACAATATGTGGGTTTAAACCAGGGCTCGGAAACGTTTTTCAAAATAACGTTTTTAAAACGTTTAGAACAGTTCTTTGCACCTAATTTTGTTCGGAACGAAAACGAAATAGGAACGTTTGAATGAAAAGGGAAGAACCGATCTGAACTTTAAAAAATCTGGTTTAGAAAAAAGCATTCAAAAACACATTTTTTTTTCATGATTCTTATTTAAGTTAATCATACTCGTAAAAACGACGAAAGAAATAATAGTGCGGCCTGTAATATCAACAAAATGTTTGCAAAATTAAAATTAGTACCTACGTCTTGAAGCAAAAAAAACGGTTAAAAACGGTTTAAAACGTTATTTTAACCAAGAACGATAAAATATTGTTCTTCTTCTTAACCGTTTTATTTTACGTTCCGTTCGAACGTAACCGAAACAAATACGTTCTTAGGCATTTAAGACGAAAACGTTTCGAAAAATAAACCGTTTTACGAGCCCTGGTTTAAACAGCCACTCAGCACTTCTAATAATGATTCAGTTCGTGAATGTATAGACGATGATGTTGCTGGAAATACACGAAGGGAATCATAAAGAATATTGGTAATAATTCATGTATATTCTACAGTCGAAAACCAACAATTTGGTTCAGTCTGAATCCTGGTTACAATTTGTGTTATTAACCAAATTTTGAAAATATAGATTTTTTTTTGACATTGCTTTCAATTTGATGAATGTCCCACTATACACTAACAATCTTCAATATTGGATTTGTCAGAATCCTGACAAGGGTCCCCTTAGAGGGCCAAGCTTGCTGGGGTGGTGGGACTGTCTTATTAGGTAACCGTAACCCTGAATCATAAGGACTGTTGAAGGATCACCGTTGATTTTAGTCAGTACAAGTCTGACAGTCCCTCCCGCCCTGCCCGGGGTGGGAGGACTCATTTGATGACTATACCGTATCGTAAAAAAAAATCGATGAATTTACTCAGCTTTTACGTCATTCAAATTATTTGCTTTAGTTTGTAAGATGGCTCTTTTGTTGTTGAAAAAGTATTAACATAATGGGGCTTATTGTAGGTAATTACTAATTTAAGTAGTCTGTTTCATAACATAAGTAATAACTTATTTAAAGTAGGCTATGTGTCATTAATTCTTTGAATATAGACGTTTTCTTATTTTCATCACGAGAGACTATTTACTTAAATAAAAAATAAGAGACGCTATAGAAAATGAAAGCGCGTTAGCCAAAAAAATGTATAAGCATATTACGAATTTCATCATCATCATCATCATCATCATCAGCCTATAACGTTCCCACTGCTGGGACACAGGCCTCCTCTCTTGTGAGAGGGAGTGGGCCATAATCCACCACGCGGGCCCAGTGCGGGTTGGCAGATGTCACATGTCTTCGAATTTGATGGTTCTAGGACATGTCGGTTACCTCACGATGTTTTCCTTCACCGTTTTGAGAGCAGTGGTGATGAAATAAATTGCACAAAGTAATGCGCCAAGCTGGGTTCGAACCCACGACCTACAACTCGTAAGTCGGGACCGATACCACTGTGCCACCACTGCTCTCACAAATCTCTTATTACGAATTTAATAAATAGAAATACCTACATGGTTTTTCAATTAAACAAACAAAAAAAAAAACTTTCAAATTGCTCGAGTCGTTATCAAGGGATAAGTCCTTAATTATTTAAAAAAAAATTGTATGTGTTCTTCTCAGGAACTGCTTGGGGTTACATCGAGAGCTTCTTATTCTGGCTGCTGCAAGACCTGGGCGCTTCTCGTTCCCTCATGGGCATCACCATAACTGTGGGAGGTATCGCTGGTCTGCCACTCCTGGTGCTCTCAGGACCCATCATCAGGAGACTGGGCCACGCCAACGTGCTGTTCATCGGATTTATATTCTATGCAATTAGATTACTCGGTAAGTAATTGCATAATGTGAGGGGGGGGAGTGTAATGTAATGGCATTATGATTTTCATTACGTTACTGAATTCCTTGAGTAGCGATGGTACAGTTGATATCTATAATATGTGTGCACTTTATTTGGTCGGCAGAATTAGGTTCTAGTTAGTTTATATTGCGTTTCAACTAAGAAGGATAATTGATGATGCCACATTGTAACGTCATGCCACCATTATTAACACTTGCGTGCTTTTAAATATACAATTATCATTTGAAAAAAAGTCTAACGTGATGATAAAGACAATAAAAACTATATAATAGTATATTTTGCAACGATTGAATAAAGAGCGGATTTAAAGCGAGGGCCATTATATGAATCAAGAGCAAGCGAAGGATTTTAATGACTGAATCACGACCGTAGTGATTCATGATGATTGAATCACGAGCGAAGCGAGTGATTCAAGTATTTAAATCCTGAGCGACGCGAGTGATTCAGGCCCTCGATTTAAATCCGTTTTATTCAAGAGTTGCAAACGATACTTTATACCATGACTACGAGAAAAGAAAAGAAAGATTTGAGCGATAAAAGATATTCAACGAAACAAAATAAAGTTTTTTTTTAATACCCAAGTCTGCTCCACACACACGTGGGTGCGAAGTAGTCCAATCGCTCGGTCACTGCGCCAACAAGCTGACGTTAAAATCGGAGCAATGGTTTGAATTAAGGGTAATTTTCATATTAGCAAGGGGGTTGTCCAGCATCGCGGTCGATGTCGAATGTACTAAAGTGTTCTAAATTCAAACACCAAAACAGTGCGTAAAAGACTACTTTTACGCACTGTTTTCCGTGAGTAAAAGAAGCTTTTTCGAGGGGGAATGGTATAAAATTAATTAGCACAGAGCATTTCATTGCTAAACGTTGTTAAAAGTGACTACCTATGCTTCTTGGATTTAGAACATGCAGATTCCATGTTTAAAACAAAGGGTAAAGTTTTTCGTAAAGCCATATTTTTATAAATGTGTGAGTGAGCGCATACGCACACATTTTAAAGTTTTACTTGAAAATATTCACTTCTTTTACGTAAGAATTGAGGGGATAATTAACATCCTTTTTTTGCTTTAATACTCACTGGCCTAATAGGAATCTGCTAATATAAATAAGCCCTCAGCATATCCCTCAGTTGGTAAGTGACTGAACTGTCTGAACTCGAGATTAGTTCCACGGTATCAAACGACTCGTTCAGTAACTTTGTAACCTGCGGGTCCACTTTCACCGTTTAGATTTCATTCTCATTTGCAGATTTCCCTTTTGTTTCTGCTAACTTTCCTTAATGCAAGCCAAGTTTGCTTTTAAGTATTATCAAAAACTAGCTTACAACCATGACTTCGAAGGGATAGAGAGGATTTGTGAAAGAGACACAAGATTTTTTTTAAATTGTTTGAGGATTTCCTACATCCAATCCAAAGGTTATTCGAGCAAATGTCGATATAGTATTACGTAGTACGTATAATTAGAATTACGCAGTACTAAATAACTTAATAATTATTAATTAACTGACTGCAGACGCTGTCTTGCCTCGAATTCCCATTCGTGATTCTCTCTCACTCTCCTTTTGTGACGTAAAGTAAACGGGGAAGCTTTGATCGGTAAAATTAATTCCCTTACACTAGAGGCGCTCCTTACATCGTAATACTCCAAGTATGTAGGATTCATGCAAGGGACTCGATCTAGCTAGAATGTTCAGCGTTTGCGTTTGTGCTCACTAGACCATCGAGGCAGTAAAACCAACATTTTTCAAAATATCCTTCAACACAACCTCGGTTTCTTGTTCACAGGTTACTCGTTGATCTACAACCCGTGGCTGTGCCTGGTGTTCGAGGCGCTGGAGTCCGTGACGTCATCGCTGTCGTTCACCGCCGCCGTCACGTACGCAGCGCGCCTCTCCTCCACCACCACGGACACCTCCGTGCAGGGACTCCTCGGAGGAATCTACTATGGAGTCGGTATGTTATCAGTCACATGGAATTATTTTTACTTTCTACTGAAAACTGATCTTAAGGTTGGCGACCATAGGATCAGTTTTGATGTCACTTGGTGAAGTTAACACCGCGTACAGAAGCCCCAAGAATAACCCGATCAACAACTACAGAAAGTAGCATCACAAATATTGTAACTATTTGATCTTCACACATTGACTCTTGTTTCGCTACAAGTCAACTCTTGGGGGCTTTGAAATTCTCGAAACTGCTCACCTTTGCAATCCAAACCCAATATTTAACAAGAAATCACTAACTTTGAGCCATATTGTGCAATACCTAGTACCTACTTCAAAATGCCGTAAAACTACAATAATATTAAGAGGCTGTAATTTGGCACATACTTAGAATAACTGATAGTACTGACACATATAAGTTTTTCGCCTGTATTTTCCGCGATTACGATGTTCACATAGTTATCAAAATGGCAATCAATTATTACGCCGATCGTATGTAAATTAAACATTTACAGTAAATAAATACTATCATTTATTTTACAGGCAAAGGAGCTGGAAGTCTTATCGGTGGCTACCTGATGAAGTTCTTCGGCACCAGGCCAACCTACCAGATATTCTCCGGTGCAACATTCATCACTGGCTGCATTTATTATTTATTCAACGCATTTTATTTGCGCAAAAGGGCCGTTGTGTATGAAGACGACTTCTGTAAGAAAAAGAAAACGCCTGCAGATGTCGAGGGCACAGAAACTAATAAAGAAGGTGATAAGAATGTCCCAGCGATAGATGTCGCTAGTGTAGTTGAAGCTAAACTTGAGAACTCTGTCGTGGACAAGGTGAAGGAACCGGATTCTAACCGCACTAAGTTAGTACCGAATGATGCAGATGGCGGTAGTGACTCCGGAGTTGACAACCCGGCTTACAACGAGACAGAAGCCTCGGAAGCAAAGATCAGCAAAGAAAGCCAGGAAAGCAAATTACCCACTGTGTGATACATTACATGCAAATTAGTTGAGTTAAAGATCTAATGTAGAAATATATTCAAGTCGCGATGCGGCTTATGTCAGCAATAATAAGTATAAGAATAATTGTAAGCCGAATTTAGTAGTTACTAGCTTCTACTACATGCTCCTTCGTTTAATTTTTTACACAATTTCTATATGATGTAGCTGTATATTTTTGGAAAGTATTACTAAAACACTTTTACGTGGATTTTTCGTGAAAGAGTAACAAACTTATACACCGTATACCACATAGGCGAACGCTACAAACATTGTAATAATTAGCATGATATTTATTTATTTATCCAGAAATGTAGTGAAAAAAAAATATATCCGGCAGTTTATATTGACGGATCACAATACGGATCACGTGTAGCATTCGCCTTAAACTTTGGCATTTAGTGTGATACCTATTAATTATCTGTTTCACTTGAATTTAAAATGGGAAGTTTATTGACAGATAAGTATTTTAACAATTTTGTATTGTATAGTATCTCTGTGACTTGAACGTTGTCGGGTCTTGTTTTTTGGATCTACCAACACTTTAGTATGAAAATAAATACCAGCAATCAATATCAATTAATATTTTATCTTGGACGAATACAAATTTTATTACAGTACTGATATAAAAATTTGAATCTCACAAAAGTTTCAAATTAAGACGAAAATGAAATATTGTGTCGTTGTTTTTTTTAAATAAAATATCAATAATAATTATTAAAACTTCTTGTTTATTAGATGTGGCACAATTTGATTGTGTTCCTATAGTTTAAGGACCAGAGCATTGAGTAATACAAAATAATTTATGAATAAATTATAGTAGACGGATAATGCATTTTATTTTTTTGTTTATTAATTTGCACCTACATGCGACCGGCCTCCCAAAGGTGCATACATTTTGCATACAAACGTTTTACTGGCAATTAAAAAATAACAACAAAATGGGTGCAGCCGCACTGAGTGATGAGATAATTAACTTACTTACAACAATATTGATTTTTATTTTACAGATGTTATTCAATGAGCCTGTTTTTAATTTGTATAAACTTAAAAGAGAGATAGCTTTCTCAATTCTATCAATAAACTTATTTAACATATGAGGTCGGAACCCAACCTTCCCTAATTGGTGGCCATTATTGTTGTGGAGAAAGAATTTAATTGCAGAATTGAGCAAGATGCCTCTTCTACGAGTATGTTTGTACAGACCGATAAAGGACACATCGTATAAATAATGTAGTCGTAAGGTCAATTATGAATTGACGAGTATTATTACAGAGTAGCAGGACAGTGAGTGACCAATAAAACGAATTAACTATTTTCTAAGACACAATACAATATATTCGTTTGGCAGTTGGCGCAAGTAAAGTGTAGGTTTACCTTTACCAAAATAAGCAATTGTGCGTATTTGGTTTGCTGCCACTATACGTAGGTATAAGTATACTTATATACCTACATACTTCGAATGAAATGAATAGTATATTTTGCAACGATTGAATAAAGAGCGGATTTAAAGCGAGGGCCATTATATGAATCAAGAGCAAGCGAAGGATTTTAATGACTGAATCACGACCGTAGGGAGTGATTCATGATGATTGAATCACGAGCGAAACGAGTGATTCAAGTATTTAAATCCTGAGCGACGCGAGTGATTCAGGCCCTCGATTTAAATCCGTTTTATTCAAGAGTTGCAAACGATACTTTATACCATGACTACGAGAAAAAGAAAGATTTGAGCGATAAAAGATATTCAACGAAACAAAATAAAGTTTTTTTTTAATACCTAAGTCTGCTCCACACACACGTGGGTGCGAAGTAGTCCAATCGCTCGGTCACTGCGCCAACAAGCTGACGTTAAAATCGGAGCAATGGTTTGAATTAAGGGTAATTTTCATATTAGCAAGGGGGTTGTCCAGCATCGCGGTCGATGTCGAATGTACTAAAGTGTTCTAAATTCAAACACAAAAACAGTGCGTAAAAGACTACTTTTACGCACTGTTTTCCGTGAGTAAAAGTAGCTTTTTCGAAGGGGAATGGTATAAACGAATTTCGTGAGTACGTGACTTGAAAATAGCTAGCTATACTTCACTAGATTTCGATTGTTATCTCTGTAACAATCAGAAATAAAAAGTAATGTCTCATGTAACAATTGTCCCCTCTTTACAGTTGTCGGGCTTTATTCGATTGAAGGCTATATCTGATGGAAGGAATGTGAAACTTTCCACTTAAGGTGGTCCAAATATGTTGCACAAATAGGTATGTGACACTTTCTACAAAGTCTTGCTCGGGAACGATATTGATTATCGTGCTAATAGTGTAAATTGTAACTCGGGTTTGGGTCATCCGAATCGTGTCTCCAGCGTTCTACATATTACAGTACCGCTAACAATTATCGCAGTTTTACACCCAACGCTTCTGTCCGTAGCATGTGTATTTGAAAATATTTAGCCCTAGCCATCATTTTCTAGTCAGTTGTCGTGTAGAGCACTCGTAACTATTCATATAACGCGCTACAAACAAATGTGCTTTACACACTACTAAAATGAATCGAATAGTTCTGCTCATTGTTTTGTTAAATTGTATTTATGTTCACCATGTTTTTTCCGCGAATCTGCCGGGCCCGTTAGTGTACGTTGTGACGCCTGCTCCGCGATCGCCGCAAGCCGATGAGGGAAGATCAGCGCCGTTCTACTACCACAAGTGGATGAGCAGGATGGACTCACCGCAGAATGCAACTCCTGCCACCACGACAACAGCGAGAACGAAAACCCCTGATTTGATATTCGCTGAATTCGAATCGAACAACAAAAATATGAAATCAATCCGAAAACTTCTGGAAAAGGAGAGAATCCAACCGACTACGAGTACAACTACGACTACTACATCGAGACCTATTTATGTACCTGACGAAGAAACGAATGATGAAGCAAACTATGGTTTACCAGTGCCGTCGACGGAGAAGCCAGTGAAAACTGATATGACTGATTACTTTGCTTTGTACAACAACTTGTATAACTCCGGGCCAGTGTACGTGCCTCCAGCTGCATCCTCCAGTGCACCACCACCGCCTCCCACTAGCACGCTTGCCACCACTACGACCACGACACAGGCCCCGATAAACAATGTAGAAAATATTTGGCATATCATTGACAACGAGAAACATGATCAATATTCTGGAACATGGCAAGAAGAGCCTGTCAGTTCGGAGCAAACTGCAAAAGATGATCAAAACAAAGATAATTCACAAAGTGGTGACGTTCAACCAAATGAAGATAAGACTGAAGAAGATGCAGGAATTGATGACAACTTTGCGCTACCAGGGTGAGTGATCCATTCTCATAATTATTTGTATCGTTAGTCATGGCTTGGTGGTTTTAAACCACCACCACTCTTGTGCCTATATTATAATGTCTAATCCCAATTTATTTAGAGTCAGTACAGCATGATTGGTTTCTTTTGTAATTCTGATGTGTCAATCGCGGGCATTGATATTGTTAAATAGTGTAATTCTGAGTGCTGTGGTATTCATAAAAGTTATAATTGTTCACAGATTTGGCACAAATCCCGGTAATGGAGGTGAAAACGAATCCCGAGCTATTCGCACAGAGCCTAATATACGATTTCCTTATATTGACCTTAAACCATTCCAAATGAAAAATATGAAGAAATCACAATTCAACTCGTTTTCTAATGGTAAAAAAGGAAACAATATGTTTAACTTGGACAGTTTCACTGAGATCAAAAACCCTGTTAGAGGCGAAGTTCAAGAATCTTCAGTTCCTGTGCGTCAACCTATAGATCGTTACAATCCTGCGCAGCCGTACTTGCCTCAGCCACCAGCATACGGAGACAAATCCAAACAGTCAGGTCCTCCCCCGCGACCTTCTGCACCCTCAGGTCCACCTCCACGTCCCTTGAATGCCGTTGCCAGTTTAGTTCCTCCCCCGCCTCCGCCAGCCCCTCCCCTCACAGCGGACGACTTCCCAAGCCCAAGCACCTACGATTCATTCCCTCCGTACGCACCGTCTGGTCCAGCATCGCGCCCTATTTCTTCATACCAGCCACCCATTCCAGACTCTGGCCCAGACTCCAGCCCAGTCTCTGGCCCAGACTCACCTCCTAATGGCGGCGATGACGATGGGCCCCCGTCGGGCCTAGGATACAGGTACAAGCCACCTTCTGCTCCTGCTCCACCATCACAACCATTTGTGCCAACGGTATCTCCGCCAAGTAAACCATTTTCGGGTTATTCTTATAACAAGCCACCGATGGCTCAAGCTGACGATAGTCCACCTATGATGGATATGGGTGGGAAACCTGACTTCCAAGGCTACCATTACAGTAAGCCAGCTCCTCCTCCAGAAGAAGACCACGCACCTAGCTACGGTCACCATGACGGACCACCACCCTCATACCAGCCGGAATCTGACTATCCTGATCTCATATTTGATAAGCCACACGGTCACATGGGCGACATGAAAGGTGGAGATGTGAAGGGTAATGATATGGGAATGGTGCCACCACCTCCGCCGGCTGACGATATGAAGCCGGACGCGCATGGAGCTCCAATGGACGATCATGGATTCCCTAATGATTTCCCGGGAGATTTCAAGTTCCACCACGACTTTGACGAGCATGATCATGACCACGACCACTATCATTATCACCACCCAACGACGACCACAACGACAGAGATGCCCCGTGTCAACAGATACAGTTACTACTACTTAGGGAAGAAGCTCTACTATTTGCCCTTGTACTTTAGTGTGTATTTCGTCGTTTATGTAGGAGCTCTTATTATCAAAGCTGTACTCCGTCATAAGATTACGTATCCGAACAGTTGGAGACCAAACACCACCACTGCAAGTTTCTTCTCAAAGAGGTCCATTGAATCGCATCTTTCAAACGAGAATCTTCACGAAATCACCGGGAGGGTAACGCGGGCGATCGCTGATGCAGCTGAAAAGTATGTAAGTGAGAAGAGCAAACAGCAGTAACTGATTTAGGAATAAATTCTACATTAAGGTTAGTTAAAATTAAGTACGTTGTGAACTGGACACGTTTAATCTTAACCCTATGTTCCTTTTTGTTTGAATGTAGTTCATTGTCACAACGATGATGTTAATTGTTAATCTAGGCAAGTTGTACAAAATATACGAGAAATATAAAAAAAGTGAATTTTATTGAAATCCTTTGTAATATAACCATCATCTCGAAAAAAACATGACAAAACCACAGCAACAAGTTTTATTCTGAAAAAAGTGGTGTTCCCATTATGACAGGGTGAGATTTCTTATTCCATCAAACAAATTAAATATATTTCGAGACATTTCCATACTAAACGTTCGATTTCTATAAAAATGATTCAGGTGTCTAAACAATTTTATTGATTCAACAAGATTCACGATGGTCCTATTAAATACTACGAAACCTACTGATTGGGCTTTCGATAAACAAGAAAGTATGAGACTTTTACTCTTGTCCATTCATAAAGTTGGTACAACGATTTCTGTTCAATATCTTATCTCGAAAGAGTAATTCATGAAGAAGGACAATTCATATATATAAACATTTATATGAGCACTGTTTTAGAGCTTTTTTATAAATATAAAGCTCAACATGAACAAATCTAA
The DNA here is from genome assembly GCA_028554685.1 of Agrotis ipsilon. Lineage (NCBI taxonomy): Eukaryota > Metazoa > Arthropoda > Insecta > Lepidoptera > Noctuidae > Agrotis > Agrotis ipsilon. The sequence goes on from CM052955.1 coordinate 13,497,909, forward strand.
ACACAACAGTGCAAGAAAAAAATATCATTAAGGCTCACGTGAATAATTTATGTTGTGATCACAACATTTTATTTATTTATTATCTTTATCATCAAAACAATTAATGACGATAAAATAAATTCCAACTATTCCAAACCCCATTGATTGGACTATATTAAATGGAATAATTATTAACATGTAGTAAGTATTTTGTATCCATTCATAATAGTAGAACGTCCAATAGACGAATACTTAACAAGTTACCTATCAACACGTCGTTGGTTTAGCGGCATACTTCATTTATTCAAAATTCTAAACTAAACTGATCCACGAGTAACTCAATGAACAATTTTCATTAGTAGGTTTCATAAAAATATGTAAAATTTACAAGCATACTCAACTAAGTATTGTATTTGATTTTATATCGATTGGTGTAGGGTTCAGCTGCAAATGACTAGTGGCCTCAGCTGACCATTCTCTGCGGTAGGAGTGAATTTCCCGGGGCCGAAAATTGCGTGGCATCGATGAAATCGGTACTAAAAAACATAGTTATAACGTTCTACATTTTTTTTCTGGGTAGGTGAAATAGTAATCTATGTGTAGCACTAAATGTTTATTTAATTGGATTAATGGATATTCCAAAAAAAAATATTAAACCTCGAAATCTTTCATTGCCGTGTTTGTCCACACTTCACCTTGTTGTGTACTATTCCACATTGATAAAAATCTATTGGTTATTTATACTAAAACCTCGTTTTATTTGATACATGAATAGTTAAAGTATTGCTACAGAATACATTTATTCAGATATTTAAACAAAACAACGAATGGTTAATAAAAAATCACTTGTCCCAGAACTACCCTTCATCGCCGTGTCCTAATCATGTTCAAGGATATTGTTTTACCTACTACTTTCTTCCCCCCTACCGGTATGCTAAACGTTGCATATTAGTGCTGCCTAAGTGCTCAACGTGGAAGGAAGTACACACGTGCCTGCGTTTTCGCACCATAAATTTAAATAATCAATTTTTATGTTACTGGAAAAATTTTCTTTCATCGCCGTGGATAGATATAACTGATATTTGAATAAGTTTGTCTTCATGAGTAAGCATTCGATAGAACACTATTCCTCATATGTTCATTTGTGAGGTGCTTATTTCTTCGAATAATCAATAGTTTTTTTGTTATTTATATTTTTTGCCTTGATTTTCATCGACGTGTTTTCATTGCCGTGGTTTCCGTGGCCGAAATTTGCTATGGAAATGAAAAAAAAGACATGGCAATTAAAAAAATTTCATTGCCATGCCTTGTAAAACAATTTAGTTTCATTGCCGTGGCCAGGTATTTCATTTCCATGACTTGTGTTTTCATCGCCATGGTATGATTAGGCAAAGAAAACATCTTTTGTCACCTGCGGTTCAGGTAATACCGATTACTGACAGTACAAAACTCGTCAAGTTAACTCTAGATTGTTTCTCTCTAGTCTCTCTTTAGATTTGATGAGTTTTTTACTGTAAAGTCAACTACAAAAAGATGTTTTCATGTTAATCTTACAAAATGACGTAACATTTGGTACTATATCACACGTAAATACACTCACACACGCAAGCAGTTTCAATTCAGTGATGTCTCTGAGATCAACAGGGTAAAAACCGGTAGCGATCACCGAATCGTAAGAGGCTCACTGAATATCAATGAAAGGTCCAGCCTGATGAAGTCTACGCTCCCACCTACTCGGTCCCATATTCAGAACCCCGAAATCAACTCGAGCTTTCTAATCGCTTTGCTTTCCCTGAGAACTTATTGACCGAGCAAACCTTAAACCTCATGTCTGAACGAGGTTTGCTACAGTTGCAGTCTTCCAATGACGCGAAGTCATATAAGCAGCTAAATAGACGTATATCTAAGTCACTTCAGAGCTTCTGAAAGCGGGTGGAATACCGGTACTTAAAGTCCTCCAGAAGCTCACTAATACCGTCCTGTTCTAGGGCAAAACGCCTGAAGCATGGAGCAAAGGTAAAGTGGTGATTTTCTTAAAAAAAGTTGATAACAGCCTATTGAAGAACTACAGACCCATCATGCTTCTGAGTCATGACTGTCAGACTTGATGACTTCTAGCCTCCCGAACAAGCCGGTTTCCGAAGAGGCTATAATACCATACACCACATCCATACGCTGCGGCAAGTTATACAAAAGACCGAAGAGTATAACTTGCCATTATGCTTAGCGTTTGTGGACTATGAGAAAGCCATCGTATCGGTGGAAAAATGGGTGGTACTTGAGTCACTCCAGCGATGCCGTATTGACTATCGGTACATCAAAGTGTTGAAGTATTTGTATGATAACGCCACCATGTCGGTTCGAGTACAGGAGCAGAGCACGAAGGCGATTCCATTGAGAAGAGGCGTAAGAAGGATGTTATTTCCCTGAAACTGTTTACTGCCACAATGGAAGACGCCTTCAAGCTCCTGGAATGACAAGGACTTAGCATCAACATCAACAGCGAATACATCACTCACCTTCGATTTGCCGACGACATCATAGTCATGGCAAGTCTATGGAGGAACTCAGCATGATGCTTGATGGCCTCAACTGAGTTTCACAATGGGTGGGCTATGGGCTTGAAAATAAATATGTACAAGACGATTTTTTTTTAAATTTCAAATGTCGGTATGATGCATAATATTATTTTGTCAAAGCCTGCCAATCAGTTTGAATATAATTGTAGTTCTAATTTTAACATATATTGTACTCATCGTTGATTGATTCTTTCATTGCCATGCCACAGTTCTTTCATTGCCGTGGGCGCTTGTTTCATTGCCGTGCACGCATGTTTCATCGCCGTGGCACGAAATTTTTAAATCCTTATATCTCGTTAGTTTTTTAAGTTATCTGTTAGACATTAAGCAAGAATATATAAATTATCAAAAACTTTAATAAGAGCGTTTCTTTTTTTAAAAAAAGCTTAAAATTAAAAAAACCACGGAAATGAAGATTTTATAGGACCTGTTGAAATTCACTCGTAGAGATCAGAGGCTTTCGAAAATGACAGTGACGATTCATGGAGGTATGTACAACCAATGATAATATTATAAATGCAAAGAGGATCTTTTAAATATCATTGGGTACAAACAGTCGTAGCTTGCATTGTGTACTAAAACAAATGCACTCTATTAACAACCGCTGCCTGTTCAGTTAAAAAATTAAAATAGTATAATTATTTCTTTTGAGTTAATTGAAGTATTCATTATAGAAGGAATAAGTCGATATTCATGTATACTCGTATAGTAATAAATAGCTGATTGATCACAATATTGACAAGAAAGGTTATCACACCAGCCGATAACATCGCAAAGCCTAAGATTAGTGGGTGACTAGTCGGCACATATCTTTACTTTCAAACTATTGGCATGATGAATGGGAAACATGCAGTATATAAACCTATTTTTTGCAACGGAGAAAGTGAGTTTTCGTGTAGCATACCGGTGTTAATTTTGGCAAATATGCAGTTCCTTGAAACGGTTCAATGCCTATGACATTTGTGAACTAAATATTTCTTGAAATATCTCATATTTTTATAATACTTCACTAAAATTCGATTATAAATATGAGTTAAACTTGAGTTGAAATAAAAGATAAATACAGGATAATAATTTAATTTGAAATAGTCATTGTTTTCGGTATTTCAGGACGTGTCCCGGTTTGGAAATTTTTGCCTGGTCAGCATTTATCCTTGTTGAGCTTGTTTGCCTAAGCTAACAAACAGAATCGAAAAATTTGCATTAGTGGACTGTCCTGCCCTGAACAAAGGGCGTTTTTCTATGAAAAACTTAAAAGTCAAATAACAACATACGAGTACCTACCTATGACAATATCTCTTAAGACGCGTTTCCATTATGCAAGTGTTTGCATACATGTATGACGTCAGACTTGTGTGCAAGTGATTTGAATTGGAAACACGATTTTGTTCAACTTGCAGCTTGCATACAAGATTTTAGTGGTATACAAGTTAGTTCAAGTTAGTGCGTGCAAATGTGCCGACTTGATTATTGTGCGTACAAGTTTAAACCTTTTTTTTTTAGCGCGGTAAAATTATCAAATGAGTCCTCCAACCCCTTACTGTCAGACTTTTACTGACTAAAATCCACGGTGTCCTTCAGTAGCCCTTTATTTTCCTGGGTCACGGTATTAGAAATAAGTCCCGCGACCCCGGACAAGTTTAAACCTAATTGCATACAAGTTGCAACTTGTTTGCAAGTTGTTGTTTCCACTATACAATTTGCATGCAACTTGCAACTAGTATGCAAATCACTTGGATATTGGAAATGCGCCTTAATACCAGTACCTATTTAATTGTTACTAAGTTAAGTTAAAAAGTTATATTATTTTTATTTATAGCATTTTAATGATTTACACAATACTGTAATGATCGTTAGTAAACTTGAACAATGAAATGAAATAGCCTTTTTAAAATTTTAAAAATAATGTTACCGACACGATTGCTGAGAACTTTACTCGTAAAGTTTTTGGGCATTTTCATTGAGTTTATAAAATACATCCCAGAAAGCCATCCTAGATTTGTAGTTTCTCCTATCAACTTCGAGTTGTGAGTCGATTTTCAGATAGCTGAGTGCTCCCTGAGTGACAGCCGGCCACTGTACGGGCAGCAGGTCCGTCGCCTGCGGAGTTGGGTTCCTGGAAACAATCATAGATTATGAGACAGCCAGTCCGGTAAACTATATTTCTGTGCTTTTCCCGTTCTTTTATGATACATACCCGTATTTGACAAAGTTTGCCCATAACGTGGTCATGCGGTCGACGATAAGTTGATCTTCAGGCGTGGGTTTATCCATATAAGAGATATCAAACAGATATCCTATCTCATCTGCATGTGATGCTCCTGGAGCTGATACATTATCTCTGCGTTTTACAAAATTTCTGTCGCCATCATAAGCAAAAACATAATGATAAATATTTCTGGCTCCACTATCCAGGTATTTCTGGACAGTTCGTACTGCAGGATAGTTAAAGAAGAAGTCAGAACTAAATTTCGTAATTCCTTGTTTCACTTCTTCACTTATTTTTTTGTCTCCGATATAGTAATGTCGCACAAACTCTTCCATTTCAGCTAGTTCTTCATCAAAAAAGTTGAAATACTTAGCTAAATTATCGTAAAACAAGTTTAAGGTCAAAAATTCTTCGGCAGGCATTGTTTCATACGTTGCGAGCGATTCTTCGCTGTTATAGCCTACAATGATTGGCACATTCCGTACATTCGGATTTACTTTGAGCGGATGGTCGTAAATAAATCTGTTGGTAACACCCGGATCTCTTTCTACACAAGGAAGAAATTCTAATCTAAGGTCTGACGTCGCTGCAATTAATAACTTAGTGTCGACTGTGGTCAGAAACTTTAAGGCTTCTCCTGTGTCTGATGTTTGAAAACCGAGATATGCGGACAATTTTAAAGGAGCTGTCGTATCAGGTTCCACTACAGCCCACGGACCTAACGCAGCACCGCTTTGCATAATCACCTTATCGAAAAGATTTTCTTGGCTATATCTTAAGTGGAAATCTACCGATGCTCCACCAGCGCTCTCGCCAAAAATGGTTATTTTATCAGAATCTCCGCCAAATGCTTCTATGTTGTCTTTAACCCATTTGAGGGCTAGTTGTTGGTCTTTCAGACCTTGATTTCCTGGTAATACAGGTTGGTCTAGACACATGAACCCGTAAGGACCTAAGCGGTAATTTAAGGTTACTAAAATAATATCTTGTTTCACTAAATAGCTCGGTCCATATAAGAATCTGCCTGAGAATCCAATGGAAAATCCACCTCCATAAATCCAAACCAAGACCGGTAGTTTGTTTCGGGAGTTAGCTGAAGTTGGTGCATAAATGTTTAAATGGAGGCAGTCCAGTGTTCCCACCACAGAGTTATTAAATTCTTCGACTTGTGGACATATTGCTGAGTCGTCATAAGCTTCAAAAACTTCATCAAAACTAGGATACGGTGTAGAAGGCTGAAAATAATGTAATGTTTATTTTACCATTTTATACACACTTCATAAAAATACACTTTGTCAAGTAACTTACCCCGAATGGATTACTTTTATCGACAGTTGCGTATGGTATCCCCATAAACATGGAATAGTCACCATCAGCAGCTGTCAAACCACGAATCAATCCAACTTTGGAGTCCACTAAGGGGTCAATTCTTGATAATGTATTGCCATTTTGTATTAGACAAAATAACAATGATAAAATGATTTTGAACTTGCAATCCCTCATGATCAAACGACTCACAGCCGCAGGTAGATTACTACTAACACTGACATTTTTTACAATCGATTGTGATCCTGAGATAAGATGACTTACGTCTTTCACAAGTGTGCAATAGAGATAAAGATGCTGCTGACAATATGTCTCGATTACACAAAAATTTGACGAACCATTGTGTTACGCAACGCCAGTGATAGTGCTTTTGTTTTCTGTTCGGCTGTTCGACCATAGGCTACTGATGACATGTTTTAGGGACCTGTCCTGACTTTATCATTTCAATTCTTGACGGCACGTTTGGCGCAGTGGCGCCAAACGCACCCACGATACAGGAGAAATTCCTAGTGTGGGGCAACGTTTAAAAAAAAATGATTAAAACGAGGATGACGATCATAGAGGTGTTAAATAATTTCTATTCAACGTTTTAAGAATATTCAATATTTCAAGGAGTTGTACTGAAAGTTATTCCTTGTGAACGTATGTACAACTGGGATAAGAAGTATTTAAAATCCTAATATAGGTCATCGTCAATTCTTTTGCTTTCAATTCATAAATTCAAATCATCTATTTCATCATTCGGCCAATAAAGAGGCACTTTTGAACGTCTAAAATTAAAATTTTAGGAAACCGGATGGAATGGAATTGATTCTACACGTATCTGATCATTACGTTACGTATGATCAGCTGAGTTTGAATAACTAAATATTTAAACGTCCTCCTAAATTGTTTCTTTGTTAATTTTCTACTCTTAGCTTGTGGAGTGCCCAAGGAACTGCTGAAAACATTGCTTTAGGTACCTTTTTATAAAACTATGTTTTTGGTTTTGTCATCTTTTCATAGAATACGGTCTAAAGATTTTTGGTCTGATAACTCAAACTCAAGGAGTAAATCTGCTTGGGTCAATTATTTTTCTTATGCCTTATTATACACAGTTATCAAAATGTTGTTTTTTCTCCAAAAATCGACTCCACGTGTTGTACTCGTATAACCTTTCCTTAAAGGAAATTTGGATTTTATTTAGTTATCAGAAGGTAACGCCTTCTGATAACTAAATAAAAATTCAGATTATTACGATTAAAAGATAAGTCTAAAGAGTTAAAAAACTCAAAAGGATAATATGAAATAAGTGAAGAGACGCTGTTTATTGATTCTATTGCGACACTGTGTGTGTGTGTTCTTTAAATAAGAACGCTTTTCGTTAAAGCATGTGCATAATGTTTAATTTGCAACATTTATTGGGACACACATTTGTGTTTCTGATCAAAGTTTTAAACTCAAATGAAGTAGTTAAGGCTACAAAACAAACCTAATAGAAATCAAATAGCACTGCTTTTTACAGTCTCGTGTAAAATCTGACCAATCAAGTTTAATTTAAAAGAAAAATATTTACAAGGAACTTTCTTGGTACAGTAGCTTTTTCATTGATTTTATAAAAGAGTTCCCAGAAAGCCATCCTGGAGTTGTAATTTCTCTTGTCAACTTTGAGTTGTGAATCGATTTGCAGATAGTTGAGTGCTCCCTGAGTGACAGCCGGCCACTGTACGGGCAGTAGGTCCGTCGTCTGCGGAGTTGGGTTCCTGAAAACAATCATAGATTATTATGATACAGCCAGTCAGAGAAGAAGTTTTAGTTTAGTCGCTCAGCAAATGCTACATACCCGTATTTGACAAAGTTTGCCCATAATGTGGTTATGCGGTCGATAATAAGTTGATCTTCAGGTGTGGGGTTATCCATATATGAAATATCAAACAAATATCCTATTTCATCAGCATGTGCTGCTCCTGGAGCTGTTAGATTCAATCTGTGTTTGACAAAATTTCTGTTGCCGTCATAAGCAAACACGTAGTGATAAATGTTTCTGGCTCCACTATCCAGATATTTTTGGATAGTTCGTGTTGCAGGATAGTGAAAGAAAAAATCGGAATCAAAATTTGTAATTTCTTGTTTAACTTCTCTACTTATTTTTTCATCGCCTATATAGTAATGTCTCACAAACTCTTCCATTTCGGCAAGTTCCTGATCATTGAAATTAAAAAGCTTCTCTAATGTATCATAAAACACGTTCAAAGTCGAAAATTCTTCAGGAGACATTGTTTCGTAAGTTGCAAGCGATTCTTCATTGTTATAGCCTATAATTATTGGCAAGTTCCTTACATTCGGCTTAGTGTTAAGTGGATGGTCATTAATAAGTTTGTCAGCATTATTTGGATCAGTCTCTATACATGGGCGAAATTCTAACCCAAGTTCTGAAGAAGATGCAATAAGTAAATTGGTGTCTACTGTAGTCAGAAATGTTAATGCTTCATCTGTGTCTGCCGTTTCAAAGCCAAGATGTGCGGACAACTTCAAATGCGCTTTTGTGTCTGGTACCACTACTGCTCGGGGACCTAAAGCAGTGCTGCTTTGCATTATAACCTTATCGAAAAGTTTTTCTTTGCTGAATCGTAGGTGGAAATCTACTGATGCTGCGCCAGCGCTCTCCCCAAAAACGGTTATTTGATCGGAATCTCCACCAAATGCCTCTATGTTGTCTTTAACCCATTTGAGGGCTAGTTGTTGGTCTTTCAGGCCTTGATTACCTGGTACTTTAGGTTGGTCTAGACACATGAATCCGTAAGGACCTAAGCGGTAATTTAAGGTTACTAAAATAATGCCTTGTTTCACTAAATAACGCGGGCCATATAAGAATCTGCCCGAGAATCCAATCGAATATCCTCCTCCATAAATCCAAACCAAGACCGGCAGTTTGTTCCTAGAGTTAGCTGAATTTGGTGCATAGATGTTTAAATGTAGACAGTCCAGTGTTCCCACCACAGTATTATTAAATTCTTCAATTTGTGGACATATTGCTGAGTCGTCATAAGCTTCAAAAACTTGGTCAAAGCTGGGATAGGGTGTTGAAAGCTAAAAATAATGCAAGGTTGTTTTATTACTATTTTATATAATATACTAAGAAAATACAAGTAATTTAACAAAAAGAAAATGTTTCATTTCATCGTCTGTCTCCAAAATTCATCATCAGATATTTAAGAAAAAGGGACCGTTTTGTAAACCTTCTACTACGCAAAGTAATCAACGGAATCATAGACTTAAGCGAATTACTTGACAAGCTACGCATGAACGCGCCATCTCTAGTTATAATTTAAAAGAATATTGTTTTAACAATTTAGGATCTTTTGCCGATCGCCAAGATCCTGTAAGTTGTACAATGACTTATCTTTGTATATTTTCAACATTTATCTCTGTTTGTTTTTCGTATTTTAGCTATGTTTACATTAGATATATGCAGATTAGCATTATTTGATTAGCAGTTATAGACCACACCTTATATGAATTAACCCTCTCTCTCATTGATAAGTATACTGTGTCTGTGCAGATATTTGTTGTTGGAAATCCTAAATAAAATGGCCGCTTTCCACTAAAATGCAAAAAGGTTTGTATGCCTGCCTATTCATAATATGATGGACTATGTCTGAAAATATAGTCTGTGCTACCACTGAAGTTCTTTTGACGCGGATAAAGTGTCTATTTAGTTATATCTATCAAAGTACATTAAAAATATGTAGTACCAACAATTTTCCGAAGGCCTCCTTTCGTGGCCCGCACTGTACCTACATGAAAAACCAACCGACCGAATAGACAAGCGAAATTAGTTTAAAATAAATACTCTCGTATGTTACTTACCCCGAATGGATTACTTTTATCAACTTTTGCGTATGGTATCCCCATGAACATAGAATAATCACCATCAGTAGCTGTCAAACCGCGAATCAAACCAACTTTGGAGTCCACTAAGGGGTCAACCCTAGATAATGTACTGCCATTTTTTATCATACAAAATAACAATGCTATAATGGCTATGAATTTTATATCTTTCATGATCAACACTTTTCACTGACGGAATGTATACTAACAGTCACTTTACCAATTTGCTATGCTCATGTTATAAGTTACCTTGTCAACACGTCAAGTGGCCGATAGAGATATGGATGATGCTGACATGTTTTTCTATAGATTACATTGAATTTTGATAAATCATTGCGAAACCGCAAGGCCAAGCGGTTAATGTGAAAAGTTATTTTATTTATTTTAAGATAACCTATTTCTTGCCATATTGGCGGCACATCGGGGGCAATTAGTACTTGTTCCTTTTTTCTTACTTTTCAGTACACCTAGCACGAGTTTTCTCTATTTTACTTTACAGAGTTTTTCCAGTATTTACAGCGCTTATTGTATGAAAATATGGAACAGCGCCTCTGGTGTGCGAAGAAGGAACCACATTTTCCCTTGAAAATTGTCAATTTGAAGTCGTCAAAGTTCCAGTTTACTTTACGTCTCAAATACTGAAAACTCGTGCTGACGGTACAGTTCTATAGCAACCAAGATGCAAGATTAATCTTTGTGTTTACATCCAGCAGCCCCCACTGCTAAGGCACTTTAAAACTTATTTTCTAAAATGCAAAACTGCATTTCTTAATACGCAAGAATACATAAACTTGTGGAAAACTAGACATTACATGTTTTAAATCTTTTCAGTTGTGGACTGTTCAACTGGCCGGAATCCAATACAAGGCGGCAATAATTTCCGAACTTTTCATCTGAATTGTAAATAAAATAAAAACTTCTGAGAATAAATGAACTTTTAAGTAACATGGTACCATGTTACTTAAAAGTTCAAATGACAGATAATATCTACTGCATCGAAAAAAAAAAAGAATCATCAAAATTGATTTCCCAGTCATAAATTACGAGGAAACAAACACAAAAGAAAAAAAAATTGAATCCCTCCTTTTTTCGGTTAAAGATCGGTTAAAAATTCAAGACGAGCGGTTTCAGTTTTCACAATAGTTAAAAGTTTAGATTCATATACCCAGTAAAGGCTTTTAACCCAGCACTCAACATTTTGTAGCACGTAAATAAAATTCCAAAGTGCAATTTAGTTTTGGCTCGCTAAACTCAGATGTAACCCGCATTGCGGATTTCAGCTGTCTCGTCTCATGATGAAATACGGTGTTTCAAGTATGGATGTTATCTTTCTTCCCATGATAAAAGAAATATTGTATTTAGTTCTAAAAAGAGCATGTTACAGTTTATCTTGAAAATAGATTATGAGAGCATAAGATAAGTAGATCGCGGAGTAGGCATCCATGATAATTACATGGTCACAACTTACAAGCTGTACGTTGAACAGACAGCTACTTGTCCATAGTAACAGTTAAATATATCCAGAACACTTGTATTTTGTGGTGCAGGACTATAGTGTTTTTAGGGGTTAAATCCGTTGAAGTCTCTGACTACCATAGAAAAACTAACCTGGTTCTCACTTTTATAAATAAGTAAAGTTTTAAACAAAAAAGTTCAAGTAATAACTAATTCTAATTACCTTCCGTGCTCAACCCATCAGCTGCCCTTGCCCCTATCTGCTTTTTTATCCAAAGGATTTAACCCTCAATCAAAGAAGTTTTTAGACAGGCGTTACTCTGCGGAAATCCATGAGATTAAAATGTTAGGAAAAAATATGTAGTTTTTATTTCGCAAGACAAAAATCGAGGCTTGCATCCTCCCGCCCTCATGCATATGCACAAATGCAGGAAAAACGAACATGCTACGCAACTAAACCTATACTCGACACGTGTTTTGCCCATCCACGGGGCATCCTTAGAAGATATTGACGCGACAACGCAATGGCTTGAGCAGGATCAAATCAGATTACGAAAAATGTGAACAAATCCAAGTAGTTGACAGTACATACGAGTATGTCATACCATTTTAGTCTATGGAATATGTTCAGACATAGAGAGAGTAAGCATCAATAAATTATTACAGTTAGGAGGCCGGTGATAACTGAGCGTTTCCTCCATGACCCTTTTCACACGTGTGAAATAGTATTAATGGCGGACCAGACCGTGTCTGCACGTTACGTGAACGTGTTACTAAGTACATCATAACATGAACACACATTGTATTACCCTATTGACTGTCATACCCTGACTAGAAATTCACCCTGTTCCTTCAGTTGTTCTTTTGATTTCAGGGTTACGTTACCATTGTGTTACCCTGTGAAAAACTAGCGATCTTCCCGGGCGGTACGGAGCCCGGGAAGATCGCTAGTAGTAGTATCAAATCAGCTAGTAGTTAGTTATACATTTATAAATATTCCTCTTGAATCAGTCTTTCTATTATAGATAAGTAACCGCAACATCATCATCAATAATCCGTTGCGTAGTTTAGATGATTTAATCATGACTAGTTTAAGAGCTTGCTTGTAGGAAGTAATCTCTGGAAATAGTGAACACATTTTGAAAATGCTTTTGTTACTAGAAGACCACATTATTCTTGAGTAAGCTATATTTTATTTTTAATATAGCAGCTTTACGTAGCCAGGGTATCGATACAGGGTCAATGAGGGTAAATTATAATATGAATATGAGACGCAATTAATGGTTGGTACCGGTTATTGTCCATGCATTATATTTTCGTCGCAAATTCTGTACTCTCGAACTTAAAAGAGTTTATCATGTTAAATATTTACACCCTAAATAAATGTCTCCTAAAACTCATATTTCGTATAATTTTTTGTATCTATTCCTAAAAAGTAGAGTAATTTTTGAATTAATGAAGGTGATTATAATTCACGGTCATGAATATTGATTGAAAACTGAAAACAAGCCTTTTGCCGCCGCCCAGCGTGGCTTATTTACATGCTTAGATGCTTAATTATTCGTCGAAACATTTGTGTAAATAGGATAATATAAATATTTAAAAACATGACAACATGAAATCGTAATTATATGAAGAAGATTTCGATTTCAGCAAACATAACAAACCGGAAATAAATGAAGAATGCTAAAAAAGGCTATAACTTTTATAAGGGGACTAACTCTAAAGTATTTTACCAAAACATGTTTGTTCTTCTTATTTACCCCTCCTCTCGTTCCTCCAAAATAAAATAAAAATCTCCTGAAAATTCTAGAAATAGTAAAACACGTTAATTATGCGATAAAGTTGATACGAAATAGATTCAGTAGTTCGTCCCAGCTTTCACTAGTGTGTCAACTGTACAAATTAAATTGACACGCCACTTAAGAGAGCCACGCTCGCTCTGTTTACAGTATTCATATTTCAGTGCTCCCTTTGCACTGTTAACTGGGGCGCGGCATTACAAATCCGTCAGTAGCTTGCCCACCGGCGAACCATGAACAAGGCACTGAAATAACATCCAAAAATACATACTTATAGTTTTAAAAAGTGAAACCAAAGGACCAAAGGACACCACCGATTGTTCAAATAGTTTTTTTTTTACATTTTCGGGCACTTGCCTTCTGCAATGGTGTCGAAAGGCGTGATAGTGTCATGTCATGGCGTGGTGTTGCTGGGCGCGCTTGCGCTGGCGCTATGGGCGGGCGGCGCACGCGCCGCTATGCGGTACGACACTGCGACGCCGCACAGTCCGCCCTACAGCAAATATAAATATATACCTGTACAGTAAGTACTTAACATTTTTTTTTATTGTTTTTAAACGAAGATATTTTTTTGAAAATGAATATATATTATATCTATATAGGATAATTATTCTTTCAAAGTGACAGTTAGTAACTCGTTTAACAGTGCTATACAACATTAATATCATAATCATTATATTAAGATAAAAATATGAAATAATTTTCACAGTCATTAGACGATCATGGTGTCATCTTTAGTTATCCTATTGTCACACTTAAAAAAGTTTTAAAAAACGTGAATCACAAGTTCATCTAGTAAAGTAGGTACTCCAATCATCAAAGATTCGAGGCAAAATGACTTTATGTTACATATTTCATAACTTCGCTAATTCATTCAGTGTTGACGAGATACCGGAGGCGTCTCTATCAAGTCCTGCAGAGGAGGAGTCTCCCAGCAGGATGCCGATCTCGGAGTTCATCCTGACAGCTCTAAGAACTGCTCTGGATGTCGTAAGGAACGTCAATAAAAACCGCGCCATCGCAGCTGCAGCTGCCGCCCCCAGAAACACTACAGCTGTAGCGGTAAGTAAAAATAACATTGATTTGGGATAAATCTTTAGCAGTTTTTCAACGGTGATAGTAAAAATAATGGCTGAAAATAGCTTTCATTCATGCTGGCCAGCCACAAACATAACATTTGTAATGAAGCATAGTTTTTCTTCGGGTAAAAGACTTATTTAGTCCTTCAACCCATTAACGCCCGATCTCGGGACTAATTAAGTTACTTTCAACCCTAGGTTAACAATGTACTATTAAAACCTTACAACACCCTTGTATGGTAAGTACAATAAGTGGTATTATATCGTTGTAGGGATGAAACGTGAACATGAAATGAAACGTGCAACAAAATGTAGTGCTTCGGTTTTCAGACTGAAAACTTTTTACTGGTTTATTCACATATTCCAGACTTTTCTGTTGTGAAGTGTTTGGCAAACTTTAGTTAAGACGCTTGATTTGAACATAAAATTTTTCAATATGTCTCTTGCTTGCGTAATCTTTAATTATATTTCATAATTATGAACCTAAAAATATTAAAGCATATCAAATTAGGTACGTACGTAAATAAGTTCGTAAAGAAAAATTCGGGCTTTTACTTTTTCAACGGTACTGAAAAATAGCTATTAGGTATTTGAATCAACATTTACTTTGAAAAGCGACAATCTTCTTTTCAGATTTACATCAAACTTTCTCATATTTTTCTCTTCCATATTATGTTTTCACTTTACTGTAGATTTTGTGCCGATATAAGAGTAGATTATATAAATGTTACATAATTCTATAAATGAATGGAAATTAATAAACTACGCATCATAATCAGCATGTAAATTGCAATAATTTCGAAAAATATCCAGAATATTCCATCAAAGTTCCTTACGAACACGTGACAGTCGCAATAAAATTATCCAAATTGAGCGTGAAGACGGTGCTCATCTGAAATATTCCGAACATAGTGGCATGTGGCCGGAAACTATTGTAACAAGGTCACAGTACGGTACCCGCTGAACTGGGCGCAGTGGGTGAACTGGGTGACCCACTCCAGGCGCTAACTGGATGGGCTAAACAACTAATTTAGACAACTACGCGTCGTCGTCTGTTGACATGTGCGTGTAAATCGAACTATAGCGTCTACTTAGCTGATTTCATATAATTCTGTCTCTACTAGATTGTTTTCATTTCTGGGCCAATTTAATTAACACATTTTTTTTATAATTTTCTATGGAAACTTTTATTTTCATTTAGGATTTCTATTTGAGACAGTCAGTGTTATTATACATACCATGAATGATGATGCGATCTGACCGATATCGTCCAGGGCGATTGCTTCAGCTCCGTTGTAGTAGCCGTTCGTGTGCTCGCATGTGGATTATGTATCCAATCTTTTTGCAAAGATCCGCGCACATTATAACTTATTATACACACTATACAAATAACATGTATTAGGTACAAATAGAAGAATAGGGTATCACAACGGCCAATGTTATCGCTAAAAGCGAACTTTTTAAAACGGCTGTCTCTGTTTTCATGGCGTTAAGAAATAAAGAGAGCCATATCTGTAGTAGTAGTAGAGCTGATCCCAAATAGAGCTTACCAATTATTTTACACTTATTTTCAGTTAAAATAATTTGTGCTTTAGGAATTTATAATATGTTAAGGGATAATCTTGTGAGCTCCTGAATGTTGTTAGCGTGAAGTTGTCCGAGTACCAAAGGTTTAATCACGTCGAAGTAAACTACTTTGAAACTTGAATAGCAACTTGTGACAAGACGCACACAGTTTGCTTTTAACTAAGTAGATTTACAAAACGGACAACGTTTCTAGTGAAAAATAGAGTAAAATTCTCTTTAGCAAAGGACGTTTTAAATCATTTAAGCAATTTGTTTTCATAAAGTCCTACTGGATACATGTTTTATAGACTTTTTGGAAATTTCAGTGTCAGATATATCTTCATTGTTGTGTACCTAAGTTAAAAAAGCAAATATACTCAGTTGCCAAATAAATACAGAATACAGATAGATAATCTATTTAGTAGTTATGAAACAATGATTAAATTATAGCAGTTGCTGAAGTTTCACTTGCGTATCCCGGGGGAAGCACTTCCTGTATTACTTAGAATGTTATTAGATTTTCTGCGTGGGTTTTCCGTAACTTTTTATAATTATGATGTCTACTTCATGTATGTATTATAAAGAGGTAAAGTTTGTACTTATGTCATTTTAGTATTTTTTTAAATTCTCTCACCGACGTTATGAAGTTATATTTTATGAGTGTTATAATTTTTGAGTGACAGGGTCAATTTTCTCAGTTTTCGAAGAAGCCACGGGTGGAGTGCTGGTATAAATATATTTCCACTCGTCCATTCAATGGCAAGTCTCTACATAATCACTAATTAGCATATTACGCCACTTTCAGACGAAACCATTGCAAAGACGAAACAGAACGAAGCCGAAGAACGAGACGGTGGGCACCGGGCGAGGGTTCGAAGACTATTATGACGAGGACCACCACCACTACGAGGAGCACACCACCACGCCCAAGCCCATGAAGCAGAAGGCCAGGTACACCGACCCCTGGGCTGGTTACTACGACTGGGTCATCAACGAGGGATCCTTCAAGTTCTGGAGTGTGTTCCAAGTTAGTATTTTATCATCTACTTGAAGCAGTGGTATCGGCCCCGACATACGGCTTGTAGTCGTTGGTTCGAACTCAGCCAAGCGCATTACTTTGTGTAAATTACTTCAACACTGCTCTTAAAAACGTGAAGGAAAACATCGTGACGAAGGCGACATGTATTAGAACCAAAAATTCGATGACTTGTGGCGCCTACAACCCGCACTGTGCCGGCATTGTGGATTAAGGCTACTCTCTCTCTCACATAGAGGAGTCTTATGTCCCAGCAGTGGGAACTGTCTCCCTCCCCCACTCACCAACACCTCGGTGAGGGATTTTCACGCAAACTTTCAACAGCTTAGGGGTTGAACTTTCTAAAATCCTTTTTTAACGATGCCTGTGTCATACTAATTAACTTCACGCCAAAGTTTTGCTCGATCAAAACTCGATCTAAGTTTGAGCTGCACCTAGTTAGATAGATAGTCTGTCAGACGACGAATTCATTACAACATTTGCACCTGTTTTATTCTTAGAATATTGAAGTGTAAAGGAATTATTCAAAAAATATAATGTTGAGGTAGAAGTGCAGTATAATATATTTAAGTCCTGATCAACAAACAGTAGTTTAGCTACGAAATGGTTTTTATTATTATGTATTGGTACATTTTCGCTGATCCTTCTGGTATATTATTAAAATCGCGACGTCATATTGCAATTAAGTATTTAATAACGGATACCAAATGCACCTTGTTTTGACACAAACGTCATGATCTTCTAAATACACAAAAATAGAGTTGACCTCAAGCGCAGCGTAGCGCATCGTAGCGCGAAAATTATTGTTGTTCATAATGTTGTAACAAAAAATGCTATTACGAATACGTTGTCATTTGACGATCAGCCGGTAGTTAGTGTAGTTAGACCACATAACATTGACACAGTTACGAGCGAAGCCATGTGATGACCGTCGTCGGGCCGATGGAGCCAGGGGCCTTGCGAATGTCGTTAAAGACAACCATTTCCTAGATCGAGGTTTAGACAACAATGCGAGTATATGTAAATAAATATAATGCTCGTTTACACTAACTTTTTTCCCACCACATGTATTGTCTATGACTACTAAATAGGAGCAATTATTGACAACGAATGGTTGTCGAAACGTGATATTATTCTCACGGCCGCGGCTTAAGTGCTTCTTCTTTTAAATGTTTCCTGATTTTTTCTAACTTTAACGATAACGTATACGTTAGTAGTAAAGGGAAGATATGTCTAAAAACTTCCTCCATTACAATTCGGAGGTAATAATTAAAAATAGCTCCTAAAATAGTCTTTGTCTAATCAAAGAAACCTTTTCAATAAAATTTAATTAATTAATACAATATTTGTAAGCAAGCAGAGTTAATTGAATTTTTTGCTTGTACTTGTATAAATCATTATTAAATACAGGTGTATAAAATTAAGTAATGAACGTAATAGTTGAGCAGTATTTTGTAAAGTCGACGTAACATTTCAAAATGGTGGTCACGATCTCCCGGCGGGAGGGTGAGGGCGGAGGGAGGATGTGAGTAGTTCCGGAGTGCGGAGCGCGGCGCGTGCGGGTCGCGGTAATGACCCACCGACCCCCCCGCCCCGCACCGCTCATTGTGCTTGATTTACTTTTTGATCCAAACTTTAACTAACCTCACAAAAGCTTATCTTTTTAACAGATGCATTATTACTCATTAACAGATGTTTCAATACCTTATATTCATTCAGCAAAACAATTTCAATGGCATTTAAAAGCTTCCAAGCCGATGAATAATCTAAACTTTAAATTAAAAAACGTTATCAAGGAAAATGGCAAATATAAAGAAGAAGATTATTGATTCAGTTTTGCAATTGTTGAGATGTCTAAATACAAGACATAAGGTTCCTCTGTTTATAATGGATCTATCTCGTAAGCATTGGCGTTTGTAACAATAAGCTGGTTTTCAGTATCATTGAATTGCAAATCTATGCAATTCAAAACAGAAAAGTATGCACACTTTTTTTCCCTTTTTTGTGTCAGTAAACATTGCCAAAGATAAAGAGCATCAAAACTCTAGAATGAAGACTTATGACGTCACTCAGGGCGCACTCAAAACGACACCACGGTATGACGTATTGCGAATTTTAAAAGCCTTCTTCTATTTTCGTTTAAACAACAAAAGAATACACACGGTTCAAATACGTTTTGATTATTTAACTGACGGACTAATTAAATGTTTTTGATAATAAGATTTTTATATTTTATTTCTTGTAGTGTCCGAATTAATCCTTCTGCTGCTAAAATACCACTTTCTTCTAAATTCCAGCTCTTCACAGCAGCCCTGCTTCTATACGCGTGCCTGTCAGCTATCTACTACGCCAAGTTCAACCCTATCCTGCCGGACTACGACAGGGAGTACGACGACTATTTCCTGGAGCGTACCGTAGGACGAAACGCAAGGAGTCTGGAACAACACGAAATGCCTTCTGGCCACAGTTGGATCAACCCTAGAACCTTCCAGTTTATACTGGACGCGATTTCCAAGCACTACGAGGAGGAATAGAGGGGATTATTCTGGTATTAGTTGGGTAGTGATTATGTTTTAATACGGGGTAACGATGACTCAAGGGGGATTGCTTTTGAAACGTAAGAAAAACAAGTTATAAAAGGGAAATGGGAATTCTTTAAGAAGTTGTATAGTATAGTTGTATATCATCAACAATGGCTGGAAAAGGGTAAAATTATGTTTCTTTGCTTCTGGATTACTGTTATTTTACTGAAACGAAAGTCCTTGTTACCTTGAATTAAAATAAGCATAAAAATTGACTGAAACAATTGCTCAAAGAGTCTTTTGTTAGACAAGCAGTCTCAGGAGGCCATTTTAAAAGAAATTTAGTATATAAATACGAGTATATAGTCCTGAGTTGACTAGAACTTGACTCTAAGTTCTTTTTGACTCGGGACTTAACTCCCATTATTATTATAATTAGTAATTAGGTTACATTACGCTCAATTTTAGTTCCTAGCAAACTTCTAAAAATAAACTTGTAGTATAAGAAAGGAAGTTTTATTGGAAAAACAATGTTGTCTAAGTTTTAAGGATGTTTTATAGGTGAAGAGCGCGGGTAGCGTAAAATTGTGGTATATGGGGGTCTGGAGAATTTACCAGAGCGGCCATATTTATGTGAAATTGAGAATTAATCGTCCCTGCATTGAGAACAAACATTCAACGGCCTAACTTAGAGCTAAGTTGTATGATCAGTATAATTAAACTGTTTGTTAAGCCCTATACATTTTATAAACTTTTGTTAAAAGTATTACGGATTTAGAGAAAAGTTAGTTTAACTATTGATCAAACAACCAGCCCTTAGCGCTGACAAAACAGGCACTAGGGAATTTATTGTAACATAAATTTTGAGTAACTATTCATGTAACGCTTACTCTTGGCATATTGTTGGAGATCTTTCAAGTGTACTGTAGGGTATTGGTCTGTCATTCTACAAATTATTTAATTGTTTCACAAACTGCTGTTAAGATAACGTAAACTAAGTAATCAGCGCTGTCACGCGACCGACGAGGAAAGTGGTAAAAGTTCTTATTTTGCAATGAACCTTCACAGGAGATTAGTAGGCCAGTATTTTATTAATTGTTCTAGCTGTCCGCGGTTTAGCTCGTCTTAATTATAATTGGACAATCAATTCGGATCGTACAAGTGGCGCTATCTATCATCATATGAATATTATTGTTGTTTATTATATGGTAACCTATGTTCATTTCTCAACACCTGACAACGTATATGCATTAATTAGGATGAGTTCAGTGGTTTATGCGTGAAATGTTAAAACAAACTTATTTTCGCTTTTGCAATTTTAGTTAGGATTAGGATTTCACACAAAGAGTCGTTTGTTTAATATTTTAGTCATGAACTAACCTATATTAATAAAATTTAAACTTTATTGTTTTAAATTACAAAAATACTGGGACACTATAATTTAAAGCAGCAGATAATCGTTGCAAAATCCGTCCAATGTGTATTTTTATTGGTATTTTTAAAGTCGTGATCTCGCCATGTTAGTGTGCGTGGCTGTTTACGCGGCGCGGCGGCAATGCGGGCAGCGTCCAGAGTTCGATGCCCGGCCGCGACCACTGGCTGCCTAGGACATGCACAGGATGTCGCTATTATACTGCCTTTACCACCACGACTCTTGCTTATTACTGCTTAAAATATCCTGTTTTATTGCGTCAATCTTACGATGGTGTTACTGTGAGTGTCCATTTTTGACGTGTCTAAGCTTTTATGATGAGTGTTGTTTTAAGAGGCGATATAAAAAAAAGTATAATAATAAAGATGGTGATGTCTACACGTTGAGCTAAAGATGAAATCTTGTTTGATAGATACATGCTTGTTGCACTGGATATAAATAATATGAATTAAAATAAAACACGCGTTAGGATGACTAAGCTCCGATACTCCGTAAATAATTAACTCTTAAGAGGTATGAGTTCACCATCGTTCAAGTATCTCATTGTCTGAGGCTAATTTAACATAACGAGGATTATGCATGTGTTTTTTATGTGTTATATTATATGTTACTATGTACCGCGGCCTTGTCTTCTTTATTGTTATGCTTTGGTTTGTTGATACCAGGTGCTCATGCTATTGTTACAACAAATCAAATTAATTACAATTATTCATTATTTATGAATGACGATTAACATAAATTAATTGGTGAGTTATTTAAATATTTGAGATTCCTGATTATTTTTTGTTTAACTTTTTATTTATTTGTTTACTGACGTCTATTTTCACAGTAGAGTCGTGTTAGGATCTTCATAAAGGGTAAAATATTTACGTTTGTTTTGTACTCAGAAGGCTCCAACAGTCAACTGTCAGTTCAACAATGTCGGACAGTGGCTACAAGTGTTGGTATCTCCACGCTGCTGACTCACCTCATCGATCTGCGGTTGGTTACGGCCATTATCTATGTAGAACATTACAATTAGTGCGAATCTATTAGAAACAGCTACGTCCAATAGATAACGTTACTATACACAGATAGCGATCTTTGGGCGATCAATTAAGCTGTGTAGCAGTCGGTGGTTCACCACAACACAGTTTCGGAAATGTTCCTGCGGTTTACTGTCCATTGCCCGCGATCATATTTTGCGCTACAATTACTTTAGCTCGACGTACGTGTTGGTGCGACCCGGTGGAGTTGCGTTGTGCGCTGCGTGTGCGACTCCGGGTGCGCGCGCGCGTCTCCTGGTCGCGGTCGGGTTGGCGCGCCAGTTCAACGTTCAAGTGCAGCGCAGGCGCACATCCCCACAGACCGCTCAGCCGCGCGCGCGCTGATGCCTCATGCCGCTCGACATTCGAGATCCGAACGAATTTCTTGATACAATTTATGAAGTACACAGTTGTTTTAAGTAACGATCGATACCCAGACTTTATCTAAGTGTTCCAAGTGATTGTTGACACGTTTCGTTTGATGCTGGTCGTCCTGAACGTGCTGATCTTTTTGGGGTCGTATAAGAAGGTAAATATCTTTTTACAGTTACTCTCGATACAGTTAAGATAACTAGGTACGACTTCAGTTAAGGATAATATCCTTAGGAGTAATAGACCATGATGTTATAAATGAACATGCCTAGTACTCGTAAGTACTCATAGGTATTTGAATTGATAATTATATGTATTTATTGTGAGTTTGATGAAGTGGCAATTTAATGAAGCATTTTTTTTCATG
Organism: Agrotis ipsilon; assembly: GCA_028554685.1. Lineage (NCBI taxonomy): Eukaryota > Metazoa > Arthropoda > Insecta > Lepidoptera > Noctuidae > Agrotis > Agrotis ipsilon. Next base: position 13,520,528 of record CM052955.1, read on the forward strand.
AAATCTAATATGAATAAATAATATAAGTAATTATATTTATATCTTCAATGTTTCCATATAGAGTGCTGAAGTCACTTCGAACTTTGACGTAGGTTATCTATTAGAATTTTATGACAAAAAAAAAACAAAAAAAATATGATTGAATGTCATATTATATTAACATATAAAAATAATAAATAAATCTAACACTTGCATAATTTCTCCGTTCGAAATAATGACAAAATTTATCAAAACAATTTATATGAAAAATGTACGATATTTCGTAGCATCTCGTAGCGCATCATTTGTTCCTTAAAAAGACATCAACGATGCAGATTCGTGCAGTTTCGTTGATTTTTCTTTTTAATCTGTAATCTTTTGAATTGACTACGAGAACATAAGATTATCATATTATTATGTTATTTACTTTGTATTTTTTATGTAACACTTGACAGAAAAAAAAATATTGACTTGAAATAAGTTTGCAGTTTTTTTCGTCATGGTAATGTTATCGAATGACTTTTCCCGCTCAGGGTGAACGGGAGGTACTGACAGATTTAAACTTAAAATCCACGGTGGTCCTTCCAATAGAAAAATAGCCCTTTACGTTCCAGGGTCACGGTTACCTGACAAGACAGTCCCGCAACATCGACAAGCCTTGGCCCTTTAAGGGCCTCCCCTTAAAGTGCAAGTTGAAATACACAAAAATACCTTTATTTACTTTTTATTTTAATAAATTTTCACGTGTCAAGACATTAAATAAACAGTTAAGTGCCAATCGTCGGCAGTAATTGACGTAAAATGTATCGTTAGTAAAATTATGTTCACAGTTAGTAAACGCTAGGAACCGGTTGTGATGATTAATTACGAGTGTAACACTTCGATACTAATTACTGTACAAACATAATAATTAATAATATTAGCTTGTGAACAATCTGTGCAAAATTAATTGTTTTATTAATAAAGAATGATGATTGATGATGTTAATGACGTAAATAGAATGCTTTGTAGTTGTGATTTTTTTTTCTTTAGAACTTGCTACAAAACCTAGAAAACTCTTTAGTTTTTACGTCAAAGCAATATATATTTTAACAGCATTGTTATAATTTGGCTCAAAAACACATTTTCCTTTGCAGTCGGGTAAAAATTTGGTACAGTCGGCCATTTTTTTCCAAACACATGTTAAAAATTTTCTGTTATCGCTTCGACATCGATATCTTAGCGATTGTTTGGTCAGCCGACAACAATGAGTACACAATTAGATTCCCCCGCACTTCTAAAGGTTATTTAACGGGATTTTTCGTTTGCTATTCAAGCAATACATGTCATTCATTTCGGATAACTCGGTTCAATACCTTCACGTACTACTGTATTGTAGAATCTTGCAAGAATTTATTTACAATTTTGTGAGCAACCGCAAATACGAAATAATTTCTAGCGTAACTAAATCAAATCTGTATTTTTACTTGATTAACAATTTTTATTCCTTTGTAAAAAATGTACCAACGGTTTATTTTGTTTTTGCATGAGAAAATAACTTCGCAAACTATCAGATGATATAAAAAATTAAATTATGACATAGAAGCCTAGAAATGAGCTATAAAAACCGCGCTTTTGAGTGATGAACTGACGGTCGTCAGTGACAGGGTTTATTTTTTATACTACCATCTAGATTATGCCTTGTATAAGAAACTATCACGTTGTTTCTTATGCGAGGAATCGTGAGACAAAAACATGAAAGATTTTTGCAAAAACTTGTCAACAAAAACTGAACTTAACTACTTGTAATTTAATTTCTCGTCAGTTTTTAAAGAGTTAATAAAATTCTTAACTGTATTTACTTTACGTAGAAACTTTGCTATTATGTTTTTAAGTAATTTTATTTTCTTGCAATCTGTTGCAAATATTCGACAAGAAAATTGTTCAAAATATTTTTGATTACTTCTATTAAATTACTTTGTCTTACAAGGAAAATATTGCACACAGTTTCTGCATGCAGCTTTGTCTTAACGAAGGTTAGTTTAGTACTTGGGTTATAATTATGTTAAAGGAAAAAAAATCGAGTTGAAGTCCTGGTGTATCCGTGTGCCTAACATCCAAATTCGTTCAGTAAAATACGTGAATTCATACCAGACATAGAGCTTTATCTTTGCATTTCAAATATTAGTACTCCATTATTACAATGCTTGTCAACAAAGATACTTATGTACCTATTTCATACAGCATATAGATAAGGAAAGATCAAGTTTATAAACTCGACATCTGCTAGCTACTTGTATGAGAATTATGACTCAAGTAATATAAATGAAGAATTGAACCACTACAGTAACATCTACATAATAATAATAAACATTTAGATCAGGTTGCAATAATGTACGGCTATTTACCTACATTATATAAGAGTTGTTATAATTTAAATATAATTTATATTTAAATGGTTACATACTTTATTATATCACATAATTGAATCTGATCATGAGAATCTACAATTAAACCTGCTTCAGTGCTTACTGACTACACTATTGATAAATAAATGTATCTGAATATTTACTGATTTTCACCGCTGCTCTCAAAACAGTGAAGGAAACATTGTGAGCAACTTAGACCTAAAAATTCGAAAATATGTGACATGTACCAACCCGTACTGGGACTGCGTATTGAATTACACCCCCTCCCTCTGGGAGGAGGTCTGTGTCCCAGCAGTGGACAATTTTTTTTTTAATTACGTGGTAAAATCATCAAATGACACCTCCCACTCCGGACAGGGCGGGAGGTACTGTCAGACTTGTACTGACTAAAATCCACGGTGTCCTTCAGTAGCCCTTTATGTTCCGAGGTCACGGTAATAGAAATAAGTCCCGCGACCCCGGCAGGCTTTGGCCCTCTGAGAGGGGGCCCCGTCATATTGCAGACAGCTCTTAGAGGCGCGCGTGGAACACGACGCGCCGTCGACCCGGGCATGGTCCATGGTCGGACAGCGAGTTGCCCTTTACTCGCTCTCCGCATGCCCGCGCCTACGGAGATCGTCTTGCGACGTACGACGCCGTGGGCGTACACCACTGCGGTTGGGGCGGAGGGAGGACGCTGTCCTCTCTCTCTCGCGGCCCGCCACCTCCTTCACGAGCATTACTGCCTCGCAGAAGGTGGCGACCGCTTCCCACTCCGTCTCGCTCCGCAGCATGGCCGAAACCAATGCCGGGCGCGAGAGGTCTCCGCCTATCGTCGCCGTCAGGACACGTCGGTGCTCTGCCCAAGCTGGGCAGTCTTGCACCGTATGCTCTACTGTGTCCTCCGGGCGATCTTCGCAGTGGCAACACCCAGGCGTTTCCTCCTTTCCCATCAGCCACAGGTACCTCCCGAAACTTCCGTGTCCGGTGAGGACCTGCGTCATGCGATAGGTCAGGACGCCGTGACGTCTCTCCAGTCACTCCTCAAAGAGGGGTCTTACCGCCGCGATTGCGGCGTGCCCGAGTGGGCAACATTATGAGCTTTTAATGAATAACGTTTAGGCAAATAAACTCATCCGGATCTCTGCTCATTTTGGGAAATAACAATTAATGATCAATGATCACAATGAATCCGATTATAGCTGCACAATGATAATCACAGTGATACGAAAAAGAAAGTCATCGAGGTGTGACGACACCAGTTATGTAGGTGTCACAAAGTCACGCTGAGGCGACAGAGCACCGCCGCCCGCGCCGCTTTTTAGCGGTAAGTCACTGTTATGAGACTGCGCGTGCGATGCGAGCAAGCAATCGTTACATGCAAAATATGGAATTCCAACTGTGGTTGCTAACTTTTTGTATGAGAAATAAAGCGGTTATCCTATCCATTATGCGAAAAGAAGGGATACCAATAAGGCATGTATGTTGGAGGTTTCACATTACCTATTTCAGAAAAATAACATAGGTCAACAGCATTTTTGCGCATGGGTTCTACATACGTTATTTCTATTGTTTGTATATCTAGAAATAAGAATATGAACAAAAAAAGTTCTGAATTTGCTATTGTGAGAAAAAAATGACTAAATTAAAATCATTGAAAATACTGTAAAATTGACACAGAGATGAGTTATTACAAAGGAAACAGTACATCCATTCACGTTTTTTTTACGAAATAAGTTTTAAAATAAAGTTAAATTATTTAAAAAAATAACAGTTTTAGTTTTCCTGCCATTTTTAGTAGAAGTTTCTTTTATTAACTCCCAAATATAGTCTCCCATCATGTCCCTTTCAGTACTGGCATTTGTAACGTCTCTAAAATGCCTGTCAAATCTCAAATTGTCTTGATGGATGCGTTCCTTTTGTTCTTCCGGACAAGCTTCCATGCTATCTTTAAATTTATCCAAATGAGAATGTAGCATAATGTATCTTTAGTGTATCTTTAGAGACATTCTACTTCTGATGATGGAAAAAAATCGTAATCGTGTCAGTGATCAGCTCGACATAACTTTTAGCTCTAGGGTTTACAATAAAACCATGTACTAATGCCTTAAAACTGTTCCTGGCTTCTTTCTCTTCAATGCTAAGTAATGTCAGGAAAATATCAAAATAGGTTTTTTTTTATTTGAGCGCCAACAGACACTCTATCTTTAATTTTCGCCTCTGAAAGCTTTGAAAAAAAAAAAACTCTTAAAGCAAATATTTTTGATTTATTATCACATTTTTTAAAGTAAATATGCTTGTATAATCAGAATATAATAAGTAAAACCCATGCGCCAAAATTTTTTTTTTATTTGTCGACCGGTGAATCAATTTCTTCAGAAAGTTTTCGAAAATTAACTTTTTTATATTTTCTATTATATCATATTTATCATCTGCATATTTATTGTATTCTCCAAATATTGAATTATATATTACATAGTAAATATTTACGACTTATTATTTTTACCAAATAAGATTTGATTGTAGGTGAGTATAACGGGATTGTTTAACTGGATTGTCCTAACATAGGCTTATATGCTCCGAATTAAATTAGCTGTCCTTAACTATCATTAAAGGTATTTAATTGTTTAAGCAATAAACCATTTTTAATTTTATTTGAATGCCGTTAATTCTTCAGCTAATTGAAACCGCTTGGATTTTTTTTTTATTTGTCGACCGGTGAATCAATTTCTGAGCTTTCCACGCAAACCAATAATAACTTACATACTCTCGTTATTTAAAAAAAATATCCGTCAATTCTCCATGATTGAAATGAAAGTAATGAGGATTTTGTAATTAAATCGAATATCTTTTTCTGGTATGTCACATGATGTTATTTACTAACTATAAAATGCTCTCTTTGTGAAAGTTCTAGTGGCTCGTAAAAAGTATGTTTCGTTTTTAAGTATTTATAAGTTTTATGTTTGAAATCAAATTTTATGATTTAGTACTGAAAACTTTATTGTGAAGAAATTAAAATTTTGATCATAATCATATTATATAGTTCTAAAACTGAAACTCGGAATCTGTCTAGATAATAATTATAATAAAAAAGTCGTCTTGAGAGCTTTCAAAACTTCACAAATAAGATTAAACGGGAAAATGGTATTATGCTTTTCTCAGGAGCTTTTCAAGGAAGTTGGTGAGCTTTTGTAGAAGTGTAAGCTCAAAGGATTCTCACGTGTGCTTGCTAATAAGCTCACGACAAGCTCAGCAAAACAGTCATGATCAACGAGCGTCGAGCGTTGTGAGAATAAGAAGATGAAATGTTTAACAAAGCTTAGGATTCGTCTTAGAGCTATCTTGACTAAGTGTAAATATTTGTTTTTTAAATATTAGTTACAGTTTGTACTTGATTGTTGCCACATGAAAAAATAAGGTAAGAAATGATAATATGGTCATCGGTCATTAACGTTATTTGTCCACTGGAAGTATTTTTTATTGAGCACTATTGAAGCATTATTAAATAGCGCAAAAACTTGAGTTATATATCAGAAAGTTTTCGAAAACTATATTTTTTATTTTATCCAAATATTGAATTATGTATGTGTAGTGTCTTTGTTAAATACTTGTTGTAGTATAACGGGGTTCGATTGTCCTAACATAGGTTACCTGCTCCCAAACATACCTGCTCCTATACTAATATTACATGTCTTTAACTATCATTAAAGGTATTAAATTGTTATATTAAACCATTAATGCCGTCAATTCTTCAGCTAATTGTATTTAGCTGTAACCGCTTGGAAAAACAAATCTAGCAAACGGCGTAAATACTCCATTGTTCAGGTTATCGCGATAAAATCACATCCTTAGTTGCTAAGCTTTAGCCGCGGGCTGTTACTTTGACTTACATCACTTTGTACTATAACTTTACATTATACTATCTTATGCTCATGGTTTCGCTCATTTTTTAAGGATCCCGTGGGATCGTGCTACTGGGATATAATCTATATATATATAAATGAAACCCGTTTTCCGTTGTCACGACATAACATGTAAACGGCTTGACCGATTTCGGAAATTATTTTTTTGGTTGTTTGTTGTAAAACCGATCCGGACCGGTTTTGACCGGGTTCTCCACCCGTGCGAAGCCGGGACGGGCCGCTAGTAATAATATAATAATCTAACCACTAACTATCACACAAAACCATCTAGCCCCAAGCTAAGCAGAGCTTGTGTTATGGGTACTAGGAACAACAGATTAAACGCCCCCCCCCCCTACTTAATAATTACTACATAACATACATATTATAGATAAATTACACCCAGACACAGAACAAATGAAAATGCTCATCACACAAACATTTGTTCAGGGTGGGGAATCGAACCCACGACCCCCGGCATAGCAGTCAGGGTAGACCAACAGGCCAGTCATATAAAGTAGGTATGTGTTAATTTGGATTATAAACTACGCTGGCGAGCATAGTATAAAATATTATGGAATCAAATACTTGAATGCATATATAGGTACTAGCTAAGAATAATAAAAATGGTACCACTTTTAACTATTAACTTTAAATTGATACCAAATTCGTTCAAATCACGTCATTATTTAAGGATTCCAATTTTGGCAATTCCAAGTTAGTGATGCCATACTTTTGCTCGCTAGTGTACATGTGTGACAGAGATTTGCGTGAAAGACTAAGTAGACTAAGACTAAAAACGTCAATCCATCCATCCTCAGAGAGATTATCAACAAGTAATTTTAAGGCGTTCCTTCACTGCGAACATTTACGAGTACCTACTTGTAATGTAACGTTGCAGATTCGAGCATTTCATCAGTGAGGGAGAAAAATTGATCATCACAATGCGCATCTTGCAAGTATACAAAACGAGTTTACATCAGTGAAGGAGGAGAACCGAGCATTACATTGCGCACCCATTAAATCAATACTACTTAAATATACGCGAATGCTCGTCAGTCAGGAAGGTAGTATTGTAATGTAATGCTCAAAGTCGAATCTATAATGTTATATTACACGCGAATGCTCCCGGTGAGTGAGCGCCTTAAGATATAATTTTCATCACCCATTTTAACTCGTAAAATGTCGTATAAACTGACGAAACATTAGAAAATATGCTTGAAAAGACGATAAAATTATCGTTAAAACGTCTCTTAAGAGGAGAGGCAAACGGCTTGACGGCTTAAGTGAAGTAAGTATGTATTCAAATATAACATTCTTGAGTAAACATTTATGACATTGACAAATTGAAATCACAGAATACCTACATAATAAAGCCATGTTATTATATGATTATGAATAATTATGCTGAACAACAGTTTCTTAAACATTATGATAAAAAGTAATGACGGCTTACACAGTTAAATGTTGTTGTTTTACTGAAAACCTACATCTTGTGAGTTATGTGTCAACTCTAGATTTTTCTCCATTTCCGCTTCATAAAGAGAAATTATATTGTTGTACCAAATAAAAAACTGTCATGTAAAAGTTTTCATAAGTATAAATAAGGTTTAAAAAAGTTAAGCAAAGGTAATTAATGACATAATATGCACGTCATTAATTGCACTCAAAAATAGTAATGCAGCTGTAAGATACGCGAGAAATTAGTAACCTTAGCTATTTGTGTATTTGAGTTTAAATATTTGAAGGTAATCGTACCAACACGACACAGAAAAAAACAAGTGTGGAAAAATAAATGAAATACTACCGCTGCAGGCAGTACCTCCTTTATTTTTTTAATTTATAATTTAGAACATTCAAAAGTTTCTAACGTCTATCTCTGTGTTATACATTTGACAGGTCATCATTGCGGTGAAAAATAAGAAACCAAAACTCAAAACCAGTACCGTCAGCACGAGTTTTTAGTATTTGAGACGTAAAGTAAACTGGAACTTTGACGACTTCAAATTGACAATTTTCAAGGGAAAAATTGGTTCCTTCTTCGCACACCAGAGGCGCTGTTCCATATTTTCATACAAGAAACGCTATAAATACTGGAAAAACTCTGTAAAGTAAAATAGTGAAAACTCGTGCTAGGGGTACTGGACATTTATTTTCACAGAATTACAGCTGTTATTATGTGAATATATAATGTACAACGCAGATAGACGTTACATTACATGATGACGACACGTGTGACGCGAGCACAAGCCCAACTTGTTCTAGTTCTAGATCAGGGTACTGTTACAGCGGGTACGCGTCACGCATGTCTTACGACAGTGTCAGCCACAAGTGCGTGTCCCGACAACTGGAAACAGCTATACAGGTGTTATTAGAAGAGATCGGAATAGTTAGAATGTGTTTGCATAAACTTCACGTTAGCTTCTTTCCTTGATGTAAATAATTTCGAGATTTTACAAGGAAGTCTAAATGAGTAAGGCACTTTAAACTAAAAGATTCTTTGATATCTTGAAATTGTGTTAAGTTCTGAAATAAAGATATCGAATAGGCATGATAACAGCATCAATCAAAATAAAACACAGCGCCATTATATTTTCAATCTTATTATATTCCGTCAGTTAGTGAACACGTATTTTCTTTATTTTAATCAATAAATATTGAAAATTTATTTATATTTTTTTTAATTTATTGTATTTATTGGGGAGAGGCCTTTGCCCAGCAGTGGGATGATACAGGCTGACAGTAACAGTATATTGAAAAAAGATGTTAAGTATCAAAACTCAGGACTCGGAGTTTTTGATACTAAACATTTGGCATTAAACGATTTGTTTATTTATTTTATTTTGCTAGTCTTTTTAAGAAATTTTAATGTCACTAAACTCAATTTCTTTCTTTTTCAAATTCACGGAATATTACGTTTTTTTCGTAATTTTACCATCATCATCACGTTAGTTTTTTGAAGTTTAAGAAAAAAACTTTATCTGTAGTTATGTTATGACAAGTAATTTTACGGAAAGGATCTACCCCAGCGAAAGTCTGTGTGGATTGGATCCTTTTAGTAAAATTTACTGCTCGTTAAACTTGCAAGGGGACGTAAAAAATATATGGAACCTTTGGGATACGGAAGATTGAGAATGATTGTCCGTTCTCTACTAAACATTAGCTCTATATTAAAACTTAGGTGAGGGCGACTGCTCTTAGATTTTAGGAAAGGAGAAAAATAAACAGATTTTTTTAAAGCATGCATCTATTTCTACATATCAAACCTAGAAAAGAGGAAATCAGAAGGGACTTCTATTACGTATAGTAGCTCCATTTTACTCCAGCTTCAGTTATTTCAATACGTTCAATCACTACATAGTATAAAACAAAGTCGCTTTCTCTGTCCCTATGTCCCTTTGTATGCTTAAATCTTTAAAACTACGCAACGGATTTTGATGCGGTTTTTTTTAATAGATAGAGTGATTCAAGAGGAAGGTTTTTATGTATATAACATGCATAATATAATAGAGGTTGCACCCGTGCGGAGCCGGGGCGGGTCGCTAGTTATATTATATAAGACTTTTACATCTATCATCATGTAACTGAAAAACTACGTGATTAATTTAATATTATTATAATATTTTGTACAGTTAAAATCTGTTTGTATATATGGGGTAATCTTTGGAAGTACTGAACCGATTTTAATTTCACTCGAAAGAAAGCTGTATTGGTTCTGAGTAACAAAGGCTATTAGAGAGGAAGGAGCAACGCCGCTAGCAAAAGCTTGTCTATATATATAAAAATGAAACCCGTTTTCCGTTGTCACGACATAACATGAAAACGTCTTGACCGATTCGGATAATTATTTTTTTGTTGTGTTTGTAACCATCAGGACCGGGTTTTAGACCGGGTCCTCCACCCGTGCGAAGCCGGGACGGGCCGCTAGTAGTGTATAAAATTGTATTGATGTTAGAAATTATCCAAAATAACATTAACCACGCCTTCAAATTAATAACAACAACTTAGTCACATATGAAAAAAAACCTGAGTTATAAATCCTTTTAGAATAATAAGTATGCTTTAAAAACTGCTATAAATCTAAGTTGATGCATGTTTTAGCCAACGAGGTTGCGTTACCGTTATAACATCAATCGATTGTACTGACCGTATCAATGAGCTCTTCACTAGTAGCCTACATGACTTCGATTGGACAGCGTACTTTAATAACGTCTTTATCGAGAGATGTGTTATTTTAATAATCATGATATTCATCTACACAGAGTGTTCCTTTTAAATTGGCCAAAAGGGAGAAATCCGCATCCATAAGAGATACGGGAAAACTTTCTTAGGAACCTTTAGCTCTTTTTTGGTATGTGATACAGGTTTCTCCCTTTTGGCCAATTAAAAAAAACACTGTAGAATTATGACGAGATAAGTTTGTACGTTCGGAAATATTCATACGAGTCCGAAGGTTCTTTCACTAATTATAAGTAAACTAGCTGTTTCCGACAAAAAATATGCCATTGGAACATAAAATCGGGGTAAAAACTATCATACGTGATGTGTTAATGCAGATTATAAATATAAAATATCAGTCTACGTTTAGGTCCAAATCCGTTTTATAGCTATTGCGTGAAAGAGTAACAGCTAAGTGCTCGTAAAACAATTAAGCTATCACTTACTACAAAGTCTCAATTTATGAATTTACCAAATAAACAACAAAAATAAAAAAGAAATACTACCGAAGTTGCTTTCGTCAGCTAAAGAAAGTATAACAGAGTAGCTAACAACATAGAATACGAGACTTAGTAAAAACTTCACTAACATAGTCAAAGGCCCAGCATGATTCTAGCTCCAAAATTCGGTCACACATGCCCCAGTCCATCCCAGCTTCCATAGATGCCAGACTACTAAGTGATTGCTCCAAGATTAGCCAGGAATATCCATCTGTGTCACTATGTCCATTTATCATTGTCTGGTATGCTAACACCATATCCGTTTTGAGGCCCGATGGTTGTAGGCTTTGGAACTGACAGCAAGAGGTTAACATATTATATGAAGATTAGGTCAGTATTGTCCATCAAAGGTGTTATAAGCATCGCTTCATCTTCAATGTCGAAGCAGTCAGAAATCTGACGCGGCTCCCCTTAGAGGGCCAAAGCCTCACGGGGTCGCAGGACTGTCTTACAGGATCACTATGCATTTTAGACAGTACAAGCCTAACAGTCCCTCCTGTCTCGTCCTGGGTGGGAGGACTCTTTTGATGATTTTAACACGATAAAAACTATTCGAGTTAATCGTGCATTTTTTTACATCACAATCAGCATTCTTGAATCTGCATAATTAAGTCTATTCATTGTAGTACTTTTGTATATGTTTGACTACTTATAGACTTTTAATCGATTATATCGCCTCTCAATTTTTTTTGAATACTGTTTACACCTCAGATTGATGAATAGTTAGTATTAATTGTTTCGGTCGTGGCCAGCTATTAGATAACATAACGCAACTGCATGGTTTCCATGTAATTGGTGGTGACGTCAGGGCCGCGAGGTCGGCGCGGGAGTCACGGATGCTCCCGACGTGAGGACGACTGGTGCTCGTCACGACTCTCTGCCAATCATCAGCAGGAAACGATACCCGATAATAGGTGCGAGATACTGAATTAAAACTGAGGTTTTGTTGGAAAAAACTATGAAGGTGGTCTAGGAAAATTATATTTAGGGAAGTGATAAATATTTGTTGAGCACGAATTAAGTAATCAAAACATCATGGATACAATGTTAAGAATGCAGTATCGCGTTTTGATATACGAATGAATAAACAAACAAGTGAATATTGAAATTAATCTTACTTCTTATTAATATTACTAGCGGCCCGTCCCGGCTTCGCACGGGTGGAGGACCCGGTCTAAAATTTGAGATTTAAACTATCCTATCTCTCAAGTTGGATCGAACTGCACATGGTGTGCGAATTTTATTATAATCGGTTAAGTGGTTTAGGAGTCCATTGAGGACAAACTTTGTGACACGAGATTTATATATATTAAGATAAATGCGAAAGTTTGTGAGCATGTGTATTATTATGTTTGTTACTCTTTCACAAAAACGACTGGACGGATTTGAATGAATTTTGGTATACAGATAGATTATAACCTGGATAAGAGTTTTTATCCTGTGTTTATGTTTCCGTGGGACAATTTTTGAATACTCTACAAGCTAGTAACTCAATAATTTTGATTGAAGACGTAACATTTAGTAGTTTCTGCTTACCTTTACGGGGAAAAGGCGTGAGTTTATATTGTTTAACAATTTCTATTTTTACACCAAACTTTGGGTCTTCGATAGACAATCACAAGTAAAAAATAACAATGCATCCACCAGAGTAATCAGGGATTAATATTCGAATCACGTCATAAATGTTAATTTGAAGTTTTTCGATGGGTTCAACAAACTATCGCGCATGTTTTTAAACAGAAAAACTGCTATTAGGTAGACTCGTATATCGCAATTTTGAATAGAAAATAAATTCCGCAAATTATAGCAGTAATCATTATTTGCAATACGAAAGTTTCTATAGTCCCAACTTTTTGGATAATAGTTTCCAAATGAATAGTTTTAAATGTTGGCATTCGTTCTAAAAATTAAGATATTACAATAAGCTTAGTAATTTATTATAAGAAGGTTCCTTGTGAGATACGGGCCTTTATAATCAAGGAAAAAATCGTTGGATATTTCTTGTGTTATATTGATAAGAGGAAATAGTAGATTGTTATACGAGGGTGGAAAGAAATCAATTCCCATACGAGGTATTTAGACGCACGAGCGAAGCGAGGGCGGCTATAGTCCGAGTGGGAATTGATGACTTTCACCCGTGTTAAACACTCTACTTTTCATTTCAAATATAAGGAAAGTAAAAAATATCCTTTTTAATTTAAATTTCAAATATGGAACACACCGTCCGCGTCACCGCCGCGGGCCATCCCACTTTAATAGGTATCTATTTTTTTTAATTCACATTGGCCGTATACACTCACAAGACCGCAGCATTTTTTTTAATCAATATTTTTTCTTAATTATGTAAAAACGATATGAAAACCCGGCTTCGCTCGGGTGAAACGTGTGTCATACATAATACACATCTAGGTACTAAATGTAGGTGTCACGGTAACTCATAAGTTTATAGGTTTTTCTAAGGAGGTTTAGTAGCTACATAATACACCACATGACACTGGCCGAAAATAAAGAAAAAAAATAAAAACTTCTCAACATGATAACCGATGTCAAAAATGGCGGCTGCGATCTGTCTGGTCAGAAAATCATTAGAAATTTACAAAATACTCGACTATCCGAATTTTGCGGATCCATGTTGTCGACTCGAAATCTTTATTTTTTAATGTTTTATTATTCTGGTTAGCTTTAGCACGAAATTATTAATATAGAAAATTATAGCCGACTAAATGACCAATTTTAGTTCTATTTTTAAAATTCATTCCCGCCCTAGGGAGGGAAGCAATTACTATGAGTCTTTCCCGCCCAAGGGAGGGAAGCATCGTTTTCGACCCGCTGCTCTGATCAAACAAACACTACTTTCCGAGTATGAGAAATGAAAAATACTTTGACCTTTCAAATAAAATGTTGATCCTGGAAATGAGAAAGATAATCTATTAAGTAATACGTACGTTGTTCCACAAAGCTTTATCCCACTTTATCCTGCCCATTTCTGTGAATTTGATCAATACAATCTTCATACTACATTCTTCTATGTATTTTGGGAACTTATTTTTTTTAAGCCTAAATTTGAATCTATAGGCATTTTGTAATAGCTTGAAGTGAATCTAGGTGCTTGTCATAGACATGGTTATACGGTATTTATATTTAGTCTTAGTCTTTAGAATTGACATTTTCTCACATGTTTTTTGTTTACTTTTTTTTTCGTTGTTTAATTTGTGTTTCTGCTGCCAGAAACTTAAGAAACAATGTGTACACATAAATAGTTGAAAGAATATACAAACAACAGAAGGATTCCTTGATAATGTAATAAACATATTGTGGTAACCTTGTATGCATAATTACAGATTTACTATTCAACAACAATACATGTATCACAGTCTCTATAACCTAGCTTCAAGTATAACTACTAGATCTCTATGCCTATTATGTAGCCCTGGTACGCATCAAAAGCCCTAGCATGACGTTTCCATTATATAAGTAACTTTTGTTTTTTATTCAAATTTTGGATATCTGTTTTGGGTTGTTGTAAGTGAGCCACAAAAATAATTCCCCACGAAAAAGCTTTCACCCTGATATCCTAGTACTTTCTGTTCAGAGTCCACTGATTCCACGGATTTTATTATTTAATTGTTCTGCTAACCGTGCGGAAAAATACATGGGGCGAATCTAAAAAAATCAAAAAAAAAAACAAAAACCTTTGGCTAATTAACACATAAATCTATTTTTGTGGCGGACTTACAATAACCCTTTGCTTTGTATACAAAAGTAACGTCATACTTGTATACAAGACTTGCCTATTGCAAGCGCGCCAAGCAGTAAATACTTCAAGTTCCCTGTAAATAAATTACAAAAATCTTGTAGAAGGCCTGAAATCGTCAACTGTAGTCACAATTAGCCGACGATTAAACTGTCTGTTTCACGGTGTTGTGATTCCAGTGCTCTTTGTCATGAGGACGAGGCTGTCTGCTCTTTGTCGCCTCTGCGTCTCCCTGCCAGCCTAGTAATTGTGCCAACGAGACATTCATACGGATTATGGAGCAATTTTATAAAGTGGACTGACTACTGTAATGATAGGGACACAATCAGGTTCTGAAAGGAATAACTCGACTGCACCAGAAGGAGGGTTATGCTTTTGAGTTTATGTAAGTTTGTACGCATATTTATTTGGCGCACTGTTGTGAGGCTTTGTGGATTTTTAGCTTTTAAGTAGTGAATTGTTAAGAGTGGCGCTGGGACCAAACCAAAGAAACCATAGATTATGAGCGCCATTTTGTGGGTTCCGATTTTTTTTTCTATTCCGATACCATCGATCGAGTAGAGTAGCAAAACAAGGGGTTTTGAAAAAGAGATAACAATAAAATGTAGCCGGCCGGAGTTCCCTCTCACAATCATCCTTTTTATTGCATACTTACTTGAAAAGTAAGACAATATAATATTTTAAATATCTATTTTGGTAAAATCGTAGTGTGTATTATGTTTGCTACGCCATTTCGTAGCAGCGTAGCACTAATTTAAAATTCGTAGCAAAACCATTTTAATTCCTAAAGCTAAATGGTAACTTTATTCGTTCGTTTTCGTATGAATCTAAAAAAGTCATTTTAGCAGAAGCATAGGTACATGTGAATTGTGATATTTGTCGAATGATTTTTTCTATTCTATTGCTTATTTGCTTTTCATCGAATAGAAAAGATCATTTACCACTATTAGTTCACAGCACAAAAATTAGTCGATCGGTGGTCTTTTAAAATTCTGATGCATTTCAAGCACATAATTATTTACTCTACGTGTAATTAAAAAAGAACACACATACCATTGTTAGCTTACAATGAAGCTTGAATACCTTCCAAGTACTATTAATTTATGCAATGTAAATCAAGTGATTAGCAGCGTTGTATAATGTATCAGCACGAGTGTCGTGTAATCCGCCCTGCGGTTGCCCGTGCGCAGGTCCCGTTGTCGTCCGAATTCCACCGCGATTCGCGTTACCTCACCCACATTTTATTCGAATATTTAAATCATCTTGGCATATATTTTAAAAGAAAGCAGTACAACCCGCAAAATTATGATTCTTAGAGCATGTGTTAGTATTAAGAACCAGTATGATCACTCTTGGAATGCTAAACCGGTTTTGATGGAGTAAAATCCAGCTATGTTTATAGTGTATGGAATGACCGTATGACAAATATGTTTTTGTGGTGGGAAAATACAAAACACTTTCGGAACGACTCGTTAGTACTAAAATGCATGATGCATCGAAAGTTACAAAATTCCTTTGTATATTGAAAACAGTTTTTTTCTGCTTTGATAACATTTAAAAGGATTAACGTCTAAATCCCACTCAGCGATTTGAATCGGGTATTTCCTGTTCCAAGCGGGTGAGTCGCTTCGGCCACGTCCTAGCGGCGACGGGTGAACGTAGCGATGCGATGGCGGCTGCGCGGGCGCAACGATGTCGGTGTCGACTCAATGAAAGGTGACATTGACATTGGACCGCGCCGAGGCCGCTCTGCACCAGGGATACATTGAACTTGCATTTTGTTTACCAACACCACGCGGGCTTATGATCATGTTTATTTAACAAAATCGAAGTTTTTTAGGGATTTGGAACTTTGACAAATTGACCTACTTTTTTAGTTAGAATTTACTCTGTATTTATGGATGACTATCTTTTGCTCACGGCTTCGGTTGAATTTCCTCCCATTTATTCTCCATTATTCAAAAATGTAGGTTTAGTTTTACGGCGCATTTAGACAATGGGTCTTAAGTCCACACAAAAATCCATAAAATTGGTTAAGCGGTTTAAAAATAAAAGCACAACAAACGCAATTTTAATTAAGGATGATTTTTTATTTCTGTAAATACTATTTACCTGACTCATATCGCTTCAGGCAAAACTTTATATCTAAAATCAAATCAGCAGAAAAACAATTGCATCCTAGATCTTAGAAAAGCCTCAAGAGCCCTTTAACAAAGCGGCCGGTTAAGATAACTTCAATGGACTACATAACTACCTAGTTCATAATTGCTTGGTCTACGAATACTTACGAGTGCCTACGAACGCCTCCGATTCGCACAAGAGCGTGCTGATAAGCAGGTTCCCACGGTGGCCATGCCCGCTATGAGTCAGCATCAGGACAAGGCCTGACTGCGAGGCTTGAGCAATATACGTGTTAACGACGCACAAGTGTGGTAGCGACGTGCTGCGGAAAACTTAAGGGCATTATAGTTAGTGTGATTACTATGATGTAGTGTGAGATAGTGTAACGCAAGGTGATGTGGAGCACTTGTTTGTAACGTTTTGGCAATATCTGGCGGTGGGAGGGGCGTTTAATGGCGGTCTTGGGTATCATAATATTACCAGCTGATTTTTCAGTTATATTTAGCTGGGTACACGATAGTAAACGCTATAGCCCCCTCTGTATCGTTTTGTACAGATATCTTCATAAACTTTAAGCGTATGTAAAAGCATAAGCGCGTTGAAATATAAGCTGTCAAGGGGGGGGGGGGGGTAACCACATAGTGACGCTATCTCTACCTAATGATAGGCCGGCTATTATGTAGGTACCTTTTACCCAAACTTCTGGTCAAACGTATTACAACTATAGGAGGATAAACAGAGCCGCAATTCTAAAATTGCTTTCTCATTGAAAATGATTTACTGTGTTTGAATATCTTAAGAATATTATTCAAATTATTCTGAACACCTGCTCATGGTGTGACAAACGGTTGCCACACAAAAACACCGTACCAGTCATTGTTTTTTGTACATCAATCTTTATTATGATAAGCCGAAGAACACACGTGAAGCCGATGACCAACACTTCCTGATATAAATCAACAATTAATTTTAACATCGCAAGCAGTTTTTGTACAATGAGCTTACTGAATACAACCATGAGGTATTATGATACAACGTTCAGGGAAAAACAATATTGTATAATATTCATTGATCCGTAGTGTCGATTGTGGAACAATTGAGCAGTGCAATGGCTGACCCTGAGCTAAGGCCGAATACTACTCAATCAATGAGATAAAAACATCAAACAAAAACGAATATTTGGCATCGATTCGTTTTACGCGTGAGAACTGTCACAACTTCGTAAATTACTGGTCTATTTTTTTGACAAGAAAAATCTGCTTGTTTCGAACTGGCTTCCAAGTAACGTGGGACAAAACAAATAAATATTAATATATTTCTTTAGATCGTGGATTTGTGGGATATAAATTGGGACAGATTTGATTATGGTTACAAATATTTATGAGAAAACCTTTTTATCCTTTTGGGAATACAAGTTCTCATTGAGGATACCTAAACGTTTCCTCTGAAAGAAAACATTGTTTAGGTGGAATCAGTGGTTGCCACAGCGTGATATATCCCCACGAATTTTACCATGACTAAATCAATTTATTATTAGTAATCAAACATTTACGGTATAAAATTTTATAGATAAAAAAATAAATTAACAGATTATTAAGACTTGAATAACCTGATATGTATAAAATGCAAATGCCAACAAAAAACGAATTTATGAACTGTTCGAATGCTAGTGAGGTGGTCTAGTCGTTTCGTCGTTACGTGAAAACAGTTATGTCACGTCACTAATGGTACTGTGGTAGTCCCAGCGGCAGGTATTTGACCGATTTAAATTCGTTTCCACAACAAACAGCGACGGCGACGAAGCGAGCTCTCGACTTCTGTGGGACTTTATGTAAATATTGCCCGACGCAAAGCGAAGCTGTTGTAATATATACGGCGGATAGATATACCTTCAAAGCTATACTACTGCAAAATTAATTTGATAGCGTGAGACTCGTTAATACGAGATGCATAGGGACTATTGGGAAATATTCTTAACTAACTGTTGAGTGTTGCCCGCTTCTTCGTTAGGTTAGGTTAAAAGTTAGGTTATTAACTGGTGGTGTGGTTAACTAGTTTTTTTAAAGTCCAATGATACTTAATTATATTTTCTTTACGTATAAAATTCGGTATAAAAAACAACTGAATTTTATGTTTTTTATTTTATTTTGAATTTTGAAAGAGCTTTTGTAAAATCATCAAATAAGTCTTCCCAATTTGAAAGAGCTTACTTTCAGGGTTAACCGCACAAAGAGTATGTAAATATACCCACGTTTTCTTAATCGTAGCTAACAGATTTAGGAACTACATAACCATGCTATGATCGCTTCATACGTAAGTTGTAGTAAAGTCAACTCGGTTATTAATGCACGTCACATGATCATCCCACATTTTGGATGCAAGGCATGCATCCACGCGCACCTCGCGGCCTTTCCTGCCATTCAGTTTAACAAAGAAAGCTGTGCTGAGAACTATAATAAACATGTCATAAAATAAATTATATTGTTACAGAGAGGCAAGCGACATGTGACGCTTAAAGCCTGACCTGCCCAGCACCGGACGATCGATTGGCAATTGTGAGTTGCGACTAGTGTTGTGAATCAAGATGCACACCATGGACACTATGGGCTACGGCCACAAGAAGTACAGGCCACCGTTGTCGCCCACCAGCTTCTACCAACACGACTATTACTCAAGACATACGACACTCCGCCCGCAGGTACGCCCCCTATATTTTTATGTTTATGTTACAAATAACATACCTCTTGGGGAGAAGTTTTACACTACAAAGATTTTTTCTGATACTTTCTGAGTGGTTCACGCATCAAATAAGGATTGTATGAGCGATATTGTATTGTAAGTTTGGACTTTAGATCTGGATTATTGTATTTGAAGCTAGCATCATCGCTGAGAACTATTAAATTAGTCAAAATCAGTCTCTTATAAATCTGCAGGGTTTGTTTCGTTGAATGCACTTACTTCAGAAACTACTGGTGCCAATTGTATTACAAAAAATGTTTTGCATAGTCCATGTAGCAATAAGGAAGGCTATATATTATCAGGGTAAGACTAATAGGAGCACACCGAGCGAAATTACGAGGAACAGTTTGTCAAAAATTATATTTGAATGTATAATTACAACGTACAGAGTCGTGCATCAACATTAAATCATTCATGCTTTTATACCCAAATCAATATTCTTAAGCCAATTACTAGCTTCAAACATAACTTCAATGCCCCTTAAAATGTGAGATAGTCGGAATAATCGGAGCGTTATTCAATGCTTAGGGCCTTGAGTCCCGTTACCTTGTGGTCGGACAACGGTACCCGACAACGATATTAAGGTGGAAGCCGACCTATAGCTATGGATTTCGGTTCGGTAACAAAAACATAAAAAAAGTATCCGGATTTGATTTGTTTTTGTTGGTTCGGATATCTGGAGATAGTTTTGTATTGTATGTTATGATGTTAGAAATGTTGAGCCTTTTGTAGAACCACGGTAGCGTCGCTTTGGAGAATATTATAAAGCATTATTTTTCGTTATGAGTGATGAACATTGGCAAGTCATTTTATAACCTTTTTTCTGTCTCTTTATTTATTGTCTCACGGTTATTCGTAAGGGTCAGGTCAGTTCGCAATAAGACGGAAATGTGTATCTTTTCGTGAAGTAAATAAAGTTTGAGTTTGAGTCGCTCGTCGTTGCGGCGACTCGCTGTCCGGTACAACTTGGAGACCTTCCGCTGCTGAGGAAATAATGTAAGTACTCGTTTCCTTTTTTTAGCGTGGTAAATTCATCAAATGAGTCATCTCACCCAGGACAGAGCAAGACCAGCTTCAAGTCTGGTTCCTCTTGCTCTGCGCTAAAAAAAGGAAACAAGTACTTATGTTTATTTACACAATTTCCTCAGCAGCGGAAGGTCTCTAACATAAAAATACGTGCAATTTATCTTAATTATAGACGTACTTAAATGTAGTGCCATAATGACACGCTACTCGTCAAGTACCGGCAGTATACTCGCTCAAATTGTCACAACATATTATGTTCTAATCTCGCTCCTTTGGCCTCGATTACAAAGATCATAATGGCGTGCAAGATTTATTGTTATGACGGAATTAATTAGTATCTGCCTTTGTGCGTAAAGACAAGAGCCGGCGAA
Organism: Agrotis ipsilon; assembly: GCA_028554685.1. Lineage (NCBI taxonomy): Eukaryota > Metazoa > Arthropoda > Insecta > Lepidoptera > Noctuidae > Agrotis > Agrotis ipsilon. Next base: position 13,541,525 of record CM052955.1, read on the forward strand.
TCGTGTGACGTTTATAAAATTGTCGGAAGCTCCTTCCCGAGACTAATTGTTGAGCAAATATTATTAAACTCAAGTTCACGATCTAACATTGTTCCGAATGAATGCTAAAACATAATTTGTGAAGCATGAAAGTCAAATAACTGACAAAATAATTGCTTAACAACAGGAGGCAAAATGTTTGAGATAATTAGTACCTAAATATACAAACGGTGCTCATCTTTAGGGTCTACGTACTTATTTTATAGTATTTACAGCCAGCATTATCTGCCTAGGTTTTTCCTACGATGATCGAAGCTGTCTAGTCTAACTCAAATCAATTCAATACCTTTATTGAAAAAGCGAAATCAGTTCTAGTGTACGACTGAAGAACTAAATGTTTCCATCAAATTAAGGTCAGAGTTCTCGTTTAATTTACGTGTAAAAAAACGTGAAAACTACGAAAATCTATCTAACCTCGATATTTTAAACAACAATATCTAAAAATATCTCGTATACCTATAATTCCCATACAGCTTCCTCACGCTACACCATTTAACGGTGCATCGTTTTTGACACGCGCTCTATGAGATCGGTCGATAACAAGCCAATAATAGTTGCGTTATCGGAGGCTGCGCCCGCGCCGATCGCACGGTGTCGTTCACCGTCGCCGATGCACTACCGTTACATTTGGTTCGGATCTATTGATCACACCCTACCAAATTTCTTGTACTTCCGGGTTCTTAGTTTAGGATATCAATGGGGATTAAAATCGTTTATTAATGTTAGTAGTTTTTATAAGGCTTCTGTCGAATGAAACTTTGACTTTGAGCTGGTCTTTTTTTTTCCTGGTAAAATCATCAAATGTGACTGCCCACCCCTTTCTGTCATACTTGTACTGACAAAAATCCACGGTGTCCTTCAATTTCCCTTTATGATCCGGGGTCATGGTAATGGGACTGTAATGGGTCTAGGTTGCAGTTGTTGAAAAATATTAACTGACTGGAATGACAACGTTGTTGGTATTCTGAATGTTGATTCTTAGGTTGGATTGAAACCCCAATAGCAAATCTAGACTTGCTTGTTTAATGACAAATAAAATCCTAAATAAATAAATGAGAAAGGTGTGACCCCCGACAACTGAGTAGTGTAATAATTTTGGTGCATAACACATTCTATTCTAGTAATATAAAAACATGGTAAAAAATTGGTTCGCTGTCATCCCTGCCGGAAAGTGCAGGCACGATGTAATGTATGTATGAAAAATATTCGATAAATAAAATAATGTTTCGTTGAAATTCAATTTGAATATTTTGTTCCAGTCCAGCGAGCGTTTCCACGTATCTATTCAGGTGACCCTACTTCAAATAACTAAACAAAACAAACGGCTATTGTTTCTAGGCCTCTGGCTTGAACTGACTTTGCTTATCTTTATTTTGCAGTGCATTACAAGTACTAAAAACGCGTGTTTTAAGACGTTTACCGAAACATGTCCTAGAAATTCCGTTAGGTTTACATAAGCCCTGTTTTAAATCTGCTGTAGGAATAATTTTTCATCTTTCGTCCAGCATGGTATGAAAAGATCCAGAGCCGAATTGTAGGATCATAAATCAAAACTATTTATTTGTGATAAATGTGTTACTTTAAGTTGGGATAAACAAAATATTTTCCAAGTAAGAAATTAAGCTTGATAAGAAAGGTACATATCCTGTATCATGAATGATTCACAAGGTAGTAGCAGTGGTCCGACCTACCTTAATGTAGTTTAGGCATAATCCACTTACGATTAACCTAGACCCGCACTTTCTATTCGACTTCAAAACAACGAGGACTCAAACGTGACAATTCGTTTCTTAACTTAATGTTAAAACCGCAGTAGATTCTAAATCGATTATGAATAAAATAAGTAAAAAACATAACCTATCTCATGCTCTACTGAACTACATCGTATGGCGGGTAACAAATGCTGTTTGTGACCAAGACAACGCCACTAACGGTGCCACTCAAGTACCAAACATTAATGATGCTCTCTCAGTAAAGTTAATGAGGCAATTTGGACACGCGACGGGTCCTGCACCCGAAACAGATTGGGTACCGTTTTAAAAGGAGAATTTACAAAAAAATAAATATTCTTCTAAGTACCTTGTATTGTGTAAACAAGAACTTATTCTACAAAGATTAGTCTAAAAGGCATAAGTCAAGGACCGGGAAAATCCGCCATTATAAACACAAAATTGATGGAGGCTAAAAATATTTCCAGGCATAGGAGGAATAGAATTTTGTTTTTGGCCATTTTTTCCAATATCATGATGTTGTATGTTTTTTCTCTTGTAGATTAATTTGTTATTAATATTGTGATGCAATATTAGGTGTATGTATTACCTGGTTATGTAATAAAAAATAAGTTTCCTTATTAGTTTGTAAGGATGATTAGATGATAATTATATCAGTTAATTACTTCAGCAGCGATCATGCTTATGATGTGATAGATTTAGCATATTTTTGCGTCATGTAATCCTAATGAATTGGATTCTTTTTTATGTGAAATGAGTAATTTATTGAATTACATCATCATCATATCAGCCGTAAGCCATCCACTGCTTGTAAGCAGTGCACACAGACCTCCCCATAGTTTTCTTATAAGACCGGTTAGAAGCGGCTCGCCTCTAACGCGGTACTGCGGTCCCAAAACTTTCGACTAAGGTACTGAGATATTCTGGATGATAAAAAAAAATTACAATACTCAATAAATATTATCTTGGAAACAAAATAAAAAAGGGAAAGACCATCTAACAAACAATACAACAAGCCAAGAGAAAGAACATTACCCTCAGCTGGAGCGTGTTTAAATAACGATTTTCTTGCAAGTTGAGACCATCACATTAATTAAGAACTTACGAGATGTTATATTCTTTATTGTATACCGTTAGGGACTAGATAAAGCTCACTGAGCGAATCGAACGCTATTCCATGAATTATTTACATGTTATGTTATGATGTAAGAGCCGTGTGCGCACGAGCGGCGCGGAGCAGCATGCGAGACGCGCATCCACTCCCGCGCAGAAAAACCCAGGAAGAATGAATAATGATGGGGGAGCTTCCGCGTGTTCGCTTAATTGCCTCTAACGCCTCACGATGCCCATATAGGTACCCTAATAAGTATTTATTTGCTATTGTGCGGCCACGCGCCGCCTCCGCCGCTATTCCATGGCTCGAGCACGCGCCGCGAACTGCAACTGTTTCACTTATATTACTATAATTACGCAATCGTGATTAAACCATGATGAGCTTTCATAATTTAATAGTGTGTACAGATCGTGTCTGATGCTGTGGTCAGCGTAGTTTTCAACAAAATAAAGAATGCAGTTTGGAAACAAATAAAATTTGAAACCAAAGTTATCAGTGGATTTTTTATAAATGTCGAGACAGTGAGTTATGTTGAAATGTATAAAGGAAACTTACAAATTGTTTGAAATTTTAAAGCGAGTTCTCTAAAACAGTTAATGAGATAAGATGCCATCAGTGGTGGGCTAGCCTGGGAACCTCACGCATTGTCCGAATGTCGGCTGATCGTTGAACCAGGGGTCAGCCCGGGTGTCGCACAACGGTGCCTTCTCAAACAACATTTTTGTGTGTCAAACAACTCACTTCAACTTTAAATTCTCGTAAACAAGAACCTGCTAAACATAACAATCAGACAAAAGAACTTGTTTCCAAATGAACATTATGTTATTAACGGTTTTGACGACTTTCTCAAGCCGCTATCCAATAAAGTGGACTGAACTTGCGATAAGATACATCGAAGTCTTAACTAGCTTAGATTTATCTATTCCCACTCAAGAGGGAAAAACGGGATAATCTGTCCCAATTTTCCAGTCCGTTAAACGCATTAACAGTTAACACACATTGACTTTGGTTTGTTTGCACAGAAAAAACGTTACAATAATTAGGCAAAAAAACCTTATTGTATAGTAATGTGTTCCATTTAAGGGCGCGCGTGCGTGTCGTCGTGGCGCTAAGCATGCTAATCGACAATATCCAGTTATATCACAATAGCTTTTTGTTCTGCTAACTTGAATTATGATGGTCTTAAGATACGATCTAAGTAATTATTTAATAATCCAGTAGTGTTAAGATAATTGAATGGGTAGGCAATTTGGAGCGAGTTACTGTTAAATTGATTAAATCATGCTTCTGGAAAATCATCAAGAACTTGTTGAAACTGTGTAAAGTACGTACTCGAAATTGTTCCAATTTGAAGCTGTTAAAGATTCTATTAAAGGAGAATATCTCACAAAGAGACTGGTTAATGAGTTCGTACTGGTTAATTTCTAATTTATTAAGACCTCTTTCATGCTATTTGAAACGTGGACATATTAAATACGTGAGCGATCCTACGTGAAGAGATCATTACTAGTGAAGTGGCGTACCCCAGTGGATGCAATACGAAATGAATTGGCGCTGCGTACAGTCACGCACACTGACGCAACGTATTAGACTGGGAATAGTGCATTAAATAAGAGAGATTGCATCGGTAATCGGTACCCTTAAGCATTGAACGTGTTGAGTGAATTTCATCGAGTATTTCGTTTAGTCAATTTGCGAGACTTATTTTTGTGAACGCTCTATTACCTACTATATGGCTTTTATTTTATCATTCACCTACCTAGGTGACAAATAAACTTCTAGGTCTACCTGGTTTAGGTAGCTACCTAAACAAAGTTGACCTAGAAGTCCTTTTTAGTCGTATTCAGTTAATTGAAAAACATTAATTTGTCTGCAAATTCTATGTATGCATGGGACCGTCGTTAATCAGACTGTCTATGAATTTATAGATACGAATCATGAATAACTATTTAGTTAATTTAGTAGAATAAGTTTTGGTTTAATTCATTTGTGAAAAAGAGATTTTGATAAATGAAATGTTGTTCGTCTATTGAATTTTGTTCAGGGTGCGTATGTAGGTATTGATGACTTTATGATGATGAATGTTTTCTTTTTGTTTTTACACATTACTTGCATTTTATTAGTTTTAATAGTAGTTATGTAGACTTAAGTGCAAAAAACTGTTAGGTACATTTATTAATATCTATGTTAAATATTAACATTTACCGTCAAGAAGGTTCACTAAAATTAACATCATTAAAAAATCAAAAAGCCGGACTGCTTTCAAGGGGAACTTTTGTATATATGAAATGCAAACAAAGATCCAGGTTCCATTAAAAATACCCTTAAAATCTAGCTAGTACATGGTATGAAACCTTATTGCATACTAGCCATACACGATCGTATCTTTATAAAAAAAAATGAATTCGAATAAAAGTATAATGTTTAAAAAAGGAACTAGGGACAAGGTCCTGTACTATCGGAACATCTCAGAAGCGTGCACCCGCCGCGCATCGCATCCCGCACTTAGTACCGCCATCTTTTTTTTTACGAACTTTAGTCGCGTAATTGCATCTCAAGACGTGACTTACTTTTATGTAATTTACGTATTATTTACGCAGTCATACCTGTTCGTAAAATATTTGATGCAAAAAGATATTTAAAATATCGGTATGTACTGCAATTTAGATATGTTTTTTTTTTCTTTTTGAGATCACTTACCTGATATAAATATGGTGATTTGTAAGCCCAAAACCACTAGTGGACTAAATTGACGTTAAAAAAATAATGGTAATTGTTGAATTTAATTTTTCAAGATCATGTTAGTTTATCTCTATTCTTTTTGGCATTTTTAATTAACATCCTTTTATAATATTCAAGTCATCTTGCCAACATACATTACAATACAAGAAACTCGAGCAAAACAAGTGTGTGTCAGACGCGCGTGTTGGTATTTTGTAGTCGAGTCGTTATGCCGTGTTACGTGTAGACGAGAGGTTTGCCTTGCACTTGGTTGGCGGCCGGCGCTTGCGCAGCGTCTTCAGTGCAACACCCGCCCGTTCACACTGCCTCGAATCGGGTCAACAGCGGGCCGGTTTTATAACTAGTTCTGTGCTATTCAAAGTCGGTTCCATAACAATTTATTTTAAATGACTGAATTATTGGACAAAAATACCGTATCTAAACGGAATTCACTGTTAAGCCGATAACTTGTCGAGTGGCGGATGTTCCGACGTGCTCTGATGAAAGATATTTATAAATTAATGTTATCTGATCAGAATAATAAATTGATTTAGCGTGACCTCATTTGAGACAAAGAGAATATTTTGTGTTTCGAAGATTTATTACTGTTTTAGTTTGTGAGTAGGTAACACGTATTACACGTAATCTCCCATTTTTATTTTGTTTTTTCGAAGTCGTAAATTTTGAAATAAACACAAAAGCGCAGAACCTTTTTACTCTTTCTCGAGAAGCTATAAAGTGTCCTAATAGGTTTCTCATTGCGCTCAGAACCACTAATCTCACGTACGATAATGTGAAGCTACTCGCCTTTTTGCCCGTAGTACCTACCTCGTTAAGAGTTTATATTTAGCGCTAGTGTTACCTGCCAACCAGTCCCGCATCCAGACTTGTTTGTACCAACCCTCTTCGTGTTCCAAGGACCAAGGTAGCATTCAACTCATATAGGAATCTTATATGTCGCAGGTGCATCTGCTGCCCGTTTCTCAGTTTATGTTTTGTATTTGTATCAATTACTGCCAATATTTTAACTGTGGTTTAGTTATTTTCTATGAATAAGGACGCATACTACACTAAGGGCTGATTAATTATCAATAGTCAAATAACTTTTATCTGAGGAATAAAAATAGCAATTTGACATATTTATTTTCTATAGATAAGCTGTCAAACTGACATCTTTATTCCTCAGATACAGTTATATGACTACTGAAAAATCAGCCCTAACTCACCTACCCATTCATGATATTATGGGACACCACAGTGTCTAACTGTACTTAATTTGACTGTTAATTCAATGGTTGTTCTTCATAACTAGATAATAATGATTAATAACATTGATTCCTACATAGAAATCCATTAGAATGATCATGCACTTTAATGTTTTTCTCCTCACCGAAGTAGTATTTACCCCTCGTATATTTACTTATATGATTAATCATTTGTGTTCGCAGCTCTTAGTTTAATGCCCGGTATATTCGCAAGTTTGCACGCACTGTCAGTTGTATGGTACAGAATGATTATTATAAATGCCAGTGAGGCAGAAAGTGGTCGTCAGCAGTGCCCGCAGTAGGTCAGTGGGTCCAGGCGTCCACCTTTCTCCTCCAAGAACAAAAAAGTCTACATTTCCAGCTGATTTCATGATACTGATTCATTCATCAGAAAGACACTAAAAGAAAGTTTTGCTATCGTAATACATTGTTTCCTTGTTTTTTTTTTACCGTAGGTAAAAGTGAGGAAGTAATTAAATCTGCGACAAATATGCCACACAGGTTTATTTGCTTTCGGTTGTAACTTCTAGCTTCTGGACTAGAAACTCTTCGTTTAGAATTCGCAAATGTAGACACTACTTACTTTTGTAATTTCTCGCGTGTAAGTTTTTGTTTCTGAACTAATTTGATTTCGTATCACATTATATGGAGGAAATTACACATTTTCGAAAGTGACACTTACTGAAATTACGACGATGAACTTTAATACCCTTATTAACGAACGTAAACATAAGTTACAACCAGGATAGGTAATCTTCAGATTAACCATAAATTTTACTAACGATTAACTTGGACGTGACTTTACTTCTTGTTTTATGAATAAGGCAGCAACTGTTTATCAAAAAAGGATTTTCTTATAATAAAGTAAAAGCTGTTTTAACAGCACGTTACGTTTAGATACTAAAGTCACAGTATAGTCTTGTTCTAATTAATTAATTAACTCGAACTAGTTAACATATCCACAAACAATACGTGATTTTAGAAACTAAATTGGTCCTATTAAGGGGCGTGTGTATCAAGTTAAGCGAATCGAGGCTTCTCGGCCGCGAATGATAATGCTAGTCAGAGTCACTGCGCCACGGGACCACGGCCAAGCACGAAGCAACACGCGTGGTGCCGCATTATAATCATAGTGTATCGGCGAGTACTTGGAAATAGGCCACCAAGTTTTGATTTTAATAGGGAAAATGTTGTTTCAAATACTCAAATAGTAAAAATAAAAGCTTTTTTGGCTAGACCGCGCCTATGGTAAAAACAAAAACCATAGTTATTTAAACTTTTTTTTTATTTATAATGCTATTACGTAACTAAAATTTGATTCATTAATATCGACAAAATATTTATTCCTATGCAATAGTAGACTAATATAACTGTTGCACTGCATGTATGTTTTTTTTTCTCATGATCTTTAATCTCAGTTCGACAGGCAAGTTGTCCAGTAGACTCATTATCTTCTTGATTGAAGAATACATGACTAAATAGCCACTTGGTCTATCTATAGCAATGAAATTAATGTTAATAAATAGAAACAACAAAAAAAAATCAGGACTTGTCTAAATACATCTGTAACGTTTTCAATAATTGCCTTTAAATGATCGAACAAAAAAAAATCCAGAAAATTATTAAAACGTTTGATGATCCGACGACGATTATTAAGACTTCACGAGAACGAAACTTGAACTCACATCGAAAGACGCAAAAACATAATTACAACGTTCTAGCGAAACGGCAAATCATCAACATGGATAGGTAGATACATCATACCTAAAGATATCTGCGGTAACTGACCTCAGAAATTAAGAGAAGCCGTTCCTTAACAAATAGTAACAAAGAATGCCTCTTAGAATAAGCATTGTCTACAGACAGACATACTTACCGCATTTCACGTCTGTATCGTCTAGCAAAGCTTTATGCCAACTTTATGCTTAAAACATAAATTCAATCATTCGTAGAAATGCTGATGTTTTCTTCGAAGACAGAGTTCAATAAGTTCGTTACTAACAATTAATTCTTTGCCGCGACATCTTCAACTTTTGAAAAAAGTGCAAAAAATAAAAAGCTGCTTTTTTTTCTGCTATTGTAACTTGGCTTGAAGCATCAACCATTCATTTTAAATTCAATCCCATCCAAATTGATTTGATTTTAACGAACAGGACATAAACTTATTTAACGAACCCTTTGTATTTTCCGTAACGGCTTTCAGCTGGGAGATATTCAATGGATTTAATTGTCAGTCAAGTCCGGGCTGGCGGATAATCTTTACAAGTAACGTAGGGGCTCATAAAATCGTATTAGCGATAAATATATACCTAAGCGACGGCTGGCAATGCAAGGCTGTTGACCTGAGAGAGTTCAACGGCCACTGCGACGTAGCTAGACCGGCCTGGGTCCATGCTAATTACTTGTTATTTTGAGCATTTACTCAATAAAATTGTATGAGCCCTTTATTTTACACCAGGACTAGCTAGCAGGATTCTCTCCTACTGCTCGCAAACTATTGGTCGTTACTTGATGATATTAGACTATAAACTTGCTCGATAAATGGACTATTATCCATAACAAAAAGAGTTTTTCAATGAGAACGATCACGTTCAAACAAACAGCTTTACAATATTCGTATTTATGTGGGTTTCAATTTAACACCCTATGGATCGAGTGAGGCCATGAGTCGAGTCGAGGAATATCGGAGTCACGTTTGGGTCAAATACTCGTAAATAAGTGAGCCAGCTCACCCATATCTCACCCCACTCAAGGATCGTTTACGTACTCGTGGGTGTCATTACAAACCAGCTTCTTATTGTAGGAAACGGGAATCAGACACGCAATTCAGTCACCTGAGTGCTTTCTTAAGAGTAAATAACGATAGTTAGTATTATTTCGTACTTTATCTAAACAAATATGGAACCACAATAAGTAATGACTAGATCAATATTGCAAATTTAATTAGTCCGTAGAGACTAAAGTTTTAAATAAAAAATAATGTACACCTATTTTTTTTGTTAATCCACTACATATTAATTTAAAAAGATATCACGCATCATAATTCGAAAGTGAAGACTCGTAACGTCAGAAGCAAGTAAAAATTGCACTTGTTTGTGACGCCATTTTTAAAAGTGTCGTATCTTCTTCAATTTTAGTTAACGTAACAAAAGAAAAAATACGTGTCAAAGATTGTTTGATAATCTAAGTGACAGACTTATTATTTTTTTTTTACCCTATTTTTAGTGTTGTTTAGTACCTACCTAACTACCTATACTTATACGAAACATAATCATTGGATTCTTTATCTCAGAAACAGGCATACCTTTACCAAGTTACAGTTGTTGATCTCAAAGTCCCTGGGATAGGTTGAGTATCGATGATCGGTTGATTCAGGAATGTATGCACACAAGCAGGTTTATCAACCGGTTATTTATTCAACAGAAACTAGGTTTCGTGATTCTATTAACGTTTTTATTAATGAACAGCTTACCGAACTTCGGAATACAGTTATTGGTGTAAGTTCAATGTTTGATTTAAAAGACGTAGTTTTCCTCCTTTAGCTATGTATATGTTACGGTAAGAGTGAATAATTGAAGATTATTAATAATTATTTATTATTATTAATAATTACCGAAAGTCGAGGTTAAAGTGATTAATTAATCACATTTGTCGGTTGTTATTAATAATTTGACCCTAGTAGTGATAAATGTAATAAGTAAACTTCCTTCACAGGAGCAAGTCGACGGAGCCCCGCTCCGCGGGGCTCCTACTTCTGCGTAGTTAAAAAAAAAATAACCACGAAGAGGATGGCGGGGTCTTTCAGACCCCGCCATCCTCTTCTAACCTAAATTGTCCGAGTCGGGGTGCCAGCAAGTCCCGAGGTTAGACCTAGTTCTAACCGGCTAAACGTAGGTGTAACCGACCACATGCGGTTAAACCTACGTGTATCACACTTATCTTCAGCTAGCACTAGGTTTAGCCGATTAGTTTATTAATTTTATAACTTTTACCAATATGTTGTGTCGTGAATTATTAATAATTACTACTAAAAGTAATAAATTTCGATCCTTTATTCACATTTACCAAAACATGTGGTTATTATTAATAATTTTGTAAAAATATTAATAATTTTCAATTAATCAGATTTACCGTAACATATATATCAATTTGGTCGTTGTTGTCTACATACATGTAGGGGAAACCGGGGCAATGCGGGCCCCTTAAGGGAAAACTTGAATAAAATCTGAGATAAACGAGATAATGAAAAAAATCAACAGCCATTTATTAGTCTCATTATTCCTTATTATCATTAATCTTTAATAATTATCTTGGGCTACCAGTCTTTAGTGCAATTAGAACTTTAAAAAAAAATATAAACTGCCCGTTTTGCCCCGTGTCTGGGGTAAAATGGGCATATGCGGGGCATAACAGGCATGTACGTCTAAAACCGAGCACAAAATGTACAAATGTGATGGGATTCGTCATCATTGTCCCCACTGTTCTTGCGCCGGTGTCTCCACCGGCGCAAGAACAGTGGGCCCATCTCTGGCATGCACGGCAAATGACCCAATCCTCAGTAAATTTTGACAAATATCTACAGTTAAAACATTCTACATCTTCTTCCTCCGATTCGTTTTCCTTATATTATTCATTTTTCTTCGTCTTTTTCTTCCATCCGTTTTTCTTACAGTCACTGGTTTTCTTGGGCGGTCTTCTTCTTTATCCTTCTTAGTCGGATCTTTATTTTATATATATTTTCTATTTTTGTAACCAATTGATTGGCCTGTTTATAGCTTAATCTGCTACTAGACACATCCTTTTCGATTGCTTCCATATCCTCCAAGCTCCATTTGGCACCTTCTGTCTTCGTTTGGTAGTGGCGAACCATAATTATATCTTCAGAAAAAGATCAACTTAATGACAATACCCGGGGCAAAACGGGCCCCTGCTCATTTTGCCCCGCCCATAGTGCCCCAAAGGTCAAACAAAACAAATTATATCGAAATCAAACGAATATGTGGTGGTTCTTTCACAACTCTTTCTAGTTATTTAGACACATAATTGAACATAGCAATTTACTTAATAACGGGGCATTTAACACGAACATTAATTAGCTATAACACAGACTTAAAACCAAAAAATTATATCAAATGCATCAATTTACGTAATTTCGTGCTGTCGTCGAGCGATGCGCATCTACACGCACAAAACCACTTTTCTCGCTAGCGCTAGGTCGACTGGAACGCGATCCGACTAGTTCCGAGCGTCTCGGTTTATTATCCTTCGGGGAAGAGAGGGTGACCATCTTACCCCGGGTGCCCGCAATGCCCCGGCTTCCCCTAGGTAACTATTATAAAAAAAATAAAAGTTTTTGTTTCTCAAATACATTAATAAAACCATGCTGCATAAAAAAATCTTGTAGTTAAACATGTTATATTCCTTGACGAAAGAGTAGAGTTGAATGTTTGAAACATAAAACAAATAACTATATTACATAATACAAGTATTTATTCTACAAGTTTTATATCAAACTACTGTTAACTTATATCTTGATGAAAACGAGGGGCCTCACTAAACCCACAAGATTTGGAAATAAAAACAAACCTAGCTATTTTCTTCCATAAAATAAAGCAGACAGATGTACCTACATAAAAATGATTAGGTAAAATCAAATGCTAGAATTTATACATGGGCTTGTATTTGAACCTCTTTATTGTATAAATATAAAACAAGTAGATTTATCAGTTACCATAAATGTCGTAGATAATTACTGGGTCCTATATATATAAGTGACTGGGCTTTATATTATGCCCTACAGGGACGCAGGTGCATTTTATTCCGAACAGATCGCGATGAACATCGACGTAACTCTAGTCATTAATGAAAATACCCTAAGAATAGAATTGGTGTGCATACAGTATCTTTGGAAGACCGATATCATGTTCTTAGGGACAGAGGAAGTGATTGATCCAAGTTTTCATCCACAAAATCGTTACTTACTGTTAGTCAGAAGCTCTAAAGTCTGACAACCAGTCTTACCATGTGGTATTGCCCAGTTACTGGATTGTGGAGGTCCGACAGGCAGTCGCTCCATGTAAAATACTGATATCCAGCTGAATCTGGTTTGACTGGAAGCCGACCCCAATATAGTTGGGAAAAGGCTTAGGCAGATGATGATATTTGAGAGACATAGGACAGGTTTAAAAAATAGTAGATTATTAACCAAGGGGATAAAGCAGGGTCTTCTGTCGCGGGTGGCGAATTAAATCGCGAGCGTAACGAAGGACTCGAGGTTTACTCCCGAACGTAGCGAGGGTGTTAAAAGCTTAAATCACGAGCGAAGCGAGGGATTTAAGACGAGTCCTGAGTGTAGCGAGGGATTTAAGTTCACCCAAGACTAAGACAGCTTTATCACCGAGGAAAATACTCGACTTTTCGTACCATTTGCGAAAAAAATAACACAGTAATAATATGAGATACGCATTTTAAACATTAATATTTAACATTAACTTATTTATAAAAATAAGTAAAAATAAACTCAACGTTTATATATTTGAAGAATACAAAAACGCGGCAAATTAATAGCAAAGGCATCAAGCTCATACGGCCTCGTCGGTTTTCGTTATTTTATTTAACTAGATGAAAATCCGGCTTCGCTCGGGTGAAACGTGTGTCCCAAATACTACACATCAAGGTACTAAATGTAGGTGTCACGGTAAGTCATAGACCGAAAATAAAGAAAGAAAAAAAAAACTCAACATGATAACCGATGTCAATAATGGCGGCTGCGATCTGTCTGGTCAGAAAATCATTAGAAATTTACAAAATACTCGACAATCCGAATTTTGCGGATATATGTTGTCGACCCGAAATCTTTATTTTTTAATGTTTTATTATTCTGGTTAGCTTTCGATCGAGTCTACCGTAATCTAAGTATTCCAAATTTAAATCACATTCTCTCCCTAGAGAGAGAATGAAATTCAGTACAACATTCTTTCCCTGTTTTTCACAGATTAAAAATGACTATTGTTATGTTCGCTTTTTGTGGCATAGAATGTCACTTTTTTGAGCAAGTGGTACGAAAAACAATTTAACCATAAGTGGTCCAGTGAGCTAAGAGTATTTGGTTAACTAGACCCATTCATAATGGACCCATTAGATCACTCGACCCAATCTAATTTTTAATGAGTTGACTGGACCCACTGCTCTAATAAATTTTAAGTACCTACAGTAAATGAGTTAAGAGAGAATAAACTAATTTTATGATAAGTAGTTTCAAATAATAGTTTTTTAGAATTTGTCAGATAACCAATAAAAGAATAAATGATGAAGCCAAAATAAACATAACCGAAGAAAAATAAATTCCCAAATTAATTTAGTTCCTAGTACACACCAAAACGAAACTACTGCGAAATAACATTACAGTAGGTACTTAGGTTACAAATAATATCAATTTACTTACTTAGAATTAAAGGTAATTAAACATGAATAAATTACGATTATATTACTTATAATTACCGCTAAACAATGAAGAAAATTTTATTCAGAGATGAAGATATTCTCATAAAATAATTGCTCTAAGACATTATAAAATCATGCCTCGAAATAAATATATGTCATTTCAAGCAAATTAAGAGTCAGGTAATTGTGATTGGAAGATGGGTTTTATTAAGATGTTTTGTATTTTTTCTTCATAACACTTCTGCATTAAGCTAAGGAAGGGATCCAATTTCGCTGATCCATTATGAGCAAGTCATCCTGGAACGCGCCAATTTTAATACACCCATTTATCACTCCGTAATGAGCCACTAAACATGATGGATTGCACTAATCACGAACCCTCAGAACTCCACCGAAACATTTGTTAAAAAATCACATAATAAATGAAAATCTGTCAATGAACCTCGTGACTCCACATCGAATTTTTTTGTTACGTTTTCTGTCCTTTACATAATAACCACAAAATTGTAAATTATCAAGGCTCTGTTTAAGGAAGCTGCGTCTGTGATCACGCTGCATATTTATTCAAATATTCAAATTCGTGATTTACAAAATAAAGTTGGGAACGTATACGTTATTATGTTAGATTATTTCGCATGTATAATTTATCATTGCTGAGGTGTAATTCACCAGAAGCTGAACGCAGTTTTATACCGGAAAACTCTGAGTTACCTAATACGTTTGAAACGAGAAGCCACCAAATATTTATTTTACAAGTATAATTGTAAAATCGTGGATCTTAATTTTGTAGAGCTGCAAAATCGTACTACTTAAATTACCAAATAATAGGTATTTAAAAGTGAGTGTGTATAAATGAGATGGAAAGTATTTAATTGTTTAGTCGTAGGAGTTAAAATGTTATATTACCTTTTACGTAGTGACCGTTTAGGACGCGGTCAGTGTGTCGTGCTGACGACACCAACGGCCGAGTTTGTCTCAATTATTGAGGCATGCCCACAGATCTACGAGACATTAATCAGAAAAGAACTGATACTCATTTATCATAAACAATACAATGACACAACTGAACGAACATGTCCGTCTATCCGATACATACTTATACTTACTCGTATTATTAAAATTTATTTGGAATTATACCCACAGATCTTAATCTGTCATTGAAATATAACTATCAAAGTGATTAAAATATAGCGTGAAACCAATACAATGCTTACGGCTATTTTTAGTTAGGTATTTATTAGTAGGACTACGACTAAATGTTTCTTTTTCGTCTATACATACTACATACCTAACTTATTTTTCAAAATATTTCAAGCATATCAACACAATTTACTCGTACATACATGTCTTGTAATAAATAATGTTTTCTAAATCCTATTTCAAATATATTTCCCAGGGCTGCGACATCGATTTCATTTCATACTTTTTTATAAAGATATTCGAGGCATCTTTAGAGCAAGCTTGCTCATCATTTTAAGTGGTATCCGTGGGAGGACCAAGTGGACTGACCGTGTCCTTGGCCAACACAGACATTCCGTCTAGTCCCAGTCCCCCAAAATATGTCCATATACAACCACGGAGAAAGTTTTATACTGTATGTATACATAAAAGGAAATTTAGGTCTATATGTTATATATTTATTAGCATAGATTTATGAATAGTCATTTCAAGAGTAATGTTCATAAAGTAATTAACTCTTAGTTATACAAGCTTTGTTTTACGATCAAATGCGTGTTGTTAATAATAATATGATTATACACATAATTTATACGCGCTACTCGGATACAAGCTTTTCTCTGTCTTTGATGAGATAGGAATTATTGTAGTTTACTGCATAAATAAATTGAAAATCTGTTTTGTCCATCAGTTAGAGTATTAATATTATAGTCCTATAGGACTATGTTAAAACCGCGGACATTGAATGCTAAGTACAACTGAAAAATAGCGGTTGTTGTTTGAACAAATCAAGTTAGTTCCGCTCTGCCTAATGCGAAAGAATACATTTGACGATTTTCAACAAAAAAAAAACCTTGAATTAAAAAAAAGCTATATATAAAAGTAATCAACGAAATTTGTGTATTCATTAAATGGAATCAGAGAAATAAATATCCGCACTACATATTAAATTACCCTGTATTAAGGTATCTATCCACCACTAGACAAAATCCTTTCATACAATGTAGTCTCATCTTTATTCATTAACATTGTAAAACAAACATATTTTTGTTTACCGACCAGTACCCCTAGCACGAGTTTTCTCTATTTTACTTTACAGAATTTTTCCAGTATTTACAGCGTTTACTGTATGGAAATATGGTACAGCGCCTCTGGTGTGCGCAGAAGGAACCAATTTTTCCCTTGAAAATTGTCAATTTGAAGTCGTCAAAGTTCCAGTTTACTTTACGTCTCAAATACTGAAAACTCGTGCTGACGGTACTGATTTTAGGACTGACCCCAAAATAAAAGTTGTCCATATTTATGAGTACAATGACCTTTAAAGGTTTAAGGTAAACAAGGACTTAGGTTGTGTAGGTAGACATTTATTGATCAGTTCCAAGTCGCAAAAAAGCCACTTAATCTTCTTCTTTTTCGTCGTGTTGATGATTCCTTTAAATTGCATGTTTCGACCAAAACTCTGCCACATTGACGGCGTTGGTGGTGGCCTCGGATCCCTTAGAGTGCAGGTGGAGTTACACAGAGAACAGTTGAGAAGGTGGGCCACTTAAGCCACTTAATGAAACACACATTGTAATCTCTTCATAAAATAATAGCACAATATACCTTTAATGTTCCCACTGCTGGGACAAAGGCCTCCTCTCTGTGAGAGACAGTGGGCTGTATATGATGTACCGAATCCACTATCCGGGGCCATATTCATCCGTATAAAACCGTTGTTTTCATACAAAGCACTGTCTGGCTACGTTACTCGTAATTACATAAGTGCGTATGTCGTGCATAGTTTTTGTGATCGTCTGCGAGACACAATGTAGTGATGTCTGAGCACATAATTACTAATCACTTGTTTGTTCGTCGTTCCGCACCTCTCATCTGAATCACTCTACAACGGTAAACATCTTTGAACAATCATTGCGCTTATTCGTAATTGTAACCTCGTTGATTGATAATTGTAAAGTTTTCTTTGGTAGTCACACTTCTGTGTCTGAAACTCTGAAGATAATAATGAAGTGGGTAAAAATTGAACACATTAATTGAAGATACATGGAGCTGCGTGCATGCGAACGGCAAGTAATGGGAAACCCGCCGTCCGATCATGGACCATGCCCGGTTCGACAGCGCGCGCGCGGCAAAGAGCTGTCAACAAAGGGGCATTTCACGTCAAGCGGGCAGCGAATATAAAGTCAGATCTTAGATTTTGTTCATATTTAGATTAAAAGTAATACTATATGAAGTGAATGATTGTGTCAACATTGAGTAATTTATTCTTTTTAGTGGGTGATAAAATGTAATTGCAGATTTAATGTAGGCGCTGATCGTCGTTATTTAATAAAAAAATAAAAAAAAGATACTTTTTCCGTCTGAAAAGTGGTAAATCTGTTTAGCGCAGTACTTAAGGAAAACCAATATCTCGAAGTTAACAAACAACTCACAGTTCATTGTTTCGCTTGTACTATAAAAATAATAACCACTTACTAAGTTCTTGGAAATTGAGCTGTATTGTTAGACATTACAAACAAGTAGATGGAGTTCTTACTTGTTCTTTTAGTCGAAGTAAAGCGAGGAATTAAAGAACTCGACTTGACTTTACGTGACTTCTTTATGGTCTCTGCAATATTTAATAGAAAGCTGGAATTTCCGCTAGTTATTTACTAAAATAAAGTGTAATGGAAATACATGCTTGTTGATCAGGTAATAATAAATAATTCTTAGTTGAACAGCCTCCCTCCCTCCCTCTCACAGAGAGGAGGCCTGTGTCCCAGCAGTGGGAACATTCTAGCTATTTCTAGCTGATGATGATGATGATGATGAGTTGAACAGCCGCGCCTAGCAGGAGTGGCCAAAAGAGTGGATAAAAATTATTAGAGTCGCAGACATGCGGACGGCGAGTAATGGGTGACTAGACATCCGATAAAAAAATCGTGGAACTCTTTGGCCTACTTATATATATCTGGTGTAAACTAACTGAGGTAGAAGAAATAGAGTCTAGTAAAGCCCATAATAATTCGACATTCAAAGTAACCACGTTATCCAATAGTTACCAGTATAATAATAATAATCCGAATATCATTTGAATGAATGACAAAGGTTAACGAATCACTAACAAGATGGGGAAAAAGCAACCTCAGAAAAAACATATCTCAAGTATTATGTTAAGGCTCTCTGAAGTATAGTGCTCGCCTCAACATATCACTTAAGCGGTCAATTTTACCAGCATATACTCCAATACTAAATATTAAGTAGGTACATATTAACTATGTACTTACCAATACCCATTCCTACTTTTATATTACTACAAAGTCAATAAAATCAAGTGTGTTCGTAAACTTGAAAGTAAACGAAAATTCTGAAAATTCCGCAATTTAGGATACAGAAGATACAGGTACTCGTAAAACCTAGTTTGGGGACCACCGATCAAATAAAAAACTTTTTTAAAAAAGGGAACTGACTTCAAAACCAAACACCAAGAAACTGTAAAATAACTTTTCTTTCGGAAGTCGGTAGCTTTGTTTTCTATTTCATTGACTATGGCCACCGACTTCCGTCCAGCCAAACGCGAGATAATCGCGGACAAACATACATACATACAGGTCGAACTGAGAACCTATTTTTTTTTGAAGTAGGTTAACAAACCAATGTCCACTTAAATTAGATACAGATGAAACAATATTTAGATAAAGCTAACTATTATCAAATAGTTAACGCAAACTTTTAACAAATAGTTAGCTCATGACCCATTCAAAAAGCTTTTACTCTGCAGTTAACATTTTTGTGATCACTCGAAAATACGTTCAATAACCTGCAGATGTTTAATTGCTGATGTTACAGATTAGGTACGTGAAGTTTAAAAACACCTTTTGTTCTCTTAATTTAAGAAGGAACTTTAAGAAATACTATTCGTATCTATCATGTGCTAAAATTCAATCTAAAATACTAATATTCTTTACTAAACACACAATAGCATAAATAATTCATTGTAACTTGTAGTATGAGTAACTTTTATGCTACGAAAAGAATGAGATAAAGTCATCCGGTGAGTGTAGCAGAAGTACAGTCATGAGCTAAATATGTTTACAATTTGCAAACTTCAAAAGCAATTTTCTACTAAAATGTTGTTTGAAAAGATAAGTTATTATGATGAAAGAAATTTAGAATCTATTATTCAATGTAACGACTTAAAGTTTAAGAAAAAATCTTGGAATTTTACTAGGTATAGCCTTTTATTCCGTATTAGGTAACAAAACATGCTTACACACTGAATTTCACTGAATAGGTACTTATAAATTATCCCACAAATCCACGTATGTTTGCTACCTTAGGATATGCTTTCTACAACTGTCTAAATTTTACTAAGTGCATACACAATTATGGTCGTAAATATACAAGCTGCGCTCGCGCAGGCGACGCCGACGCTGTCAGCGTGACGCAGGCGGTCCCGTTAGCCGACACACTACTCGCTACTCGGCTGCGTTCCTATCCTGCTTTCTATTTTAAATCCTTGCGGCCATGATTATCTTGTAGGTAGTCATTTGTTTATGTTATTTTCTTGCGTTTTTACGAAGTATGCGGTCGTTCTTGCCCGAAATTTTACAGTAAAAAGCTGGGATTACAACCCAATCATCTAAACTTGATGTTACGTAACAATTGGTCATCTCAAAATTGTTTGAATAGAAGTTAAAGTACCTACAATATCTTGAAGCTTTAAAGCACAGTTACATCTCGAAGCTATTCTAAGTACTTAGTAGAGGTTTCGTTGCCGATTATGTAAACATTACATAAATAATTTCATCGAAAACAAAATTTCATTCAAATTCAAACCAATATAAATTCAAATTCTTTAGGTAACAAACTGATTTCCCTAGTGGCTTCCAAGTTTGAGAAGTATCTAAGTAACTGATGCTTTCTGCTTTTGATTCCAGTTTTGATTGTTTCTTTATTATCAGATAGCTTAAATTGCTGATAATATCGTAATATCGGGATCTTTCCGAGAAAAATCACTGAAAATATTGTTTTTCCGCCAGTTTTGCACGTCTTGTAGTCGTAGATATACCGTCTGTGTGCGTAACGTCAACAAGAAAAAATCAATTAAATAAATAATTCTCACTCACCATCTCTTCTAATTCAGAAAAGTTAAATATTCCTGTAATTATTTATCTGTGAAGATGTTTAAATATTTAGCAAATGTTTAAACAACAAGGAACATTTGAAAAATGGAAAACGGTACCAAAATTTGTGTAAAATAAAAATCAATCTACTTTAAGATTCAAATATACGTATACAGTATACATTACGGACTTATAATTCCAATGTATCATTTAAAATGATTAAGTACCTACTTAAACAATTGGCCTTCACATGATGTTCATTTAGTTACAAATTACCGGAAACTTCGGAGACTTGTAGGTACCTATCTACTATTATTTAGTTCCATGTTTTACAGAAACTAGGTACCTACCGTGTTTGGAATCATAACATTGAGTTTGTTCAGGCTCGTCTTTCCAACACAATAACCAATAATATCTCCCCCCTTGTTTACTGGATACTCCTGAATTCGAAATATTGTTAAACAATCCAATTAATTCAATCTTGTAATCCAATTGACTGGCATCAAGTTCAAAATATTTATGGAAGGACTGAAGCACATAACTTTACAAAACGAAATAGGTAGGTAAATATCAGCAATCCTTACTGAAATTCTTACGAACATAATGATATTTAATTTGACCGTATTGTCTTCGGGTGTCCGAGAATCTTGTAAATCCATTTGGCGGTAGCTTATCTAACTATTTATTTAAAGTCGAAACATTGATCCACTTAACTAAACTAACTAAAATGTTAACTAAAACGCTTTGTATTTTCATCAAGAACTAATTTCCTTTAATCTTACCGTTTATGTATCGCTCAAAGGCAAGCTACATAATCTTCACATTAATTCACAATGAGCCCGTGAAATTCCTTCTAGTATGACACATACGAGAAAAGCTCTACTTACCGCTAGACGACATTCTTTTACGTGATTACACGCAACTATTCGGATGGTACAAAATCGATCTAGGTGATGACAAACATAAGATTTATATAGTTACGGCTTGATGTCCATAAAAGTGGAATGATAGGATGTCGACGACAGCGGTGCAGCGCGGTGGAATGCCGCGAGTTGGAATCAACTCGTCATTACGCCAATCGAGTGTTATCGTAGCCGAAGAGTGCGATCCGCGACGGTTCGCTCTGCATTCCACACTTTATGGCCACGTTCCTTCATCATTACTCCAGTAGATCTAAAGAATGTGAATAAGTCACCTGACAGCATGATAAAGCTTGACAAACATTTTATGTCAAAGTTTGAAGTGATGTTATTCTTTGTATCGATTAGAAAATATTTACTTAGTCAGAACAGCATCTGCAAACTCTATAAAGATAAGCAAAAAACTACAAACTTTATTAAGTGGAAGCTTGACAAAAGTTCGACTTTCACAATAGATATTAGTGCCAATTCAATACGTACTCCCCTTGGCTGAGCTTCGAATACAGCTACAGTTATAGTGGCCATAGAAATAAAATACTAATCCATAGTAGCTAATGCTTGTTTTTAAAGTTATAAATATTCATTATGGAAACCATTATTTGCCACGAAAAAGGTAGCAAAAATACCAACTTTCAGTACGCAGTGTATGTGAATGCTCTTCAAAATGAAGCAAAAGAGTTCAAAAAGAAATTGCTGTCCACAACAAAACTAATGACACTTTCATTATTTGACAATAGTCGGCCGGCGGGCGCCAGCATTTCTGAGAAGCCCGCCATTTTGCACAGCACTGGCCCCTAATGAGGGCCACTTTCAAAGCCATGAACAGCCAATAAGGATACAACAGAAAAATCTCGACAAGGGAAGAAAACAAAGTCATTTGCGATTAAGAATTTCTTTGGTGTCTAGTCTTGATAATTTTCTCGTTGTTATCAAAAATCCTTTCATAGTCATTTTCAATTTAATTTAATAACACTTTGAAATATTTCTGCGAGATATTTACGCAGGTATTCGCTACACATCTCAGCCTCACTTCAACCTTGATATAGTTCAAAGCCCGTCAGTTATGTTCATGAATTTTTTCGTAAGTTATTAGTAGCGTTTACATGTTCGCATGTCAAGGTTTTTTGTCAGTTCTATCAGTCCCACCTTGCTTCTGAGAGCCATGTTAATTACTACGCGTTCGTTGAGACAAACAGGCCAGTGACTCATATTATTTCCATAGACAAGTTGGCAGTCGTGATTTGTTTTTGTGTGCCAGCAATTAATTTAAGTCATAACGTTTTCATCTTTCCCGCGTTTCCGTTTATTACTTGGTTACACGATTATAAAATTTTATCTCAATTTGAGGCAAAAAAAAATGTTTTATAAATGGAACGTAGGTATTTAAATCTATTCGGAAGAGAACTTTGGATTTTTTAAGGACCATGTTTTATTATTTTATTTTTTAAGGAACATGTTTTACACACAAAAAAAGGTATTCGAAGTCCTATTAAGCTAATTACGCAACAAGTTCGCAAACACGAAGGTTTTTGAATAAAAAATCTTCCTGTATCAAATACAATAAGTAGTTATAAATAATAGGGTTATTACCTGTAATCTACCGAGGAAGGTTGACAATGACTGCGTGGACTCTTCAAGCTTGAAGGCATTCAAATAAGGAAAATTAGATAAATTAAAAACATCAACTAGGACAATCTAACGTGACTGGTCGTGTCAGTCAGTTATTAAAGTTATTATTGCGACTACTTATGTCTCGCCACATCTCTTGACTGTTATAAGTTTGAGTTTTATACTTCACTAAAGAGCTTCTTTCTTATGTACATACTGTACATAGAGGTTTTAAAAGCTACTGTGCGCAATTTGTATAATGTAAAAATGTTGTATTGTCTGAAGATATTGTATCTTTTCTCTTCCATTTTTTAACAGCGGACTGGATATGAAAAAAACGTTTTTTTAAGCAAGGAACCATTCTATCTTCTTAAAAGTTTCTTCCAACGTTTCGTCTCGCTATATCATATTTTTACACGTGTTTTCAATTAACATAAAATAAAGAAATATTTAAACGGATAAAATAAAAATATCTCGTAGATCTACGTTTACATTTTCATATAAAGACATTATTTCCTCGTTCCTTTACAATAATTATCAAATAACTCATTAAATAAGCCATTCATAATACTACTGTGTACCATAACTAGTGGATAATTATGAGCAGCTATTAATAATTACCTGACGATTATGTCATTGCAGCGTATTTCATGAAACTGAACACGAAAATGCGATGTAACCGTGATGGACAATTGGTTCCCGCGTTTACGCTATTAAGACTCACCCATGACCTACAGTATGTGCGGAGCCTTGCACACCAATTATTACAAGCAAACAAACATATTCATTTACGAAAAATTACCTTTAAAGTATGTTCGTGCGGGTTTGCGGATGTCGAGTTATGGGTGACTCGCCGATCATGGACCATACCCGGGTCGACTCTGCGTCGTGTTCCATACATCCCTCATGCCAAAGTATGCCGAGGTCGCGGGACTGTCTCATCAGGTAACCAAGACCCTGGAACGGTCAGCACAAGTCAGACAGTCCCCTCCCGTCCTGCCCTGGGGAGGAGAGACTTTAAGAGAGTCCTGTAAAATAACCTATAATAATCTAGCAGAATTAGAATAAACTAATACCTTTATGAGCATTGAGACTCTACCTTCATAAACATACAGTTCTATTTAACACATTTCTCGGTACAAAGGGTTCAGTGGTCAATGAACAACGAAAACAGTCCAATTAGCGTGTGCAGGATCCACTATGTATAACTGGGATGAGGCCGAGCCACAAGGTCGACCACTAAGATACCTGTTGTACAAGGGTACCGCGTTATGCACATCTTCACAAACGTTAATTATTATCCGATCTCATGTTACAAGTAATAACCCTGCGCAGGCGACGATAATGCCACGACTTCATTTGATATTCATGCTATTTATAAACCCACCCCCTAATTTTAAATTTTCTTAAAACAATATTCTTTTAAACCTTGTCCTGATAAAATAATTAACAGACAAAAATATCTGTAGAGTCGTCCTGAAATGATGCTCCGTCATTTTTTTCAATAAGCCTTACCCCATACTATATGTATAATAATGTAGATGACCCAGAATGAGTTTCCGAACGGGTGATATACGAGAAAGTCTAGTATTAGTTATTGATTTTCATGTCATATTGAATTCTAAGAAAATTTCACTCGTAAACCGAGTTGATCTAAAGTGGCTTTCATGTGAAATGTTTACCTCGAGGGACGATACCAAGAGGAATACTTAGAAAATATGAGTGTATTGAACCTTTTATCAAAGATTAGATTCAACTATTTTACGATGTACCAATATCATCACAAACAGAGTGGTATAAAAGGCCACTTAAGCACAATCATAATATGACTGGCGATAGAATTAGAATCGGTAAATACAGTACTTTTAGAAGTTATGATTACTTGTGACTATGAGTAGATTCGATTTTTTTTGGCAATTCTGAAGTGTCTGTATTCGTAAAATGTAATATTGTCAACTATTGCTCTAGCAATAGAATAGATAATAGAATATTTTAGTAGCAATTTAATATTATCATTAGTGTAGAAGTGTACTTAGTCGAAACCCTGATATCTAAGTAAGCTGTTACAGAGACAAGAACCCTCGATATAATCTTATCATGCCATGCATGTCTGTCTAGTGTTTGTTGTTAGTAGATGCAAATTAAGCCTTTGACAGCAATCAGAGTACCACTTTAGTATAGTGATCAGTGACGTCACTAACTTGATTAAGGCTCTAGGTTAAGGCGTTGCGCAAACGTAGACATTTTTTCGCCGACACGGCACACCATTAATGGGTTTAGGCGCAAAAAGCCTATTTCGCAAAATGGCATCCTAGTCGCAAAAGGACAAGTTCTCAAAAAGGCTAATTCTCTAAAAACCTGATTCGCAAAATAACAAATCATCAACTTTTCTACGTAATTCTTACAAATCTAAGACTATGTCTCTCTATTTAACTAATTTGTTTCATGTTATGCGAAGAATCCATATATTTATAAGAATTAGGCAAAAATTTAGAAAAAAATATATATTTTGATCTTTAGCCTTTTTGAGAATTACTTACGTTTTTAGAGAATAGGCCATTTTGGGAACTTGTCTTTTTGCGACTAGGTTGCCATTTTGCAAATTTACTCTATAGAAGTAGTTCCCCGTGATTTCACTACCGCTCGGCTCCTATAGATCATAGCCTTCCACGATAAATGCACTATCCAACACAAAAATATTTTTTTTCATTTCGAACCAGTAGTTCCTGAGATTAGCGTGTTCAAACAAACTAAGTTTTCAGCTATATAATTTTAGTATAGATTTATTAATAGTAGACCATACCTACACACAATAACACTGCCAGCCTAGAACATTCAGCATTTAATTGCATAACTCAGTCTGGCGACAATTGGGATTTTTTTTCACGTTTGTCACCAGTGAGGACAAAACTAGTGGTGACAACTGGGAATAAGTAGACGCAGGGAATGTATAATTCATGAGAGAAAGCAACTGAGCAACTGGACACAAAAAAATACGTATGTGTTAGTGGATGATTACAGTTCTATAGAAATCAAATATTCATCTGTAGTTTCTATCTGACACAAGACACAACTGTGACCAAAGTTTGCTCCCTGATTAAAGCCGAATGAGTGACACAAGACTGATTGTTGTCTAAGATAATATAGTATTGTAATCCCTGGAAAGTTAGGCAAAGAAACAACTATTGAATTTCTTAATACGTACACCCACATAACTATTGCCAAATGGTTACCACAAACCTGGATAGAATCTGGGTTCTGTGGCTGCTGCAATTAAAGTTCTGATGAAAATCCTATCAACACTTTGCCTTGCTTAATTTTTTACCTGTCTAGCCTTAACCCAACTGAGGTGGGGTCGGCTTTCAGTTGAGCTGGATGAACCTGTATTTTACTTGGAGCTACTGCCTATCTGACTTACCCAACCCATCAGTAACTCGGTAATACGTTGATACTCTTTGGGCTTCGGTGAGACTGGTTGTCAGAATTATAATCTTTTGACGACTATCACAGATTTACAAATGCCAGCAACGGCAACGACGACAGCTTTACGTGCAAAAAAAAAAACTTTCCAACAGACCAACCTCGCCAAGGGCGGTTTACGTTAATTTTGTTTAGCCACGAGCTCCTCTTTATTTAAATAATATATTCTATATGAGCAATAAACCGTAATTGAGTTATAAAAGCTTATTTTTCATTCAGTTACGCTAAACCCACGCATATACCTAATTATTTCTCTTTACCAAGTACACACACTGGACCACTGGGTATTCATTAATGTTAATTGATGTTGTTCATACAAATATTACACAGTATCGATAAGTGCCCTAAAGCTGCTGATGGACTTGAGTTTTCGCTTTTAACAGAACATCGAGCATTCGCCGTTTTTCATTTTGTCGAACCGAACAACAAAAAGAGCCGAGCATAGAGCAAAACATCGCTACGAACATTTTCATCACTATTGCCAAAAAATTATACTTCACAAAAAAAAATTGACAGTCGGCTCGGCAAGGAGCTCGCCAGAACGCTCTTTAGGGCGTTATCACACTAGCGGTTTGGAAGCGGTTGCGGGGCGGAGCGGCCGCACAGCGAATGCGTAGCGAACACGCCGCGGCTGCGCAGCGAATTCGTTGCGGACGCGCAACGGGATCGCCGCGAACAGCAAAGTGGACGCCATTTTGTACTGCCTCGAACAAACGCCAGCCCGTCCACCCCACCTCACATCAAAACGTATTCGTTCGATCAACGAGGAATTTTTTATGAAGATTTGGCATATTGATAAGAGTAGGTGATACAGATTATAGAAGCACAATTATCCAATTTTTTTTTAACCGAGAAGATTTGTTTTTTTTTTTACCAAAACATGCAAATTGCTTATAACTCTCTGCGAAAAATTCCTAAGCCTAATCTAATAATGCATCTTCCCAAATTCGTCTATGCTTTCGTTTTCGTCTCCGGCGTCTTCGATGTAATAAAGTCAACAGCAATGCTTCCTCGTCGGAATCCATTTTGTTACTGAGTGTACAAACACGCGACGAAAACGTTACGCATTTGCCACGCGTCCGCGACGTCCTCGCTGCGCAGCCGCGGCGTATTCGCGTCGCATGCGCTGCGCATCCGCTCCGCCCCGTAGCCGCTTCCAAACCGCTAGTATGATAACGGCCTTTAGAATGCTCGGTAAACGCTCTTGGTTATTTTTCTGTAATGTAACATTAACAAGAACGCTCATTACAAGTGTATGCTCACGTTTATCAGAACCTTAAATACATATATCATGTCAGTACATGTAACTTATCTATATAAAGCACTAAATTGCCCAATTTGTTTTTTCTTCAGATATTATCACATCTTGGAAGCAATTATTATTGATACAATTATTAATATTTCGGTAGGTACCGGTTTTTCGGTTGTCAAAATGCCTGCCGGTCGCCTAAGTTATTCAATAAGGTTCATTTTTGTTTGCAGTAATATGCAATGTGACGTTCCTTTCTAGGTCACTGAATTTCAGTAATACTTTCCTAATGAACCTTACTGCTTGCTGAATAGAACTGATGCCCTTTGAGAGCCAAGTACCGTATCAACCTAAGTATCAAATGGTTGCAACGACACAACTGCATTTCGTTCGAATCGAGAGCGATCAATAAATTTTCGTGCGGGCAGCATCGCAGACTAAAATTTTTGGCGCTCACCGCATTCAGAAGTTAACTTTTATTGCGAACCTACATAATTGATTAAACAAATATAGTATTTACCCACTTATAAAAAAAAAACATATGTAATTATTATAATAGTCTGATGTCACCTAAGAAGTAATAGTTTTTCAAATATTTAATCACTGAAAGAGCTTTTCAAAAAGTGTGATACTCCTTCAAATAATGAATTAAGGTCGCAGGCCAGACTGCCTGCGACCTTAATAAAGTAAATCGCGACTCTGTGCAATGCAAAAGGTTCCTGAAGGAGCAATATTGATTTTTATTCAGTAGGAGTCTGATAGTCCCTTCGGCTTCACCCAGGGCTCATTAAATAAAAACACATAGAAATTGTAAGTAGGTTTTACAGCTACATAAATGAGTAAAAATAAAAAAGCACGTAAAACCCGAACTAAGTCTGGCTGTTGGCTGGTCGCGGGACTTGTCTCATCACCGTGACCCCGAAACATAAAGGGCTATTGAAGTACACCGTAGATTTTTGTCAGTATGAGTCTGACAGTCCCTCCCGGTCTGACCTAGGAGGACTCATTTGATTATTTTACCAAGCTAAAAAAAAATGTCTGGCTGGGCTGTAGGTTGAAACCAGTGTTTTTCTCATTTTCTAAATGAATCTGCCCGTGCCTGATAGTCATTACCGTCGCGTTAGGAGATTGAGACCACGGTCAGCGTGTCATCGTGGCAATGGCGTGCATTCTATACACAATGGTCTGCACTTATTTGCATAATTGTTAACCTTATTGCAGTATATTAGCGTTAACTCGTTAAGGCTTGCAATTCATCATCCTAACACTGATACAACATTAACCTAGTCGTAGTTAAATTATTGTATTTTTTTTTGTAAAATCTGTACGCAATAATGTATTATGCACGTTTAAACACAAAATTAAATAAAAACCGGCCAAGTATGAGTCGGACTTGCGTACGAAGGGTTCCGTACCATTGTCTATAATAAACACTCTTGTTGTATGGTGTCTACTATTGCATATCTAACTTATTGGGATACATGTGTCGTATGCGGAATTACCAAGTCGCTGTGAACACTATATTTATTAGACTTGCAGTTAAAGATTTTTGATACTAGTTTTCTATTTGAAGCAGATGCGTTACTACGCTCTGTGTGAATGGCCGTAATTTACTTCTGAACATTTAATCGATCTTTTGATAACTGAACCGATTAACGAATTACCTCAGTTACTAAATCTTGTTAAAGTTTTAATGATTTCGTACATTTTACGTGATCGGCATAAAACATCAAACAAAAACCGCAAACGACAAATTTAAAATGCTAGAAATGGGTTCCTATTGGTGTCCTTTAACACCCTAGCTATTTTTTTTGTACTTTAATTTGATGTACAAAAACCATTTTTCTACAGTTTTATTATATGTAGGTATAGATTAGTAAGTATTCGTTGTTATAGCGGCAACAGGAACAATTTGATTAACGAAAAGGACCACGCTTACCGCCTTAGTGATTATTGCCTGTAATGATAGATGTGTTTGTGATAAATAAATAAATAAAAGGTTATCTAGTATCTGTGAAAATTCCAACTGTCTAGCTAACTATCACGGTTCATGAGGTTCAGCCTGGTTACAGACGGACAGACAGACAGAAGGACAACGGAGTCTTAGTAATAGGGTCCCGTTTTACCCTTTGTATACGAAATCCTAAAAATAACCATTTCAAGTTTCACATTTCATCTCGTTCCTTCGTAAGATGAATAAATAACAGATAATAAATATGTATATATCAGTGTCATGAATCATTAGTGAAAGTACTCGTAAGATGAATAAATAACAGATAATAAATATGTATCTATCAGTGTATGAATCATTAGTGAAAGTATCGAGTTCAATATTTCTAAAGCTCTACGGCTTAGGTACTGGTCTACTAATTCGATGCATTTACTAAGAGGTCCCATGGTGTAATGGTTAGCACTCTGGACTCTGAATCCAGCGATCCGAGTTCAAATCTCGGTGGGACCTAAATTTTTACACCTTCCCTCTTTTCATTTTTTCATGAAAAAGTACTAGTAACCAGTTTGATATTTAAATTAATAAATCAATTTCAAAGAACCGAAAGTTATTTTTCAATTAGTGGCCATTTTTTTACCAAAAGAAAGTACTGGTGTAAGTAGGTTTTAAAATCTAGTATTGCCATAGACAAATAAAAAAATGACAACCAAAATCATTTATCGAACGCGTCATTCCGCAAAAAAACATCAAACAAAATTGCTTTCCACTTAAAATAGCTAACTGTAAATAATCAATGTGGTTACCAAAAAGTATATTTAATTACTGGCGGTTAGGTTTACTGAGGGACTTAATAATGCAGTTTGGTAAGGTTCAAAGCTCTCATTACCTTCGTTTAAGACGAGTCACAAATTACAACATGGCGGATGTCGGCCCTCCGCAGAATTTAATAATTTAGATATAAGTAATTATGCTGCTCGGA
Source organism: Agrotis ipsilon (assembly GCA_028554685.1). Classification (NCBI taxonomy): domain Eukaryota; kingdom Metazoa; phylum Arthropoda; class Insecta; order Lepidoptera; family Noctuidae; genus Agrotis; species Agrotis ipsilon. The sequence continues at coordinate 13,572,305 of CM052955.1, forward strand.
GAAGTTAGCCATACTAAGTTCTTCAAGTTTAAATTAAGATTAGTTTTCAGAAGTTTCTTTAGAGGTAGTGAAGTAGGTAGGACCTATGTTCATTTTTGTATGAACTCGTTACATAGGTATAGTACGCGGTTATTCTTTCAGTGTTATAATATTTTATGTGTTATAAATATTTTCTTTGTTATAGCTAGACATATATTAACTTAAAAACTATTTTCACATGTAGGATAATATTACGGTTACGTGAGGATATACCTCTCACTTGTACTTATTGAATAAGTACGTGCAGCGCAACGAAGACCCCTGCAAATATTATCTTAATCTTAATATATATAAATCTCGTGTCACAATGTTTGTCTCATGGACGCCTAACCACTTAACCCGATTATAATAAAATTCGCGCACACCATGTGCAGTTCGATCCAACTTGAGAGATAGGATAGTTTAAATCTCAAATTTAAGGACCGGGTCCTCCACCCGTGCGAGGCCGGGACGGGCCGCTAGTTTTGTTATATAAATGTGAAAGATATCTTCTACAAAGTACTTTTCGACGAAGACTTCATCATTCTTTAAGTTTTAAATATGTCAAACGTTTTATAATCACAGTCTTTTCCACGGTATTGTAATTATCTGGCTCGAAAACAGTCGGTCAACATTTTTGGTTCATTGTAATTCTTGGCTCGCTCTTTCAAATTATGAGGTACATAGTCAGAAAATTATTGTTAAAAACATTCCTGAACATAATGATACCAAACCTGAACAATACTCAGAAGTATGAGGTACTTGGCAGTCGGCGCCCTAAGCCTGAGCAAGTTAGAAATTTTGGCAATGTAGTGTCGCGGTCCCATGGTGTAATGGTTAGCACTTTGGACTTTGAATCCAACGATCCGAGTTCAAATCTCGGTGGGACCTGTTAGAAGATGCTTTTTGCGACTAGGCTCAACTTTTTTAAAATCAATACTTCGATAGGGAGTGGGGTAACAGGGAATTAAAACTTGATTCGGGTGTCCCTGGCACATAATTTGTTTCGTGTCCCCGAAACAACATTCCCAAGCGTTTGGATGTGGTTTTGTAGAAGGATGATTAACGGCGCGAAGTGACAGGTGAAGCAAGAGGCGGGGTGCAGATGGATGGCCCACCGCAGGCGTTTCCCATGCACTGTCCACGTTCCCATCGTTCATCAGCACTGTAATCACTGCGAATTTGCAAACGTCAAAAATTACTTCCCTTTGAATTTTGGGTGGACCTTGTATGGATAATGGTACTATAATAGCATATTCGTACGACTTCAGTACCTTAAAGAGCTACTTAAAATACAATAGTCTAATAGTTTTCGTTGGCTGCGTTGCATCTATCTATAATTATGTAAGGATACAATTTGTTTTCCCAAATTAACAAATGCTGTGCAGTTTAAAATGTATGATTATTATCTTATAGGTTTATATCACAACAAAGACACAACACAAAATAATTGATGATATCATTTTTTATCCAACTAAGTAGAAGAACCTACAAACCTTGAGTGTCTTGACAAGAAATGATCACTGGTAAAAAACTGTATCACGCCTTGGTTGAAACAAAAACAGTTCGGAAGGTCGGATGGCCCCCCGCCTATACTTAGTGCCATGATTATCATAAGTGATAACTATGGCCGGTGTGATGATATTATGTAAATTGTTTCAAGGAAAATAAAACAAACATAAACAATGTTTTCTTCATACCAGCCTGTATAGTGGGCGTTACAGAGGAAACAAATTGGCATGGACGGATCGATGGGATCCCTTGCTTTTCCGATACCTGTGTACTTCAATGTAATTGGACAAGAACTTCATTATAATATTTTTGCCATTTTTTATTATTTCCAACTAGAGAACATTATAGCAGTGTACAATGAAGTAGGTATATTATATTTATCTATCTAGAGAAAAACTCTAAACAGTTGATATGATGATCGGTGATTTGAATAGCTAATAGTCATACTTAGAACAATGAAAACATTGATATATCAATGAGTGAAAATGTATTAAGTATCTAAAAACTCAACAAAGGAGCACCATATCGATCTATTTTTTCGTGTTATGTGGTCTCTTATAATAAAAATGTTTTTGTGTTTGTTGAGTTAGTTAAAAGTTTATTAACTTGTGATCATGTTTCATAAAATTAACATAGTGACTTCCCGCTACTGAACGCTTAGATCTATCAAACTGTGCAACTGATTTTAAGGCAGTTTTCATCAATAGACAGTTCACAGAGTAGTTTGTAGAAGCTGTATATGTATCAAAGCCGCTGGTTTACTTAATAAATGTTGAGACGATTCCACGTTTCTTACACGTGGTAGATAATGCTTTCTGAATCTCTACTTCGCTTCAGACATTTGTTAACTCTATATATATTTTTACACTAAACAAAAGGGACACTTTGATGCGACGTATCTATCTATAAGCCCGTATGTGTTTGTTTTGGGGTTCGCACGTACGAGTAATTTATTATCAAACCCACAACTCTGCAGTAGCTAGCTCCTACAGTGAGGGAAATGTGACGGGAATTTCAATCGTTAATTTAGCTTACAAGATTTACATAACTTACTACCGGGTTTGGTGCTCAAGGTTTGATTCCCGTGTCGGCAATATAGGTCTAATATTACAATTTGTCAGTTATTAGCAGCAGCAGTTTGACAGTTGGTCGTATGATATCCCCATGCCGCGGAAAACACGATTAGTACCTCTCCTGGCGTGTCGGATTGCCGTCGGACTATGGGACTTTATAAATTATAATTATCCCCGCTTAAATTGAACAACATGGCCATCGGTTAGATTTTAACCGATGTTATTCTTCTAACCGTTATAAGAATAACTATTGTATTTTGGACAAATACTCATAAAATCGCTATTTCTCTTTTATAAAATATCGAGAATTTATTTTAAGACACTTTTTTTACAGTAAATGTCCTAAGTACTCATGATCAAAATCATAACCCATTATTTCCATGTGCGACCTCGACAGGAACCTGTTGTTTATCTTTGTTTTTTTTTTCTTTTTGTAGAGCGAATACCGCTTCGCGGGCGGGGAGTATCCTCGTGCGGGTGTGAGCAGCAGCAGCACCCGCAGCGGCGGGCTGTGCTCAGCGGCACTGGTTGGCGGAGCCCTGTTAGCAGCGGTGGCTGTGCTGGCCGTCGCAGCCCTCGCCTTCTACATGGGAGCCCTTAGGCCTGATAATGGAGAACGTAAGTATCATCTCATGCAAGAATGTTTTCCATTTTTGGGTAAACGTATTGATCATAAGTACTCTTACAAGTTTAAAATCTAATTTTTCCGAATAAAATTTACTCCAAGGATATTATGAATGTTAAAAATGTGATGTGATCAAATGTCTACAATATGATTTTTCACTTAGGTACGTCAGTTGTGAACGCATAGGAAGTGAAAATACTTGATTAAAAATAACAATGTAAATAGATACAGCCAGCACATCAAGCTATCCCAATCTGTCTTTCTTTAATAGATTTTCGACTAAATTAAAAAGTTTGAAAAGATTTTTGACATTAATTTTTATGACATTAAATAACGTGGCTTCGGGCTTTACTTAAAAACCGAAAACTAAAAATGTGTAAAAATGCTACCAACAGTTAGGTATTTCTGTCCAATACTTTAAACTTTCATTGATCTACTGACGAGAGCAGACGAGTAAAATATACCTAAATCTACTATCTTATGCACAAAGAACATTAGCCTTCTTTACGTCAACTAGTGGAGTGTAACATGGAACAAACCCACTCAACTGGAAATGACAAATAGAAAAACTTACATGTAAATTGTGGGAAACGGTCGAGAGAAGTGGGTTACTATGTTCTTACATTATTATTGTGTAATAGGGTAGGTATTTTATGCCATCGCCGCCAGGCTCAAATTGACCTTCATAAAGGAAAACTGCGTGGGAAATATACCCAGTTGTGTCAGCTTGTCCTGAAATCTCTTGGTTTAGTTAGGTACCTTTCTCGTGTTAATTTAATATTATGAGTGACCCCAGTAACACAGCGGAAATCCCTTTGGGAATACTTTGAGAAAATACATTGAGGAATTTGGATATTTCGGATCAAATATGAAGCACATAATCTATTTTTCAGCAATAATATCGTTCGAGGGCACGTTCCGTGTGACGCGAGGGGACGTTTACGGCGGAGTGCCCGGCAGCCCCTCGTACCGCGAGCGCGCCCGGCGCTACAGCGTGGCGCTCCGACAAGTGTTCGCCGCGCCCTCGCCGCTACGGCAAGCCTTCACTGGCGCTCTTGTCACAGGCTTCGGAGACAGAAGATTAGACGTACACTTTAGATTGTATCTTGATAGAAGAAAAATACCTAGGTAAGTAATTACGAAAACGATTGTGACGAATCATACTTTACAATAAGCGAAACCGCAGCGGCTGTATTTTAAATGATGTTCTCTGTTTTCAGTTCTGTTTCAAACATTGAAGAAACTCTTAAGAATATTTTGATTCAAGATTTAAATTCTAAACATCCAGCGATTGGACAAAGTATAAAAGTAGACACATCTAGTATAGTAATAAAGAGAGATCTAGAACACACATATCATTCAGAACAATACGTGAAAGAAGCTATGAATGAGAGCATGGCGATGAACAACCCTAAAGCGTCACCCCCGCCTACTGGCATTGACAAAACTCTTCAGACGAGGGTTGGTGTCGTGCGTAAAACTACAGTAAAACCAAATCAAAAGAAAGATCCAGATGAACCTGATATTGACACAGAAAATATTCCAGTAGTACAGGGATCGTTTCAAATCACTAAAACCGAAGCAGATATAACAGAAAATAAAAAGTTAAGTTCTAGTCCAAAACGTCATGACGATAAGGTAAGTCACAAACAAGCAGCTGTTAAAACTACAACAACGACTACGAAATCACCTTCTACTAAGCCTACATTAACTACAAGGACCACAACAACGAAGAGAGTTCCTACAAGCACACCAAAGACCCGACCATTTACTATAACATCTACTCTCAATGTTAAGACAAGGACAGAACCGACACCAAAAAAGGGCACCGAAAAGAGTACTCGAACACCAGTTACTTCTACTAGCACAACGACTTCGACGAAAGCTACGCCTTCAACTACAGCTCCAGCAAGCACTACAACCAGTAATGTATCACAAATTCTTCTTGATCTACTGACAAATGAAAATCATTACAAAGATTTACCAAAAATAGATACATTATTTACGGTCCCACATGTTATTGACAACGAACCGTGGCGACCAATTACACAACCTTATTATGAACGAACAAGTGAATCGTCCCCGGTTCCCGTTGAAATTACTAGTGATCTAAATGCTGAAGACAGAATGGGAGTAGCGGAAGTCGTGGATGATGCTTCAATATTAGAAAGCCTATTAACCCCCATTCCACCGGTAAAACACAGGGATAGATCGACAATCAAACCCATTGGTCTGTACAACGTAGACCCAGATTTAGCAGCTGAAGTTTACGTGCCAAGTCCAATATACACGAGTTTTACATTACCAACATATGCACCACCTCTAAAGAATATGGAAACTTTGGGATCGAATTACCCAAAACCGCATCCTATACCTGTAGACAAAATAAGTGGAGTAGTTGAAGTAGTAGACGAAATGGACTTTACTGATGAAGATGATGGAAAACCAGTGGAACGTCCTCCGAAGGATAAGCAAACAAGTGTCAGCATAAACGTGTTGCAAGCCGATGGCACGGATAGCGACACTCAACAAGTTTCTATTGACGGTGCATCAATATTGAAAAAGCATAACACAACCACGAGTACAAGCAGCACCACTAGTGCAAGCTCTACCTCTAGTACAAGCACCACAACTACTACAAGCACCACCACCACCACTACTACTACTACTACACCTCCTGAGCCCATCAGCAGCTCCACTACCACCGCAACTACTGCAACCAGTGCTAGTACCACCAAAACCGCTACCACTAAAATACCAGCTAGTAGTACCGTTTCTACAACTCCACAGTTGGAAGTAGTGAATACCACTTATAGAACAACAGAACACCCACAACATGAAACAGCAAAAGAAAATTCAACAAGGCGACCAAATAATAAAGTGTCCATCATACCAAGTACAGGTGCACCGCATCTTACTTGGGAATTAGTGAACACTTCGACCAACGAAAATGACACGTTTAGCAAAAATTCTCCGGAAAAATATTATAATGACACTTTACAAGCTATTATAACGAAGAATGACGATGTTTTTCCCAATACAACTCCTAAGTTTCCTGGAAAGGTTTCAATATTTCGTAATTTAACAGACATCATAAAAAAATACACCCAGAGTACACCAGCAAGATCGGAAGACACTTTAAACGATATGGAAGTTGAGGAACGGCATAATCATAACAAAATGACTGGATCTGTTGAAGTTGTACCAGATGATGAATTAGAGATAACAACAGCAGGTGTTATCACTCTGTTACCTGCAAAATCTAATCTGGGTATGAATCGTCCACTTAGACCCCGACCTAAAATCAAAATTCAAGAGTCCCAACCAATGAAAGAAAATTTACGTAGTTTTTTTCGTAACGACCCTGAAACACAAAAGATAATTGATGATCTCAGTACCGAAAATTACTACCAAAGTCATGAAATAAATCACAGAGATAGCAGCTCAGCGGGCAGTGCCGAAGTTATATCGGAAAAAGAACTGCAAGATCAATTAAGATTATCAGCAGTTCCTGAAAGCATACAAATTAACGAACCTGGTAACTTTCCAACAAGCAACAGATTTCCAAAATCAAGTGATGACTTAAATTTTTCAAGCGTAAATAATGAGGCATTCAGAAACATGGAAGTATTAAATACTACTACCGTTCCTGAAGGAACATACAGAGTATCATATCATGTCACTGGAAGTGTGAGCAGTAAACGGGCAAATAAAACTCAAACCCTTCCTGCGTATGAATTGGCTTTGGAACCAGATGTTGTTTTAGAAATACCTATAAATCAAACAAATACATTGACTATTGACAAGTTGAAACAACTCGCCAGTCTCGCTACAATATCAGATTCTAATAACAACACTTTATTTCGAGCACCAGGTGGAGTAATTTCAACAAAAGCGATACCTTCCAGCTATACCTTGAATCAAGCAGGGTTTAAAATCTTAACAAAAACATACAATAAGAATCCTCCATCTAAACAAGAAGGAAACAGTTTTGATGTACCAGAAAAGACTTATAATAAACCTCATGGAACCAAACCAAACAAGGAGAAGGAAAATGTCAGCAATTTTATCAAAGAAATTATCAAAGAAGGTAAGCAAAACGAGAATATAGATGTAGGTAATTAAGTCTCAATTACTATAAACATTGAATATATTTTTATGCGTTTTTATACGAATTGCAGAAGAGTGTGACAACGCTTCATCTTTCCGTTGCCCAAGCGGTTTGTGCCTTCCACTAACCTCCCGTTGTAACCGCCTGTTGGACTGTCCGGATGGCGAGGACGAACGTTCATGCACTTGCGCTGACTACCTACGAGCTGATTTCGCACAAGCGAAGATCTGCGATGGCATTGTTGACTGCTGGGACTATACTGATGAGAATAAATGTGGTAGGTGACGTTTTTTTTTACTGTCATACTTATACTGACTGAAATCCACGGTGTCCTTCAATAGGTCCTTTACGTTTCGGACCCTTGGTTATCCGTTAGTCCCACGACCGCGGCAAACTTTGGCCCTCTAAAGGGAGCTCTAGCCTTCTAATGGCAGTACAAGATAACAATTCGTATACTACTCTAGTTCTGAGCGAGAGAGAATTATCCCAGAAGTAGATTCTAACCTACTTGTTTATTTTCAGAATGGTGCAAAGAAGGACAGTACGTGTGCGCTAATGCCCGTCAGTGCCTAGACATGGTCAAGGTGTGTGACGGCACGCCAGACTGTCCACTTGGAGACGACGAGAAGAGCTGCGTGGCGCTCGCAGATCAGCTCGAGGATAACGAAGTTATTCCATATAACGAAGAAGGTATCTTATTGGCAAATTGAATTATTACAAGTTAGAGATGATTATAACCTTCTGATCGGTGTATTTAGTAGTCCAGGTAAAAGTATATCTAGTATTCCAGTTAGACATAATAGAGACACTTTTATAACTCAATTTTTTTTAACAAAATATTTCAGGTTACGTGATGGTGCGCAAGCGTGGTGTTTGGGGCCGACTTTGCGTGGAAAGTTTCGCCGACGTGGTGGAGCAGGCACAAAGCTCTCTCAAACTACCCGACCTCGGCAGAGCAGTGTGCAGAGCCATGACCTTCCAGTAATAACGCCTACTTTTGTTTGTTATCATAAAATTTTACAATACCAATTTTATTTGAGTCGTAGTTATGATACTTTGCCCATTCCTTTTATTACGAGTATTAAAACATTGCTTTTCGATATTTTCATTTCTACCATTCTCCATCTAAGGTTTGAAGATAAGTTAGGTGATATAGTTGGTGGGTAAGTTTTATAATGTAGAAAACTAACTAAACCGAAATTAATTTAGTGGTTAAATTATTGACGTGCTTTGGACATGGAGTTGCGGATACAATATAAGGACGATTACAATATAATAATACAACGGTGAGGTAACGACAGTAGACAAAAATATTGTGTAGAATATTGGTTAATCTTCTCCTGTTGTTTTCAGAGATGCGGGCTGGGCGCGAGAAGCTCGTGAGGGCCGCACATCGAGCGCGGCGGGCTACTGGGAGGTGTGGCACAACGCGCATGCACGCGCGCACGACACACGCCTTTCATTCCGGCGCGCAACCTGTGCCCGCAAACGCGCACTTCGTGTCCGCTGCACCGGGCTAGACTGTGGGATACGGCCGCATGCTGATGCTCAACAACCCAGGTAAATAGCCACCAGAAGAAGACCTGAAGATGTTAAATTGGTTATTCTGTTAGATTTATATCCATAAAATAGAGAGAATTGAGTGTAACTAGGCCTCCTCTCTGTGGGAGAAAGTGCGCCTTAACCAACCATGCGGCCTCAGTGCGGGTTGTTTTCCTTCACCGTTTTGTGAGCAGTTATAATGACTCGTAAGTCGGGGCCAATACCACTGGGCTTGGGTGTAGCTCACTCAATTTATCTTCAAATGTAGTCACGAAATGAACTTACAAAAAGTATAAGAACTAATTAGTTGATTCTGAAAACTTGGCATCATTGATCTTTTAATATCCTATGGTTTTGATCACTGATTAAAATATCAAAGAAGCCATGATTCGTACGTCGCCACTCCACATGAGGGAGTAGACGTGCTACAAAGCACGCGTATGATATGTGTGGCTAGGGACGATACTGACGCGCACGTGCGCCGCGGCAGGGTGGTGGGCGGCGAGGGCGCGGCGGCCGGCGCGTGGCCCTGGCAGGCGGCGCTCTACCGCGACGGAGACTTCCAGTGCGGCGGGACGTTGGTGCACGCGCAGTGGCTGCTCTCGGCCAGCCATTGTTTCTATCAGTGAGTATTAACATCTTGTTATATTATTATGTTACTCGGGAAAGGCTGATAATCTGAAAAACCGTGTGATAACTTGACCTACCGCGGATATTACCAAAACGATAATCGCAGTTGAAAATCAGATGTGAGGAGTCCAGCTGCTGGTAGATTACACACCAGCAACTAAGTTATCAATAAACGTTGATGATAATTTAAATGAGTTGACGTAGTGTTGCACAAACTTCTTAGGGTGAGGCCAAACGAACGTAATTTTGTGAGGCTTGAGTCGTAGAATTTTGGTCGAATTCATAGAAAAACTCTTTCGCGAAGCAATATAAGTGGTCTGCACCGTACCAGAAAACGAAATTCTGCGACTCACGACTCACAAAATTAGGCTCGTTTGGCCTCACCCTTACGGCCCGTTCACGACATTGGTCTAAGCGATGAGCGGTGCGAGGGGCGCTATTAGACAATAATATACGTTGTAAATAGGTAAGAGAATTCGCCACTGGCGTCGCCTCGTGGCGTGTTTCCCCGCGCTAACCCACCGATCACAGCGGCATGGTCGTGAACGGGACGTAAGTTTGGTATTTAGAGGCATCTACGAGTATTTCGAATTGAACTGAAATGAAGCCTGATATTTCGACAGAGAAGTGACACATTGCACCGAGTTTTATTAGTCTGCACTAGAAGCGGAAAGAACAGATGGCATTTATTTAATCTCTATTGTAAACTACAGAGCAACAGAAGCACACTGGGTGGCGCGACTGGGCGCGTTACGTCGAGGAGCCTGGCCGCGCGGGCCCTGGGAGCGTGTGGCGCGCGTGCGGCAGGTGGTGCTGCATCCCAAGTACGCGCCGCGCGGGTTCCGCAACGACATCGCGCTGCTGCGAGTGGACCCGCTGGCGCCGCACGCACGCCTGCGTCCCGCCTGCCTGCCGCCCGCGCGCCGCGCGCCGCCCGCCGGCCGGCACTGCACCGTGCTGGGCTGGGGACAGCTCTACGAACATGAGCGGGTGTTCCGTAAGTAAACCTCTTATTTTGACTCACTGTAATTCACCACAGGTCTGTGTCGAGCGACTCCTCATCTGCTGGACATACTAAATGCACGCTACTGAGGCTGGCCTTGATCTTTCCTCATCTAGTCTCTACCGGATGGTGTTTCGCGGGTCGTTACTCGACTTTACCAGCGACGGCCACGATAGAACTAGCTTAACCTTTGCTTAATTCAAGGAAGATTTAAAAATATAACTCTGTAAAAGCTCTCAGCTGCCCAGATCGAGTGGAAAAACTAAGACCAAAGTGGCTGCAGCAGTAATTCGAACAATTCCTAGATTGCATCCAAGAGCACTCGATTAATTTGTGCAGTTTATAAAGTGGTGTTGTTTTTGTATTTCCAGCGGATACGTTACAAGAGGTGGAACTGCCAGTGATATCGACGTCGGAGTGTCGTCGCCGCACGCGTTTGCTGCCGCTGTACCGCGTCACCGACGATATGTTCTGCGCGGGCTACGAACGGGGCGGACGAGACGCCTGTCTCGGAGACTCCGGCGGACCGCTCATGTGTCAGGTACTTATAAAAAAGTTTTCGTCATCTGCCCAACTTATTTCCAAGTTAGTTTATCTGTAATAAATTAATTAATAATATTCGGATGAAACTGTATGCTTTTAACGTAAAACGTCCACATCCCCCAAGATCATTTAACTTTTACTTTACAAGAGGAATAAGTCTGTTGTACTACATCTAATCTGGCAGCCCCAACCTACTCCCTTAAATAATATTTTCTACTAACTTACAGGAATCCGACAAATGGTACGTTTACGGTGTGACCAGCAACGGATACGGTTGCGCACGCGCAAACCGTCCCGGCGTGTACACTAAAGTGTCGCACTACATCGACTGGATCGACAGCGTCATGACGACCTACACGCTGCCGGGGAATGACACCAGCTTCACGGAGGAAGACTCCAATGAGGACTTCTACGCAGACCTTGAAGCAGCTGAGAACAGACGATCCAGCAGAGTGGACACCTGCAAGGGTTTCAGATGCCCACTCGGGGAATGCTTACCCTCCTCAAGCGTCTGCAACGGATTCCTAGAATGCTCCGACGGTAGCGACGAGTGGCAGTGCAGTCGACTCCCGCCAAATAACTCCAGCATAGACCCCGATTAACAGCATTTAAACAGGTTTAATTACTTATAAGCCAGTACTTAGAAAGTAGACTAAATATCGAAATTCGACTGATACTTTATAAGATATCTGTAAGTTATGAAATCTCTGTAAAAATGAGAAAATATTTCAATAATTGCTATAAATTTAAATTCAAATTTCCCTGAACATTCTACCCAAATAAAGTAAGTACGCTGAATGAAAAGTGTATCATTTTTATTGTATGACAGCAAACCTGTAAGCTTGGGAGAAAAAAAGGTATTGAGATTTTAGGTCAAAAGATGAATTTCGATTTCAGAAGAAAACAATGAATTAGCTTTTTCTCATGATAATATGTATACAGATCAGGAAAAAGAGTTAACATTGTTGACATTAGCGGCATCACTCTGACTTTTAAAAGAAAATCATAGTACTTAGTATGATAATGTATGAAAATAATGAATTCAACTAGTTGGGGCTTTAACGGCTCAATCCCCTACCACAGCCCCTACTTAGAAGAAAATGGCTATAATACCGTCACATGCCGCCACAACCAAAACGTTAGGGACTCATATTATCAACGAGGGTGGGTGAGCAAAAGGAGTCAAAAATCACCGTGTACTATAGTATAGATTGTCCTGAATATTTGTTGGTTTCCTTCATTAGTGTACGAAGTGCTAACAGTGTCTGAATAGCTTTTTGTCAAGGTAATGATGCGAACCAGCGCCAACGCTTGTACCCACTCATCATTACCATGTGAAAATCTTGGAACATAGCCATGTGGAGACACGTTCATATAGAGTATATGGAAATATGTGGCACGACTACAATATCGCCGCGATTCACTCGATTGTGCAGATAGCGCCTTATTCTTTTTCAAAAACGCTATTATTAAATATTACAACTACAGTGTTCCATTATAAACTCTATTCTATACATATTCTCGTAATAAACACTATGACGAATTCTCGAAGACTCGAAGTAAAGACCGCGAACACGTAACACATAGTTGACGCCTGTCTTCTACTTTCATAGTCGACAAACCCAATCGTTAAGGCACAGAATCGCGGATGAGCTGAAGGTAGTCCGATAAATTGGTTAAAGAAAGTTTTTTTTTTTTGCATATCGTGTGACATTTGTCATGCTGATATCATCATGATTTGTTATCATGTTCCTTTTTTTTGTGTGTACCGGCTCTCAATAAACACTTTTCTTTTTGACTGCAAACTCCTAACATTGGGGCTCATTGGTTAATCAATAAGCGCCCCCCCTACTGGCATTTTTTTTATACAGTAAGTCACGATGCCATTATCCACTGTAATTGAGTATGGATTAATATGATTTAAGACCTAACGACTTCTGCCTAACATTATGTCTTCGTTGGTATTTTTGACATAAAAGTCTCAATATTTTTTTTCTTTCTCTCCTGGTTTACAGTTGCTGTCATACAAGAAAATGATACACTTTTCGTGCTTTCATTTGATATAGGGATGGAGTGTTTACAAAAGGGTGGGACTTTTTGTCCATCCTTCTTTTCATTAATTTCACAACTGAACGATTGCTACGCCATAATTATTACGTAATGTTATTTGGGTTTGTTTGTAAATATAGATGTAAAATATTTGTGCCCAAATTGTATTGTTTACCACTGCACGATTACTGCTAAATTGAATTTATTTATTGAAGCAAATGGGCCGCCTTTTCCGTTGAACACCAATATTTTTAAATGGACGATGTGGGCCATGTTATGATGACGAAAATAAAAATGTAACGATAATTTATTCTAGTTTTATTTTGTTGTATGTGTTCCTCTATATAATAATAAAATAATACGTAAATCTTCATTAAACGAAGGGATCTTCAGTAGCTACATAAAATTAAAAATCAATGATCTTAAAAATAATTTTAATCTCTCGACAAATAAATTAACAAAATGCAAACTTTCAATACAGAATTATAATCTTCAAAATAGGGATGATATAATAAATAATAGCAATTCTTATATAATTAACGATGTCGACAAATTATGAATTATTTTAATACGAATTACACTGATCTTCGCAATTAAAAAATGTTTTAACATAATAATTACAATCACAAATTAAAAAAATAGCATGTCCCAGGATAAAATATAAATTTGGGTGAGTTTTCCCATAAGATAGACATCGATATAAAATAATGTAATGATAGATCACAAGGAAGTAATACAAGAAAATTAGACCTCACGCGTGTCAAGCTTCGGGGTTTAATAATCGCACAGTTAATAGAGATAGCGAAAGTCGAGAATGCAAACCTTGCTTACTTCTGATACTCAGACAGTCACACACCTTACAGCTAACTTAACTAACTCCCGTACCGAGCGGTACTCCAAAGCATGTTACCTTCTTCACAAAGTCAAAATCTCAATGTTAGTGTAAGGAACATCTTTACATTACACACAAAGGCCAGTAAATACTTGAGTTATAGTTATTTCTACGTCGTATTAGATTTATAATATTTAAATACTACAATCGAGCGCAATGAGCAAGAAATGAAGACAGTTCTTAAATAAGATGATCGATACAAGACTAAATAGACGCACATGGGACTCGAGAACGTATGTCGTACGACTGAAGGTACACAGGTGGTTTGTGCTCGTCAGCGGATGTTCCGAGGCGAGTCATGGTACGTGAACTAAAGTTGAACTAGACCGTGCAAAGTATTAATTTAAGTTTAATAAAGACTCGCCTCGCCTCGAATGGGTACTGTGGGTGGATAGTGGACGAGGTTAGTTCCCGAGTGCACGTGGCTCTAGCCCGTGCTCTCCACGGGTGTGGTGGTGATGCCGTTCTTCGCCTTGTTCAGCACTGTCTTGAACTGCTCCGGGACCGGGTGCTCCGACTGTTTGACAAGTAATGACATACTAAGTATAATGGAAACCAGTGCAATAACAATCACACCTGCAAAATACTGTTTTATAAAAACTCTGCTAATTTTTCAAGATTTTCGTGTGAATGAATCAAAATAAATCTTGAAGTGAACCATTATTGAACTAGCATACATATACATAGAGTTCTTGTATTTACTGATTAACCCTTTTTGAAACCTAATGACGCTTTACTGAAATTCGTATGAGTATCTTAAAAATCCTATAGCTTCTAACTAAATTATTAGGAGTCCGAATAATAAAACTCTATATTTACTTTAGTGTAAAGTAAAGGAGCTAATCCAAAGTCAAGTCAAGAAGCATAATGACCACTCCATAAATACTCCTGATTATCACGCAACGGGATCGGTCAGTTCAGAACTTATATTAGTAAGTAATTGGAAGAAAGTATAGCAGGTGTAATATACTCACGTAGTCTCCGTTGCCCTTTGGCACGAGCACGTTCATTTCCGAAGACTTGGAGCTGACGATCTCGACGTCAAGCGACTCCGGCGACAGGTAGATTTGACATCCGTCCGTTTTGTCGATCGATACCGTCGGCACTTTGCCCAGCACCTGATTAAAAACAATTTAAGAATACAGCACATCAATGCAAAATAAATCCGAAACAAATTTTTTTATTGAATTAAATGTCATTACCAGTTTTGTCATTTTTGTCAATTATTTTTTAATTCATAGAACATAGGTTTTCTTGAAGGATGAATTAAATAATAATTATTCTTTCTGGTAGCAGGACGAAATGTCAATGTCAAGAATTTAATTTTCGAAATTAGTTTTTCTTATTTTGTATTTATAATAATTTTCCTCTGACTTTTATATAAAATATCAATCTTTTACATGTTGATGACTTTAATAATAGTATTGGGAGCGGTGATCGCGGCACTTCAGTTGACAACTTCATTGAGAGAAGAGGAGCACCAATCACAGCTAGAGCCGGGAGACCATACATGGAGTTTCATCAGTTTATGGAACTATATCATGGAACAATACGGCGTCCCGATTGCACACTATGTTGTTAGTGCAACATATTGTATATATGTACGACTAACAGTCTTCAATGTGGTAAGTTTACGAATAAGTATTAATGAACATATTAACATCTCCACAACAATATAAACTGCGTTCATTTTTATTGCAGTCGATATTTCTTCTTAAGTATGTACCGACGGGACTTTATATGTACAAATTTATAAAAGACATGTATTTAACTTCTCGAAAGAGAATAAAACAGAAACAGACTGTGATGGAAGACATTCAACTCCAAGTAAGATGAATACAGTATTCTGGATCGGTGTCGTGGTAACAGAAGGGACGCTAACAGTCTATACGCGTTGTTGTGATTAGATTCAGATAATGAACACGAAGCTGTGCGTGCGGGAGGCGGAGTTCTCAGAGCGAGCCGAGCAGCTGCGGCGCGCCGTAGAGCGGCTCAGGAGGGTGCGCGCGCGCGTGCGTGACGTCATCGCCGGCGACTCCGAACACGACTTGCACGGTGATGCATCGCCGGAAGGAGGTCATTCTCCACATACATACGATCCCTTTAATCAATATCAGTCGACTCTTCGACTGCCCCTTTGCGTTTAGTATCAAATGCTATTGAATTTCTTAGGTCGTAGATTTTTTTTATTACAGACCGCGAATTCACAGTGGAATTATTAAAGCAGTTGAAGTTCGATCATATGGTGATACCGGAGAGGCACACGGAGAAGACAGACAACCCGTTGACCGACCCCAACACGCCGGACAACAGCGTCAAGTCTTCGGCTAGCGACACTGACTTAAAGCCGGACTGTCGAGTTAAGATCGTCAAAGTGACCAACGTATATAAAGTCGCTTACCTTAAGCATTATATTAAACAAAAGAGACTACGAAGGGCTAATAAACAAGCATTATTGAAGAAAAAAGTATGTAATTCTTTTCAACCAGTAGTAACTTTTTATCAATGCAAAAATTGTCTAACTTGTCAATTTATGTATTCGATATTTTCAGATGGAGGGTATAAAAAAGATATTAGAAGACTGGCAGAAAACACTTAATATGGTCATAAACAGTAAGCTGACGATATTGAACATAGATCCGCATCCAATGGATGTGGAGTCGCAGGATGCTATGGGGGATTACTCGAAGCCTCACGAATCATCCGACACGGACAGTGATTTTAGAAATAGTTGTACAGACATGCATTACGACGAGTACGCCAGTTTGAGCTGGAACCAAAATGCTTACAAGCCGTATACATATAATTATGAGGCTAGTATTTTTTTGAATAAAATTCATATACTTTTAGATACAAAAGTAGACAAAAATAACAGTTTTAGATTGCGCCGGATACTCGTAATCCTCTCAAAACTGAAAAGTGAATGGAGTAATAAGCCCAGTTTCAATATCGTCTAAAGGGAATGTATCGATAAGATTACATTGTTTTACCACTAATCCTTAGTTTTATTAATGAAATATTCCTTTTATGCAATAGTTAATCGGTCGTTTTTATGTAGGACGTATCAGAAACAAGCAGGGAGTACTTTGAAACTCAAGACTTTGGGGACGTGAGGTACACTGCACAACCGATGCCATGCGAGCGCGGGAAAGGATCCAATATGGTGTCGATCGTCGAGGAAACCAGCAGTCAGATAGCCATAGAAGAAATAAAAAGTGAATGCGACGAGGACTACGAGTGACGCGACCTTGTCGTACTATAAACATTTGCAACTACATAATTATATTATGTTTCAGTGAAATTGTATTTTCAATTTACGCCTAACCTTTATTGGATTAGTATTAAAGTACACACATTAATTAATCACCTCTATCGCTAGCGGCGCCCGAATGTTGTAACAATAGTTAATTGATCGCATTTCAGTATTATTTACCCAAGAGTTAGGTGCTTACGAAACCTGCTAAACATATTTGGCAACTAATTTTCGGGTTTGTTAATAAACATCCCAATAATCGCAACTTAAACAGTCGGTACATGAGAAATCTTGTTAGTAATCACGTTCAGTTGCAGTAAATTGCATCTTCGTAAAACCACTTATAGACATCTGGTTTCTCTCATCTCTCAATAAATCCTTAAGAACTTCGTAAGCCGAGGTAGATTGGCATTGTTCCATTTTCAATAAAAAAATAATCACCGGCACTCTTCGTGATCGTTCTTTGACAATGATGAAACTTAAAGCGCTATCAAATACAGTGTATACGTGGCGCCGAAGAAAGACGATTTCTTTAGTTAAGTCCAAAAATACGTAAGTCGTTCTCATTGCGGTATGGAGACAACGACTGTCGCAACCGAGGTTTGGCCACGTCGCAATCGCGGCGGTAAGACCCCTCTTTGAGGAGTGGCTGGAGAGACGTCACAAATTGTATGAACGAAAAAAAAATACCATTTTTTTATTATGCTGTTTGACTTACTTTCATATAAGGATAAGATAATTGTATTGGCAGAAAAATATCTGAACAGTAGAAGTTGGTCAAAAGTAGAGTAATGTTTCTTATAACAGCACAAAGTCGTATTAACAGTGTCAGTATTTCATAAGATTTGACCCACTTCTGTTGCCCGGGCATTTTCCTTCCCATACAATGAAATTGTCTTTACAAGACACTAAATAACATGGCATCATAAAATAAATTGGTATTTTTTTTCGTTCATACAATTTGTATGAAAAAATATTTTGCTAAAGGAGAAAGAGCACTTATAGTTTCGCTTTTTGAAGCGTATGGACACTTAAGCAAATCCATAAATAATGTTATTATTTTAAATTTGTTTTGGCATAAATTCACTTAAATCATTTGTGGGGTTTTTATTTTCAATATTATTAGTAATTACTATTATATATTTGTTCCGGTATAGTGAAGAGCTACGTTACCAGAATCGATCGATTAAAGAAAGAATAGAATCGTAAAACAATTGAAAAATCTACTAGTGTCCCTAAAGTCTACCTTAAAAGCTGTTATTATTGTTTTTCTATAAACTCTAATATGATTTATTTTATAATAACATATATTGAGGTCTTATAATAAAAGTAAAAAAAATATCGATTATGATTATGATACCGTAATTGACTGATGTGTCCAACACTATTCCATGAAGTGTCAGTTGTCAAAGTCAAACTCATTATTTTCGTGTTTGTTTGGTTTTGATTTCGTTATTACCGGTGAACTACTATTTCTTGCTTTTCTCTGATATAATCTGAACTAATATTCGTGTCGAGTACCTCCACGTCTTTATACATCGAGCAATTGGACTCTGTAGTGCGCTGTTATAGTGAATCTGTAGTATACGTCTACGTTGATTTCTTCGGGACAGTAAACAATATGTCGCAATATGTAAATTGTTCTTTGTTATTATCGCATCCACTGCCTAATCGTCAAATGAGAGAGGCAACGGATGCCTTGGTTAATCTTTTAAATATATGGATTTCTACTACGGCAAGTATATTCCTTCATGAAAGTATAATGGGCGTTTTTCCATTAGCCGGCCCGCTACCGGCACTACAAAATGGTTGTACCTATTATAATATAATAAGTGCAAAAGCGAGCCATTCATTTTCGTACATTTTTGCTTCGCCGGCATCGGCATGGCGTCGGCGACTGTGCCGGTACCGGCCAGCTAATGGAAAAACGCCCAATAACTACCTACATATCAAAATCTTATTTTTTTACATTAAGTAATATTGCATAATCAATGTGTACCAATTTAAATAGGTACGGTATCAAAACGATATTGTTTTGACGTCTAACATAACCTCAAATAATATCCTGAGTAAAGTATGTGAAAAACCCCACATAATATCAACCTGTATTTAACGTTGCTTTAAAGTTTGTCAATAAGCCTAGCTTGTGTCCAATTTTCACTACTATACTGTGACAAAGGGAGCGCAACCAAGTGCCTTAGTAGATTGCTCAATCTCCTTTGACCAACTTCCGCTGTCCCGATTTTTTTCTTCCGATACAATGAAATGATCCTTACATGAAACAGAGTCGATCGGCATTAAAAATATTTGGTCAATTTCACTCATTTCTGTGGACAGCTCACACTTGACCAAAAAAATAAAGACGCCAAAATTATCAGTATCAAAAAAGAGCTAAAGGTTCCTAAGAAAGTTTTCTCGTATCTCTCATGGATGCAGATTTCTCCCTTTTGGCCCATTTAAAAGAAATACTCTGTATATTAACAAAATACAATTCCTGATGGGCAAACAGTGCCTATAGCTAGTCTGTAAGTCTTCTACCAGACTACTAGACCACGGCGCAGTTAAAGAAGCTTGAACGGGGTCACCGTTCAAGCTTCTTTAACTGCGCCGTGGTCTGGCCAATATTGGCCCGGCCTGGCCGATTGTAGTACTGGTATGGCCAAAGAAGGCCAGCTGGTCGCCAAAGTAATCATCGCCTCGCCAATTGTAGTTCTGGTGTGGCCAGTAATGGTCCTGGTCTGGCCAATTGTCGTCCTTGTCTGGCCAGTAATGGTCCTGGTCTGGCCATTTGTGGTCCTCTTCTGTCCAGTAATGGTCCTGGTCTGGCCAATCCTTCAGGATCTGTTCGCTTTTCCTGGGCACCGTTGGCAACCCCCTATTTTGTGCCTTGGTTTCAATAAAAAACTGACCTGCATCTGCACAGACTGGCAGTTGACGAACTCGATGCTGGACACGAGGTTGTCGAAGACGACGGCGCACTTGCTGCAGGAGTCCAGCACCACACCGTTGACCTTGCCGCGCACCGTCAGCGCTGAGTCGCGGCAGCGGAACATGTACACCACGTTGTTCATGTCTGCATTCTCCACCACAAGGTTGGGATTGCCTTTTTGGTATTCCTGAGCAGAAAATGTAGCATTAGGTATTTATATTTATAAAGTAAAGTTTTTGTTTGGTTGGTTGAACGCGTTAACTTCAGGAACTACTAGTCCGAAATGAAAAACTGGGTGTGTTTTATAGTTCATTTATAGAGGAAGGCCTTAGGATAAAAAACATCACGCTAAGACCAATAAGACTCGAGCAGCGGGGGTGAAATCACGTGTTTTATAAAGCCGTAACAATAGTTGAGTAAGAGCAGTGGTGGCCAAGTGGTATCGGCCCCGACTTACGAGTTGTAGGTCGTAGGTTCGAATCCAGGCTGGCGCATTACTTTGTGTAATTTATTTCATCACCACTGCTCTCAAAACGGTGAAGGAAAACATCGTGAGGAAACCGGCATGTCCTAGAACCATCAAATTCGAAGACATGTGACATCTGCCAACCCGCACTGGGCCCGCGTGGTGGATTATGGCCCACTCCCTCTCACAAGACAGGAGGCCTGTGTCCCAGCAGTGGGAACGTTATAGGCTGATGATGATGAACAATAGTTGAGACAGTTTCTGAGACCATTGTGAACTTTAGTGCGATTCAAAAAGAAATCATTAAAAAAAATTGAATTGAGATAGCCAAAAAATGTGAATTGAAATAATCATTAGATCATCATGATACTAATCATTCTTTGACGCATCGAATTAGCGTAGTTTCGTCATTTTATCAAGTGTACATTTTTGCATGAAATTTTGCCTAATTTGGTGCTTTCGTTCAATAATTCTGTATCAAGATAAGCTGATAAAGGCTAATTTGATGATAAAACTAGTGTGATACATACGATGAGCCACTTCTTGCCGTCGCGCGCAAACACTGGCGGCTTGTCCAGTGTGCCGGCGCCCGGCTGCGGCAGCTGCTTGGCGGGAGCAGCGCGGGACGCGGGCGCGGCCTTGAACGGGGCCGGGCCCGTGCGGAGCTGAGGGTTCTTGTGGGTCTGCATGTCCGGGGTCACCTTGCGCAGAGCTACCACAAGGAAGTACCATTGTAATTATCTCTTACATTAAATTAATAAGGTTTCATTAAATAAATAGCATATACACAATTAAATATCACATAATTTTATTAGACTATAATCGTGCATTATAAACAGAAGCACGTACTGTTGGTGATGTTCTCGCCCTGGTTGATTTCCGCGAAGAGTGCGCTGCGGTCGTCCACAGACAAGTTGGCGAAGTCCACGTCGGGCAGCGCCGGGGGAGGGGGGGGCAGGCCGCCGGGGGGAGGCGGGGGCGGGGCGCCCGCGCCAGAGCCTTTACCTGCACACATACATTATTGGTAAACAACATGGTATTTCACATAAGATCCCGAGTATTCCTCAAGAGTACAGCTGAGTCAGTAAACATGATCTTTTATTTAAAAAAAGGTATAGTTTATCTTGCAGAAAGGTATGCGATAGCATCGATACTTTCAGACAGTAATCTAATTGTAAAGATTTTTATTTGATCTTTGTCCCTTTTAAATAAACATTTTTTTCATTTCAAGAAACGACCTTTCAGTATTCTATTATATTAGTCAAAGAACCAATAAAGTAGTACCTTACTACTTTTGTACTGGCTTTACAGTACCCTCCCAAAGGATAGTGAGGTACTGTTAACCAGCAACTACTTCTGTCTTAGTTTAACTATTAGTTTCCCTTTGACAAAGAGAGCCTGAACGCATGCGAAGTAATTTAATGTCGGATCCGTTCCGTAACGGAACACGATAAAATTATTATCAATTTCTCGATCCTGGTTTGAAATTTCATATCAAGCAGTTCTAGCAATAAAATCTGACGGCAGCCGGTTTATTTTACAACAGTAATTATACGAATTATAATTAGATAGTTAATTTAGAAAATGGCGCTATTAAGCCTTTCATTTTTTATGGCTGTAAAATCATCAAATGAGTCGTCCAGCCCTAGGTGGTGCGGAATTGAAAACCAATCTTGTTCTTTCAGTTGCCCTTTGCGTTCTAGGGCCACAGTAAACTGTCCCGACCCCAGTTGTTTAGCCTAAGGGCGCTCCCTCTCCGCGAGCATTTACCTGAAATGTAACGTTACAGATTCGAACATTCCAAGACAATAGAGCTAGAGCATCAAATTGCGCACTTTTATGTTACATTACAGGTGAATGAATTAATGGTATTAAGATAGGAAAACAAAGATGACAGGTTTTATTAAGATTCTGTAAGATACGGGGCGAAGTCAAAGAGATTTTTAATTAATTCGTAGATTATAATTACTCATTACGTTAAATTGTAAAGAAATGTTTTAGGTTCCGTAGTTAATGGCATGGCAAGAGGCCCATAGAATTTTATCGTGTCCATCAATAGAAATGAACCAGTAATTTTTCTCATACATGACGCAATAATAGCATTCAATATAATGCCAAAAGTAATTTGGATATAGAACCCTAAAAACAATGAACCTTACGTATCCTTTCAAGAGAAAAAGTCCACATTTAAATAAGAAAAGTAAATAAATACAAATCTTTGCTTATTTACTCAAAAGGTTTGGTGAAATAAATATAGTATTATGGTTAAGTAATTTCGGCGAAGCTGCGCCGCGTGTTAAGGAGAGATGAAAGGATGAATTAAAATGTCGCATCAAATTGCGCGTTCGTACCAAAAAGGCTTTTGAGTGAGAGAGTTTATTTGGAATTCAAATAACGCTTATCTTCAGGCAGATTTTCTTACGGGAAGGAAGGCGTCGTCTCGAGAGATATGTCATAAAGGTCTCGCTAGGTTATAGATTAAGTTTGCTTTATGAGTTTTCAGACGCCTGTATATCAGACGAATATACGTGCGAGGTAAGACATTGTTGTAAATGGTCCCGCAACACATAGTATGTACCTCTACTCGTATTCCAAGTTTATAAAGGTAACCATGACCCTAGAAAGCAAAGAGGATTTATTTCTCATTTTATGATTTAATCAACAAAAAAGAAGGTACTAGGTACATAAGTCTCAAAGTTTTCTTGTTATTAGTTCTTCACGGCCTCTCTTAATTAAAACTTTATTTTAATTAATTACATCAACTTCATCAGTTTCTAGGTACAATTAATGGGCTCAAAATAATAATCTACTTTCAATATTATTTCTCATTAATTTCTTATTTATTCGTCCGAGAATGTCCGAGGAATCGTATTATCCTAATAAAAACTGTTTGGATTAAAATTGAAACATTTTAAGCCCGTTATGAATGTTTTGGGACAGAACATGTGAAACCTTTTGTTCAATATTTATTATTTAAAAAGTACTGTTTAAATATTTTATTAAATTATTATGTTACTGCTTAACTAAGTTATAAAAAATTATATACGTACGCATATATTATGTAAAAAATACAACATATAAATTCTAGTCCCACACAAACAGAAAATTATTTTACATACCTACCTAAGTACATTTAAGCTTGTTGATGGAAGAAAAACTAATAATGTACTACCATTATTGATTCATATGTAAACAAGTTAGTTTCAGAGAACCGGGTAAAATTGATCTAGTTATTTGAAAATAGTTCACAAGCCTGGGAAGTACTCGAACCACTACGTTATGTTGGCAAAAGTTTCGAGTTTGCTACTTTTTTTTTCGTTGTAAAATCATCAAATGAGTCCTCCCACACCGGTCAGTGCGGGAGGGACTGTCATACTTGAACTGAAGAGTTTGCTACTAGGAAGGGTTTTTCTTGCGTTTCCGATACCTAGTACTCATTTATAAGAGTGCGCTTCATCGATTAGATTCGACTAGCAGTGCCCAACGGATGGTGCTTAACGAGAGGCAAAAAACATTTCGTAAATTAAAATGTTTATTATACTTCAGAGCTTTGTTGTTAATTTTTCAATATTTTTATAAAATATCCGTTATTTAACGTTTTGGTTAGCTTTTGTATTATTATTTGCCTCAGGGTATTTATAATTTTACATACTGCGATCAGAGTGTGCTTTGTACGTAAAAGTTTTTTAAGCTCTCAATTCCCCTGTAGCATTTTGTTTTATAGTGTTTTGTGACACGTACAAGTTTCAACCGCAGATACATGCCGAAAATTAAGCAAATGTCATATTTAAAACGAGTATTTTCAATGTTAAAATCGCTAGTATTTACGTTAATAACCGCGCGCTTACGCCTCAGGTGTGTGATATTCCAGGCTCGTTTCATAACACCCGCTCTGTATGTGCGGTGACATTGGACGGCTCAACCGCGCATTAAATAATTCACGAGAAGAGCCACACAGCCACACTCGTGTCAAGTTCAACCAGAGAACAACACTGGCCTTAATAAAGGTTTCATTTATATACCACCTCTTTGAATGATATTATCTTTAAAATTGTAAAATTACGTCGCGAACCGAGCGCAACAGAATGGCAGGAATTACAGACAGGAATTTGAGATTCATTATATTAATAAGTAATTTTAGGATTATTTAAATTGTTTCGTTAGGAATTTATCTAGATGGTATATTGCTAAAGTTTCAGTTCGTTAGCCCTCTGGACGCAAGATATGTAAAACTGTAGTGAAGGAGATCGGGTCCCTTTGAAGTGATATTATAAAAAGTCTCATAATCTTAACCTTTAGAGTCTTAAAACGGCAAAACCGGTATCATTAAAAATAACACAAAAGCACACAGCATAAATTTTGATAGGTATAATATTTTATTAATAAAACGCCATAGGGGATGAAGTAAGGAAAACAGAAAAAGGTTGGCAAAATTGAAATTCTTGTGAAACATCAAACTTAATTAAATCTTAGAACTCGGATGTCAGAATAATCTATTCAATATAACACAACATTCATGCCGATCACGTCCGCATCGCCCTTGTGGTCACACCGATTATTGCGTTCATATTTGGGACAGACTTTTTCATAAATCTTTCGGCTAGGGGCTGATATTTATAAGGCCCGATATTACAGAATAATTTTGCTGGTTTTTCCATACAATAGCTTTTGGAGGAAAATTTACGGAAAAAAATATTCTTTTTAGAAAAACAATTCCTTATCATCATCAGGCTATAAATGTTCCTACTGCTGGGGCCCAGGGCTCCTCTCTGTGAGAGGGAGTAGGCCATAAACCACCATGCGGGCCGAATGCGGCTTGGTAGACGTCACATGTCTTCAAATTTTTGGTTCTTAGACATGCCGGTTTCCTCACGATGTTTTCCTTCACCGTCTTGAACGGTTCCGTTCAATAAAATCACTTGAAAGGAGTAAACTCACCAGACCAGACGAGTCCAGTGGTGTGGTACTGCTTCACGTAGGCCTGCAGGTCGGACAGCAGCTGCACCCAGGCGCGGCACCACTCCACGTGCGTCTTGTTTTTCTCCTTCCACTCCTTCAGCACCCTGTTCGTGTAGAACTGGCCAGCATCGTTCATCTCCTTGACGTAGGGCGCGGGAGTGGGCGCCACGGCCACCCAGCCCAACGCCGGGATGCTCTCGGATATGGCCGACAAGTGGTTGAATAACGTGGACGCGCGGTTCTTCTCGCGGAACTGCTGGATGGCAGAGATCTGCTCGCTGGTCGGTGCGAGCAGCTGCATCTCCTCGGCCTGGGAGGGCTTGCTCCTTGTCGTGGCCAGCTGGATGTAGCGGAGCTGCGCCCTGGTGTTTCAGAGGATTCATTGATTAAGACGAGTACTTGTAAACAGTTTCGAAATACCAAACATAACCTACCTTCTTGAGAGTCTACAGATATAAGTAGTTAGATAACGAAAACAATATTGTAGGCCGATATTGACTAGGCTTGATATTGACTATCATTTATTTATCAGTAGCAGAATCAATCAGTAAATACATTATGTTATTTCAATCTAGCACAAAATTGAGAACATTTATAAACAAAATTTGTAAGCAGGTGCTTAAGTTACACAAATTAAGTATCGTGTTACATTAATAGCGTCGACTCCAGTTCGTCGAACTTAAGTAATTAAATGTGTATCTGCCGTTTGATATTTAATTTCTCAGCATAAACAAGTTTTGATGGAGAAATTGATGATTAAATTAGAGTAAGAACAGATTGCTGAATTAGCGTCATAACAATAGATTTTTTTGACATCTTATCAATGTTCATTGCATCCATCTATTCAACTTCCTCTGTTAATAGGATATTGATCTAGACCAGTGGTTCTTAACCTTTTAGTCATGAGTGACCATTTTACCAAATGTTTGTCTTGCCGGGGACCACCCATTAAGGATTGTTTGATAAAGAAAATAAGCAGAATTTTATAATTAGCACTCATTTATTTATTATTTAGCAAAAAAAGTTACAGATTTTAATTTAATGTCATTTTTGTGACTGCATACTCTTTACTAACTTCTGAATTCTTGGTTCAGTGCTACTCAAAGCTAAACGCATGTCGGCAGTGGCATCCAACCGATTTCGATGCTTGTTCGCGTCACGCCACATATTATCAGGATGGCTTCGCGGACCACTTGGAATGCCTCCAGGGACCACTAGTGGTCCGCGGACCACCGGTTAAGAACCACTGATCTAGACGAAAGAATCCTTGCAAACACCTTTGAAAAGCCTTAATGAGTTTTTAATGCAACATCTCAATCATTATATTGAGCATGGTGGCGGTAGCCGTCTCGTTAAAACAAGGTAATTCAGCTCAGACTGAAATTATACTCAAAAAGAGTTGGTATTCAACGAAGTGTATCTAATTATAATAAATCTACATTATTAGATGTATATCTTTTACTTACTGGAAGGCGGCGTTGACCAGGTTGGCGTGTGTAGCCACATCTCCGCCGATCTTCTGCGACAACTGCAAGTACGCCTGCAGAGGGCCCTGTCAAGCAAAAATAGACCTGATTAACACTATAATATTAATAATATTCCACAACTATCTCAACGCCATCTAGTCCCAAGCTAAGCAGAGCTTGTGTTATGGGTACTAGACAACCGATAAACATACTTACATATTTCTAAATACATACATATTATAGATAAATAACACCCAGACACAACAAATGATGCTCATCACACAAACATTTGTCCTGGGTGGGAATCGAACCCACGACCCCCGGCATAGCAGTCAGGGTCGCTAACCACTAGATCAACAGGCCAGACATAAATAAGACTATATGTATATTATGTTTATATATACTAACTACTGCACATGGGGTCCAAACCTGCCTCATCAAAAATGAAATTCAGCTAAGTTCACTAGCCAGAAGGTAGGTACCGAGTATTGCTGTGACTATAACTTTAATCCCTAGGAGACAACTCCACCACGTCAGGTAACTGGGTTTGCCTTCAATTAGTTCAGTTTAATATTGATAACCTGAATTCATTACAATAGAACGAGCGACTGGATTAGGAAAACTAAATGTGTTCTCAACAATACAGCTCATACTGCTGAATAATTTCAGAACAGGCGGAGCGTTAAATGAAAACACAAAAACATCCTCAGAAATACGTTAGTAGACTATAATGGAGAATTCGAAAGACGTTATGAATATTACGAGAAAAAGTTCAGTATCATATCAATTTCCTTTGAACATTCTACCCTTATTACGTACCTAACCAATAAACGAGGACCCGACTTTTGATATGAAAATTGATTTTAGTTTTTCTTCGCAACGAAAGTTAATAAACTTTGTTCTACTTACGTACTACGTGTACGTTTTTGGCAATATGTAATAAATGACGTATGTAATATATCTTATTTTGTTTTTGACATTAAGAACATTCATATTGGGTAGAGCCTTTATATCATTCTTTGTTATCTTCTTGGACCTAAATTGCGTCTTACCTATCAGTTTCTTCATTTGAACACAATATACTTTTTCTTTGTAACTTAAGTACTCAAAAGGAAAATATTTTATTATTATTTTTATTGGCTCTTCTGCATTTTTCTATTACTTTAATGTGTTCAGAGATAAAAAACGCTAGTGTAGTGGAATAGTAAATACCTAACTAACGAGCAGTGTCTATGTCAGTGCCTATCATACTCAGAAAAACAAGAGAGCTAATGCCTCCGTCCTGATTTAATTTGTAGTTTTATTTTTATTACATCGTTTACATTGCATCCATATTTCTGATTACTTTCATTTCGTTAGTGAATAAATTCATTTTCCTCTCAACACATCAACAAATCTGACACCCACAGTAATAAAAACCTTTTAGGCAAAAAGCTTAAAAGCGTCGCGGGTTTTAACTCAATCACTGATTGGTAAAACAATCGGCGTCGACAAACACTCGAACGACTTGGTGTAACAGTTAGCACAAAGAGTAAATGTTAGCTCGAGGGCGGGTAGTTGATGGAACATGGGAAATTGAGCGGTTGCTCATATTTCCTGGGAGCGGACCTTTGAGCGCGACGCTATTCACCCGACCGTTATTAATTGATACCAGCACACATCCAAGACCTTACCCTGACCGTCCCAAGAGGCCCAGGGCTCAGTTTTATGTATCTATATTATTTACGCAAATTTTCGTATGCTTTTTTCTGTCTTTGTTCTTCAAATTTAATCCCTTTTCCCTGTACTGCCTCCGAGAAAAATGAGTTTGCTAAATCTTTCAAGATAAACGTCATCTTCACTGAAAAGGTCAGAGTTTAAAAGCATTTATTCGTTTAGTTTTAGTAGGTACAATCCGTCTGGCAATTTATTCGCGTGATATTTTGTCACACAACTTTTAAACCTGTCCCCAAGTTAAAATTGATTTGAATTCATGACTAAATACATAAACGATTTATCATACTTTCATTTCTACGTTATAGGAAAGAAGACGATTTGGCAAAAAACAAACGGAGTGCTGGAAACGGGTTTATCGTACAGTTCAATGTACTTATAAAGCCATGTATGGATTAAGTTATACTACAGTCGTCTCCTTTCTTTATGCGGTGCTTACTGTTTTCTCGGTAATGAGTCTATATGCAGTGCGGTTTTTTGCTCGGTGAACCTAACACGAATGAAATCATTAGTTGGTGCACATTAACCGACGCTATAAAAATGTTTTATACAAGGAACACTGAATGTTAAATCGATCTTATTACGTACTGCAATTAGAGACCTATTAATGCTGATAACAGGAGGTTCAAACTACCTTCACAAGGCGTGGAGCACGCTTCAAATGTTTTTAATTAATGCTTTTTAATGTAAAAAGGAATTATTGGAATTAAACGAATACAGTCTTGTTTTAGTATGGCCAAAAAATATACTTAACCAGTTTCCAGATATATAAATTAGGCTTCTAGCTTTGTAAATACATAGAGAATATGCACCCGATCATTTGGTCTACCCCAGCACTGAGATTATGTGTAGAAGATAAGCATACCTGTACTATATCTTGGTAGCCGTTGACGCTCATATTGTCGGTTTGTTCAAAGACCGGTGCTTGATGTAGTGAAACGTCGGCGACGGGCGACTGGAGCGCCGGGGAGCCCGGCGGTGTGGTGGTGCGCGTACGCAGCAGCGGCAAGCGCTCCAACCGTGAGGTTACACGCTCCAAGCGCTCGATCAAGCTCTCAAGCTCAGACGCTGGGCTTTGGGCAGCTGCTGCAGCGTCGGCTTCGCTGCCTGCGGAAAAAATGGAATAAATTAGAGGCTGCAAGAAAAACTGACTATAGAGAAACTGATGCAAACTTCATTGTTGCAACAAGCCTGCAGCATATGGTGATTTAAGTGGCAGATTGGGTTCGTCGAAATCTAGTAAAAAAAGAGAAATATTTCTCAGGTATGAACACAGTTAAGTTATCAAAACAATTGTCCGTTTTCTAATTTCAAAATGGAAGTGGCGGATTGAGATAAATATTTGATTTGGTAATCTTCTTCTTTTTCGTATCGATGTTATGGTATATTAAATTTTAGGTCTAGTTTCGTGATCAAATTAGGCTTCAGTGGCGTTCCCTAAGTCCTCTAAAATGAAAAATGGAGGTGAAGGGACACTTCACACACTCCAGCAAATAAGCCCTGGTCTGGCTGGACGAGGGTGTCCACATTCGCCATATGTCGAAAGGATATTTTAATACCCCATCTTTGAAGAGCCCTTCAGAATATTACACTGGTTTGTTTCTAGCACAGCAGAAACTTGCGACACATTAGCATAGATTCTGATTATATAAATAGCAACACAACACTCACATCATTTATGTGGTTCTAAAATAAATATATTTTATCTTTCGTGTTAAATATAAACCACTTCTACATAGATTTTCTTCAGTTTCTCGGAGTTAGTAATATAAACAGACAATCTCGTAGATCGTGATTTATATCCCATGTCATATTATGAAGAACTAACCTTATTATGTACTTAGAAACGGCAATTTATTTTATTTCAGTCTACCAAAGAACTGACAGAATGGTACATTTATAATTTCCACGCGAATTAAGCAGCATACATAGTGTTTCATAAAATGCAGAAGCGGTACGCTGGGGTTAAAATTAATTGCGCGAAACAATGGCTTCACCGAGATCTCCACACTAGAGACTACACCACACACACCGCAACGAGGCACATACAGTCGGATGACGACAACTTTTTTATATATGCTTTTATGTATTACGTGGAGGCAAAATCTTTCTTCCATACGAAGTTTCCTTGCTGCTCGTTGTTGTTATTTTGTTTTGAACCGAGCGACTCTGAATATAAAGCACTCAATAACCTTGACGAATAACAAGCACATCATAAACTCTAAGAAATGGGCCTTCCTAATGGGAAATTTACACCGCCCGTGACCTATCCATTAAGGATAGTCAAAGGCACTTTCTCTAATGATTGTTCTTAATTTTTTAGTCTCAGATGTCCTAGAAGTTTTCGTATTCAGCAAGCATTAAGATATAAATTCTTCAGTA
This sequence comes from Agrotis ipsilon, assembly GCA_028554685.1. NCBI lineage: Eukaryota > Metazoa > Arthropoda > Insecta > Lepidoptera > Noctuidae > Agrotis > Agrotis ipsilon. The sequence continues at coordinate 13,603,471 of CM052955.1, forward strand.
ATTAAGAACAACCATTGTTAGATGTATTATATGAATGAAAATTTAGCTAAGATTAAGTTAATTTTAATGACTTTCTACTGGAAAATATTACTCATTGCAGATAAAGGTAGTACTTGAACGCTGTTTACGCAGCAAATTTTAGACAAAAACGCAAGACGAATCTCAATAATTTTAACCGGCACAATTTCGAATAAACCAGTGGTTCCTAACCTTTTCAATGTCACTACCCCTGTGAACAAGTATGGGAATTGAGTTTACGCCTAGCTGCTAGGGGTAAATAAACAAGACTTGTTAATCTATACTAATATTATAAAGCTGAAGAGTTTGTTTGTTTGTTTGTTTGTTTGTTTGTTTGAACGCGCTAATCTCAGGATCTACTGGTTGGAATTGAAAAATTCTTTTTGTGTTGGATAGTCCATTTATCGAGGAAGGCTATAGGCTATATAACATCACGCTATCACATATAGGAGCGGAGCAGTAATGAGAAATGTTTCAAAATCGGGAAAATGTATTCCTTTTTTAGAGCTTCCGTTGCGTGCGCCGAGTAAACGGTTAGAGTTTCGCAAAAATTATGTACTACGAAATTATTCCTCATAAAATTTTCTAAAATAAAGTCCGCGAGAGCATATATCTATCTTTAAAGGTTTAGTCACTATAACCTTTTTTATGGGAACCAAATTTGTTTTTAAGTAATGTATTATTTGCGAAGGTGTTTTCATTAACATGGTATTAATCCTTATCCAAATAAATACGTTAATCATCACAAGCATTTAATTTTGAACGAAATTGCCCTTTACATCATTTGATTTCAATGAATATCTTAGGAGATATCACAGTTTCAAAATAATACCGCGACAAAATAATGACGGTCTGGCACAATTGCGTCGATAAAACCCCTCTTTAGGCCGGTCAATATCGACATCAAACATTGCAAACGCGCATGTTACTACCATTTTGTTATAATTTGCAACCCTGAATACCCTGTGCTGTCAATTCAGTAGTTTTTGCGTGTGTATCTCATGAACCGTGATAGCTAGAAATTTGAAATTTTCACAGGTGATGTACATCTGTTGCTGCTATAACAAAACATACTAAAAACCAGAATACAATAAATATTAAGGAGGGCTCTCATTGGTCGCGGGACTTATTTCATTACCGTGACCCCGGAACAAAAGAGCTATTGAAGGACACCATGGATTTTAGTCAGTACAAGTCTGACAGTCCCTCCCAGCCCGGGGTGGGAGGGCTCTTTTGATGATTATACCACGTAAAAAAAGGGGGGCTCCCATACAAAAAACGTGGTTTTGTTGCTGGTTTTTGAAGATGTTATAAAATAATGTAATGTTTCGGAGGCTGTTTCTCACGAACCGTGATAGTTAGATAGGTTACATTTTCACCGATGATGTGTGTCTATTGCCGCTGTAACAACAAATACTAAAAACTGGTTAAGTGCGATTTTGATTCGACATTGACATTGACAGAACAGGGTTATCAGGGTTGCAAACTTGGGTGTTAAATACTCTAAACTCTAAAGGGACCTAACAACATATAAAAGAATCGTAGTTACATGCGCGCTTGCAATGTTTGGTTTTTAATGTCGATATTGACCGGCCTACTTTAAGGAGCGTTTGGAAAGGCTACGGGCTGCGTCCTCACCTTCAGTCTGAGGCAGTCCTATCGGTTTTCGTTTTTTTCGTTTCGGGAGGTAGGTACCTCAAGATTCAGTGGCAATTAAGGGGAATGGTTAGCAGTCGGAATGCGCGAGGGAAAAGACATCCTCTACCTCTCGCCCCAGCCACCACTGAAGATACCCACGACGTCGGAAATAGCGCTCTTCAAGGGAACTGATGGAGACGGGACTATAGGACCAAACTCCTAACATGACGCGGGTGAAACCGCGGGCAGAAGCTAGTTATTTACTAATTGTTCGGTACGCCATCTTTAGAACAAATGTTTGATCTTTAATTTTTGCATAATATTCTTTTTCTTCTTTATGTTCTCTTATTTTCAAAAAACAATCCAATTTCTTCTCGTAATTCATAAACCATAATTAGAACTTTGTCTCTTGATAACCAACGTACCTCTGTATGGTAAAAAAGAGCTAGTCATGCGGTGCTTCACCGGCGACGAAACGACGACGATGATGAGAGCGCCGTGCTGACGTTTACTGTTCTATTATTTTGTTTATTGCTATTTTAATACTATTTCGTGCCATCCTGTGTTACGCCTCAAGAATCTCGGTTTTACCCCTTCGGGGGTAATTACCCCCAGGTTAGGAACCACTGGAATAAACTGAAGCGACATCAGAATGGAGCGTCATTAAACATGTATGAAGAAGGCTCTTAATGTAGGTTAGTAAGGCGAATTTGTGAGGAACCAGGTGTAGAGCACCTGGTCCCACAGAAATTCACCGAAGAAAACATTTCGCCGTAGAAATCATTCGGTAATTTAGAAAATTTATATTATTGCAAGATACAATAATTTTGCAATAAATAAGGACTCAATGCAAAATAATACCTAGAGCTGTGTTGAAGGCCTCTTCAGTCATTTGCGATATTTCTCTAGCATCCGCTGCATATTCCCCTTCCTTATCAACACGCGCTTCAAACATCTTGATGAGATGTTTCATGTTTTTCCTTGTATTCTCGTCCATTGTGGCGAAGAACGTCAACCGATCACAGAAGTTAATCACAAAATAATTGTATTTCCAATAAATTCAACACTAGTCACTTAGGTTTGGGTTGAACGCTCACTATCGACTGACTCACTAAGATATGATACAGTGATAACGTGTCTTTGAAGAATCGTAATCGTGTAAATTACTAGATAAAACGAATGTCTGATAAGGTACGATGGCCAGCGTACTACTTTTGCTTTGGACGGGTGCAGCATAATATTTGTTTTGTACGCCAAGGCCTGAGGGCTGCAGGGTTACGTTCAAGGTTAAATTACTCATGATGTTGACCTGGTATACAATTACATCATGGCAAATGAGTTAGGTGCTGGGATTTATAACATCACTACATGACTTTTTCGTTAAAGCTCATTCGGTTTTTGCAAACCAATTCTGGGAACCACTTCGTAGTACCTACCCACATCAGAACTGTTAAGATACAGCTTGTGACATGGGTTGTGTGTGACAAAAAGTATGTAGCCCTAAGCACGAATCAGAAAAACACATTTACTCCACTAATCCCAAAGGCCGACACTTTGAATACCAATAGGCACAATCGGCTCATAGATTGTACCCTGAAAAATTAGCATTTAAAAAGAAACGGAACTCTCCGGCTTTATCCACGTTAAATAAGAAAATTCATAATTCGTTAAAATAATAAGAAAATATCTTCAAGCTGATATAAATTGATCTTATGAAAACAAATTGGGCGGAATTTTGTGTTTGTATTCTCAAAGCCATATGTTGTGCTGAAAACTTAAGAACATTTCTCTTTACATGATTTTGCATAAAAAAATTCGCATATTTCCTAAACATCATTAAGTGTGAAAGTGCTCTGATATAAATAAAAGTACTCTGAAACTATTTTGAGACTGTTATAGTATTCTATAACATTAAACCGATTATAGAGGTAAATGGTGACGACGAAAATCCAATCAATACTTATCTATGGCCTGGGTAAGTAAACAAAACCATAAAGAAAACGTTATTTGAACGTTCAAACTGTCGTGTAAACAAGCCCGTACATTGATCACTGACCAGACATATTAGGTGCCCGAAACTAACACGTTCGGAGCAGGGACGGCTAGCCAAGTAATAAATAAGAATTTTAACACAACATTTATAATAAATTACAACCACAGCTGATTTTAATTAGGGATCTCTTACAACCTATTTTGTAGAAATTATTATATTACGCCAAAAGGTTTGAATGAAACGCGAGCGTTGAATGCAAATGGGTCTAAGTATTTCATAAGTAAAATTGGGTCAAGTTCTCTCAATTTGTAATAGGTATGTGTCAGTTATTTTATAACTGAAAAAAAATATGGAAATAAGCACAATGACTAGCGCTATAAAGCTTAAAAGTCGACCTTGTTTAAACTAAAAGGCTTTTTCATGAAAATTCTGGGCTCATAGCTGTTAATATAGAATTTCCTTTTCGACCAAGACACTAAAGTTACGCGAAATTTTCCCAAAAGACCCCGTGTTGCTGTAAAAAGACCCTGTGTTGTTGTAGTCTTTTATTACACGAGTTTGTAATAAACTAACAGGAAGATAGGCATGGAGCTTTGTGTGATCCGTTAATGGGGCTTAGTTTGTGGACCCCTGAACTTACTTTGAAATTAGAATTACGAACCCGCATCAAGAAAATGTACAGTTCCAGCTACCAACCTACAGTATAATATGTACCTGGTTGGGTCTTTCAAGTACCTTAAAATGTCATGTTTAGGAATTCAAAACATTTTCGCATCAAAAGAAAATTTAGCTTCAGTTTATTCAAAATGCTCATAAAACTATGTGGTGAAATATCCTTCTATACTAATATTATAAAGCTAAAGACTTTGTCTCAGAACTAAACTACTGTTTTGTATACTTATTGTAAAAAAAAAAATGTGTTTGAGAGTTCATTTATTCGAGGAAGGCTAGTCTATGTAACATCACGCTACGACCATTAGTAGTTGAGTAGCGGGGGTGACCCGCGGGGAACATCCAGTTTGTAAATAAAATCGTATAGGTATCAGTCTGGTGTTTAAAAATTTAGCTAAATATTGTCCACCAAGGACAGGTATAAAATCTGTTTTTTTTTTTTAACACGGCAGTACCTCTAAATAAATAATGACAAAGGCCCGTGAAAATCAATATTAAGACCTGCGTAACGTAAGCCTTTAAGTGTCTACCTATCTAAGTAGCTACCGTACAGTATGCGAATTCAATCAGGTCTTACCTCGGATTCTTCATATACTTTATAGCTTTTCGACCTTTGTTTTTCACTATACCTATACTACGTATCCCAATGTACAAAAGTTACTTTTGTATATAACATTTTAAATGAATATCATAGGAACAACAAACACGATCCAACAGTTAACATAGATAGCATTGGTCGTTGATGTGCACCAGAGCAAAACAATCAACGCGAAGAAAATGTCTGAATAGATATTACTAAGACGTCACAGTAGACCCATCTATCTTCACAAATAGCTTGTCGACCGCAACAAAGGCTCATTAACGTTAAATTAAAAAGAAAATGGCGACGCTTCATGAATTATAATTCGCATCGTTAGGCAGCAACGGTATGGTTCAACATCGAATGAAATTATCCAAGTACATAATCACTTTTACTTAAGGACCGTAGGTTAAGGATGAGGACACGTTTTATCTTTTGACCCAATCTCCTTATTCAGTGATCTGTCGGAACTTTATAAAAGAATTCTCAAGTATCAGCTTCTTCTGTCTGATATCGTAGGTAAAGATAAATCTGGTAGAGACAGAACCTTCCAGATCTGATCGATCAGGAGCAGTGGCTTTTAAAAACGGCTTGTGGAAAATTCTTGAATGAAGCTTAGCGTGCTTAACTTCCGCCATTTCTTTTGAGCTTACGCGTGTGACCTACATAAACCGATAGCTAGTACGGTAAGTATCTAACTATTGGATGGGACAAAATCTCTAGATATACTGAAAGCAGTCTCTTCGATTGAGTGATTTTTGATTTGATTGAATTGGTTTTCGGAGGATTCATTTGCAATGAGCTAGAATACACAAGTGTAGCGTCTAGAGTGGATAAGATTTTTATTTTTAGTATATTTTAGACGAAAGATGAAATATTTTCACAAATGCCAAAGGTGCCTTTGGACGGTTACAGAATCCCAAAACTTCAGTAAAGCCGCTTCGCAAGTTCTGTTTGTTTTTTATTAAGTGAAAGCTGAAACCTTTGATCAAACTTGAAATAACTAACTTAACTCCATTAATTAGAATTATACGAAAACAAATTTTCTGACAATTACAAAACCTCAAGCTTTAGGGAACTACCATTTTCATTTTCAATACTTTGGGTGCTTTTATAAAAAGCAGGATATCGGCTCAGAAGGTCGGCGCGGATATGTACAGGTAAACTAGACCCCATGTTATGCAGTTGCAAATTACACGCAGGTCGGTACCAATCTGTACTAAACAATAATATTACTAGCTATTTCTCTTAGCGAACCAGATGTTTATAATTCATATCTATGAAAGCCTATGATACACAATGCAGTCATAGTATTTCAACATGAAAAATCATGACAACACACTTGCTATTTTCGTCAACATGCTTCTTGGCCAAGGCCGTTCTAAATCAGAATATAACTCATTCTTTATACCGTAATTTACATAATCAGTGCCTACTTACAAAAGATTTCTTATTTACCGACGTAAAAGTAACGCAGGGAAAACTGGAAGGATAAGATTGATTGATTGACGGGCAAACAACCCAGGAGGCTGTTTTATTTCCGGAGAGATGGCACTTTCTTTTTACAACAACAATTTAAAACAGCTCTTCTGTTCTAGCTAAGAAAAATTAACTCGAATATATTGATCTAACCCAATATTTAAAGTAAAATAAGTCTATGAAATATAAATGTCTCCTTTGTCCTTATCAATCAAGACAGTTATCGATTCTGCTTTACAATTCCTTTATAATGAGCTAATAGCAGTTATGTTGAATGCGAGCCATCGATCTTCTATAAGTAGAATTGCCAAGTTTATAATGATGACTGACGTAGCAAATAATAAATGAGTTTTAAAGTCTACGTTCAGGTAAGCTACCAAGTAAGGCAACTTCTTTTTAAAGTTGTCATTAAAAGTTCCACTGAGTTAGACTTTAGTAAATATCTGAACAAACTTATGATGCAGATAAAGTATAGTCACTTAAGATGAAGTTCCTTAATTAAGTAGCACATGAAGTTTGTGTGGTAATTCGTGACGAAGAGGAAAATTAGTTTAGCCTGCTAGTTATAAGGATATACAAATATGTATATACCTACCTACATATGTATTGTATATATTCCGAGGTATTCATAGACCATCATGCACGAATGCACGCGTGAAACGAGATCGACACAACAATAATTACTATGTTATATTTATGACGTAATCTTTGCAACGAACAATCAGTAATCCGACCCAATCAGAAACCGCAGAGTGCGACGCAAAACCGCAGGCGTAGTAAAATTCTGTTCGTAGTCGTACACGAGTGCTGACAATTTCCTATCCGCTATCATGTCTTCAAATTAAATTGTTTGGCTCCTACTTCCAATTCCTAGTGAGAGAAAACGATTTTCATAGATCGCCAACTCAATAAGTATTGTGGAAATCGAACGACTGCTTGAACGCGATATCGAAATTCGTTTTTATTTCCGATCTCGTAGCTTGATAAAATTATCATTTGAAATGGAACCGACTAAAATTAAGGAAAAGTAATAATAACCAGACACACTATTACCTAAATAGGTATTATTTGATATTGATTTCCTTTTTAAAAAAACTTGGCACACATTTAACGAGTCAGTAGATACAAGAGAGTTGAAAATTCATCTTGCGTAACCATACACAAATTTATAATTATATGAATGTTAGTTCTGATAAAATAAACACATAGTTTGCATTTAAGAGGAAACACATGTTGAATTATTTATTTCATCTAACAAGCTCTACCTACACATCTACAATCACTTCAACAAGCCGAAAGCTGTTAATTATAAACGATATAGTACGTTTCTAATGAACGAATTTCCATTTACAATTATTTGAATTCTCGTTCTTTCTCCGTACACAAACGCAAAGGTAAAATGTTAATTTTAAAATTCTTTTGCTCTTTTTTCCAGTTTCCCAGCTCATTCTTTTTTATAAGGCAAATGATTTCAAAGGTTTGATATCTGTTTTAATATCAAATTCTTTGAAATTGTTTGCGTCGCTTAAATGACCGCTTAAATGTGTTATTTGTTACTTTTTCATAAAAGCATTATAATATTACAATTACAAACAATAATAAACAACATCCTGTTATGGCTGTTGTTAATAAAATAAAGGCTATTAAAGTCTGGTAATTAATATTTACATAATAATTATGTGGATATGAAAATTTAATTTTATAAGCGTGGAAAACATGATGATTCATAATTTGTAGTAGATACTCGTTTATGAATAAGACTAATTTGCAATCATCGCTAATAAGATACCAAATGAGCACATTACAAATATCATGTGATTGAGACAGAATCTCATTTAGAGGGCATTTAGGAGAACCATCTGGTGCGCAACATACACTTTTGGTCGACCATGTGTCAGTTGTGCGACACCACAATCCTTAGTATGTGTAGAACCGCTATCGTATGACCAATACGAGCTCGCTTGTCCTACTTCTCTACACGTTGGATTTAAATGTAAAGTATAGGTATCTTTACTAATATTATAAAGTTGAAGAGTTTGAAACAAATGGTCCAAATTGAAAAAAAATAGGTTTTAAATTGTCCATTTATCGAGGAAGGTTTTTTTAGTCTATCCATATAAATAACATCGTACTGTAACCATTGAGCTATTATTACTACGTAAAGAGACTACACCACGCATCACCACTGTGTCCCAACCAGGATGAGTGCGCGCGCCTAGAGTACGCCACAGTGCTGTCAAACAACTGAATGAACATAGGCACGCTCACTCATCCTGGATGGGACATAGTGGTGATGCGTGGTGTCGTCTCGATACATAGTAATAATAGCTCAATGACTATAACAGAGTGGGTTCAAACCTTCTCTGTTGCTTCAGCCTCTTTTTTTTTGGATCTAGGTATATTGATTTCAAAAATTTTAAATATTCATATTTCGAATTTTATTCTGTCTTTGCATCATCTTCAATTCTTTTTTGATCAGTTCAATTTTACCAAGCCTTGCAGCTGCACCTGTTCTCCAATATTGTTTAAAAGCTGCATAAATCATTAGGAGCCAAACAGCGGAGGTGACTCCACGGAGAAGAGCTAGTTATAGACATTAATCAATGTAGATTCCCTGTTGTAACTAAGGTAGGTAATCCCCAATTTAAAGTCGATAGACATTTCTGATAGGTAACAGCACTAAAATGTTTTAATTTTATGGAAATTTTCCTTTAGATTAAGAGAAATGTAAATTAAAGGGCAGCTTAAATATTCTTTAGACATCGCTTAGTCGACCTGAGAGTGGCGGTACAGCGGCTTAAGGCCAAGAATACCGCCCCAGGACCCGACGGCCTTCCGGGAAAAGCCTGGGTCTTGGCCTTCGGGACTCTCGGGCCTCGACTGGGGGGGCTCCTTAGCGCGTGTTTGGAGAGGGGCCAGTTCCCACTGCGGTGGAAGACGGGGAAACTGGTCCTCATCCAAAAGTCCGGGCGCCCTGCGGACTCCGTCCGCATTCCGGCCCATCGTGCTGCTCGACGAGGTGGGCAAGCTCTTTGAGAGAGTAATTGCAGACCGCCTCGTCGGGCACCTGAATCGCGTGGGCCCGAACCTGTCGGAGAGCCAGTATGGCTTCCGCGGGGGGCGCTCGACGGTGGACGCCATTATGCGCGTGAGAGCCCTCACGACGGGGGATGCTGTTGCCCGGGGCAGGGTCGTCTTGGCGGTGTCGTTAGACATCTCCAACGCCTTCAACACCCTGCCCTGGAGTTGCATCAGGGAGGCACTCCGGTATCACCGGGTGCCGACCTACCTCCGTCGCATAGTCGAGGGGTACCTGACGGACAGAGCCGTCATCTACCCCGGTCACCGGGGAGAGTGGACTCGGCGAGAGATGTCGTGCGGTGTTCCACAGGGTTCGGTCTTGGGGCCGCACCTGTGGAACATCGGATACGACTGGGTGCTGCGCGGCGACCTCCCGGACGGCGTCAGCGTAATATGCTACGCTGACGACACGCTCGTCCTGGCGGAGGGAGAGTCGCACCAGGCGGCGGCCGACCTGGCGACGCGAGCGGTCGCGACAGTCGTGGAGAGGATCCGGCGGTTGGGACTCGACGTGGCGCTGCACAAGACGGAGGCCATGTGTTTTCATGGCCGCGTCAACGCGCCAACGTCGGGTTAGAACATCACGGTGGGAGGGGTTCGCATCGCCGTCTTGAGGACTATGAAGTACCTGGGACTCGTCCTCGACAGCCGGTGGAACTTCCGGGAGCACTTCCTGGGTTTGGCCCCAAAGCTGAACCGGGCAGCAGCCGCCCTCAGGCGACTCCTGCCTAATCTCAGCGGGCCAAACGCCTCCTGCCGTAGGCTGTACGCCGGCGTCGTGCGGTCCATGGCCCTCTACGGGGCCCCCGTGTGGGCCCTAAGCATCCGGACGCGACCACAGAAGCTGGTCGCATGCCAAAGGGTCATGGCTATCCGAATGGTCCGGGGATACCGCACGATTGCCGGCGAATCAGCCAACCTCCTAGCCGGATTATTGCCCTGGGATCTGGAGGCGACTGCCCTCCAGCGCGTATACGAGTGGCGCGTGGAGGCGCAGCGTCGGGGCATAACTCCGCTGCCTCGAGAAGTCGAGGCGCGGCGGGAAGAGCTCCGGCGCGATCTCAGGGCAGTATGGAGGGCACGACTGTCACGACCGACGGCCGGGCACGCTGCAATAGCGGCGGTAAGACCCCTCTTTGAGGAGTGGTTGGAGAGACGCCATGGCGTCCTTACCTACCGCATGACGCAGGTCCTCACCGGACACGGAAGTTTCGGGAGGTACCTGTGTCTGATGGGTAAGGAAGAGACGCCCGGGTGTCACCACTGCGCGGATCGCCCTGAGGACACGGTGGAGCACACGGTGCAGGACTGCCCCGCTAGGGCGGGGCCCCGCCGTGTCCTCACAGCGACGATAGGCAGGGACCTCTCGCGCCCGGCATTGGTTGCGGCCATGCTGCGGAGCGAGACGGAGTGGGAAGCGGTCGCCTCCTTCTGCGAAGCAGTCATGCTCGTAAAGGAGGAGGCGGGCCGCGAGAGGGAGAGGATAGCGTCCTCCCTCCATCCCAGCCGCAGTGGTGAACGCCCACGGCGTCGGACGTCGCGAGGCGATCTCCGGCCACCGTAGGCGCGGGCATGCGGGCAGTGAGTAAAGGGCAACTCGCTGCCCGACCATGGACCATGCCCGGGTCGACGGCGCGTTGTGTTCCACGCGCGCCTCAAGGAGCGTCAGCAAATGACGGGGCCCCCTCACAGAGGGCCAAAGCCTGCCGGGGTCGCGGGATTTATTTCCTTACCGTGACCCCGGAACATAAAGGGCTATTGAAGAACACCGTGGATTTTAGTCAGTAGAAGTCTGACAGTACCTCCCGCCATGCCCGGGGTTGGAGGTCTTATTTGATGATTTTACCACGTTAAAAAAAAAAAAAAAAAAAAAAAAAAGACATCGCTTAGTCAATTATGTCAATGCGACCAAGAAAATAATTTAGATTCTCACTTAGAAATATTAGTTTTATACTGGGACTACGCTCAATAATTTTTGAGCCTAAAAGCCTACAAAACGTAAAAAAACAACAATAAATCGAGGCCGCGAGCGCAAAGCCGGCCTAAGTAATATTTTACTTAAAAAAATTTGTAAGTGGGCCTGGGCGTATCAACGCTAAAAATCTGTTATTTTTAAATCAAAATGGCCAAACAATGATTTTTGAGCCAACAAGAGATGTCGTTTGTAACACATTCGGTACTGAATATAAAATGAATATTTACAAAATTACGTTATTTCTTTGATTAAGTATAACAATTACTCTAAAGGTCGTTCTTGCTCTCACAGATTCAATTAATATTTCATAAAAGCCTTGACTGAATCCAAGACATCATGCTTCATAATTATGGCACGCACAGCCTGCTTAGCAACAAGGCCTCAATTTGCAATTGATGTTTCATACATTACTGGCACCTAAATAGCACACCACTGCCTTGGCAATGACTATCTAAGTATGTGTCACTGAACAAATATTGAATACTTGACAACAAATCAATTGAGTTTAATCTAATTATAATAATCTCGTGTCACCGTGTTTGTGGAGGCACTCCTCCGAAACTTTAATGTTTTTTATTTTTGTAATTTTTTGTGTTTTTCAAGCTATTAAAGCTCATGATAAAAAAAGTTTTTTTTGAAGCTTAGAGGATTGAGCACAGGTAAGTTTGTAAAGACTATATGTTGTGCCTCATCATGATATTAGACTGCAAATATTCGATTGTCTAATACATATTATGTTCTCATTACAAAAAAAAAAACAATGTAACATAACCAAGTATTACGATGCATTTTCATCAGCATTTTCTGTCCACTCAATAAAAAAACTGTTTATTCACTTTAAAAATTGGGCATTAAGCTTGACTACTTTTACAACACACGATAGTGTGTCTTATTTAGTCACAAATAAAAGAAAGTATTAACTTCAACTGAAATAGTTTGCTAAATTTTTAAAACCCCGTCATACCGTCATAAAAGTTGTTCAAACTGTTCACTAAATACTGATATAGGTAAAATGGTGACTACGTCAAAGTGAAGTGTTCGGAGCTACTAGAGCATCACTCCTGGAACGTCTAGGTGGAGGTAGAAAGGAAAGTGGGCACCTCTTAAGTTGCTCTACATTCGTAACCACCACCTAACTAAATGACATACTCATATACATTTTTAATGAGCGCTTTCCTCTTACTGGCTTTTTCAGAGTTCTGGCACTCACTAAAATTGGTTAACAGTTACAGTCCAATTTGCTTAAAAGTAGGCATTAGATACTGGGGGCTGGAAATTTTCTAGATAATTATTGGATCATTATCAGATAATTTTCTTTATTTAATATTCGTAAAATTTACGTGTTAAGAATAAAATAATTAGATCAAGACATTTAATGTCTTGATCTTTTTATTTTATTCGTTACTAAAATAGTATATCAAACACTGACTTTACTAATCACTGTTTGAAATTAGCATTGAATACAACATACATCTATGTTCATAAATAAAAATAAATGACTAAATGTGTTGCTGAGCGCAAAACTTTAGAACTACTGGACCAATTTGCTTAGTTGTTTGTAATTTCTTGTCAGGATTAGGTTTAGGTCGGATTTATAAAAACACTCTGCCTCGACAAAGAAGGCGCTCTGTATAAAAGAAAATTGTCCTTTTTTACTTTTCATTTGCCTAATTACTAAATTGCATCTGTATGGAGCCGGGACAGGTGACTTGTATATGAATAAATGAATTCTGTTAAAAAATAAGACCACTTTGGTTAACTCTTTTTTTTCAGAACGAGGATTGATGAATGGCAATGTTAAATGGTTTTCACATCTCATTTCTTGATATTTAAATTAGGTACATTCTTGAGAAGCCGGGACGGACGATGACGGGCGATGTCAGAATTAAAAAAAAATAAGATACATAATTTAAGAAAATGTTGATATTAGTAACAATGTTTATGTGACGCGCGGTAGAAGCCAATTGCTTTCATAACGTTAGCAATTGCTAATTAAATAAAATAATGATTCTTCTACTATCAAGATAATCATCAATGGTCATTATCACTTCGAACCTTGCCAGAAACCTAAGATTTTGAAACGCAAATTAAAATACAATTGTATTTTTTCCAAGGGCAACTTAGTATGGAATGGCAACGCAAGATGAGCTCTCTAAGATGAACACTGATGTCATATTGCTTTCCAGCAATATAGTCCGTTCTATATTTACTTTACGCTTGGGATAGGTGCCAGCTGGTCAAATCCGACCGTTTGATTCGGATCAGCAACACAGACGGTGTTACACTATCAACAATGCGACCTAAAACTATGTTTCCGAACTTAAGTCATAAACAAAAGGATCAATTTTTATTTTATACTTTATTTCAGGCAACTATGGCCCTTAATACACAATATTTAAATATAAACAAAAGTTAAAAACGAATAAATATTTTAAAACAATAAAATTAACTAATTATTACTTTTCCAATGAGTAAAAATTAGAAGAAGGACTACTTGAGTCTAATTAGTCAGTCAAAAGTCAAATTAGTTAAATTTTCCTAGCCTCAAAAACAGGTGCCACATGCGTCTAATTCAGTATTTTTCAACAACGACTTTAATAAAGTTACCTTTTGAAACTTTACGCACCGTCGACGTACAAAATACAAAACGGGGTTGAAAAGGTGCGTTCGTTACCATAATATTTTATTTAAAAATATAAATGTACCTACATTTTTGACCGCAAGTGTATGTTCCAACCCGCAATTTCACCTCTGTTAAGTAAAATGGGAGAGAGCGACCTTTGCATCTTTCTGAGTCAGATAAACATATAGAATAGGTAAAACCCAGTAGCTTTTTTGCGATGTTTCTTTACAGTTCAATTTCTATACATTTATAAATGTACACTAGCACCGACACTTGAAGCTTGGCTTAGGATTTATTTATTTACTAGTTACTCCACGGTTTAACCCGCTGTACCAACAGCTATTAGGGATTAGGGATATCCAAGACAAAAAGATTTTTCAATTTGAACCAGTAAATGGTTGCTGAGATTACCGCATTCAACCAAATTCTTCAGCCTTATAATATTAGTATAGATAATTCTTTTTTGCATGTCAAACATACACAGTCTAAATATAACCGGCTTATCTCCATAGCAACATCCACAAAGGACACAGTTCACAATATGCGGCACTTTATCCTGTATCGAGTATTTGGAATGGTACTGTAGACCGCATTATGGAATTCAATAGCAGATACCTAACCCACTGTGAATTTTCCACATGAGCAGAGCGTTATATCGCAAACAATGGCGACTGGAATCGATTGCCGGTGCATGAGGCAACTTCCTGGGCAACATTTGTATCAGCTTCTACAAACCAATTTCTGCTGACTCCAAGGATTGGATCAGCAAATATTCATGTTGGTAAAGTAGGTGGTACTAACGGAAGGATAAACTTACGATACCGTTCGTCACCAACACCATCTCTCTTAACATTATGAATGCGAAAGTTTGTGAGTATGGATGGACGTTCTTTACTCTTTCATGCAAAAACTACTTAACAGATTTGAAGAAATATGGCTTACACAAATGTAGATTATAACCTGGATGAACATTATGATAGTTTTAATCTAGATTTTAAGTTCTAATGGGACAATTTTCCAGCTCTAGCAGGCGATACCGCTGCGCTGGTAACAGCTAGTTTATAAATAATGTGAACAGCTGTTACATACATTTGAATTGCTTTAAATCCCTGTAGCTGTAAGGATGTATCGATTGCTACTTATAATACCGACAAAAATAAAATACGTAATCTAACGAAACTTTTCCATGGATGAGTATAAAAATAGGCTGCGCGAATAGGTAACACGTAAATATTTGCGAATATTAGATATGTTGTGTTTGCGAACACATACAATTTATCAAAAAGTTTTTCTATTCTACCAAATAGAATGATATCTACATCGCATATTTATTATTATAGCCACACCAAAACGATCAAGTTCATTGACATAACTTCTGTTGCCTGACGTCCGGCGACAGTCCCATAAATTAACAACACTGATAAGCTCGAGCAATTTGCAGGAAAATATACGCTATATTGTTGGTACTAAATGCAACATTAACAATTTTATCGTTTACGTATGTTGTTTGAATAATGCCAATGTTATAGTGTACAAACTGAACGTGACAGACTAGCTAAACAGCTTCTCCTATCTATTAACTGGGTTCCTCATTTTTTTTATGATTAACAAATAAATTTCCTCTTTGCCTCAATCTAGCCCAGAAGCAAATATGAGGCTTAGATGGAAAGAGCTCACCCAGAGAGACCTGGAACTTCTATAAGCATAAACACCGGTACTTTCGAGGTAAGAAAAATAAATCAGTAAGCTTACCAGTTTCTATGGAAAACTATCCGTATAACAACCAATTTTAAGCACAGAGATAAACACTTTCAGAGCACTTAACCGTTGTTTTTCATGCACTGTTAGTAAAGGCACAATGCGTGTAAACATGCGCGTGCGCCGTCGTTCACTGACGGGAGCTGGTGGGATCAACGCGGACGGATGTATGACGATGATTCAGAAACTAAGCGGGTGTCCGCGAACCGTTCTCTAGAAACTTTACGAGTGCCGAACTAGATGCTCTTACGAGCGCCTCGACCGACACTGAACTATCGCTATGACTCATTCATTAGGTGACGTATGTATCTACTGCTTATAAATGATGACAGCATACTATACGCAGAGCAGACATTGAATAAAGAACGACCCAATCACTAGTCACACCGATACTGTGCTTTGTTCTCGTGCATTTTTAATTTCAAGTTTGCCTGAGGTTGATTATTTTTTTCACTTTTTATGAATGCATACGCATACACTAGGCCCCGGCCCCGTGCAAATTAATAGGTACTACATAAACAATATTTTGTTTTCATTATATTTTTTTCCGAATACACAATAAACTGGATATTTAAAGCATACAAAGCAAATTGCTTGTTAATCGACAATAAGGGAAAGCATGATTAAATTTTCTTTGGATCCACAAATACCCCATTACATGCTAAACTGGAAAAAGCCTATACTTCGCATAAGTTCACATCAATAACGTTATTTCATGTGATCTTTACTTCGTCTATTCCCCCAGGGGCATATTTCAGACATGCCAAAATAGGCCATACGGGTTATTATTAGACATATCTGTCTCATAAAACATGAAAGGTCAGATGTGGGAAATAAATATATAATTTTTTTTTCACATATAAACTCTTAAGTCAAAAATCCACATAACTTTTAGATATGAGATCATTATTTCATTATTTAAAACAAAAGAACTAAATGACTCATGTGAATTAATTTCAGACATAGAATCTTTAGATATACCAATTTTATTATAGGTACGTTTTAGCAAAAGAATGTGATTGGCAAGTTGAATTAATTGATAACATGTTCTGGCGTAGTTATCTTATTATATAGTAATCGCTAATTCTATTCCTATTTGTGTCGTATCATCGGCTCCCTAAGCAATTCAAAGCAATCGAGTTATAAAATAAATTAGTAAAATCATTAAAAAATACCAAATTAGAGGTTAACAAGACATTAGAATGGTCAATTCAAGACAGACTTTGGGCGGACAAATAAAAAAAAGATTATCATTTATGTAACTTATGTTTAATTACTTTACTAAATAAATTATGTTACTAACTTTTTTCTTTTTCTTAAATTTTAAAGAATATATTTTTAGAGAAACACTCCTTGTGCTTCTTTCACCCCTTCGTGTTAAATAGCGGGTGACATTTTTTATTTTATTTTGTCGCTAAAAACTTTCAGTAGGTACAGTTTTATTCGACACTAGATTTTGCAAACATCGTCGTCGCCAAGCGTAGTTGTCATGATACGGGTATACGAAGGGTCAGTTTTGATTTTAATCAGTCAAGTCTGACACACCTTCCCACTTCCTTGCCACCCCACCCAGGTCAAAAAAGGAGGTCCCATCATCAAAAACTGACTGACATGCTGACCAGTAATCAGGTGACCTCATAAAAGAAACTAAACTTTTTCTTAAATCGAAAACCTCTTTTACACTATAAAAAAAACCTTATTTTATTTTTCAAAGAGTTGAACATTGGCAAAGGCTCTTAATCTTAAACCTGGTTGAGTGTGTACTGAAAGAAAAACGACCACACAGGCCATTTTTCTAAATAGGTAGTACTTCAAAAGCCTAATTATTTTATTACGGTAAGTAGGTATAATCTTTAATTAGTTTGTAATGTATAATTAAGGGTTAAGAAAATAAGTTTTTAAACAAAATTTCATTTTCGTGGAATTCATTACACCCTCTGTAATCTGATAAGCTTATTTGTTCGGGTTTAAACCAAGTTTTACATTTTAAAATATCCTTGTTCGGCATCAAATTCATCAAGAAATCGGTAAATTGGATTTTAATAGTATTTCAAACTTCATTGATTCTTAATTTAGAACTTTACACTAAGTATCATGTAGGTGCTCGAGGGTCTTATCACATTACAGTGACCCCGGAACATAAAGGGCTATTGAAGGACACCGTGGAATTTAGCAAAATAAGTAATTCATGTATTTTAGATTAAATACATGAATTACTTATTCAATGTGAGAATAAAGTCTCCTAGTGTTATAAATCTATAATATCTAGCTACGTTAGTTGTCTTATCTAGCAAAATTACTGGGATCTATCGACTGGAATCCCAATACTAAATTATCTCAAACCTGTCACTATGAAAATTTATTGATTTATATATGAATTATATTGTCTTATTCCATAATTGAGTGATTTGTAGGTCTAAAACGGTTACTTAGCAATATCACTAATGATTCACTTCATGAATGAATAATAGAAGAATAGCAAATGAACGACATTAGCTAGTTGGAAATTTTCATAAATAAGGAAAACTGCAAGTGATTGTTTTAGACTCGCTGTTATTTTCATGAAAATCATTTTGCAATCAGTGTTTCAGTTGCAAATTCTGATTATGCGCGTTATCTAAGTTTCCTAAGGTTAGGTAAGTTCGGTCCATAAAAACAGAAAAACTCCATCAATGAAATGATTAATTAAACAGTTTTAAGCCAAGATCTTGTAGGCAGTACTCATTCGCAAAGATGCTTTTTTGGTCTGTGTTATTTTTCGAATAACTTTCAATGTTGCAAGTACATATTGCAAATGAAGGTGAAGTGTCAATTGATACAATTCACTGCGTGTTGCCGTCGGTATTGATATCATAAAAGAGTTAACCCATCCGTAGATATCGCCAATAAATTGGTTTATACCGTAATTGAATGAATGACTACACGCCTACCGATTATATAGCTCTTCTTGAATCGAACAGAAAACATTTTCTTTTTATTGGGTTTTACATAAAAAATAATAAAGACGTCTAAACAAATTATCTGTTTATGACAGTTCCTGACAAGCTGGTTAAAACATCAAGAGCAGACTTTGAGAAATGTGCTCTAGAACAGCGCATCGTTGATAGATCTATGAAAAGTGGTTTCTTTCCTATTAAACAGAATATTAATGCGAATTTTGTAGTACTTTTTCTTTTTTATAGCGATCTACTACACTTATATATAAGACATGCACAAAAGCAATCATCATAAACTAATTAAAAAACTATAATCACACCTTCATCTAATCAAATCATTCATTCATTTATTTCGATTGTGTCTTCCCGAAAATGATTTTTATTTTTTTATTGACATCGTTTCTAGTATTATGTATCTGTAAAATATCTTGGATACTAGTTTTAAGTAGCCGAATATTGCATAAAGTAAGACCAAGATACTTGGGTAGCAGCCAAACGGATCGATTTTCGGTCATCATTTGGTCCAAATATTCTGATAACTTCGTCCACGGAAAAGGACAATATTTAATTATTTTTAATGTTAGATTAAAAACGTTACATTTTATGTTACGGAAGGAGTATTTGTATGTTTTTCCTGGACACGTGCTGTAGTTTTGTAAAAGTATATTGATCGAAATTTCCTTTACCAGAATAAAGCCTTACCTGGGTCAGCAACGACAGGACCGAGTGGGTCAAACCGGACACGGTGCTCAACAGCAGCGCGAGCAGCACAAACAAGATCCGAAAAAAATCTGTGCCTCCTTAAAGCTAATTCATCTCGACCCACCGGGGTGGCTGGTGGATCACGCGGTCCGTCAATTTCAGCAGACTCAGATTTAGCAGCACATGCCTCAAACACTTCATCATCTTCCGTATCTGACTCCTGTTTACTACTGGGTCGGTTCTCTGATACTCCATTGCTGCTGTTCGTTGTAGATTTTAATATCCCAGTGGATTTACGACGGCCTCCTGGGCGAACATCCACATTTGTACGGGCAAGCTCTTCCTCTAGTCGCGCCAATTCTTCTAGAGTAGCAGAATCACGTCGACAATCTACAGAAAATCGCTTGAAATCTAGACGAGGCCTCTTGTAATCTACAGAATACCTCTTTCTCGTCAAATCTTTTTTAGGAAGCACGAGATCTAGATCGATAGTGTCTGCCTCACCAGCCTCACTGACGGAATCATTTCGTGTCTCTTCAATATTCTCCATTTTCTTTGATTCGTCAGGACTAGTTGATGAAGATATTTCTTGTTGTTCTTCGTTTGCCAAATTCAGTTCTTGTTTTACCGACTCTTTGGTTGCTTGTGACAATTCGTCCTTTACCTGTGTATTGTTATCGTCGGTGGCCGGTAACTTTTCTTTTGTGTTCTCATTATCTGAGTCTGAGTTTGAATCCATTTTTTCAGATTTAGATTTGCTTTTACTAATTTTCTTGCTTGGTCGCGCACAACAACTTTTGAACATAATTATATAGACTTTTAAAGTATAAATATATCATTTGCAAACGTAAAACAATAAACTGTGAAAGCAATGTAACAAATATAATATGTATCTCTATTAAAATAGCATTTTATACATCAACAATGTGAAACTAGAACTCGTAGTAGTATTTTTAAGTCAAGATTTTCACTTTCAAGAAATCGCAGGCCATACTAGTGTTATGGCAGGGGTGTCGAATGTAGGGTCGGCGGCCGGCCGGGCGCGCGGCGGCGGGCGACTGACGGCACTGACGCAGGGCGGATGCGCCGCCCGCCCGGCGCATCCTGCCACCCGCGCCCACTCTCCACGCAGCTTTAGGGATTCAGGGACCCAAAACCAATAGGCGCTGGTTTTGGAACCCCAAAACACAAGCTTTACACGAAAAATATCGCTTTAACTCTTTATGGTACATGAGTTCAACGGATAATCGATGTCAAGGTTATTAAATTTATCTTCCAACACTTGAATATCTTCGAACTCAAGGGTTTTTCCTTCATGATCTGCCCATTTTTTTTTATTTTTGTTCACTTTTATTGAGTGTTTTGTCATTAAGTCTGTTTTTTTTTTTGGTAATATGTTTGCTGATCTTCAACTTTTGTAACAATTACACGAATATGAATTCTCTCTCTAAGTACCAAAAACATATTACGCATAGGTACACACAGGTATCGTTCAATACCAATATCTACTCTCAAGCTATCAATCTGTATTTGTGAAGGTTTTAATTGATTTAATGAATTCTGGTGCAGGTTATCCGAGTAAATAATTTAAGATCTAATCCACACCACCAGCTAGCACGGCTATATTGAATCTAATGTATTTACACATTCGATGATGGTCTTGAAAAACGAATCGTACCCCAAGATAAGTAAACTACGTTTGTTCACCAACTGCTAAGATCAATTTCTTTCTAGCAGTATTTATATAGATGTGGCGGCAATAGCCTCAGGGTACAACCACACCACAACCTTTTAATTGACAATAGTCTGGGAGGCTGTGGTTAACGACTCTCGCTCGGTTGCCGATGCCTGAGCACCAGCAGAACGCGCCTGCGTCGCGTTACACACAGAACAAAGTCAAACCACTTTCGCGTTTTATTCCATGACGAAATTTTAGAATAATTAGTGCATGCATACTAAAATATTAAAACATTTTATATCTTCAGTTGTACCGTAATGAGACATCTATTCATTAGTAGAGAAAACTCAATGGTTTTTTTTTAACTCAATGGTTGGTGATAGTGCGTTGGTTTGGCTAGGATTTACGGATATCTCGATATATCTTTAAGACTTTAGAGTCCAGAATCATCCAAGTCCTAAACTGTTTCCACGAGAGCGGTGTTCCAACTTGTCGAATATCTTTCTTGGGATCCATAGATAGTTCGGATGACACGAGTTTCTGCTTTAGCCGTTAGTGTTTTGGTATGAAGATCTAGAAACATCAATATTTAAGAAAAAATTAGTCCAACTATTCCGTCCTACGGAACACATAGCGCGAGAAAATTTTAGGAAGTACTCTGTCTTAAATTAGTTTCAATCGGCCAAAATGATTATGCTTTGAGTTGCGAACAAAATTTGTGGTAACCTTGCGTTCAGAAATATCTCGCGATGTAGAGCTTCAAACATAAACTGTATTACACAATACAATAGCAATTACTTCCGAACTTTGTTTACGACTCCCTGGATTCTGCAGTTGAATGTTGAGGATATTTGTAATTAATTTAGTAATTGTTATAATAAACTAACACAGTAACACTAACGATTAGAGTTGGACTGGCCATATGGTTGAAGTGGCGTTTGTGAGTTGGGGCCAAGCTTGCGGGGTTTACGGCAAATGAGTAGGTAGGATCGGGGGCCTGCGCAGGCTTAATCAGTAAGCTCGTCGTCTACGTAAAAGAGAAATGAGACTAATCCGACAGGTAATGCAGGAGAATAAATCCACTGTGCTATTACCCGTTTTGTGGGGTCACATAGGCATTCCGCGACCCCTGGGTTTGACCCTCTGTGGGGGTCGCGAAGCCTTTGAGGGGGTGGAAGCGCTCTAGAACCGGGTCTCTGCATAAAAGAAACAACATATTTGCAAAAATCAGATGCAGGAGAAAAAAAAACCTAATTGGGTCTGCTGCGCTCGCCCATTAATGAAGGGTGTGCTTGGGAACGTCAAAAAAAGTCAACGATTTCAGGTCACTTTTCAATGAAATCTTGTCTTATGTTGGTGCAGAAATAGTGATTTACTGTGCACGCCGCGCTCGCTCTTCAAGTCTTTAATTTTTTTTCCCCGCTTTTAGATTAAAACTTTTTTGTCGTACTACGGAAACTTTTAGAGTTCACTGCGTTCACTCTTCTATGGCTTTTCGTAGCCCCGAAACGTAAAAATTTTCGAGCTAGCTGCGCTCGCTCCTATAAATATGTATTAAGTTTCCATGCCCTAATGACCTCGATTTTATAGTTTATTTTTCTATGTTACTTTTGTGGAAACTACTATTGAAAAATAAACTACGCAGCAAACTCGCTATGCAGCGAGCGTACTCTCACCGTTTACAAACCATTAAAAACTTATATTTGTAGTACAAAATGAGGGTCTTTTAAGTGTTTCTTTTAGAAGGCGCTGAATTTTAAAATACGCCACTGTAGATCATAAAAATATTTGCTCAGTGCAGGAATCGAACCCGTAACACGCAGCATAGCAGTGCAATCGCTCGGCAACATCGCTAACCGTACCGTCAAATTGAATGCTTGAAAACAGCAACCGGTAAATGGGGGGTCGCGAAATATTTTTTCATCCTAAAGGGGTCGTGCCATGAAAAAGGTTGAAAAACCCTGCCATACGCAAACCACACACTACGCACAACACAACTCACCACACATCATAACACACCCACACCACACCATACACACAAACAAACATATCAATATAATTATAAACATAACACTCACATCCATCTCTTCATGCTCAAGATTAATTTAAATTAAGGAAAAGTAGTAATCATCTCCTTATAATATCTTAAATATGCCAGAACAATGTATAAACACTGTCTTGTACTCAAATAAAGTATTATGGAATCTATAATTCACGGGGTGGGGACTGGTGCGTACTACAGTCCTACCGGACCCCTCTCCATAACTGAACATGTTAGAATTTCTGAATGTAGAATCTGGTGGAGAGAAATAATAATATTATTATTAAAAAAATAAAAATACGGTATCGGTACTCAGTCCGAACCTGATGAGAATTGGCACTAAACTATAAATAACCAATCCATATTTTTAAGTGTTTGATAACATGCATATGATTATGAGCAACATCAATTGCAATGGAAAAAATCTATTAAAAAGTCGAAACACATTTTACTGTTTGGGCGTTGTTTCTAGGATTTAACTTTTCTGAAGATGTTCTAGAAATAAAAAATCTAGCGAAATTAGAACTCTAGGGTACTATCTTAGGGCTCTGCTTTGCAAACTGGTGGTAAGGTTTTAGCTTTCAGCATATTTTGAATTCGGGATTGAAGGAAAATCTAATCAGTGTAGTTTATGTTCTAACCAGAGATTTTTCATAACAACCACAAGCAGACATCCTGGCTCTGAACCCTTTTTTTATTGTGGTAAAATCATGCAATAAGTCCTTCCATTCAGGGCAGGACAGAAGGGACTGTCAGACTCATATAGTATAGAGTAAAATCAATGGTGTCTATCAATAGTCCTTTAATTTCTGGGGCCACAGTTACCTGATAAGACTGTCCCGTGATGACCCGTGATGACCCTGGGCTTTGACCCCTAAGTTGTAGTTTAGGCTAACTCCTGAGATGAAGATATTCATTGTCTCTATTGCTGTTCTAGATTACTTTAACTGTTAAATTGTTGACACACTTTGTAAGTCAGATGAGTTCTTAACTTCTTTATTTTCCTTTGTATCTTTTGTGGAACTTATGAATTCCATAGATAGATGTTATTGTTTTTATGATGCCTCACTCAAGAGTGAGGAAATTGAACATGTTCAATTTCAATGCAACAACGGGTTTTTATTATAAATTTTGTAAACCAACAGCTTGTTTCTAAATAATAAAGTCGTAAGCATAAAAAAGTAATTCAAATTCATTTATTTGCATTGAATTTGATAAAACTCAATAATGTAGGTATTCATAGCTAAGACCTTTAAATGTTTAGTCAAAATCAATAAGATTTAGCTATGATTCCATTTGCAGGGCATAAATACCGGGTGGGAAGAAATGCATGGGTGTCACAAGTGTGCAGATTGCCCAGAAGATGTGGTAGAGCATAATATGGTGATTTGCACGGATTTTATTTTAGTGTGAATAATTCTTATAGAACCAATGGTAATAATGTTGTACTTGTTGTAAAAATAACATAATTATCCATATATAATCTACAGTTAAAAAAAAATAAGAGAGACAAATATTTTCTAAATCGGTCAAATAAAAATCAAAAATTTTGACATACCTAGTACAAAACTAACTTGTGTAAGTCTATCTTTACATGCATAACTTTCAAATGACTGTGCTAAAAGTATTTTTTTGTTTTGTTTATTTTCGAGACAAGTTTTGTATGTAAGAAAGTGTATTGAAAATCCACTGAGTAGATGGAAAAGTATTTTAAGCCCGTAAAGTAAGTAAGTGTGTAGTAAGTGCGTTCTGCCACAAGAGATTGGAATAAAAATATATATTCACAAAGTTAAATATTCATCAAAATTTAATATTCATAACCAAACACTAGATGACATAGACTGTGACTGAAAAATTTAATGTTACTAGTGGTTTGCAATACACATTAGCATGTAAATCCTTAGCAACAACAAAAAAATCTTTTGTGGTCCATAATAAGTTTGAATACAAAGACTTTTTTATGTAGGAACCTAACAGGATAATATATCATCACCATCACAACGTACCTGCTTACATGCAAATTATTATACATAAACTAGTTAATTTCTGTTAAAAATGTCGTAACTTCAATTCATTTCAAGAGTAAAATTTTCGCGATGTATAACTTCGAGATTCATGGAATGATACCCTACGGTCCTATCTGTTTGTAATATTCTTAAATTAGTGTGTCATTGTAATAATTATTAATGACTTTGAGAAGCTTTTACAGTAGGCGTGTACAAATTAATTATGGTACACACAGCAGCACAACAATCTCTATTGGAAATGTTTATTTACTCACTATCGTTATCTCGTTCTGTTGACTCACTGCTGATATGGTCCGAATTGTAATTCACTTATTGTTTACGTATAAAATAATATAAAATTCAGTCTTTTTAGGTTATTTGTCAGATAAATGACTAACAAAGTCGGCATATAACTAAAACCGGTATCACACGACAAGAACAAAAAGGCGTACTCCACAGATAATAATAGAAGAACTTGACCCATAGGCGAAAAGTGGCAAGTGTGTGAACCCGACTCTATCAAAGCCTGTGCGTTATGCATGTTATCGATGTTATCGCAAATACGATTCCGATCTAAAGTTGAACCGACTAAAATTTATATTTCAATAATGTAATAAATCGCAGATAGGTAAAAAATTATTTACAATAAATATTTTTCCTGTAGGTAATAAGTACTTTACTTCGCGAGGCTCCTAATACAGGATGGTTTCAAAAAATACAAACTAATAAAGGTCATCATCCTTTCTTCTAAATAACTTGTCTTCTAGTCTTCTAATTTATTCTGTCCGAGTCAGAGTGCCCTAATACAGAGCTCGCTTGGCTCGCTCTCGCATCAATTCATACAAGAATCTATAGAGCCATCTACAGATCCCGTTAACGGGGCAAGGACAGCCGGGTGTAAGTGGTTAGATGATAGACGTTTAATACGAACATTTTATGGTGGTATGGTTGGCGCAGTGGCTAAGCGATAGTCTATTGCGCAGCGCGTTGTGGGTGGGTACTGTCAGACTTGTACTGACTAAAATCCACGGTGTCCTTCAGTAGCCCTTTATGTTCCGGGGTCACGGTAATAGAAATAAGTCCCGCGACCCCGGCAGGCTTTGGCCCTCTGAGAGGGGGCCCCGTCATTTTTGCTGACAGCTCTTTGAGGCGCGCGTGGAACACGACGCGCCGTCGACCCGGGCATGGTCCATGGTCGGACAGCGAGTTGCCCTTTACTCGCTGTCCGCATGCCCGCGCCTACGGTGGCCGGAGATCGTCTTGCGACGTACGGCGCCGTGGGCGTACACCACTGCGGTTGGGGCGGAGGGAAGACGCTGTCCTCTCTCTCTCACGAGCATTACTGCCTCGCAGAAGGCGGCGACCGCTTCCCACTCCGTATCACTCCGCAGCATGGCCGAAACCAATGCCGGGCGCGAGAGGTCTCCGCCTATCGCCGCCGTGAGGACACGTCGGTGCTCTGCCCAAGCTGGGCAGTCTTGCACCATTCTATATTGGCAGCGCGTTTATGTCGATGAGTGGATGCAGAGGTACCACGTCGTCCATACTTTCCGCTTGAAACTGGTCTGGGAGGTTTCGAGAGGTTCTTGTGTCTGAAGGAAGAAAAGCCTGGCTGTCACCAATGCGAGGATCGCCGGTGGAGCATATTATGGTACAGGTCTGCCTGTTTCCTCTCGACGGCGACTTTTCGCGCCCGGCATTAAAGGTATTAAAGCGGTAGCCCCCTTCTGCAAAGCAAGCGAAGGAGGAGGCGGGCGCAGTGAGGGAGAGCGGACGACAAGTAGGTAATGGGTGACTCGCCGTCTCAACATGGACCATGCCGGTCGACAGAGCGTCGTTTTGTTTTAAATAGGTGGCAAGCAGCACAGGCCACCCTTTGCGGTCCAAACCCTGCCTGGGTCGAGGGACTGTCTTATCAGGTAACTGTGGATCGTCCGCTTCTGATGTTCGCCAGAAGTGCCAAAAGGTAACTCAATGGAGGAGTTGTTCAACTCGTCATGAATAATAAAATGAACAGATACAAAAGTAAGATATTTATTAACATTCAACTTCACCCAAGTTTATCTATGTAGATATAAGCAATTTCTAAAAAATACATTAAAAAGGTTTAAAAAAAAAACTGTGTTTACTTAAGCTAAATTCAAAGGCACAGAGAACACCGTGAACAGGCCAGTGCTTGTGCTAACCTTTAACCTAAACTTATTTAAAAGTTCATAAAATTCAGCTTAATTCTGTCTACATATAGGTAAAATAATAATGTACTTAATTTTTGGGTTACTTTAAACTGTTACAATAAAAAAACAGAGCTTTCTTGTAATGAACACTCTTACTCTTATCTATTAAGGAATTATGCGATGCTATTTCTAGTTTCTAATTTTTTTTGTCCTCTAAATCGCGGACGGAGTGCAAGAAAACTACATCTATATTACTCATTAAATTAATAGATTTTTTTTGGGATATTTTATTATTTAAATAAATTAAATAATGAAATAGTAACTCTCTATCTCACATTGTTCGCATAGATTAAATGGTTTATTGAAAAAATTAAAGAATTTTCGTGAAGTATTTGATATTAATCAGAAGCGTGCTAGCTATCAGCACATTGATCAATAGTGACTCACACTGATTTTTTTATTAAATATTTTAAAAAACGTACTATACGCCTCCTAGTTACCACATTCTTGGGGGGGTCAGCTCAGACCGAAACGTGACTCTGCACGCACAGCACATTTCAATAGAGCTATTAAAAATCTAACTCTATTTCCTACACGAAAAGATACATCTTTCGCAATGCAGTGCGCCGCCGCACTGCATTTTAATGGCGATTCAAAATGTAACTTAATGACTACACGAAAAGATACATATTTGCAGTATCGTTGTGTCACATCGCGCCGCGTCGCGTCTCGGTGTGAACTGACCGTAAGATCTACCAATTCTTGGATATTTTGATCCACATTTTCGGTTTGTTTGCATTAAAAAAAATAACAAAAACTACCTAATTTTGTTGCATATAAAACTTGACATGTACTCCACTCCGCGGGAGCCCCGTAATTAACATCGGTTACATGGCCCGTTGCGATTGATTTTAGTGTTCGCATCGCCGACTTCACACATAGCGTCAAATTCTAGTTTTAATTTATTAAAATCGCAAAATATATACAGTAGAATCCGTTTATTATGACTCCGCTTATAATGACCAACCGCTTATTATGACGTATTTCACAGCGAAGTTTGGTTTTCATAGAAAATTCTTTCAACAACTTCGACAAGTGTTCGGAAGCGTCACGTGATACCCGATGATGTTCGGCGCATGCATGGTTGTTTTGAGTCTCAGTGGGTAATAACAATTAATATTATTGACTTAGTTCTATATTGTCTCTCTGTTAAAATAAATACATACTGACAAAAACAGGAGGTTGTTTATTTTGTATAAAATGCTTTGTATGACGTCCGCTTAGAATGACCGTCCCTTCAATGTCATAATAAACGGATTCAACTGTATTTTTATTCATAAAAATGGACATAAAACACGGCAAACTTATTTTGGTAGCGCTTCGTAGAACAAACCAACAAGTCTTAGCAGGCTGGCCGCAGCCTAAGCACTAATTACTTGAATTACAAATTGATTAAACCTTATCAGTGAGATAAAGGGTATTTAGAAACAAGTTTGCGTGTTTACCGCCAAGATTGGAGTCCATAGTACGACGTTAACTATTTCATTAAGCATTCATTTATTTTTTACATAATCTATAAGAATAAGTGTTTGTTGCAGCTAAAATACGAAAAATATTTACCAACGTTGATCTGAACAAACGTCATTATGGTGATCAAAACTAGTTTTTCAGGTGTAATGACGATAATTAAAAAGATGCTAACAGTCTATATATCTCCAACATTCATATTTAAACATTTTTAAATAATAGTGTCTTGTTTGCTTATAACATTTATAACTTTTTCAGAAAGGGGCATGATATCTGTTGTATTTCAAAACCCTTTATAGATATTAAAAATGTATTCCATAATATTATTTATAAATCACAACAATAAATTTCCTTCACCAATAACAATCAAATCAATAACCTAATATCACGTCCCTTCAACCTACTTTCTAGCTAAAAGGTTCAACTAAATGCACTATATTTTGTAATAAATACACAATTTGTACAAAATGTTACTGTATCTCTCATGAAAACTTAACTAAACCTTTACTATAGCTATAGCATACAGTTCCCATATTATATTCAAAATAATATTTGCACTGTGAATGTAATGAAGATTACATGGTACTAATTGCCTATTAATCAAGGAATCGTTTATGTACGAATTCGAAGAATGGCAAAGGGTATATACATAATTATGTACTAATAAGTACCTACTTTCATTTATGCCAACAGTCCTTTGGTTTAAGCCTTTCTTCCCAAAGTTAAGGAATGCAACATTATTTAGACTGTACAAATCTAAACAAAGAAATACATAATTTTAAAAAAATGTATCATTTAAATGAGTAAAAACACATTTTTGTATTTGACTAGCATAGGAACAAACTTGGAATATTGGAAACTATAATTTGCACGACTATTGCGATGATAAGTATAGCATCATTTTCCATTCCGAGTATTAAGACAATATACATCATTACATCGCAGAAAGCTGCCATGTTTTAAGTATACCAAATTATTAATAGTACGTGAACAAATATTGCACAAGCTGTTGCAACAATTTATTCTTGCATAATTATTATTTTTATACCACGGCTAAAGCCATAGACATTTATATTTGAAAGCCTACAATTCTAATAGATAAAATGTGTGTAAGAATCTGTACAGAATTACTAAGTATCAAAATTGAATAGGTCTGTAATTTTTATTGATCCCGACACAATATAATACGATATTTGAGTTTGAAAACGATTTTATGTACTTAAATAATAAACCTGTTGTTTAGGTCCCACATATTGCTAGTAATTGAGTATAAAAAACACGAGTAACTGTAGTTATTATACCAGTATTGTTACGATTGATTTAATGAAATATTATGAAGGCCCAAGATGGCAGAATTCAAATGTGTCTTACATAAGTATAACAATGTGTGTACCTATATAATTCAACAAAATATGGTAGTATTTTAAATACAATATAAATATAATTTGTTGCATTTTTATAAATTAACTTAATACTAAGTGAAATATTTCGTTGCCTTCCTTAGACAAGGTTAACCAAGCTCTTACTTATTCTTCTTTTAGTATTGCTTAATACTAAGCTCATTCCTTTCATGACAACTCTCCAATGGGAGCATTCTGGAGCCACAAGTCATGGATAAAGTTGTACAAATCATCGCTGACTGCCACCTGTAAACAAAATTTGAGTGAATTTACTGTCTAGATAAGTTATTGACCACTAGCTAATCAGTTGGTAACATAAAATTCGGATTCGAATGCTTCCCCTGTAGAACATAATTATGTTTATATTTTCATAAATCTCAGCTTAGCCACGGCACTATCCCATTCATGTTTAACATACAACGTTCAAAAGTGCCCTTTGATGGAATAAATGGTATGACTTTGACTTAGTCATCATAATAAATAGTCTGCTTGCCGCTATGTCGTTGTTGGAGTAGGACGACCTTCCCACGCACACATGACTAAAGCAGGTGACGTGCAGAAACGTCTTGAGTGCATTACGGTGTATTATTATAACGTTAACTTCATGCTTAGCCAAATCTGACGTCACTGTCATAGTATATATGACTACTCTGCGAGATTACGAAACTTTTCGATGTGTAACAACTCTCCTATCGTTTCCGTAGGAGTCATTTCGTGATATGTCGTCATATAGTAATTGGGGATTAATTGCGAGTAGAGTAGCTACCCTGAAGTGGAGGGGGGCAGGGCACTTCGCAAGACGTAGTGATGGCAGCTGGTGTAGATCCCTTAATGGTTACCGAGATGCGGTAGAAGAGGCTCTGGCAACCAACAACCGGTGGGTGGACGATATCCAAAAGATTGTGGGTAAAACTTGGATTACACATGCGTATCTCAGGAAAGCATAGCACCAAAGGGAGGAGGCCTATACTCGCCAGTGTGTGGAAGAAGGCTGCCGATGATGATGATGAATGGGGATTTGACCAATGAGTGCGATGTAGTATAGTGAGCCGTCAGAAGGTAGTAACTCTTGTAGAGGTGTTTCTTTGGATAGGTCATCAACGTAAAGCAACACTAGTCTAGGAATTTCTTTGAATGGGTCTCCCAAGTTAAGCAATTTTTGGCGAGGTCTGTCTGTGGTTAAGTCTATTACCCTGGTCGTAGGACTAACGAACTGTGACTCCAGAACGTAAAGGGCTATTGAAATACAAAAGACGTGTACTGACTAAAGTGAGTACAAGTCTGACAGTCTCTCCTGCCCTGCCCTGGGTGGGAGGACCCATTTGATGATTTTACCAGGATAAAAAACGTCTATAACCCATTAAGTCAAATTCGGAGTCAAAGTTTAGTGATGTTTTTTATTACCAAGGTAAGATGTCCGAACAGTTACTCATTGTGTACGGCTACTTTATAGCTCATTTTTGTTTTCTAATCTCTTTAGTAACTTAACTGAAGTAAACAAAATTCTATGACAGAACGCATCTATATATAAACCTATGCATAATTATTTAAGCTCTATACCATAAATTATAACATTGTTTACATACACATACCGCAGATAAACAAGCATATTCTCCGCCATTTCCATTAATTATCGTACAACAGTCCGTTAAACTAGTACTTATTCCGAAACAAATAAGGTTGATAATATGACGTTAAGTAGCAATTTAAACTAGTAAGATAAACAGTATTGTATTCTGCCCCACTTAATAGATGTTTATTTATTGCATCTCTGAGTGAATGTGTGTCATATTAATTACATATAAGTATATACCTTGTAGGGGGTTGGGTTCAGATTCCTCTTGATATCTTGCCGGAGGGTTTTCAGCGAGGATTGCACGCGCCCTCGCACCTCATGCAGAGGTTTCGGCATCGTGTGGATGACACCATCTTTCCAGTACACCTAAAATAAATGGAAATCCTTTGTTATTAAGCAGTATTATCAGCCTATTATGTTCCCATTGCTAGGAACAAGACTTTGTCTTGTTTTCACATTGTGAAAGTAATTAGTGTGTTTATATTTTAACGAAAACTTTTCAATATTTTGATCTGCCATTCGTTTAAATGAGTTAATTTTACATTTTAGTACAGTAACCACTACTAATTTATAGAAATGGTGAAAATAATAATCTGCAGGTCTAAAAACGCCACTTTAGCAACATCACATGTATTGCGATGCAATTCGTAAAATGGAATATTCATTGCCTCAAGCAATAGTAGATGAAGAACAATTTGATCGCAATTCTATTAGCAACATTCCTAGAGTAACGTTTTTAGATTCGCTGATGAATTCATCAGACCAACCAATGCTTCAATCAATGAATTGGGCCACCCGCCCCCTGTACGAAACAAAAACACATTGTGTTGCTTGCAATCTACTTTCAATATCAAAGCAAACTATTTGCCTGACCATTTCAGGCTACTTGGCATAGAAAAATACCATATTTTACCTGCAGAACTGCATCATCATCATTCAACTGCAGTTTCCTCATTATATTACTAAGAAAAAGTTATGAATCACCTTGTATAGATGTTCCACTTTGCTGGGGATGACGTAGGCTCTCTTGGACTCTTGGAAGGGATGTCTACAGAGCACCTTCTGTCCGACCTCGGGTGCTGGCTCAGAGGAGCGCTGCAGTAGGTCGATCAACGCGTGGCCGTCAGCACCAAATAGTCGGTACGCCTGAAATTATCATGTTAATACTTTTATTACATTATGCAATATTGCTTTAGGCTCTTTTATCTAGCAGACATGACTCTGCAATTTATAAGGACAATTATTATCACAATATATCTAATATGTCTATGATATATTGGCAGACTGAGATAATAAACATTATAATATATACTACTCAAAAGAAAATAAGGGCCAACTGATTTTTGACGATTTATTAAATTATATTTAAATATTACTAGTTATAATGACTGAATCTGATTAATATTAACGATTTTACTTGGAAATACACAAAAATTAAGTTTGTATTCCAATCAATCGTTAAATTAAACGAAATTGAATGAAAAGTGGGGAATTGCAGGAATGTATCAACTTACACAAAACATCAAAAAACTAGAAAAAATAACGTCTTTAATGTTCTCTTTTATTTAACTCTAATCTTTAAAGCTTCTCTTTTAACTCTGTTCTCTCTGTGATACTCATTTTAATGGAGGTGGAATGTTCAGGATTAAATACCAAACATTTTCTTTGGGATTCTCTACCAACAAGTTTTCAGACAATTAATGAGATCCAGCTGGGTGTTGATGGGAATTTTACTTTCTTTTGCACTCTTCTTTAACTCATCTCTTAAATGCTGAATAAAACTTAGGTAAAAATCCTGAGTAGCCACTGTAACATCGTAATTCGAACGCCAGCGAATGTATGCACTGTTAGTCGCGGCGTGTTCGCTCGAACTTTATCCTGCTTGAACATGAACTCAGGTACTTGTTGCTGTGCGAATGAGATAATGTGGAGTTGCACCACATTCGCTACGCAATTTTGAGCAGTTACAGCAACGTTATTACGAAGTGCGAGCTCAGTTTTGCGTGATAGAGACAGCCGCCCCAGAGCATAATTCAGATCTCATCGGAACAGTCTGTTTCAAGAGTGCAAGGATCTGAAACCTGTTGTTTAGATCTTCTCTACACTCTATTGAATCAATCTTTATTAAAAAAATAAGCCTGCAGTCATAAATAAAAAGCAATGAAGCCCATTTAAAACAGTTTAATAATTTTTCTCTTTGCAAATGTTTGACGATTTGCACCATACGCTCCAGTTAACTGGAGGAGAATCAAGCATCTTCTTGAGTATTGTTAGTCTTCATGGAGTAGATTCGGAATAGTCTAGTTAATTATAGGGGTGCCTGTAGCTCAACGCAATGGAGTTTGTACGGTCCGCGCGGTAGATTTTCGCTCTATTTGCGCGGTTAATCAAACTTATTGGTCTTTTCAGGCTTTACTTACTTACTTTCTTCCTGGATCACTGCGTCTGGTGATATTACCCGTCTTTTGAGACCAGTTTACAACTTTCTGAACCACTGGTTGGGAATATTCCACCATAAGTGCTACCTGTTCTGGCTATGCACCCCCTGGAGTAAGGTAACACCCCAAGTGGCTGTTTTTTGCATCCATATGTCTCCGAATAAATGGCATTATGAGATTAAACAATCGTTATAGCCCACTTGCTGTATAAGTCGAAGAAAACTCCGTTAGAAGTTTGAAAAATAAAAAACACCAAACCGTACATTCGAAGAAATCTCAAATATCTAATTAAAAAAAAGTTGTGAATTTCCAATTATGCAGTAGAAACAATATTAATACTTGAAAGAAACTATAACAAGGTATTTACCATCTATTATGTACACAGAAAAAAGAGAGATACTTGATTAAAGTGCAACTTAATAAGTGGCCCCTATTTTGTTTTGACGAGTATATAAAGCTCGTTATAGTTATAAATTCCTTAGGTGTTTTTTTTTTCTTGCATAGTTGAACTCGTTTATTGTACTGTACAGGTTAACGATATTTACCTCAGAGAAATTCATCATCGTGGATATTTATATAAACTAAGGATTTAGAGAAAGAAAAATTGTATGTTGTAACGGATCAACTCAAAAATTGAAAACCGATTTTTTTAAAATTCATCTCTATTAAGATACATTATTATCAGCTGTTTCATTTTCAAATTGCAATTGTGTAAAATCGGGGCGGATCGCTAGTATTTGAAAATACCAAAAAGAACCCTAGTTTCAGAAATATTCTATGAATTTTGAAGGATTTAAGAAACGTGCGTAACGAACAGCTTTTATAAAATAAACTAGTAGCTCACTGTAAACAAGCTTACAGTAAACTAGTATATCACTTGTTTCAGTGAACGCATAATTTTATTGTAATATTTGTTCAGAGACAGGGATTAAAGAACAATGCTATCTATAGATATCGCATTTCTAACATCCATATTTCCACAAGTCTAGTAAATCGATAGTAAATACCTAGTGCAGTCAGTAAACAGACAATAATAAAGCTGACAAAGTATTCGTAAATCACAAGACCTTGTGTCGTTCGATGATACTGTGTAAGCCGTACCTATCTATTCACGACAATCGTTTATTTTTCTCCTTGATAACACGCATCGGTTCAGGGCCGTACGTTATACGATATTCCGTTTCTTATTATTTACCTATCTCATCGTAAAGATCATAGTTTTATGGATAGTTCCAAAATGTTAGGTATATTAAACGGAGCTAACAGTAAAGTATATACTATTTATCTATTTAATTTTTTGTTCGTCGAGACAAATACTGTGATCCGTTGAACTATTAATTAATTTAAATAGAAGTAGCACAAAAGTTATCACAGTCAATTGTTCTTTTGTGATCAATTGCAATCTTCAGTCAGCAAAAATGCTAGGTATACAGGCAGCTTCTAAAACGGTTTTCCAATGTTGTGTTAGAAGTTTAAATCTGCATACGAAACTTTTCGTCTGCAAGTAGCACATCGCCGAAAAGTGTATACATACACCATACATACAGTATTCAGTAGAACTGCTTAAATCTTGCTATTTGCATATGTACCTCTTTTGTTCATTGTACATTAAATTAATCAAGATAGCGTTCGTTTTCGTTTTTAATTTGCAAACAAATTTAATAACAACAACTTTGTACTCATTATCGCAGTAATAAACAAAGCGAGAGAATTATTTTTCATTCAGATAACACAACGACCGTCGTGTACTGAAAACGTTACATTGAAAATACGATATAATGCGTGCAATAGCATTTTTTCATTGTTTTTCGATAAACTACTCGTATCTTTAATAAAAGATAATTATGATTTTTAGCAAAGTGGCTCCGGTCATTCACAGGTGAAATCACAATCGATACAATCAATTTCTTTTTTCAAAAAAAAAAAAATGTTGCTGTTTTATTCTATGCTAGCTGAGTTTATATTTTAGAATTCAAATAATGACGAGCAAGAGATGATGTTGATGTTGTAGTTTAAGTACTTGTGATATGGACGTACCTCTTTGTGACCAGGTATGGTTACTTTCCCAACATCTTGACTCAACTTGATGCGAGGCTGTCCATTTATTTCAGTTAATTTGTAAACGCACCCCAAAGCTGGTTGGCGCTGACATGTTACTGCAAAAAACATAAATAAATACTTTAAATAGACATGACATCACATGATTTACAAATGGTTGCTTCCTTGTAATATCTTGAGTCATATCAGAGTTGCAGGCAGCAAAATGTGCCGTAGCTCACCACAATGTTACAATGAACAAATCGTGCATTTCCGGAAATTAACGTCATTATTGATATTATGAATTATTCCGTAGAAGCATGCATGAAATTGTGTGCAGTCTGTAATAAAAGTGTTTTTAAATATGTTTTTACAATACCTAAATGGGTTCCGATCCCGAAACAGTCGATTTTGTGTCCTTGTTCGTTCAAACTGAGTATTGTTTCTTCATTAATGTCATTGGAGGCTACAATGGTTAGTTTCGAGAACCAGGGCAGCTTGAAAGCTTCGGCGATGCTCTCAAAGGTCTCCCGCGCTAGTACAGACAAATAAGCCAGATCGCCGCTATCAATGCGGATACCAACAGCTCTGTAGCCGCAGTCGTTTAGCGCTAGGGCCACGGCACAGAAGTTTAGCAGACCACTCCTGTTAAGAAATTTTATTTAAATACTACTAATTAAAAAAATATACTATGACAAATACCTACTGTTACTATCTGTTATAGGGCATGCTGACATTGAATTATCTCTGCTACTTAATATATCATTAATACCTACATTTACTGTATGTAGTTCAACGTCTTGTGGATGTGTTAAAGGTAATGCTGTATGAGGTCATTTGCGATTACGTAGGCGTACTATCAACTGGGTGTTTACTATAGCTTGGTTCACTACGTTCGTCCAAAAGATAGATAAATACAAAAAAGATAAAAAGAAATATTCCAGTGGTTTCTTACTATTTTTAAACAAGGTGCATGATGGTAGCTTTACATGCAATACCGGCTTGAATACTGTGAATGTGTGCATATCCCTATACAATGCAACTGTGCCCAATGACTAACACTGCCCCTAATCTTGCATATAGGGCACGACAATACGTCACACTGAAGCAAATATAAAATTCTCGTAGGACGTGTTCTCATTTATTTACATTCGGTTGTACATGAAGCGCCGTCCATATACGCTTCACTGAAAAAGCGAAACAAAACATAAAATAGTATCTACGGCCATGATTGTTAAGTATTCCCAGCGGATAATCCCGGCGGATAATGTGTTGTTAGTGTGCTTGCATATTATGTCATTCCTCCCAGTGTTATGAGTCTTTCA
Source organism: Agrotis ipsilon (assembly GCA_028554685.1). Lineage (NCBI taxonomy): Eukaryota > Metazoa > Arthropoda > Insecta > Lepidoptera > Noctuidae > Agrotis > Agrotis ipsilon. The sequence continues at coordinate 13,641,128 of CM052955.1, forward strand.
TGCCCCCTTAACGATGAGATATGTCAAATGATTGCAATAACTGGACTTGCCAGTACACAGAACGAATCTAAGTTATAATGATAACTTTCACAAAACTTAAAGTACAAATGAAAAATGCAAAACAATAATACAAGTTTATCAGACACCAAATGTCAATGAATTGTCTATTTGCATCTTTACCTCAGTGTGCGTTCGACCGTGCTATATCCATATGTACTATGTATAGTCGGTGATTTGAGTACTCTAGTACCATTGGTTCCACAGTTGCTATTGTAGCCAGAATGCCCATTCATATTATGCTGCCTGTGTCGTGACGGTAAGCCTTGAAAATTATACCTCTTGACATCGTACGTATCCACTAGAGCCAAGAAACCCGACGGAAATGCTAGGGCATACGATATGAGAGCAGCTAGTTCACCGTCGCTCGCTTCCTCCGGGGATATATCTATGATGGCGGACACTCGCTTGCGCCACTCTAGCGACATTTCGAGCAGGTTGCACGAGTTTTGTGTCTCTGCGTGTCGTATCACGACCACGTTCAAGTCGTCCAGCGTGCTGAACGAAGTCACAAAAGAGTGTGCATGGGTCCCTCGCACGGGTATATTAAACATTTTTCCAGCCAACACATTGCTTGTACCATCGAATCCACCTAAAACAGAAATATTTATTGTTAGTATTCCATAGCTCTAAAAATCATAATGATAGGTGACACTGGTGCTAGGTACGTCCTCTAGCGTATACGTAAGTAAAAGTTCAAATACGTACAAAGTTCGAATACACCTATCATTCCGCAAATCAAGTAGGTGGAAAAGACGATTTAAAAGTTTGGTGGCAGGCTGTACATGAGTACCAAGCAGGTGAGACATTCAAGGGCAAGGTTCGCGAAACTTGCCTGATTAAACCTATTAACGAAAAGTATATTCGCTATTGGGGATTCTTATGAGTCAATGGCGCGGTAGGGTGTTTTATATTGCACAAGTTTGAATAGTGCCGTGAGCTTCGTACCAGGCACCGGGTTCGCTAGCCGCCTGCCTAAGCTCCGCAAACACGCTAGTACAATCAATACCATAAAAACAAGTTCATTTTCACCCTTTTCCATGCCAAAAATGTTTTACATTATGTGAACATAGAAGAATCCCTTTGTCAATAGAAAAATAACATTCTGCTACCATTAAATAAATAATTTATCATTTCTAACCAATGTAAGCATATTTCGACGCAGATAATCCACCGTCCGGGCCCTGGGCTCTGCGTAAACCAAATTCAAGTAATGAAACATTTTTCCCAGCGACCATTCTGTAACGTGCTGCATTTGTTGCCATCAAACTGTAAAAAATACAATCAGTTAAAACTAATTTTCAGAAACCAAGTTTCAGCAAAGTTAACATGATGAATTAAAGTAGTTAAATTACAAAAAATATTGCACTTAGGATGATGGAATATATTATATTTTTTCAGGAGGAATCTTAAAAATATGTATAATTTCTACAACCCTTGAAAATTAAATCTTTATTTTCAGCTGCAATAATATTACGTGATGTTTCCCAAATAAAATATATCGGCTTTTTTCGGCACTTTCTTCGTCTTTCATGACTTTAGTTTTCGTCTTACGATAAAGTACCTTAAACTATCGCCCTAGATTTTGTACCTATGTTGTATCGAGGCTTTGTAATATTTTCCTCATCTAGTAAGATTAATTCAAGTTTCGTCACAAGACTTTTCTGCCGATCAAACAACAATGCAAAACGTCCTTCAGAGGGGAACCATTCTTTGCCGACACTTGAGTGTAGGTCGGTAGGTACCGCATTTTATTGATTGTTAGCGCACATTGATTTTTATTAAATAGGTATGTACAATTAAACTGATTCGTTGGCTGCAAAGGAAAACCCAAAATGCTAATGGTGTTTTCCAACAGCAAAGGTGGATGGTGGATGGAGCACTAGAGGATAAATCTATACTAATATTATAAAGCTGAAGAGTTTGTTTGTTTGTTTGTTTGTTTGTTTGTTTGTTTGAACGCGCTAATCACAGGATCTACTGGTTGGAATTGAAAAATTCTTTTTGTGTTGGATAGTCCATTTATCGAGGAAGGCTATAGGCTATATAACATCACGCTATCACCTATAGGCGAGGAGCAGTAATGAGAAATGTTTCAAAATCGGGAAAATGTATTCCTTTTTTAGAGCTTCCGTTGCGTGCGCTGCGTAAACGGTTAGAGTTTTACAAAACTTATGTACTACGGAATTATTCCTCATAAAATTTTCTAAAATAAAGTCCGCGAGAGCATATATCTATCTTTAAAGGTTAAGTCACTATAACCTTTTTTATGGGAACCAAATTTGTTTTAAAGTAATGCATTATTTGCGAAGGTGTTTTCATTAACATGATATTAATCCTTATCCAAACAAATACGTTAATCATCACAAGCATTTAATTTTGAACGAAATTGCCCTTTACATCATTTGATTTCATTGAAAATCTTAGGAGATATCACAGTTTCAAAATAATACCGCGACAAAATAATGACGAGCTGGGTAATATGTCACAATTGCGTCTATAAAATCCCTCTTTAGGCCGGTCAATATCGACATCATACATTGCAAAAGCGCATGTAACTACCATTTTGTTATAATTTGCAACCCTGAAAACCCTGTGCTGTCAATTCAGTAGTTTTTGCGTGTGTATCTCATGAACCGTGATAGCTAGAGATTTGAAATTTTCACAAGTGATGTACATCTGTTGCTGCTTTAACAAAACACACTAAAAACCAGAATACAATAAATACGAGTATTAAGGGGGGCTCTCATTGGTCGTCGGACTTATTTCATTACCGTGAACCGGAACATAAAGGGCTATTGAAGGCAAGGGCGGATCCAGGGGGGGGGTCATGGGGGTCATGACCCCCCCCTGGGCGGCAGGCTAGGTCATAGGTGGCTTCTGCAATTGCGAGTGGTTCAAATATAGAATCCTGAGCGATCATAGCGAAGTTTTCAAAGGTACGAGACGCAAAATAACTTTATCATCGTTGGGCTCTGGTACCTTTGAAAACTTCGCTACGCTCAGGACTCTATATTTTAAACCGCGAGCGAAGAGGCCTTCCCTTGCTTAGTTTTTAATTCAAGTACCTCCTCGCGCCAAAAACAACTTTGCAGCCTTGCTTAACAATTAACTATTGTTTACACACACAACATACCGACCGAATTGAGAACCTCCTCCTTTTTTTGAAGTCGGTTAAAAAAGTGTTATTGTGCGGGACAAATAAGTGAATAAGTGTATATAGTGAATAACTGTGCCGAACAAATAAGTGTACATAGTGAATAGTGATAAATAACAAACAGACAGAGACAGTAACTTAGTTTAATGTTTCTTATTAGTTTAAAGTTTATATTCTTTCTTATTTACTTAAAATCTTATTAGAATCTTATTGGAATGTTATTTGAATCTTATTTGAGTCTTGTTTAAACCTGTTAGAACTTGTTTAAGCTTTGATAATTGTTTGAATTTGATAGTTTCGTAATACTTTATCGACACATGTTATGTTATGTTTTTATGAATATTATATTTTTCGTTGATAGATATAAGTTAGTAGATTACAAAAACATATATTTTATAACATGTAAATAAAGAAAACTTGTTATAAATCGCAATAAATGTCACGCGGTTCTCGTTAAGGTAACGTTTTGCAGTATGTAAGCTAACTGCGCCGAATCCGCCCCCTTTTTTGATTGGTTTAAAATCGCGCATTCTGATTGGCTGGCCAATAAGAGGCCCTACATTTTTTTAGCGAAAATTGTATAAATTACGGGTCGGATTTCGGAATCGGCACAGTCGGCGGGCAGCAGCAGAACAAGAAACAAGCAAGAAATAAAACTTCAAGAATCAAGCAAGCAGTGGTTTCTTTCACCAACCCAGCATAGAATGTACCCCGTACATTAATGGTCCTGCCGAGTCCGGATAGTGAAGAATCCTGCATGAAGATAGTGCTACAGTGCTACAGTGAAGACAGTGCTACAGTGAAGATAGTGCTACAGTGAAGATTGCTTGAAGAACGTACTTCGTGCCCGTTTCTAGTTGAAGAACGTACTTCGTGTCATCGACCTGAAGATCAGCTGACATCATGCCCGTTACGCGCTCCGAGGGTAGGGGCCGCAAGCCGTCAAGCGACCAGAAGCCGTCATCGTCTGAGGCCACTCCAGAGACCTCCGCGACCGGTACCAGCACGGAAGCCACATCAGAATCGACACAAACGGGGACAACTGCCACGGAGAGTTCCGAACAGACCACCACCTCCGCGACAACCGACCCCACCACCGTGACCTCCGCCGCCACCGCTTCGACAGCCGCATCCGCCTCAGCCGCCAGCGCCCCCCCCGCGCCGGCAGCCACCGTGCCCCGCCCCTCGGCCGCCAACGCCCCCCCCGCCTCGCACCTCCCCGGCGTCGCCGCACCTTCCGTTACCCCCATCCGCCGCGACGACGCTCACCGCAGGTGGGAAATCGAAACAGCTGATGAAACCGCCCGCCGCTGTCACATCGAAAGAAATTCGCCGTGATACTGACGCCTCGACTGTGAAGCAACGAGTTGTCAAGAACATCGCCGCCGGTACGTCGAAACCAACCGGCACACAGACCCTCCGCCCCCCTAGCAAGAAGGGGGGAGGGGGGGGGGTCAACCTATAGCAAGACGAAGGAACAGAAAATCGCCAAAGCGAAAGAAGACTTACTCCGCCTTCAAGTGGAACTAGCTGCTGCCCGCCTGGCCGCGCTACAGACTGAGGACACCGATAGAGAAGATGAAGAAGAAGAAGAAGAAGGAGCCGAAGATGAAGTCTCCCTCTACTCAGAAGTCAACGCCCGTGTGGACAACTGGTTGGAAAACCAGGTGACTCGCCCCGTCCTCGCCATCGCCAACGAGCCACACCGTCCACCACCAGAGCCAACGATCGACCACGAAGAACCACCGAAGCAAGAAGAGGTTCATCGTACACCGGCGGGAGGTCAAGGGGACATCGCCCTCCTAGCTGAAGCAATTACTCGTGCTGTCAGCGCCGCCCAGCGGCCCAAATTCGTCGAACTACCATTCTTCAGTGGGTCACATCAGGAATGGCTACCCTTCCGCGCCGCCTACTACGAATCAGAAACATCGTTCAGCGCCGTCGAAAACATAAATAGATTAAGAAGAAATCTAAAAGGAAAAGCGAAGGAAGCAGTAGAAGGGTTACTTATAACTAATGCACACCCTTCGGAAGTTATGAAAACACTCGAATCAAGATTTGGAAGGCCGGAATCAATTGCAATGGTTGAAATGGAAACACTAAGAAGCCTGCCGCGTCTCTCCGAATCACCCAGAGAAATATGTATATTCGCTACAAAAATATCAAACGTCGTCGCGACATTAAGGACACTGGGATGCTTCAATTATATGTTCAACCCCGAGCTTGCGAAAACACTAATTGACAAACTAACACCGACGCTCAAGTACCGATATTATGATTTCTCAGCGGCACAACCAAAGGAAGAACCCTGCCTGGTCAAGATAGAAAGATTTTTCAAAAGAGAAGCGGAGCTGTGCGGACCTTACGCGCTACCCGAACAGGTGGCGACACCATCAACGTCTGCACCACCGAAAAAGATACAGCGGGTTAACAACGTGACTGAGAAGAATAACACATCGAAGTGCTCCGTGTGCGAACAGACCAATCATAACAACGCGACGGAATGTGAGGTCTTCAAGAAATTAGAAGCCAATTCGAGATGGGACTGCGCAAAATCGAAGCGCCTCTGTTTTAGATGCCTGCGTTACAGAAGCAAAACACATAGCTGCCGGACGAAACCATGTGGTGTCGATGGGTGTAAATATACCCACCATAAATTGCTTCATTACGAAAAAAAGTCGGAACAAGCTGAGAAAACAGAGAAGAGCGAAAACAACGAGAAGACTGAAGTCATAAACTCAACGTGGACTATAAAGAAGCAGTCCTACCTCAAGATTCTGCCGGTCCAGGTCAAGGGGCCAAGAGGGGCAATCGACACGTTCGCACTAATGGACGACGGGTCGACAGTCACGCTCGTCGACGACGACATCGCTGCGAGCATCGGAGCCACAGGACCCATAGACCCGCTGAAGATAGAAACCATCAACGAGTTGAAGACCGCAGAATCAGCATCAAGAAGAGTAACCATCGGGCTGAAAGGGGTCAACGAACATGAAGAGCAAATTCAAGCAAGAACAGTGAAGAACTTACAAGTCTCGTCTCAACGGGTTCCACGCGATCTAGTGGAAGGATGTCCTCACCTTTCAGACATCAAGGGACATCTTACATACTCCAACGCGAAGCCACGCATCCTCATCGGTCAAGACAATTGGCATCTCCTGCTGACTGAAGAAACAAGAAAAGGGGACAAGGACCATCCAGTGGCATCTCTCACGCCGCTCGGATGGGTACTTCATGGAAGTCAAACCAACTCCTTCGGTCAGAAGATAGACTTCGTATCACATATGAAGGAAGCAGAAGATGACCTCGACGACCTGGTGAAGAAATATTTCGAAATGGACGCTCTCTGCATCAACCCGAAGAGACCGAAAACCGACCCAGAAGAGAAGGCACTTCGAATACTCGAACAGAAGACTGAGAAAATCAGCGAGTCAAGATTCCAGACCGGCCTCCTTTGGAAACAAGAAGACGTCAAGTTCCCGAACAACTATGAAAACTCACTGAAAAGGCTCCTCAACATAGAAAAGAAGATCGATCGCGACCCAGCCCTCAAAAAGAAGTACGTCGAACAGATGGAAGCTCTTATAGAAAAGGGTTACGCCGAGCCCGCGCCGCCACAGAAGACGCCTGACAAGACTTGGTACCTGCCTCACTTTGCGGTCATCAACCCCATGAAGCCGGACAAACTACGTGTTGTGCATGACGCCGCCGCCAAGACCAGAGGAGTAGCTCTCAACGACATGCTCCTCAAAGGTCCGGATTTGCTCCAGTCGCTGCCGGGTGTCGTCATGCGCTTCAGACAGCATCGCATCGGGGTCACAGCGGACATCAAAGAGATGTTCATGCAGGTCAAGTTACGCACCGAAGATAGAGACGCACTGCGGTACCTGTGGCGCGGGGACCGCCGCGACAACCTGCCTCCGGAGGAATACAGAATGACATCGCTTATCTTCGGGGCATCAAGTTCGCCGTCCACAGCGATATACATAAAGAACCTGAACGCCAAGCAACACGAAGATACTCACCCGGAGGCCGCAGCTGCTATAGTGAACAAGCACTACGTCGACGACTACCTCGACAGCTTCAGAAGCCTAGAAGAAGCAATAAAGGTGACAACGAGTGTACGTGAAGTACACAAGAATGCCAGCTTCGAGTTAAAACAGTGGAAATCGAACTCAGCACCGCTCCTGGAATCGTTGGGGGAAGAAAATAGAACCGAAGACCTAGAACTATACAAGAACGAAGAACAAACCGAAAGAGTACTGGGCGTCGTGTGGAAAATGAAGACAGACGAGCTGACGTTCAACCTCAACATGACTAGAATACCAGCAACACTCATCGAAGACAAACAACCTACGAAAAGAGAAGCCCTGCGCATAGTGATGTCGCTCTTCGACCCGTTAGGTTTCGCCTCACCAATTACCATCAGGGCGAAACAACTCCTTCAAGAAGTCTGGCGCCGAGGAACAGCATGGGACGACCACATCGACGAAGACCTGGCGGAGCAGTGGGAGTCGTGGATGGGACACCTGAAAAGTCTCCACGACATAGCGATTCCGCGGCAGTACCTGCATTACAGTGACGCCGCCTCCCTCGAGCTTCATGTCTTCAGCGACGCCAGCGAGTCGGCCTACTCGGCAGTCCTATTCTGGAGGGCGGTGACACCGGACGGTGAAGTAGGGGTATCTCTCATCATAGCCAAAGCAAAGGTTGCGCCACTCAAGCTGACAAGTATACCGAGGTTGGAACTACAAGCAGCAGTCATGGGTACAAGACTCTCCGACGCAGTCATTGAAGAGCACGAGAGAAAACCCGACAGAAGAGTGTTCTGGACCGACAGCAAGACAGTACTCACATGGATAAGGACCGGGTCACGTTCATACAAACCATACGTGGCTCACCGTCTCGCAGCTATAGAAGAAAGTTCAAAGGTCAACGACTGGCGCTGGGTCCCGACAAAACAGAACGTCGCCGACGACGCGACAAGAGATGTACCGACAGCCTTCAATAAGAGTCATCGATGGTACCAAGGGCCGGACTTCCTCTACCTGACAGAAGACTCCTGGCCAACAGAACCTGTGAAGACCACAGAAGAAGAACCCTCCGAAGAAGAGAAGACGCATCACGTCACCAGTCATCGAAAACTGAAGTTAGCGGAAAGCCTGCCTGATCCAGCGAAGTTCTCCAGCTGGGACCGCCTCCGGTACGCGACAGCACGCGTCCTACAGTTCATCGACCTCTGTAGAGCCACCAGCCAAAGGGTCAACTACCGACGAACAAAGAAAAACAAAGAAGCGGATCCAGCATGGAAAAGAAACAAACCTGCGACAGCGAAACAACAGGCGCCTACACCAAAGAAGAAATCGACACTCAACCTACTTCCAGCAACAGCAGAGCTCCTCAAGAAAGCCGAAGAGCTCCTGATGCGATCTTCACAAGAAGAGGCCTTCACAGAAGAAATAGAGCTATTGAAAAACGGTAAAACGGTCGGAAAAGAAAGTCGCCTCCATCAACTTAGCGTCGAGTCGATTAATGGTTCGCTCCGACTTCGCAGCCGTATTCAAGCGGCCAAAGACGTCGAACAACACGTCAAGAGCCCGCTAGTCATCGACGGAGAACATCGAACAGTGAAGCTATGGATACAGGCAGTTCATCGGCAGCTTCATCACGCCGGCGTCGAGGCAACGATCAACGAGTGTCGCCAACAGTACTGGGTACTAAGATTGCGCCCCATCACGCGCGCAATCCTTCGACAATGCCTCTTCTGCCGCATGAAGACCCAAGCGCCACCATACCCGAGAACCGGAGATCTGCCAGCGTGTCGCCTAGCACATCACAAGCGACCCTTCACCTTCACTGGGGTCGATTACTTCGGGCCTCTCTCCGTGACCGTCGGACGCACCAGACAGAAGAGATACGTAGCCATCTTTACGTGTCTCACGACGCGAGCCATTCACCTTGAAGTCGCCGGCTCGCTCAGCGCAGACTCAGCAGTGATGGCGGTCAGACGAATGATCGCACGACGCGGCTGTCCGGCCGAAATTTGGTCGGATAACGGCACCAACCTAAAGGCTGCCGACAAGGAATTACGACAAGCAATCGACGCGGCGACTGCAGAAGAAGCAGCGAAGAGGACCATCTCCTGGCGTTACATACCGCCTGGAGCTCCGTTCATGGGCGGCGCCTGGGAGCGCATGGTGCGCTCTGTAAAAAACCGCGCTCGCAGCAACACTGCACGAGCGCCACCCCACCGAAGAAGTCCTCAACACTCTATTAGCTGAAGTAGAGTACACCGTCAACAGTCGCCCGCTGACACACGTCTCCGTCAGCGCAGAAGATCCCGAGGCCCTGACTCCCAACCACTTCTTACTGGGGGGCCCTGGGCGCGTGCCACAGCCTGGCACATTCTCCGAGCAAGACACCGTCTCCCGGTCCAGCTGGCGAGCCGCACAGAGGCTCGCTGACATCTTCTGGCTCCGGTGGGTAAAGGGGTACCTACCCGAGCTCCAACACCGGCGGGAGCCCCACGGACGAGGTCAAGAGGTCAAGGTGAATGACCTCGTGCAGATCGTCGACCCGAATCTGCCCCGCAACGTGTGGATACGAGGACGAGTCATCGCGGTGTATCCTGGACCCGACAGCATCGTGCGGACGGTGGACGTGCAGACCAAGGGAGGTGTCCTGCGCCGGCCAGTGAGGAAGCTGGTGATCCTGCCCCTGCCTACGGACGACGTGCCCGCACCGGAACGAGATGCGACGCAGTCGCACGGCGGGAGTGATGTGCGGGACAAATAAGTGAATAAGTGTATATAGTGAATAACTGTGCCGAACAAATAAGTGTACATAGTGAATAGTGATAAATAACAAACAGACAGAGACAGTAACTTAGTTTAATGTTTCTTATTAGTTTAAAGTTTATATTCTTTCTTATTTACTTAAAATCTTATTAGAATCTTATTGGAATGTTATTTGAATCTTATTTGAGTCTTGTTTAAACCTGTTAGAACTTGTTTAAGCTTTGATAATTGTTTGAATTTGATAGTTTCGTAATACTTTATCGACACATGTTATGTTATGTTTTTATGAATATTATATTTTTCGTTGATAGATATAAGTTAGTAGATTACAAAAACATATATTTTATAACATGTAAATAAAGAAAACTTGTTATAAATCGCAATAAATGTCACGCGGTTCTCGTTAAGGTAACGTTTTGCAGTATGTAAGCTAACTGCGCCGAATCCGCCCCCTTTTTTGATTGGTTTAAAATCGCGCATTCTGATTGGCTGGCCAATAAGAGGCCCTACATTTTTTTAGCGAAAATTGTATAAATTACGGGTCGGATTTCGGAATCGGCACAGTCGGCGGGCAGCAGCAGAACAAGAAACAAGCAAGAAATAAAACTTCAAGAATCAAGCAAGCAGTGGTTTCTTTCACCAACCCAGCATAGAATGTACCCCGTACAGTTATTTACTAGATTTTCCGGTAACTCCGTCCGCGTACCTGGTCGCGTGCAATGGAGGACCAATGCAATCGATCCCATGAAATCTTATTCATTTAGCGGTTTCAACGTGAAAATTGACAAACACACTTTTGCGTTTCTATAAAATATTAAATATATCTCGGGCACGTCGCAATCGCGGCGGTAAGACCCCGCTTTGAGGAGTGGCTAAACAGGCGTCACGAGCGACGTCCTGACCTAGCGCACGACTTAGGTCCTCACCGGACACGAAAGTTTCGGGAGGTACCTGTGTCGGATGGGGAAGGAAGAAACGCCTGGGTGTCACCACTGTGAAGATCGTCGGAGGACACGGTGGAGCATACTGTGTAGGACTGCCCCGCTTGGGCAGAGCACCGCCGCCGTGTCCTCACGACGCCGATAGGCGGAGACGTCTTGTGCCCGGCATTGGTCGAGGCCATGCTGTGGGGAGAGAGGGAATGTGAAGCGGTCGCCTCTTTCTGCCAAGCAGTCATGCTCGCGAAGGAGGAGACGGGCTGCTTGAGGGAAAGGACAGCGTCCTCCCTCCACCCCAGCTGCAGTAGTAGACACCCACGGCGATGGACGTCGGCAGACGGTGTCTGGCCACCGTAGGCACGGGCATGCGGGTGGCAAGGAGGTAATGGGCTATTCGCTGACCGACCATGGACCATGACCATGGTCGACGGCACGTTGTGTGCCACGCGCCCCCAAAGAGTGTCAGCATGATGCCGGGCCCCTCCTTCAGAGGGTCGAAGCCTGCCGGGGTCGCGAGACTTATATCATTACCGTGACCCCGGAACATAATGGGCTTTTAGTCAGTACAAATCTGACAGTCCCTCCCGCTCTGCCCTGGGAGGACTCATTTGATGATTTTACCACGATAAATAAAAAGTATAGCTAGCTACAGAGGCAAGCTGTCTGCGTCATGGTGACCCCCCCCCTGATGTAAAATCTGGATCCGCCCTTGATTGAAGGACGCCATGGATTTTAGTCAGTACAAGTCTGACAGTCCCACCCAGCCCGGGGTGGGAGGACTCATTTGATGATTTTACCACGTAAAAAAAAAGGGGGGCTCCCGTACAAAAAACGTGATTTTGTCGCTGGTTTTTGTAGATGTTATAAAGTAATGTAATGTTTCGGAGGCTGTTTCTCACGATCCGTGATAGTTAGATAGGTTAAATTTTCACAGATGATGTGTGTCTATTGCCGCTATAACAACAAATACTAAAAACTGGTTAAGTGCGATTTTGATTCGACTTTGACATTGACAGAACAGGGTTATCAGGGTTGCAAACTTGGGTGTTAAATACTCTAAACTCTAAAGGGACCTAACAACATACAAAAGAATCGTAGTTACATGCGCGTTTGCAATGTTTGGTTTTTCATGTTGATATTAACCGGCCTACTTTAAGGATCGTTTGGAAAGGCTACGGGCTGCGTCCTCACCTTCAGTCTGACGCAGTCCTACCGGTTTTCGTTTTTTCGTTTCGGGAGGTACCTCAAGATTCAGTGGCAAGTAAGAGGATAGTTAGCAGCCGGAATGCGTGAGGGAAAAGACATCCTCTACCTCTCGCCCCAGCCACAACTGAAGATACCCACGAGGTCGGAAATCGCGCTCTTCAAGGGAAACGCCTAACATGACGCGGGTGAAACCGCGGGCAGAAGCTAGTTCTGGATAAACTCTTTAGGCAAATACAGGCGTGATTTGATATCGTTATAATATAATTCTGAGTGAGAGCATACCTAAATGTTTACCTAGATAATCATAGGAACATTATGTCTCACCTCCCAGAAAATTCTGCTAATGAAAAATGACTTTGTTGCAACACTTAAAACGCAACAAAGGGTGACATGCCCCTTTTTTAATAAGAAGATATTAGCTGCTAATCAAATATGACTTCAATTACTTGAGGCAGCCGTGCCTGACCTGACTCCCTATCTGATAAGTGACATTATGCGTAGTATCAAAGAGCAAACACAAACACTCATATCGGAACACAGACAAGCCTTGATAAGTATGATTTAACCGATTATGCTAAATATTAAGTTTACATCGTGTACATGCTTCAACTGACGCGTGTACAACACTAGCCTGATTGAATCTACCTGTAGAGTACCGAGCATAGTTTGTCGGATTCATTTCAATTGCCTCTAATTTTCGTTTGTGTGTCCAGAATTTGGGGTTGGTTTCATCCGACCCAAAAATCCTACCCCACCAATTTATGGGCTTGGTGGGAAAAATTGTATCATGTAGCAAACTAATGTTGCTTGTAGAGTGAGCATTACAACAGAAATAGCAGCCTAATTACTGCTACATCTTAATTTTAAGTTTTATAGCAGTACCTGTATAATTTATGTGCTAAATGATAGGCAAAGAGCAGATGAACAAACGTACAAAAGATAAGGTAGGTAGGTACATCAACCTTTATGAATAAATAAACATCACTTACTTAAGTCGAAATTATCTAGTTCAAACAGTTCCGCATCATGCTAAGTTTTTACATAATTATAGTTTAAACTAGTGACTTACCTTGCAAAGTTGACTAGAGTTAATAAAGTGGTTTCCAGCAACTGCGCTACAATTAAAGGTCCTTCAACTCTCAATAAGGGCACCCTGCAAGATACACAACGTCATAAAACAAAGATGTTTGTAAACAACTGATGACCTAATGTATATTATTAGTATGTGGGACAATGTTTAAATTCATTAAATGTTTAAGTAAAGGCAAGTGCTTTCCTAAAATTGTGTGTATGTATGTACAAATCAGCACGCTTTACATGACAGCGTGGAAGCAGCTTTTGTCGAGAATTGGTCATACGAGTACTACGCGTGTCTGTGTCTATACGACTATGTACAGTAAATATAAAACCTCGAAAAATACCTACTATTAATTTTCTTTTACAGAAAAATACTATTAATTTTCTTTTTCGTCACATAGTTGTATGATGTGAAAGTAAGTACACAGCAGATATAATGTTTTGTTAGGCTTTAATGACATTTGAGTGTACAATCTCTGAACACCTAGTTTTATGTTTGTCCGTTGGAAGTTCATGCGACACAATGAAGAATCAAATTTTATTGCTATTCTCTATCTATAAAATCAAAGCCACGGCAGCGCTGAAGTTACGGTTTGTCTTTGGTGGTTCAACGTTATGCTCTAGAACAGGGGTTCCCAAACTATGCGTCGCGACGGCCAGGTGCGTCGTAGAGAGTACAGAGGGGGAGGCGTCGTGAGACACGAGGGTCGACCAATCTCCGGACCAATTGATATTGCGCGGAACCACGCGAAACCTAGATTCTATATGTATAGGTAAAATATCCACCAGAAAGAAGTGGATAATCTTATTGATCTCTTTTGCAGCAACAAACCCAGATACACGTGCTCTGATTTCGTGGAGTTCGGAAACAGGTATAATTATTTTATTATTCACATGGTATCAACTAGCGAGGGCGGGGCGTCGCGAAAAGATGATCTAAACCTGTATGTGCGCCGCGATCTGATAAAGTTTCGGAACCCCTGCTCTGGAATATAAAGTTGAAAATCTTTTTAAGTCTTGGTTTTTTTTAAAACAAATATCCATCGTAACTTCGTAGTTACACCGTTCTTCAGATCATATTTTTACACAAATTGGTATCTGTCAGATCATGGTCTACTTTCCTGATATTTATTGTAGTGCTTATAGCACAAAAAGGTTCCTAAGTACCTTGCTAAACACTGTCTCTATCACTCATACCGACTTTTTACAGAACTAGATGACTCACAACAATATGTATGACGCCCAGGCAGTGTCCTATATTATAACTTATACCAATGAAATACCTGGAAAAACCGTCCAAGAGAGCCCATAATTAACCTTCTATTAATTTTGAACAAAGATACAAGGACTTAGTCATCACAATCGTCATTTATCATTTTATTAATGGGCTGACCTTTGCCCCAACATTACAAACAAAATTTATTTTTAGGCAGAGCCCAAATATTTGTAGCAGCAGTTATGGACAATTTTGTCTGAATAATCCACAGTTTCAGGGACACCATGAATAGTGAATAAAGACATGGTAAAAGGAGTTAAGAGAAATATCAAGTGCATTTAATTAAATTTTTAAACTGTAAAGTGGCACATCCAACTTTACTGTCAGTCTGGTTAATTTTTTTATGGTATGGTTCAGAATTGAATATGAGTATACCTGAATTAATAAACTTTTGTATTTAATTTTTAAGATACCATGCCAAAAAAATCACTTGGATTGTGGTATAGGGCCTCTAAAACCACAACACATAATACTATGGAAAATGGGGGATATAAAGTTGCCAAAAACATGAGATGAATGGATGACGCCTAACTTGTGCAAGGACTAACTAAACACTTTGAAGTAAAATGATGGCATTAGATGCTGAATTCAAATATGTCTACAATTGGTATATGATACTGATGTAGGAATAGTTTTTAAGATTTCTATAATTTTAAACTGAAAAAAATAAATTAATTTATTGTTTGAATGTCTACAAAGGGTTTTTTTTAGGTTTTTGGAGAATATATTACTTAGTCTAATTAAAGTTTAATATTTTTTAAACTAGCACCTGACATTTTTGCTTAACCTTTAATGAGTGTAAAATATCTACAAACAATCTAGATAGCTTTGTATGTAAAGGTGCCTACTCACCTTATAAGTGTTTTTTGACTTTAATGATGGTTTTCAACCACCATCACAAAAATTTTAAATTATACATCATTTAAGATAATGATATCATATCTTAAATGATGTTGAATTGATTGATGATCTTGGAATTTCTATTCTTTATTTTAACATTTGATACAACACTTTTTCAACAATTTACTTATCTTAAATAATTACTAAATTCTTATCTCTCAACAAAGTAATCATGAAAATTAAAACAAAAATGAGTGTAAGATTTTAAGTTTGACATACCTTGGGAACACTACGGAACCCTCTTCAATAGCGCTAACTCTAATATCTTTGCAAGTTAAGTCTTTCAAATAAGCAAAGAATTCTGGTTCAATGTTTTCTGGTAGAGTTTGCTTCAAATATTCAATATCTGCAAAATATGGGATTTTGTTAATACATGCTTTTTTATGATATAAATTTAAATAAAAGCTATACATACCGCTGTCAGAATAATGAAAGTTATCTAAAAACTTAAGACATTCTTCAAGTCCAGCAAATATAGTGAACTCCCCTTGGAAAGGATTTGTACGGAAAAATAAATCAAACACAGCAACATCATTGACTTTTCCAGATTTCCAGTAAGCATAGGCCATTGTTATTTGATAGAGATCTGTAGACAACATAAATTATTATATTCATAGTACATACCTATGTTAACTCACACTCAAGAGCACATCAAGTATTTTATAAAATGTCTTATTTGAATTTAATTTCCAATAAACATTAATTATAAGAAATATATTATATAGTGTAGAATTAAAATGTAAGTCAAGTTTGTTTTCTGAATAATTTTAAGTGCTAGATGTCTTATTCCAAATTGCATTTAATTGCAAATAAAAATTATTGTTATTGACACTATGAAACTAAAAACGCGTAATTTATCTACACGGCCCTCAAATTATTTAGTTTTAAAGTTCACTTGACATTTAAAATTCGCTCCAAAATAAATTATTTTACTCACCAGTCAACAAAGGTTGCACAATACCATTTTGTCTTGCCATCTTTCTCCTGGTATTTAATTCCTCACCAGACATTTTCGTTACAAGTATTGAAGATAATGCAGAAATAATTAGAAACGTGAGCTGTATATGGTATCTGTCGTACGACTAAAATAAGTAATTTCATCGTGATCAAGACGTCGGTCGTAGTTATCAGCGCGCCAAACAAAATTTGACGGATAATCTACGCATGCGCTTGACTCCTATTGACTGTAAAGTTTAAAGGTCATTTCTGAAGGTCGATTTAATAATATAACTAAATATTTAACTAATTTCGTTAAAACATTTAACGCTTCGTAACGAGATCCGAATCATTAAATCAAATGAATTAAAATTATAACAAAAAATATTATGACAAAATTCACTCGCGCACACGCGCACACACATTGATGCACATACACTACACACAAATACAGAGTTTCTTTTTTCTTTTTTGAGACAGGGGCTTTTAACAATTGTTAATTGTTATTCGGGCGTTTATTATATTTATTACGTATCTTTTTTATGTTTTAACGCGCACCACTCTGTTTGTTACCAAACGATTTGAAAAAATCTTTTTCATTTCTCATACTCGGAAAGTAGTGTTTGTTGTTTGTTTGATCTAAACAGGGGGTCGAAAACGATGCCTCCCTCCCTTGGGCGGGAAAGACTCATAGTAATTGCTTCCCTCCCTAGGGCGGGAATGAATTTTAAAAAATAGAACTAAAAAATTGGTTATTTAGTCGGCTATAATTTTCTATATTAATAATTTCGTGCAGGGCTACGGTAGACTCGATTGAAAGCTAACCTGAATAATAAAACATTAAAAAATAATGATTTCGAATCGACAACATTTATATCCGCAAAATTAGATTGTCGAGTATTTTGTAAATTTCTATGATTTCTGACCAGACAGATCGCAGCCGCCATTTTTGACATCGGATGACATGTTGAGAAGTTTTTATTTTTTCTCTTTATTTTCGGTCAGTGGCATGTGGTGTATTATGTAGTTACTAAACCTCCTTAGAAAAACCTATAAACTGTAACCGTGCCTCGACAAGTTTAGTGCGGCGGGAAGAGTTCCGGCGCGATCTCAGGGCGATAATATAGAGGGAGCGACTGCCGCAACAGAGGTCCGGGCACGATGAGCGATTTTCATCTAGTTTTTACATAATTAAGAAAAATATCGATTAAAAAAAATGCTGCTGTCTTGTGAGTGTATACGATGTGAATTAAAAAAAATACCTACTAAAGTTGGGATGGCCCGCGGCGGTGACGCAGGCGGTGTGTTCCATATTTGAAAATTGAAGAAAAAAAAAAAAAAGAAAAAAGAAAAAAAAGAAGACTAATAAAGGTACTACTCATGTTTTACTAGCAATAAATATTTTAGAAAAACTACTATTTTTTACTTCCTTAAATTTGAAATGAAAAGTAGAGTGTTGAACGACAGGGTTAAAGTCATCAATTCCGCAGACCTCGTTGGGAAGTGATTTTCTTTACACCCTTGTATAACAATCTACTATTTGTCAAAAAGGGTAAACTTCACAAATGGTCCCATCAAAATGTCATCAAAATCTGTAGATGATTCTTTTTTTTCGATGCATTAAACCTGCCATTTGGTCCCATACAATTTTCATTTAATTTGGTTCAGTAGTTTTTAGAGCAGACTTAGTGTCAGCATAAGACTTAGAGAGTATACGGAGTATACACCATGGGGATAGAAAGTATATGGAGTGAGTACTTGTAACATTAAAACTTTGCCTTAGTTTTTAAGCAAGAGAGGCACACAGCTAGGCGTTTTTTCTCTTTCTGGCATTGATAAGTGTTTACACAAAATAAAAAACTTTACCAATATTTTGAAACTTTTTGAGTTAAAGTTTTTTTTAGATGCATATTGGTACAATTATATTACATTTTTTACAGCTTATGATAGTTTTTATATTCTGTAAAGTATTTTAATTACTCATATTTTTAAGAAAACCAAAAAAAAGAACACAAAAATCCAATAATGTTTCCCAAAAAACTAGGAGGTGTATTTAACGTTTAAGATGGCAACATTATGATGTTGTCAAATTCAAATCAATGGTGACGTTTGTAGGGTGACCAATATAAACTGGTTTCCGAGATTAATCCTCTTTAAAGAAAAAGTAATTTTAGGTATATAATCTAAGTTAGGTGTGCTAGGTTGTTTCGTTTTAGGTTTAGATACTGTGACAGTTGATTTTAATTATTTTTAAATATATATATATCTAATATCTACTTTACAAGTTTCTAACTTTGATTAATTTTTAAATTGGTCTCAGTTATAAAATAAATAGTATAATAATTCGACGAAGACTGGCTCTTGCATTTTCTAAAGTTATAGAATGATAAAACTAAAAAAAAATATATTATG
The DNA here is from genome assembly GCA_028554685.1 of Agrotis ipsilon. Classification (NCBI taxonomy): domain Eukaryota; kingdom Metazoa; phylum Arthropoda; class Insecta; order Lepidoptera; family Noctuidae; genus Agrotis; species Agrotis ipsilon. The sequence goes on from CM052955.1 coordinate 13,659,884, forward strand.
TACAAACGCCAGCACATCAACCTTTCAACCTTATTACAATAGCGGAAGAGTAATATTCTATTGGTAAAATTTGACAGATTTGAGTAGGTTCACTTGGTGTACTTATAGCAAGTGAACATAATCTAATCTGTCATGTAAACTGTGTTATCAATATAACATGTAAACTTCTTCAAAAAGTTTGTTTGAGCGAGGTGATGAGACCTAGTAAGTAGTTTTTAATACGTCATAAATCGTAAACTGCAATTTACCTTTCATTCAATGAACAGCAATAGAAAAAAAAAACAAAATTATACATAATTTTTTGCCGTTTACATAGATAATACTAAGGAACCCGTCGTGCGCGTGTTCGACTCTCGCACTTAGCCAGTTTTGGCCACTGACTTTCTAAAGATTTTAGTTGTTTAAGGTGAAAGCTCCAACCAAAATTGCAAAAAACGCAAGAAAATTTAAATGCGGGTTGCATTTAAATTTTCTTGCGTTTTTTGCAATTTGCAGGCCAGTGCTAGGTTGTGTGTTACGTAAAATATTATTCGCGGCTGTAAGATGTATCTAGCTAAGGAATTATAATCATCAAAATCACTAATATAACCCTCCGAGTTCTTTATGAAATCGGCTCGGCGCAGGAAAAAAAAAGAATGAACTTAGAGCGTTGTATTGTTGTTTTGGTTGGTTATAATTATTAAGGAAAAATTGTTCTTTTAAATTTTGTGGACTGGTTGGAGCATTCCCCTTAAAACTTTTTTGTGGTGGTTTTCGAAGGCGGTATTTTTACTTTTTTAAAACTTTTATTTTACCATATTTAGTTCAAATATTCAACCCGAATTCTTGTCAAATACGTTATCCATAATACCAAGGTAAAACATCATCCAAGTACACAATAAGAAATGCTCAGTCAACAAAAACTATTGAACGTTTGGTTCAATATTAATTGAAATGATACCAAATGACAGTTATATTTCATCGAACAAAAAGAGAATCATCAAAAACGGTTCACTCAGTCGTAATACTATATGTACTTTCTGTAACACTATAATAATGATGTTATCCTCAAAATACTGTATCATGGACACACTATTAGAAAGAAACAGAATGTCCTGGCGTGTGCCTTTCAAACCTTTCAAGGTCACCGATTTGAGATCTTTTTTCTAGTTAAAGCGCCGTATTCACGTTCCATCTTGCTGTACGTCCCGCCAAGGTCATACACGATGCACGATGCAAAAATACCGTGAATAGGCTTGACGTACGTCATAATAATAATAATAATTGACGTACGTCAAGCCTATTCACGGTGTTTTTGCGTCGTGCATCGTGTATGACCTTGGCGGGACGTACAGCAAGATGGAACGTGAATACGGCGCACAGTGGTCCCATATCGAAAATTAGTGGACATAGGCAACAAAGTTCCAATATCGATGCGATTTTTTTTTATGTGATTCTTCATGATATTCCTGACAACTTTTACTTTTGTGAAATTTCTTCTAAAGTTGATAGTTTGTCTGAAAAAAAATTAACTAGATTTTTTTGTATGGAGAGAATCATGTTTCATTTTTTTTCTTCAATTGTACTAATATGTTGGGTGTTTGGCGTGAGTATATGATAGCTAGAGTCATTCACTATCCACGAAAAATAAAATTAGCGCCGGCCATCTGCGGCCGCGCGAGTAATCAATAAAAAAAGAAATAATTGTTTATGATATTTTTTGCCATTTAAAATAAATTCAAAGCATACTTTTTGTCTCATTTGGCTGTTCTGACCTTCTTTTTTTAATTTATATAGTTTTGATATCATTTAAGGTACCTACAACTAGTAATTCTTGGAGAGATCTATTTTTTTACCGAAAGCTTATTTTTTACTTTTTTTAATATATACAGGGTGAATTTTTCAACTGGGCGTGGATGGCTACTTTCGAAACTATGAGGAATATCGAAAAACGTTGAAAGGAGTCTCGAGGCCGATTTTGTCGAAAACTAAAACTGCATTATTGGATTTTAGAAAAATCTAAAATCCTGCCCAGGAATCGAACCCGCTGATTTTGGAAAAAAAAATCACACGCTGTATTATTACACCGTTCGATAGTGTTGCTAATAAGGATCAAATTCTGGGAAGTAATCATATACGGCAAACAAGAGTAAAAGTTGTCAGGAATATCATGAAGAATCACATAAAAAAAATCGCATCGATATTGGAACTTTGTTGCCTATGTCCACTAATTTTCGATATGGGACCACTGTGCGGCGCTTGGAAGGAGTACTCACTCCCTATATTTTCTATCTCCATGGGCTGGCCTCGAAAAAACCGGCTAGGCCACAGGCTACGCGCTGAGAGATGGAGATAGCTATGCTCTGTCCTTTTTCTTCTTATGTAATTTGTCGATTTGTTTTTCTTTCTTGAGGGAAAGAGAATGAAGTGTCACGAATTCTACACTTTCTCATTCTACGGCTCTCACAAAGGCTCTATTTTTGATTCTGACATGTCTGTGGTTTATTAAAAAATCCGTTTTATTAATCTGTGACTCTGTTGTGGCCGTTGTGGCAGTCTGTGGTGTGACTTGAGAACTGTCATTGAAGTCCAAAAATATTCAATTTCAAAATTTGAAATAGTTCTATTTACTAATAACGTAAAAAGTTAAGTATTATTTGATAATTGTTTTGAAACTGGAAATAAAGTATTTGAATTGAGTTTTGCGTACTTTGTATTATCTCAACCAACATTTAAAAAGGAATAAAAATAGAAAAAGACACAATTTGATTGTAAGGTATGTATTGCTGGGACGTTAGACACACTAAATAGTTAAAAATTATTTTGAGCTGACTCTTATGGGAGAGGTTATCGTTCTTTCCACTTCCTTCTTTTTTAACGTGTAATCGATAGGAAGTCCTATCGGACGCATTTGATCGGGGTGTTTGTTGTCGTGGTGAAGTTGTAGACCTCTTTTGGTAACGAATTCTTCTGGGCAATACAGGCATTGGAAAGGTTTTTCCCCCGTGTGTTGATACATATGGTACTGCGAAGAAATGAAAAACAAAAACGTTACTTAACTTAAAACAGGCACATTAATATATTGAAAATGGTAACTGTTTCATGGTAGATAATATTTTAAAGTTTATGTATTAAATTTATTAGTAGAAGGATCGTCTTTTTGCTTTTGACTACAAAAATCAACACATCAAACTATTGTAATTGTTCTCGGAAGATAATACAATCCACATAAAAGTTCCCATATTTTTATAACACCCCAAGTTACAATATAGGTACAATACTTACATTAAAGTTTTCTTTCTTCACAAAGCTGTGCTCACATAAGTGGCATTTAAATTTGATAATACCATTTATACTGGTGAGGTTATGATATGGGCTCCTCTTAGGATCTGGTTTAGGTGCAATAGGTCGCAGATTAGGAAGGCTAGCAGGGACTATGTTTCTAACACCCTGTTTTTCTTCAGGATGCATTCTGTTTCTGTGAGAGTAACAATTTCCAGAGCTTGCAAAAGACTTTTCACAGAATGGACATTTGTAAGGTTTTGCTCCTGTGTGTTGGTTCATGTGGAACTGAAACAATATAGTACAGTCAGTAGGCAACATAATGCTTGTTTACAAACAAATACCAATGACTCGGTAAGAGATCATTTTCATTGGAATTATTTGTGTAGTCCAGGGAAGGTTTACAAGGTTTTTTTAAATTGTTTCTGAGGTGGTACAAAGTTTGATGGGGCCAACTAGTAACATATTAATAGCTATGATATCCCAAAGTGGATTTACAAAATACTGGTTTAGGTATATGATATAAAGAAATTCCTAAACATGATTCACTATAGTCGAAAAGCTCGTTTAAATGCATTTAACTGTTATTCGGGATATGGAGATGTGGTATACTGAATGGGTATAGGAATATTATTACCTTCATATGAATAAGATTGAAAAGTTAAAAAAAAAACTACAATTAACCACTTACTTTCAAATCCTGGTTTCTTTTGAAAGTCTTCATACAAATCTCACATGCGTAAGGTCTATCAGTACTATGTGTGACGCTGTGTGTCTTCAAACCCCCCCCACGTGTTGTATGACCGACTACATATTTTGCATGTATATGACTTGCTTGATGGTAAGTGTACTGACATGTGAGCAACATATGTTCTTTCTGATCTAAACCTGTAAACAGCAAGATGAATTACAGTCTATAAGATTTGAAATTACCAGAGTTTATAAGATAATACAGGAATACTTACATTCTTCCACATATTTGGCATATACCGTTTGTTCGATGCTTTTTCAGATGAGATATTAAATCATATTTATAAAAAAAACCTTCTGAGCATGTGTGGCAAGTATATAGTTTCTCATCCTTATTTTCAGGGATGTGGATCCATGTGTGGTTTTTTCAGTGCTAAATCTGTACAAAAGCTGCGGTCACATGAATTACATTGAAAAGGTTTCATAGTGTGGTCATCCTCTTCACTACTATCTTGTACTGGTGATCTGGTCGTTTCGTCTTCTTTCTCTTCGTCTTCGAAATCTGAGTGTGGATCACCTTTCCTGATTAATTTTATTGTCACGTTTTCTGTATCCAGCCCATGTAAATATGTAACATCTTCCATAGAAGTGCTATGCTCATAATTGGGCGAGAGCGAGGCTTCGGAATTTTGAAGCACCATCATGGGATCCACGCTCACTTCCATTTCGGTATATTTATCATTTTCGAGATTCTCTTCCGACTCAAGTTTTTCTTCACTTTTCACTAGAGATATCATACACTTATTTGGAATAATTTGATCCATCAAAAAACTACGTTGCAGTAGAACATCCTGAGCTTTTCGCGCTGTGTCGATAAAATCACACACTGATTGCAACTTTGTACAACATTGTATACAAATGTTTTTGGGTAATTTGTCGTCTTCGTCAACCTGAAAAAATACAGGTAGTTTTTGTATATTTATATATTTAATAATTTCATTATCATGGTGTGATTGAATTTCTTACCTCAATTAACAAATATTTATTGAGTTTGTTTTGTAGAAGCATTGCTTCGGCTTCTTGGCTAAATATCATTATGGTAACATCTTGCTCTTCAGCGCAAAGACGACAACATCTATCAAAGCTATCTCCAAATTTTAATGTTTGCGTCATGGCTAAATATTTACGAGCATAATATCTGTTATGGGCTAGCACTGTTTCTATTCCTCGAAATGTGATGCACTGTAATGATTTTTCACGATGTAGGTAACCATCCAACTGCTACAAGAGCGCATGCGCGTTGGATGATAGCGATACCAATGCTGAGCATTGTATAGGTACTTCTTTGACTATTGATGTTTTTCCAAAATGATATGGGTACCATTTTGTTCTCGGTGCACATGGTCATGTGTTGAGCAGTATAAATTCAACTACTCTGTGTATGGGGCAGGTACGACATGTCTTTATCACTAGTTTATGTACCTAATTATTACCCACTGTCATGTGCCCACTTAGCTGGGCTTATTTAAAAAAGACTCATTTAAAAAGGGGGAAAGGGTAGGTTGGTGAAAAATACTTTACAACCTATTCTCATATCAACAAAATTTACAAAAAAAAAAATCGGTTGAGCCGTTTTGGAGGAGTGCAAAACCACAAACACTGACACTTGATTTTTATATACCTACCTAATAGATACGGTATTATTTTTCTTTCATTTTTCAATTTCATTTAAACATTGTAAATATTTTTGTAAAGAAATAAAACGTGCCGAAACGTGAATAGTAGGGGTGGTCCACAAATTCAAGATCGTCCAGTGCGCTATGGAGCGAGCTATGCTGCTATAAAGAAACTCCAATTTTTTAAAGGATTAAGTCGTTAATTAAGTTTTATTCGGAGAAGAAATGAAGTAACCGTAACATAGCTTGAGAAAAGCCAAACGGAAAGGCCAGTGGTTTGCCCACGTTTGGTTATGTTTGTGGAAAGGCGAAGAAACAAGAATAAAATAACCATAACAAAAAAATCCGCAACAGAGTAAGTAAGAAAAAAGTAAGAAGAAGTAGGGGTTCCCATAGTAAAATCAGTCAAGAATGAGGTCTACTTTAACCCCTCAAAGGGACTAGGTCGACTTAACCAGTAACCCTGTATAATTATTACTTTATTAAAAAAACAATATTTTTTTTAAAGGACGGCTCCCATACAACAAACGTGATTTTTTGGCTTTTTGTAGATAATCGTACGGAACACTTCGGGTTCTAGTCCGCCTCACACCTGGCCGGTTTTTTTTTAAGTAAAATAAAGAATGAAAAATAAAACCAGAGTCATGACGATTTCGACGCCATCTAAAGAGATACAACAGAACTACAGTATCCCCTTCCTCATGCTCTTATAATGTTGTCAATAGATGGTGCTACTACGAAAGTGGATAGTACCTATACAAAATGTACTCTGTGATGGATAGGTAGGTTAGTAGTAAGTTTAAATGTTTAAAGATGGCGCTGAAATAATTAAAAATGGAGCATCATTCATATTTGATCACAGGTCCTATATCAGAAAGTTATATAGGCGTTAAATAAGCGTATTTCTTAAAGTTATAAAGGCGTATTTCATTCATTATATCTAACTGAAATATATTTATACGATTTATTACGTTTAATTAATAATAAAAGAAGGTACCTACTTTACAGATTTAAAAAATGTATTTTCAGTTAAATTCGAAATATATAGTTATTTTTAGATTTTGATTGTCAGTTGTATTGTGCCTATTTTTACCTGATCATTATCATTACACGATTTAATGTTTTTTTGCGATTCAGCATTATCATGGTAGGTACGCGGTTGTAATATCAATACCGCAGAATTACATTCAGCCATCTTCCTTACACGCCGATTCGATTGCGATCGTTTATAATGTGATGTGACCGTATCAGGTTTACACAGTTAAATTTAAAAATATTCAGTAAATAAGTTCATAAATAAATTAAGGCTGTGCCATTTGGTCCCATAAAATTTTCATCCAATTTGGTTAAGTAGTAATTTTTATTTTGTGAGCATTTTTTTGATTTCCGCTATATCAATGATGTGATGATCTTTACTTTTTATGTGTTTCTTACGCGTTTACTCCGCCAATTGTGGACCGATTTTCAAAATTATTTTTGAAAATCTTTTTCAAAAACTGCAAGTTTCATCAAAATCGGTTCAGCAGTTTTTGAGATAAGGAATTTTATTAGCTTATTGTGTACATGAGGGATGTTAATACCGGGGATTACAAAATTCTAGTGCGCATGTAGGAAAATGATGTATTTGACAAGAATTTAACTTGAATATTTAAATTAAAAGGAGTAAAAAAAAAAAACATAACCGCCTTTAAAAACTAGTCGGTGGCTTTTATTTTTTTATTTCGTTGTCTTTTTTGGCACCGACTGCGACTTTCGAAAGAAAAGTTATTTTGTAGGTTATTTTACCTATTTTTGTGAAGGCGGTTAATTTAAAAAAATAAAAGTTTTGCTTGAGGTAAAGAGTCTTGATTTGATGCGCAAAGAATAAAAAAAAATGTTTTTTAATTGGTCCACATTTCTGATTTTGATTTAAATAAATTCACATTAATAATCGCTAAAATCTGAAATGTAAAATTGCATAGTAGGTAAGTACTCTACACAGAACAATTTTATATTGCTTATTTTAACGGGTTTGTTGCATATTTTGCCAATTTTAAGTTTCATAAAATCCGGTCTCCAATCATCACCATAAAAAACATTCTTTAAGATTTTTTATGTGGTAATAAGGAAGCAGAACAAAACTCTAGCTGATTACTCTTAGTCTTTTATCGGTTTTAAAGATGAAGTATCTATATATTTATCGTTCCTGTGGGAATTTCGGGATAAAAACTATTCTATGTCCATTCTCGGCTCTCAAACTATCTTTGTACCAAATTTCATCCAAATCGGTTCAGTGGTTTAAGCGTGAAAAAGAGATAGACAGACAGATTTACTTTCGCATTTATAATAATAGTAGGGAAGTAGGGATAAGTATTAAATAAATTTTGAAAACAATTTCAAAGTAGATACCCACCTAACTAGTATTTAAGATGAAAGAACCTTGCTGAAATTCAGCATTGCAATATGAGATAATGATTTGAGCAAAACACAAAAATTAAACATATCTAAACACTTTTCTTAAGTGAGAAGTGATTAATATTGATTTTAATATCAACAAAGATTTAGACAAATAATATGTGCCCTCCCGTCACAATTGTTATATGCGCCTAGCACTGTATTTTATGGTGAGCCAAGGAGATAGTGGGTGAGCGGGGTGAGGGGCATCATTCTCGAAGCGAAGACCGGTCCGTGCACCATACATACTATGCGCAGCGCGGGTGGTGCGGCGGGTGCGCGTGGGCAGGGAGACTTGGCGGTGCGGGCGGGGCGCGCGTCAGTCGCGTAGCGAACGCTATATTGCAAGAACGTCGGGTGGCGTCGCGCCAGCCCGTCGCGTGCTAGTGTTGTGTCACAGCGGTGGGCCAGGTCGGTTTCGAGATTTCTTCGTTCCGACGTAAATCATGGCTCTCAACTCGGACGCTGAACAGAAATCGAACCTGGTCCTCCGCGTGGACCAGGATTCTGACTCGGTTCTACAGTCATTGTTCGACACAGTGCTTAAGCCGGACTCGAAACGACCGCTACAGGTGCCTCTCCGAATGCGACAGCTTCCAAAGTCGTTCTTTAACCCGCCGTCAACCGGTTCCAAGTCGCCATCTGTGTCTCACTCGCGAGAAAACTCGGCTGACTCGGCGTTCGGATCGTCGTCCGCGACTGGCGCCTCACCGGTGTCGCACTCTCGAGCACATTCGTCACCCGCAAGCTTGCAACAAACTTATGCTGCTGGACAACAAAATCAACAACCGCCGCTACATCACCAGCACACAAAACAGAGATCCTATGACGTCGGAACACATCTTCAAGACGATCTTGGTCCGCTCCCGCCTGGTTGGGAACAAGCTCGTACGCCAGAAGGACAAATATATTATCTTAAGTAAGTTTTTATCAGAATATTCTTAGACGGTACTGCCAGGTCTTAACTAGCTGTCGTATTTATCCATAAATATTGATCTAAATAAAAAATGTTAGTTGTTTCACCAACAAAGAATATTAGGAGTGCAAATAACATTGAATATTTGCTATTTATTTAACTGTCAACAAAACAGAAATCTGAAATGAAAGGAAACACGAACTACGCACAAAATATCTATTACTAGTTATCTACCTGCCAGTGACTCAGAAAATATGGTTCGCGGCACATTTTGGCATGTCAATCGTGCTGTAATAAAATTGTTCTTATGAAGGCAATAACTGGCAGCCTGATAGGTTTTTTACAGAACCTATTGACATCTCACAACCATGCATAATTATCACTTAAACCTGACATAATTTAGTAACACTGAAACCTTCGACGTAAAGAGTGTTTGAAATTGTATGGTTTCAGTTCTTGTGCACGATAATTATGTCATGCATAATGTGAGTACCTACCTATTTTCAGTAACCATATTAACACCTCCCAATCTCTCTCATTAATTTTCTTTTCATCCACTGATAAATTAGTTATTATTGAATGGGTGAGAGAATCATTTTTACCACAGAGAGCATAAATAAAGAATCAATTAACCACCACATACTGGCAAAGATTAACTTGATGATATCTTCTTGAACTCGTTATCGTTTTCGCCTCCTTTTTGTCGTTTTTTAATCTGGTAGGTAATTTGAAATACATTTTCAAAAAACTGGCAAATAGTCTAAGAAGCTAGGTAAATTCATAAATTGAATTCTTCTTATTGACAACACATTGTCGTCACAGGTTATCTTATCGCGATATACCTGCCGTCAGTACATGATAAAAAATGATAAGACCGAGCTAACGATTATAATGTATACCTCCGTATTATATATTCTGTGAATCATTAGTTCAAATCTATAGACGGTACTTAATTACTGCAGCTTTTATAAAGCTGTTTATTAGCCAAGAACTGAATTTCTCAGGGAGCGTCGTTTCACTCATTTTGCATAGGCTTCGTTGTATGTTGAGACATACATTATAGTAGATTATGATGATTATATAGATAAGTTTTCTAAATTGACAATTGTAGCAACAGAGTCCAGAAAATAGTGAGCTAACAATACGATTAACAAAATGATTTTTAATGAAGATCAAAGTCTACCGTACCGTAAATCTTACCGGTGACGCATTAAAACTTAGAAGGCATAATAATAGAAGAGATAATAACGAGAAGCAAAGCAGTCCTAGAGTCTAACAAATTCTTGAAGACTGTAGACTGTTTCAACTTTTGGTGTAAAATGAAAAATTGTCTTAGAAAATGTCGCGGGTTACTTATACCATCACCGTGACCCCGGAACATAAAGGGCTATTGAAGGACACCGTGGATTTTAGTCAGTACAAGTCTGACAGTGGGGGGTGGGAGGCCTCATTTGATGATTTTACCACTATAATTGGAATGGAAGGGGAAGTTTTAAAATCTCACAGTCGCACCGTAATAGGACAATATGGTGAGGGAAAATTACATTATGATTCCGATGCGGAGATGACGAGTAACAGATAAGTTAAATAGTTTTCAAAACTATGAAACTTCATAAAAATATGCACAAACATACATTAGATTATTCAGTTCCTTTGGCATCAAAATACCATAAGGGCAGAACAGTAATGCAGGCATGGCCTCAAGCTTAGCAGGTAACGGACTTAAGTTAGATATATGTATAAATAAATAAAGAAAACCTACGTGCTCCTTTGAGCATCACACGAAAAAAGTTTAAAAACGATAGGTAGGTACCTATATTAAATCTAGATATTACCTATATTATCACTTCAATGTACGAATGGCTAAAAATTTATCTCGTAAAGAAATTAAATATCAATCCCGCCAATCTGTGGAGTAGGTAACAGTAAAACATATAATTGCCAAATACAAAATTGACAATTGAATAGAAGTGATTGCGTTTTTTATGCTTTTTTGAGAGTCCCATTGCATTATTTCCAAACTACGGCTCCTCCTGAAAGTCAGAATCAACAGTCGTACAGTAGTAGACAATCATCAGAAAAGCGCCAAGACAATTATACTCGAAAAACTTCAGGAGTTTGAATAGCTGTCTTGGATTGTGCAACGAATTTAATCAGTAAATAAGAGCGGTGACATAATTTCAATCATCAAGCAGCAGCTGTCTGCTAGAACAAAACAGGGTAGTACAAAAGGACTGCGTTTTTTTTATGTGGCTGAACAGACGATTTTATAACATAAAAAGCAAACGTACAACTCCTTCGGTGGATGATTGAATTTATAGTTATAAAGTTGGGTTCGATTTCCATTCTCAGCAAATACAGCTGCTTTCCAATATTTACCCCTTACAGAGTCTTTATAGACTGCGAGTCTGCGGCCCTCAAAAATATTCAAATCACTGTCAAGACTGTCGAAGCACTAAGGGACACTCGTTTTACGTCGAACCTTGCCTCTGAAAAACTAAAAAGGCAATGTGTGGTCGGGAAAAATGTTTAAAATAACTTTGTAGACCATCGCAGGTCTGCTCGCAAATAATGATGAATTCTTGCTTCACGTTTCAAGTCGGTGGAGTGATTTGAAATAATTATACAGAGTGTTTCTTTTAAATGGGCCATAAGGGAGAAATCCTTATCCATAAGAGATACGGGAAAACTTTCTTAGGAAACTTTAGCTCTTTTTTAATGTTGACAATTTTGGCGTTTTATTTTTTGGTCAAGTGTGAGTGTCCACCGAAATGAAAGAAATTGACCAAAATTTTTTAATGCCGTTCGATTTTTCATATAAAGCTCATTTCATTGTATCGGAAGTGAAAAAAAAATCGGGACTGCGGAAGTTGTCAAATTTAGCACAAAATTATTTTTTTCAATACAAATTGTATGAAAACGAAAAAAAAAACAATTTTTATGATGCCATGTTATTTACTGTCTTGTAAAGACCGTTTATTGTATGGGAAGGAAAATGCCCCGGACAAACAGAAGTGGGTCAAATTCTTATGAAATAACGACACTGTTACTAGGACTTTATGCTGTTAGAAGAAACATTACTCTACTTTTGACCAACTTCTACTGTTCAAATATTTTTCTGCCCATACAATTATCTCATCCTTACATGAAAGTAAGTCAAACGGCATTATAAAAAAATTGGTATTTTTTTCGTTCATACAATTTGTATGAAAAAATATTTTGCTAAATTTGACCAACTTCCGCCGTCCCGATTTTTTTCTTCCGATACAATGAAATGATCTTTATATGAAAACGAGTCGAACGGCATTAAAAAAAATTTTGGTCAATTTCTTTCATTTCTGTGGACAGCTCACACTTGACCAAAAAAATAAAAACGCCAAAATTATTAGTATCAAAAAAGAGCTAAAGGTTCCTAAGAAAGTTTTCCTGTATCTCTTATGGATGCAGATTTCTCCCTTTTGGCCAATTTAAAAGAAACACCCTGTATATATCGATAATCGTTAATAGCTAGTCGGTAGTCTGGCGCCGTTGCCGTCACGTTGTTTTTAGTTGCAGAAACCGCGCTCAATTCATAGGTAATCTTAATCTATTGCTGGTTCAATATCAAGTACTGTAAAGTAGGTATGTTACCCATGTCATCATATTCACTAGGTTATGTTATTCTCTAAAAACCAATTGTTCTAGATTTCATTATACGACGAAAGAGATTTGATATAGTATCACGACAAGTCGTTGTCAGTAGCTTCGACGCAAACTGTAGGTACTTTCAACCCTGGGGAAGCGCACATAAAGCTATATCCGAAAATAGTTAAAATATCAGTATTGTAATATTATTTGGATTTTGGGTTACAGTCGATGACACTATTTAGTGGTAATAAGTAGGCAGTTAGAAGTATCTAAACTGCTAACGCCGAATAGAGTCGCTGAAACCCGGCTACTGCCAGGTTTTAGCGACGCTATTCAGCGTTAGTCACTTCGCGGTGCGTGGAAGTTAGCCAACGCGACATCAAAGCTTTTGCCACCTCATAAATAAACACTACCTGTTGTACTACACGCTCAAAATTAAGTAAATATAATTTTATGTTCTATTTTGACAAAATAATATGTGAAAATGTCATCTAGGCTCAAAAAATGCTGGTGAGATGTTCGTTAAAAATTACAACCATTATTATGAACAGATCATTTATTAAGTACCTACCTACCTATCTTACACTGTTGCTTAGAAAATAAATAGATACTCCGTAAGATTTATATGTATTCCGTTTAACTCGGTTCGTTAGAGTGCGTTAGGACTGCCAACGCGGAAGGCCTGCATGTTACATCTACAACGACGCACTTCATAAGCTCCCTTAAAATATTGATATTTCGAATATCAAAGGTATTAATTTAGACGGGCGGGCGCTTGGCTCTGCTCTCGCCGCCGCCGTGCCGCCGCTGCAGGAGCATACCGCGATGGACCATTGCAAGCGGTGCGTCTCTTCCGTGTCGGTAAATAGACGTGCGCGTCGTTTCTTAATTGCGAGCTGGGGCCGATGCTTTATAAGCTCCATAACGTCCGTCGACGTGCGTCTCGACTGTGAAATGTTTGCTTTAATTATTATTGGAATGGAGGGTAATTCTCTGTGGTTTTGTTCGGCTAGACTTGGCGATGTTCCGAAACGGGTAGCGATGCAAATTGCCTTGGCTAACGCCCAACGCGGCGTTATCAGGTCCAGTAGCTTCACCGCGTCACACCTTCCTCCTGACTCTTGACCTGAACGTCTTACCTGCTTACCTGCTGACTTTTGGCTCATTCAACTTTGGTTTCGCTTTTATTTTATTTTGACGTATTCAGCTTATCTCGAGAAAGTATATTTGTGTTTATTCACTTTTACCTACTTGTTGTAGTGTAGGTCGTCTAAATTTAGTTTTTTCGTCTACTTCTTTTTTCAAAACGGAAAGTTTAACTTCAAAATAAATATTTCCGTTCACTCGAATCGTGAAAATTCGTCCTTGTTAGGTATCGTTGTATCTTTGTGTAGCTTCAATCTTGTCAAAAAGTAAAGTATTGGTACCTATTTACAGATAGTTACCTGCCTACATACATAACAGCCAACGGACAGATTGACCAGTCTTCAACCAATATTTCCTTTTAAATGTCGTCCTTTGAATGCCTAATAAGAGAAACTCCTCGCACTGAATACAAAGAATGAAATGGTAGTAACGAAAAAATACATCCAAAGTTCATTCAACTGTTTTTATTTTGTGTTCTTGTTATCGGATTCTTATTATAATATTTTATACATAAATGATTAATTTCAATAAACGAAACTATAAACATGTTGCACCTAGGTATATAATATGTAGGCAATAACTAAGTTGAAGATAAAACAAATGTGTATATAATTGAAAAATATAAGAAAGTCAAGTATTTTAAATTATTTACTAAATAAATTCTGAAATAATGTTACTTGTAACTATAAACTACCTACAATTTTAAACAACAAAACTTTAAAACTCCCACAAGATTTGGTGTTTCCTATTGTCATATTTTCATGCAGCTAGAAAACATACGTGTTCAATAAAAACCGCATATACTGCATAAATACTCGATTTTCGAGCCAAAAAGTAAGTTAAAATTAGTTTATTTTCATGGGAAAAGGGTGCAACTTTTCTCATGAAAATAACTAAATTAAACTAGCGACAGTTTACCATGAAAAGCTTCCCCAAGGAATAAAGATTCTTAGGAGGTATTAATCACTGAGAGATTCTTATTAGCTTTATAGTTTTAGCACTTTACTTAATTCTTCTCAATCTTTAGGCATAGGTTGCCTATTAAGAAAAAGCAAGAAAAATCCGAAATGGCAAATGGCAAAAAAATCATATATATTGTTTGGCAATTAGAAAAGCATAACACTATCAGTCTGTGAAAACTTCAACTGTCTAGCTATCACGGTTCATGAGATACAGGCTGGTGACAGACGGACGGACAGCGCAGTGTTAGTAATAGGGTCCCGTTTTATACTTCAGGCGCGGATCGATAAAAATGGTCTAGCTTTTGAACCGGAAAAAAAGTAGCATTCGTATGTCTCAAAGGTTTGAAAGGAAGATTGAAATGATGGCCATTCGATTCGATCCATGCACTCACGGATAGCCTGTAGGTATATCTGCATAATTTTTCTGAAGCAGTAACTTGATGCGATTCATTATCTTAGAAGTTTAAAAGTATCATACCACAAACTGAATTATAAACCACATAAATATTGTTCTTGCTAGCAATCCCCAAACCTTGCCTAAAAATAAAAAAAATAAAAGCAGTGTTCGTTCGTTTGACATAAGTCTCTGAGCATTAAAAAAAAAAATTATGGTCTTAAAACCATTTAGCTACATGAGAGCGAAAATTAAAAAATATATACACCTAACGCCATTCTAAACTGATGCGCGTACACCAGGGTCACCAACGACGGTTGTTCAGTAGAATCTTGAATTTTGTTTTTTTTAATAATAGATACTTATTACAAACTGGCCTTTTTCATTGGAGATCACTTTCGACTTATCAATCTCACGGTGTTCTATAAAAAGACAAAAGTATGTACCTAGATAAGCATAATTTGCTGGTTACGGAAAGTAAGAGAAATTACCTACTTAACTATATATTCAAATAGGTAGACTAAAAATATGATTATTCGAACCGAATTGTAAAATCATAAAAATCAATAATTTAACGAGATAATAAGGTGATAAAAAAGAGGAACGTCTCACTAACATAAAGTTTTGATTTGAACTAAATTTTAATCCAATGGAAAAAGGTTAAGGTCTGATAAGTACCTACCTACCTATGTATTGACATTGTAAGTCTGCAAAAACACTACATAAGTAAATCTACTGTACATAAGTAACAATAATGAGGTAGGTATTCATGATGTATATCCGCGCACAACGTTGATATATTACTCTATGTATAAATATACACAGGCATGGCGAAAGGAATAACCTTTTAGACGTCTTTGGCAAGGCCGTTGTTGTCTGCGTAAACAAGCCTAGCGGGTTCGGCGCTCGATAATTAAATTATTTGAGACTTGGATGTATAAAAATAGGTTATTATAAAATGTTTCGATTTGGTCACAAGTTTATTAAATACATATATTATCCGTAAATATGTTAATTGCAATGGACGTTCAAAGTTCTTGTCGAACATGTTATCTTCACTCACGCCGCCGCCGTCTCATTTTGTTTATTAATAAGTCATCTCATTAATTAATAACATCTATTATAACATGTCGCGCAATAGAAAATGTTCGAAATGTTTACCTGACGTGCTGTGCAGTAAAATTAACTAACTAGGTAATTAGATAAAGCTTCACGACCATTTCCGAGAAGTGCATGGTGGAGTAGTCACATGCGCAACAAGTGGACTTATCGCACTGGTGTATTCACAGCGATAACATTAAAACACAGCTCACTATCGCCTTCTAAGAAGTCGCCCGTCGCGTTGTGTCGTCGCTCGGTGCGCGGTCGCCGGCAGAGCTGCGCCAGCGCACCGATCCACCGCGCACCGCACCGAGCGACGCGACAGGTAGCTAGCTCTAACGGCACTCACCTGAGAATATAATTTTCGTTTTTAGAACAAAGTATATTATGCCGTTAATATACTTTCTCTTGTCATTAAAACTAGCATTGATTAACATAAGTAGTGAAATTTATTTTTGGGGATGGATTACAAAACATGCAAAGTTATAAAATGTTAGCAATTTAGCCTTAAAAATGTTGTAACTTAATTAGAGAATCATGATTCGTGCTTAGATTAAAAAATGTCGCCATAGACGCTGTTGCTCTGGTATAATAAGGATATCCAGTCCAGCCAGTAGTTATATCTACTGAACTATCCGATATGAATCTGAGTAGACCACAGAAATAGTTATATGAAATGGACCTAAGTATTAAAGAATGGTGGATGTTCAATACTTGAGGCGTTGAAAATTAACAGTTCATAATGTGTGATGTCATCACCTTTTGAACATCTTAATTTAAATCAAAACATGAATTTATCAGATGAATGATCTTATCTCTTACAAGACATGTTACATTTACCGGTGTCTAAGTGACAATGTTACTTCCATGTGTGTACGTCGGTAGCGTTAAGTATCGTGCTGCAGAATGTTTATTTAGCAATATGGACCCTACGGTTGCGTCACAGAGCTGGTTATTCCTTGCAGCATAATAGCAACAAGGTACTCACTCAGTTTCCACGCTCTGATTACTGGATGTTGGCTCTAGACAGCGTCTTTATCGGCACCGATCAGAAACTGAGCTCAACGGGAGTGTTTTGAGAAATCGATCCAGTACTAGTGCTAAATTCTGATATCTCTGCATCTAATTAAGCTTATGCGCAGTACCTATCTACCTAGAACTTAAAATAAGTGGGTACAACATAAGTATTAGTAATACTAACAATAGCTAGGTAGGGACCTACTTCATTTGTCGTATGATTTATGGCTTTCCATTATAATGGACAATTAAACACAAAATTCACATCATTACTTACCGTGCCATTACCATCAGACATTTTTAACTTCATAAACCTGGACAAACATAGTGAAAGTAGTCCTTTAATTTTTTCTTGGAAATTATCCTTCGTTAAATACAAGTGGTACATACTTAAAAAAAAACATTTTGGAGTAGTTGGCAGGTAATAATTCTCCCATAGGATGACGTCACTGTACCTATGTACTTCAACCTCAAACGTGAAAACACTTGAATCCTCAAATTCATAAGTGTTTCCCTACAAGTGCATCTAATTTAAAATAGGTGTAGCACATAGCACGGGTTAACCGTCTACCGCCGTAATTCCTTCAAGGGCAGATCTTTGTTCTTGTTGCGCTGCATTATCAAGCCTTGTAGACACAGTTGGCTCTCATAGTCTTGTGTCATCGGTATTAATGTGCTTCCAATAATACTTGCCATGATCAACAAAGGTGGTTGTGCGATAACTGAGACAGAGCGTTCACGAGACCACACCGGGCGGGCCACCGGGCGGGCCACCGGGCTACGTTATATGAAAACTTCTATTTACTCTTGACCTAAAGAATTTTTGTTCTCCACGCTGATAGTGCAGGTTGACAATAATTATACCTACACAGAAAATTTAAATCGTGCTTATCATGACTGCATAATTATTCTGATTATTGGGAATTAAAATTTTGTATTGAGGAAAACAGAAGCTAAAATGGAGCGATTACATACATTTAGTCATTAGTGACTGCCTATTTTACCTTGGTGTCTCATTGATTGATAGTATTTTAACTCTCTATTCTAACTCAATGATTAGGTATCCGAAAATTTGCAATAAATTCCGAAATCATTCAAAACATAACATAGGTCGAGGGAGGGATAATATATAATATGTCTCGGGGATTTAAAACGAGAGATTTGATCAAATCCCGTAATTTTTGTCATCTCACTGAACCAATCTAGGGATTTGTTCAAAGTGATTAGATATTTTGAATAGATTTCTTTAGGGAAATGATAAAAACTGTGTTGTTATTTTAACATCTCCTGCGATTTAATCAAATCCCTCGTTCTATCATATCTCTGCGACATATACATCGTACTAAAATGTTACAATGATACTTGTAACAAACATCACATCTTCTGCTCTGTTATACTGTGAGAGAGCGGAGAGTATCGCCATGCTTAATTGTAGGATCAAAAGGGGTCAAGTGTGTATATTGACAAGCGCCTTAGGGCCAACGTCATGCCCAAGAAGGCCCGGCCCGTCACGTCAGCGTTTTATTAGGTGTACAAAGAATTCACTAATAACGTGCTAATTAATGTATGTATATTGTAAAACATAATTAAATTGTCGTCTACATTTAATATTTATTATTGTGAGAAATTTACGTGACTTCTCCATTAGATATTAATAAAGTATATTTTTCTTTGAATTTAGTTGATGTTCTTGTATTGCTGTTCTTTGTAGGCAATAGAAGAGTAGCAATTTAATCGCGTCATTAACATTGTATTTCGCTAATCCACCATAACTTTGGAAAAGCACGGTTTTTCCTTTTTCAGCTCATTATTTTTAAATTACTAATCAGACAATTTAAGAACTTAAAATAGGTTTAAATAACCGCTTTCAATCCTTTTCAATCTTCGTTAGTATGATATTGATAATGTATTGACACAACTGCCACTCTAAAAAATGGTAATTCGTCCGACAGTGCTGAGCAATGAGGGCTTTGACGACTCTGTTTTCTCTTCTTGAGAAACTAATATCTCCTACTTTCTTGACTCATCAAGTATTTATGCTCTGCGCACAGCACAAATCGTCGATCCTCCCAAAACATTGTTTAACGATGTCCCTCTCACTGGTATGGTTTCCCAAATTTTTCAATTTTTGTTTTTGAATAAGCTGTTTTTTTTTTGTTGGAATGGGTTAAAGCTTCCGAACAATTAGGCCGACTCAAGAAGCTGGTAGATTCATCTTCCATTTTATCTCCCTCCGCTTTGTATATTTTGTTTACGTATTTGTATGTATTTAAGTACTGCTTAGAACATTTTATATGCTGCACCCACAATCTATGTATCAATCTAGACTGGTAGAAAATGCTTAAGGCATATTAAGTCTGTCTTATACATAGGTATTTGTGCGTAAAGTTATGATGTACTTTTATTCGGAAAATTACAACAAGATCATAGTAGTTCAGTCCTTATTTACCTACGTGCGAGAACTTCTACGTGTAGCATTACGTGTCTCAAGTCACAACACTTTCAGTAGAGCTATTGACGGCACGTTCGGGATTTGGGACTACAGATGATTTAATATTTATAATAGGAGTCAATGTCTTCAATTCCCATTGTAGCCGGTTTGTTGTGGTCCTGCTATTACTCATACGATGTCACAGCACGGTACGACTCAGTTACTGGCCGTTAGCTACCGTATGTGCCTTTATTGAATACTGATAAGTTTACTCATACCACAACGTGAGTTATTGTTTTCATATGGCAATACTTTAGCCAAGGCCGAGTTCGTTATACGTGTATAATGGACAGATTTGGTTATGTGCGTAACGTTTCCCGCGCGATAACCATGTTTATGAGTTAGATAGGT
Source organism: Agrotis ipsilon (assembly GCA_028554685.1). Classification (NCBI taxonomy): domain Eukaryota; kingdom Metazoa; phylum Arthropoda; class Insecta; order Lepidoptera; family Noctuidae; genus Agrotis; species Agrotis ipsilon. The sequence goes on from CM052955.1 coordinate 13,679,949, forward strand.
ATATTCAGATTAGGGTTTCATTTTACGATTCTACCAACTCCCCCGAATAAGAACAACTTGGTCCATTCCATATTATATTGATGTTGTCACCAAATAGGTATTGTTTTGAACTGTTCTAAGTGTGTTAAACATAAGGGTTCTTATTTTTGGACTACATTCTGCTTACTAAAACAGTTTGTTAATTTTGTTAGTATACCATGACCATAATTTTTCAAATATTTCAGTTTTTTTGTTTGTATCGGCAACCTAAGTAGTACTACTATTCACCATGATCTTTGAAAATTACAGAATTTTCGTAGTTTTATACAAAAAAAACAACCAAAAAAAATTATTTCCCTAAAATTTTGAAAGATTTTAACGTTCAGTACACTTTAACTTATCGTAGTGTAAAAAAAAAATATGGACACTACTATGGCAAGTTTTTTAAAAAATTGGCGCAACTAACCTAGATTTTAAAATGGTATAATACTTTAGGAAAACTAGCCACAAAAAAAAAATAATGACACTTTTTCTAATCAAGAACCAGAATTTCATAAGTTGTTGTTAATAGTAATCACTTCTACTATGTGCCCAAAGTATCAAAAAAAATTTTATTTTTTAAGTAGTTATTTTTTTTTATTTTTTTTTTTTCTCGAGTAGTCATTAATAGGTCCATCCTCTGGTGCCGGCTTATCGTCGAATTTTGGGACATGTTGTATAGATAGATAGAATACTCTTTATTATGCACACCATACAACTTTAAGTTACATAAAATTACAAATTAAAACTTAAACATAGGGTGACACAATAGGCGGTCTTATCACTAAAAGCGATCTTTTCAAGGACAACCTTTGGATGGATTAGGACGAAAGAGAGACATTAATTTTGGTGTACTGTGGGTTACAATTAAAACAAGAAAAAAAAAACTAATTTATAAATAAAATAATACATTACATACACACGCAAACATAAATATATATATACATATACAATAATATTTACAAGTTATAATATCACCAAAACAAAGAAAGAAGCATTATTGTAACTTGGTTAAGGAGAGAGGTAGTCTTCTTGAGCAGATTTTTAAAAATTGACAAGTTTTGTGCACTCCTTACCGACATGGGCAATGTATTCCATAGTCGCACTGCTTCAACTGTAAAAGATTTGTCGTAAAAGCATAAAAAAGGTTGTATTTATATAGTAGTAGTATTCGAACTTTCATATCAGTACTGAAAGTAAAGAAAGCACCGGATCGAGGGGTTTAGTTTCCGTTTCTCCAGACTACGCCAAATTCCGGGACAATAGAGGTAGTTCAATAGTTGCACTATGTCCAACGGTGCGCTTCTTAATAGCCGTTGGAAAAGCGGTAACTAAATGATAGACTGACTGTTGGCTGTTAGGCTAATATAGAGACGATTGCAATTTCAAATCATAAATAAGTAAAGGCACTATGGCCGGTTTTCCACTGTCTCCAATTCAGTGCTGCGGCTGTTGTTCTTCCGGGAGTTGAAGACTCCTATATTGGTAGGCATCAAAGTAGTGGTAGATAAACTTAAAATCTAGAGGAAAACCTTTTCTCGATTCGGAGAAACCAGGCATGGCCATACGTATGTTGAAGTTTCAGTGCTTGGATGGTATTATAGGTGCGTGTGGCGCAGAGCTAAGTAGCGTCGACGCCGGCGGCTCGGCGGCGGCGCCTCGTACCCGTCGTGTTTACGTCTAATTTAGGCGCGAGCGCCGCGACGTCGCCCCCGCGCCTCCCGCGAGCTGTCCATTGAACACGCCGCGCCGGTACGCGCGCGGTTATTTCGGCATGCCGAACGCGGCACTGCGACGCCACGGAATATCCTCACACTGCTACTTTCTTGTGGTGTCGATGTAGGTTACAGAATAATATTGATTTATCTGCGTTTAAAGGTTCGATAAAAACATATCAGAGCTAGGTAGGTCGACGGCGTCTTACCATGCTTTTTCCGCTCTCTATGTTGTTCCTAATCGTAGACCACCTGATCTCAGTTTTTTTTTGTCGTAATTAGGTACAGGTAGTCCATCAACACATCGAGATGATGAGTTAAAACCTCATTAGGTACAGACTTTTTTCGATTTGATTTACTTAGTGTTAATGTTTTTATTTTAATATGTAAACAATTAATCACTGGCTTCGAACGGTGAAGGAAAACATTGTGGGGAAACCCACACACTCATAATAAACTCAGAAATGTGTTGTTGGTAATATCCTAAAAACAGTTACAGGTAGAGTCATCTGGCACCGACTGGCACGCCAAAAACTGATGATGAATAAGTGGCCTAAGTAGATATTGAAAAACTAAAACTTGGTCATAAATGCAAAGAAACAAAAATATCAGTTACCTACTTGTAAAACTTTTTTGAAGCTTTCAACGGGGTAAATAATTGAATTAATTTTGAACATCATGACTTTTTATTTATGAAAAACTAGCGGCCCGTCCCGGCTTCGCACGGGTGAAGGACCCGGTTTAAAACCCGGTCCCGATGGTTACAAACACAACAAAAAAATAATTATCCGAATCGGTCAAGCCGTTTTCATGTTATGTCGTGACAACGGAAAATGGGTTTCATTTTTATATATATAGATTTGGTGATTATCTTAAACAGCTTATTGTCCAAATTAACCTAACTAATTACATTAGTATATTAATACTACATTTTAAAACTAAAAATAAAGGTGAAATATTTACAAAAATGATTGAAATAAAACTAAAGATTACAGGGCGTCGAAAAATTCATCCACATCGCTGTCAATGGGGAAAGTGCCCAGAAGGCTGGCGGCATTGCCTCGTTGGATCAATTTGTACACACGCTATGAAGAAAGGCAAACTTCGAAAATCTTATTTCAAAATTTAATCGGTTTCAAGTGGCTGGATCGCCGTTTTTCACCTCGAAGAGTTAACGAGCCCATGTCCTGTGATGTTACCGCGGCTAGCCTTGGAGGCTGCGGTGCGATCCGACTTCTCGGAATCGCTTCGAGCCCTCCCCCGCGACGCCCCTTACCCCGCGTAATCGCCTTTCCTGTCAGGACACGCTTAGTTGTTTATGGGTACCTGAGAGGACATCACAATATCGATACCCGTCGAAAGGTGATTTTTCATATTATTGCTTTCTGATTTGAAAGTCTTTTTTTTAAACTGATTTTTCTTAATATATGTTATCGGTATAATGCATTTCGCCTACAGTACTTATACTATCCGTATTGTTTGCCTACGTCTTGATAGCTAAACGCAATGCTCACCTAGTACTGTAGTTATCTTGAGAGTAATTGTAATTGTAAAGTGTTGTTTTATTTATTTTCATGGTTTTACTAGAACTTGATTTTTATCCCGTCTACAGAGAAGATTCTCTTCCCTTCTCTTTAGGTCTTAAAAAAGTTACTTCCCTCGTGTTGTATAATGTATAATAAGTAGGTATTGTCATTTTCTCCGATAACAAATAAATAAATTATGAAATGTTTTCAAAAAGTTATCGATAGTATTTGCATCGTCACTAGCCACAGTCAGTTCAACTTGAGCTCCTTTTATTTTTTCTTTTTGTACACCTGAGTTGTTAGTAACAAAGGCATTCATTTTTTCTCTCGACTCCGCCCTGGCCTTTGAGTGCCTCGCCGCGTTTCTTGGTACCGGCGCCGATCATTCAGTAATCTTCGATAGCCGGCCGATAGCGCTCTTTGCGGTGGACCATGCTGCTCTACATTCAAACAGGCCATATATTATCAAAAAAGTAACCGTATTATAGAGACCGCCCGTAGCGCAAATTTTAACGTAGGTAAATTGCCGAAGCAAAAGTTTGTCTGTAGCAGCAAATGTGTAACTCCCGAGACGTACGTTCAGTTTCTACAACCATGGATCTATTAGTTAACAATTATTGGTATTTTATTATAATAATACTTTTAGTATAAAATGGGCATCTAACAATAATTATTTTTGCCTAAACTGAATAGCTTTTTGGCTAGAAAAGTGCATGCAAAACTATGATGAAGCACCTTTTGTAAGTAGATGATTAACAAAAGCTAGCTTAGTTGTGTATGTAGGTATTAAGTTAGTATCCCTTAAGCCTCTTATAATTAATGAGTAAATACCTACCTACTTTAAGATATAATGCCATCCATGATGATTATGATATACCTACATACCAGTTCCTAAATGACAAAGTAGAACACAGGTGAGAAATAAATGTCCTACTAGTATGACAGTGCTACTTAAGTTCATGGCGCGGCGCCCCAGGGGTTCATTCATTCGCACTGTTAACTAATAATGCAATTTCATATACCCAACGACCTTGATTTGTCAAACAATCGAATCTGGGACGAATGTTATGTAAATCAGTGCTTAGTGTAGTGTAGTGACATTTTGTATCTCGGGGGCGAGGTGTCTGCGTTCCCTTCTCTCCTTTGCCATTTCGTAACTCAAGAGTCAAGCTTGCGCTTTGTTGCAAAAGTTCGGCTGTCCTACATTTTCAGATTAAATTTACTCAGGTACCTTCGTGGTCTTTGAAAACTTTCAGATAGAAATCTATTAAAGTTTTCCTTCAATTTGAATTGCTTTTATGAACAAAACGTGTTGCTTTAAAAGTTGTAAAGCTATATTAATATAAAACTGGTCATGTAAATCTAATCGGACAACTTTATGGAAATTATCATCTATGACTTACCAGTTAGACGTTACCTATGTGGTTTGACATTTAAAAAATACTTTGTTAAGAAATCTTTTGCGATAGAGATTTACTTAAATTAATAAAATTGCAACAGTTAACCAAAAGCTTAACAATATGGTTTTAAAAACTGTCTAAAAGAATGAAAATTATCTACCTGCTAGTTTGCTGTATCCTGTGGCATCAATGACGTAGCTATAGCGCAGAAGGGTTCAAGGACCGCTAAGTCATTTAGTAGCCAGGTACAAGCTACTCGCCCCGAGGCAGGCGACCGCCAACGATACACTCGCTCAGCTCTGCGTGTGGGAAATGGTCTTTCGTCCTGTCGCCAACGGTCTCAAACGACGTAGTGTGACCGGGATTTTGCAAACTGTTATTTTACAGCTTAAATACTTCGAAAACGTTCGCTTCCGTTCGCTATGAAAATAAAATAATCTAAAGGATCCTTAGAAATGATAAAATACGGGCTTTTGAAGATTAAAGGCTATGGAGTGTAAGAACGTTATCCTACCTGTTGAAAAGTACAACTTGGTTGGAATGTCAGTCGGTCGTCGATAATGATAATAACTTTAGGTAAGGCATGGCAATGTGCTGTCGGTAGCAAAAAACGCAGTAATACGAATCACATCGCGGTCCGATTGATGACGATGGTATGACGGACGGGAATGATGAGCTGTGAGTGAGACGCTGCCCTGGTTGGAGGGAGAGAACGGGATGCAGATACAAACACGGTCGGGTCCAAAGTCCGCGACCGCCGTGCAGTGCAGGACAGTAGCCTCGGAGCTGCAACGACGCGAACTAGACTGAGCCGTGTCCCAACAATTATACATACTTATCTAAGAAACATAGCTCCAATCCTATGCAGATCTAAACCTAAAAAAAAAAGAAAGGGTCAATATGAAAGCAACATTTGTTTTATGTAACTGTGTAATGTGACTATCATTCAACTGTGCGACAAAGGCAATAATAATATTTAGACAAATTAATTACTGAATCCTACCGTTATCGCGAAACATTAGCTAATATTAAAAGGTACGTCCACCGTGTTAACTGTTTAGTTCCTGCCTACAGCCAGTTCCGGTGCAGCAGCAGCGACTGAATGTCGACCGCGGCCATTAGAGCTTCCTGTGCGTCCACCAGTGAATGGGCGCACTATCCGCGACCTGGCTCGTTCGCCATATGAATGGGTAGCGCCTAGTGCGTACTGCACAATGAATTATTCGTGCCAGACTGGCTTCCGTTGGCGCCGGACACATGCTCCGTGTTCTGCCTTTTTCGCTGATTAACGTCTAATTATAGGGTACAGCTCTCCACCACATGACTCCTAGTGACTCAGTCCGACTTAATAACTGCACAATACTGTTCGGGACTTATTAGTAGCTGTGCTGAGTTTAGGAGCGTTGTGGATTTAGCTCAGTGGGTGTAAGTTCATGACTGCTTATTGGATTATACGCATTACACTACACATGACTGTAATGCAAGTGTGGGAGTACTGTCACTGATTGTGTCGTGTTTATCACGAAATAATTGATATCTAATTAAACTTATATTACAATCAAAATTCTTATCGATGTTCTCAAATTGTTTATCGATGATGCCTTGCTTTACCTGTTATAGAATCATCTCAAATTTAATTAGAAATTTAATTTGTAGATACTGACATAATTTAATGCAAAATATCGGAAACTCAAAACAAATTAACATGGTACTAGGTACTACCATTACAAGTTCTAATGAATGTTAGGTACTTTACTTGTCACGATAGTTCCATATATGTACGTTGGGCAAGTCTCCACCACTATCCACACAGTGGGTGGATTTGGGAGATCGACAGCGCCGCGACCGTCAGTGGAGGCTTTTGCCCAGCAGTGGGCAGGGCTAGAAAAAAAACGGGGATTCTGTCATATCAGTCTGCCTAATTAAAATTCCACCACTTGCAGATTCTTCTTTTGGAGTTATTCTGGAACGGCGTTAGATTTGATTGACGTAGTTTGCCAAACGGATTCCCTTAACACGTTTCTAAAAGTGACTTTTATGAGCAATTTTGAGAAATATTTTATGACGTTTAGAAATAACTTCATTTTAGCTTCTACTTTCCGTTCGTAGTCTGATAGCGGTGCGAAGTTCTCAGTTCATTCTATAAGGTACCTTTAGGTCCCAATTTTTATTTCTAGACCTACCTACTGCACCAATTATCCTTTGTTCTGGCGATATAATCTTAATATTGTGTACAAACCATACATATCCATATCATAGGTAGCTATTTCTTATTATGTTGTCCTGAATGTTGATGTGACCTATGTTCCTTACATACTTTAAGTAATTTTAGTACCTACTTATTTTGTGATTAAAACGTTGATCAAAACGTCGAACAAATGCTTCAGTCTTGAGTATTTTATCGACTTGTTATTCAATTTCTGGGAATAGTTTGGAAATTTAAAGGAGTCAGAGATAAAGCGTTGTGCCGTCGACCCGGATGCTGTGTCAATAGCGGCCCCTACCTAACTGACTCAACTCGACACGCAGCCAGGTCACGACGCTGCTATCCTTGTTCCACGCACGAATATAACACATTTCCTCCTATTTTACATGTTTTAGTACAAATTAAAATAACTAGGATAAAAACAAAGGCTTAATTCATTACATTATCAATGGCCAACTTTAATTCAATTTGACCCGCTGACTGAGATAACTTTATGATCGGTACAGTGTTTGCCGAAAAAAACGTTTTTATGAGCGGGCCTCAGGGCTACAGCATGAAGGAATGACAAATCATTTTAGTGTTCACAATATTCTCAGATAAGGAGAACGTGGTATTATCTCTTTACTTTCTAAAGCTAGATGAAAAAACACGTTATTAACCTCTGGCAGCGAGAGGCAGGCCACCGTGCGGCAAGGCCGACTGGTCCGGTTGCCGCCGCGCCCAGCTTGCGCCCGCGCAGCCGTGCGTGTGCGTACGCACAGACACATGTCTATTAGTACCTATATAAACGCCTTAGCACATTTGTTATGTACGCATAGCATAAGAAATTACGCACTGATCACCAATTTTAAAGGTTCTCATTAGACTTAGATATCCAAAGAAGACAGGGAGGTAAACGCAAAACCTAATATTTTTTTATATTATTAAAGTTAATATAATATTGTATAAATTAAATATTAATATAATTAACAGGAATGACTGCTAGTGTACTTTCACAGATTTACTAAAAGTTGTTGGTATTTTATGTTATGATCCAACAGTTATCCAATTTTTTAAACCAAAATTTTGCTTAAAATATTACTAAGAGTTGTTTTAAATTTCTAGGTCAATAATTACAGCCGCACAGACCGATCTTACAATTTCAGAACCTCCCAGGGTTGGTTTGTGGGTAGATTACCATCCATCATAGCGAATTTCCTAGGAAACTCATCAATCATCAATTTACATCAACCGTCTAGGTTATGGAGGTCAGATAGGCAGTCGCTCCATGTAAAGTACCTACTGATATTCAGCTACACCTGTTTTGGCTGGAAGCCGTACCCAACATAGATGGGAAAAGGCTAGACAGATGATGGTGATGAGAACATGAACTCTTAGTTCCACATTTTGCATTTTAGAGAAGTGAACTCAGATGCCAAAATGCCACATACAGTTTACAGCCGCGCTCACACAGTGATGGTGTCATTGGCGTCTTTGAAATATCTAGCCTTGCCAATCAGAACGTTTGACTAACCAATTCTCAAAACAAACCTTCCTAGAATTGAGATTGGTGTCATCAAAAATAAAGTTCAAAGAAAGTTGTAACGAGTTTGTGATAATTTATCAGATCGCCTAAGGAAAATACGTTGAATACGTTTTGGCTGGAACAGTAGATCCCATAATAAAATCATCGGCCGGAAGTCGATGCGTCACTAGTGCGTTTTCGTCCACTTCTGTTAGTGTGAGTATCATGTGCGCTCTACAGTGTAGGTGGGTAATACGGCGTACACATTATCATATTATCGCTGCTGATTGTCAAGAGCTTGCGAAGAGACAACCGATTTTGCAGGATTATAAAATAAACAGTTTTGGAATCGACTTGAAAACAAAGCAAATCTAAATTAACTGTTATGTAGTCGGGTTCATTTGTGCGATGTAGTGGTTACACGTTGCTCTAACGCTTGTATAGTGTTACTGATTATTCGTGTGTGCGTTTATTTACGTACGCGAGCGCCGACTCGTCCGAGATTCAAATTTAGAATGCCGTCTCCGCCATGTTGTTCTCAGTGAAAAACCTACGATCCATCGCTTGGTAGCCGGTGGATCTGTCACAAGATATCGTGGAAAATCCTTCGTGGTACTCACAAGATACCTTTACAATTTCAAAAATGATTTCAATTGATATGATAAACTCATGACATGAATTTGGTCAGGTTTCAATAATTGTAAACAAAATGGAAACAAAAAGTCATACACTTAAGCAAGGTCTATCCACAGTTCTGTTATCTTGAGTCCGTCTGAAAATTCAGTTAACGTAAATAAATGTTGTTGGTTAGTAAAACGTAAGTGTATTCATGTGAATGGATGAGTCACGCTCAGAATTGGTTTGGTTCAGTTATTCACCAGGTTGTTGCCAACAGATCTAAGCGGTTGACGCTAAGATCTCTTGCATTACCCCTGCCCTTTTATCCTGTCTATAAGAACTACTTAGATACCCATAGCCATAACTAAATTGTATTAACGATCGGTTTTTAGGATAACCTGAAAACCGATCGTTAATACCATTTAATTATGGCGTTTTCTTGAAATTATGACTTGTTCTTCAAATAAAATATTTAACATTTACTTATTATATCCACCACGCAGGTGTGTAGATGTGGAGTAAATGATAGATTTGTAGTACCATAATCTTATTAAAAATGCTACAGATTTTCGTAGATATATATAGTAACGATATCGACGAAACAAATTATTAGTTTTAGTGAAACTGGTTTCATGTTTATTGCATAAGGCACGTGTCTGGTGACAACAGCAATATTCACATTAATGGCGCAGTTTTATTTACACAGATACTGATCACTGACACTAGAACAATGTTTGCCAACAGTCGCTTTGTTGACGAAACGACACACTTCAGTTCACGGTACCTACACATACGAACCGACTGTTTATGCTACCAAGCTGCCATCTATTGCATTACCACTACAAAGAAACCATTTGCATGTCAATATTGTGTCGATATTCCACGATTTCCACATGAGGTGATGATTGTTGCACGTCGGTCGTTTTCTCAATTTGTAAGGGAAGGATAGCTCTAGTCGCACCAGCTAGTCACTCAGTTGACCAGATAGAGTCTTGTATCTTCCGTAAATCAATACATTCAATACTTCTGCACCTACTTAAAACTATTTTATTTGCATTTTTCGTTGATTACAAAATAAATATTACTCGTGCTTACGGTGATGACGTGACTTTCAGGTTGCAAGATATAGTTTCTCCATCCCCTCTTCACGTACAGAATATTATAATGATACCTAATTCGCTTATTGGCCTTAACATTTGAAGACCTGTTAAGCTGGTTTTAGGTAAGTTTCTAAACAGAGGCAAACATCTTTTTACAAAAAATATAAAAGTCGTTTTGAATTTCTGATGATTGGAGTACCACAAGGACCGACTCATGTCCGCAAAATATCGTTTACATAAAATATTGATAAGCGTTGCTTAATTAGGGAACTAACTACATACTTCGCTTACAAACACAACCATCAATTGAACTTCGTAGAATACACCCGAAACAAAATATTCACTTTTTCATTAAGTTTTTTATAATCTTGTGTTTGTTTAGATCAACTAAGTTAACGTATTCTACTTATATTTATGTGGCCTTTAATATATTTATTTGCGTAGGTTGGTACGATAATTATTGGATAACGATAGGTGCTGTCAGGTAAATAGTAGATTAATTCAAGGGGATAGAGCACGAGCGTAAAAGCAAGCAAGCAAAAGAAAGATCATGAGTGCAGCGAGGAATGGAAGCTTGCCATAAATGAAGTTAGGTTACTTTTACTTCTCCAAGCTACTCTGCTTCTTGTTTGTTTTGCTTGTACTGTAATTAGACATTTTCAAGAGTGTGGTCTGAAAAAAAGTAGTATAGTATTCTTTCTTACTTATTCCTACTTATAATATAGCTATAGACTTGTGTACTAAGAACGCCTCTCCACATTATCAAATTGTAACCGCACATGAACTTGATTATGTAATCAATCCAGGAATAAATAAAGCTGATTTGTTTCGCTGTACTCGGTTTGTGCGTCGTGTTGTTGTGTGCCGTGTGGTGTTGTGTGCAAGTGGAGAAGAGGGAAAATTGCGCGCCAGACGAGGATGTACGTCCGATATGAGGATGACGCGCATCCGGTGCAACCAGAGCGTCTTACACTCGCCGCCCGGCTGGCCGCAACAAACAGATGCTGCTTGTACAGATTCAAAATCCAGTGTTTGGATCGTAACGTCGATCGTCTAGATTTAAGTGGTTTCAATTGTAACTGATGCGCGCTATAATTACTTACGTTTGTGACGTCACCTCGTGATTTAATTCTCATACGTATATCGACGTTTTGTATATGCCTACATAATAATGGAAATCGTTTGAATTACATATTAATATATTACCGGTGCGAAGGTATATTATTATTATTGAAAAGGTAGTTCATACGTAGGTACCTACCCGTATGTAACAAATAACAATATCAATTTGATTTTTTTAAATTAAATTGTTTTGCGTTTCCCCGTCTTCGGCAATAGAACTGTAGGCTTTTGTCTCAACTCTCGCTCTTGCATTAGTGGTATTATGATAAGTTATTTTTAAAACTGGATATAAATGACTGGTACCTATTCTAATACTTTTATCACAAAATTAATTATGACGTCCTAATTTCCGATTGAGATTAATTCGATAATATTCATAATCCATTACTTACATTTTTTTATTGATGACAAAGAGTGAAAACATTTTATACATCATCCCATAGTCCCTATTATATCGACATTTATACGTAGGCACTATAATGTATTGGCATCTGAATGAGATTTTGTGAGCTGCTACTCGACCATCATAGTTATTTTAATGTTTATGTTACGTCGACAGACGCGATGCCAACTTTATTTTCCATTTAATTGAAACACGAGGCATTTCACCGAATTCGTCATAATATAGTGCTCGCGAATCTGTTTACGATACATACTTTGTTTGCGAGGCGAGGTTCATGTAGTTTGAGCGGATAAAGCTGTTTTTCCCTTTATTGTGAGTCCATCTTGCATACGTTTGGGCTCCTAATTATTTTTTCTGTCAAGGTCCTGTCCCCTATAATAAAATTTATGACTGGTTGAAACTTGATTTTTGATTGCAACTTCTAATCATCTGTTATGTACAATCACAAGTTGTAGGTATGTACTTACCGTAGTTGTCAATACAAGTGACGGGTCCTACAGCCTACTTTAATTTGAAATTAGCATCTTAATAACGTTCAATTTTGACAGTCAGCCGACAGGCATCCCTGGCGTAGACACCAACACTGGGTGCATTGTGCAATAGTGGAAGGCCTTCGCACGAGAAATGGCGGCTGTTTCTTATCATGTGGCGATTGTTCGAACTAGCGAATATTATAATATTATTATGCGTTTACATTTGAAGTTCGTGAGGCTTTATTCATGTGTTTCATCAATTACCGTAAAGTGTAGATCTATACTTCTTGCAGGAATTGTACGCATAAGACGCAAAATTTGAAAAAAATAACAATGAAAGGTTATTCGTACTCGTTTTTCATTCAGAGATAGAATCTACCTAGTCACCTAATTCAATTCAATGTCCGCACTTACAAAACAACGTTATGGAACAAATGGCTTTATATAAATTAATTTGCATTGTTGTTTTGTTTGCTAATCTGAAAAAAAAAAACGGTAGTGTTGAACTGAACGTGTCTCTGAGGGATGATGCAGATGATAACGTTATAACGGTGACATAACGGTTCAGCACAGGTTATACTTTCTCTTCACTGATTCATAATTTTATCTGCGAAGAGGATATCGTCGGAACGTAAAACACTTTCTCATTTCAGTCTTGCTTTTTTTCATTAGGTAGGTATGTTTGCACTTCTCAATGGGTATTATACCTTACCTATAAAACTGAGTAGAGACTTTTTAGATGTTGTACCTACATCACTTTACAATTCACTGTAAAGATGACTAAAGCTAAGGAGATACTATCCGTGTTGCCAAATGTAGCCATCTGAGTTCTGAGAACGTTCGATTACGTGTATGTCTTTGCAGATTGTGGGCAAAATACTGTGAATGTGTACAAACAAACAGCGGTGAGTGCGGGTGGCGAGTCGCATGTTAGATATAACAGTTTGGTCGGTGTTATGCAACTCGAGTCATCCACAGCCCCCCCCCCCTCCCCCTTCCGCAGCCCCGCGCAGGCGCAGGCTCCACTGTAATTACACACTTGCCCGCACACCCGCCGCCCGCGCCTCTTCACCTGAGGTGGCGTGTTGTGCCTACATCACACATTATTGCAAACCACATCTTTTTCATTAAACTTGTAGATTTATGAAGTTTACATTTGCCGGTCCTCTTGCTATCTCGGCCATGTAGGTATTAGGTAGGTAATAGTCCGGTGGCGGAGACCAAGAAATTGTCTTCATTAAGCAGTTCCAAAGCAATCATAGAAACCCTTTGAAGAAATAATCTTTTGAGAATAGTACTGCAGTAAACCACATGATAAAGAGTGCTGGAACTTGTACAGTTAGCTTCAGAGAAATGCGCTCCTTTCGATAGTGATGTCACAATACCAAAGAGGGTGACTTTTCTCTGAGGACAGGGGTTAATTTCTATAAAGATGATTATACTAGTCAACAGGCTTGTTCTCCAAAAAACTTGCTCCAAGTAGAGCAGAACAATCAGATTGGTGGAATCTTCAGATTTATATCTGTGATGAGTGTCAACTGCATTCTTAAGAAGTTGGATCACTGGCTTTGTTTTATCTACTCCAAATGAGGTGGGAGGTGCGTACTCTCTACTATCACCTGAAATTGCCAGTTTCTAAATAATTGGCGGTATAAGTAGCACTCACCCATAGTACTATTCAAATCTTTATGGATAAATAGAGGGGTAAAGGTTTTTCTATACGTGTGTGCTGGCGAAAGAAAGACTGCTTCTTTAGATTGCCTGCGTGTTATAAGCACATCCGACTAAATATTATAACGTGAAAGTTTTATGTTGGATGTTGTTACTACCTTTCACGCCAAAAACTACTGACCGGATTTGGCTAAATTTTGGTACACAGATAGTTTGAGAACCTGGATTAAACAGAGGATAGTTTTTTATCCCGATATTAAGTATCCCGTGGGATACATTTGGAGTTGTAGCGGGTGAAGGCCAGCTGGTTCCGCTAGTATGCCATATATATAAGCTCAGCTTTCATAATCTTTGTTTAGCAAGTCGGAAAAAGTAATACTTAGCTAAGGGGATGTGATGAGAATCGCTTGGTCGGGGCCAAAACTTCACGCTAAACGTATCTTATTGTGGACTTTCTTGCCGGTTCTTCTGCATGGAAAGTTGGAAACGAGGGCACACTTCAATATAATATTTTTTTGATTACATTTTGGACATTCACTGTAACATCTCAGTATTATCAAATAAACTTACACGAGGATACAGGAAACAATGGCTTTACCTATAACTCATGACCCAGACATAGGAACTCTATCCATAGATATACATCTACAGGATGTTTGGATTTCATAGCACAGATACCTTAGAGATTATACAAATAATGTAAAAGAACACATGACTTAGATCAATTACAAATGTTGGCAATAAGTACATTAATAATAATTAACCTAAAAAATAAATGAACGTTGCGTATGACACGAAAAAACTATTGTTATGTAACTAATGTACTGTAGTTCGATCACCTGTGTCGGTTATAAGTTTTATAACTTAGTGATGAAACGCGAAATAAGGAAAATAATACTTCAATTACCGGGGCACTAAGTCAAAATCTGTGCAAAATAATAAGAATATGACTCCTATTTCTAAGAAACTCGTCTGCTGGACAGTTTTACAAACATCCTGTATATTGCCCATTGAAATAAAATAAACTATGAGTTACGTAATCGCTTGTCAATAATTCTATAGACTAGGAACTGTACCACATATACTATATAACTACCTACTCGCTGGTGTATGTGTAATTGTGTATATCTCACCATATATCACGTTCTGAGCAAATAGTTTATGATCGGTGGATGATTTTATCAATCGTTTATGATTTTTGCATTACACTACAACAGCATGCTAGCCAGACGGTCAAACACTAAAATGATGATTATGGCAAACACTTGTATTTGTACACTACAATTATGTGAGTCACCCAAACCCATATACACGACATAATGATAAGTATTAGAAGGTAAATAAGTGGGTACTTATATAAATATATAGTTTAAAGTTAATTAATAAGTTGTTTTGATCAACACCCATAATATGTAGTGCACGTGTATTCAGGTTGGTCACAGCTGACGTGGTTGCTAAAGGTTACGCATAAATTTGGAAGTAATGAGGAATTAAATGCTGTTGATAAGTAGCGGTGCAGGTGCGCCCGCGCACTGCCACGTACACGGTACACTCGTACAGGTGCCCACTGCCCGGCGTGACATCGTCGCTAACAGCTGATAGCGCGCCCAAGTTCATTACCGTTCCGTGCAAATTGATTTGTCGTGGTAATGCTCCCATCCGCTTTCGAATGCATAATGGCGACAAAAAGATTTCAAGTTCCAAGACTTAATCTGATCAAAATAATAGCAAACCTTTGCAAATGTCTTCGTCGTCAGAATATCAGTAATTGCGGACGCAACCACGAATGTGATAGTGCCTACTTTCAGTGTAAAGAAAGTAAAAGAGTAATTCATCATGGCGGTGGCTATTCACTGGGTCGCACTCGCGCACTTCGTGTCCGGTTTTGTCTACAGATTGGTCACATCGACCGCTAAGTGGGAAGATTTGGCTCACACGACGCCGATGTTGCTAACGGGTTTATAATGAACGCTTTACTATTCACAAGTAATGTCTTTGTTTGAAAATACGTATTTTATATACAATAGGCTATTTTATTGAAAACATGTAATTAGTCCGAAAGAAAGATTATCAATAAAATGTTAATCCAGTATTTTTTCTTTTGTTACGTAAGCTACAATTTACGAATATACAACGCTTCTAAAAATCAAAATAGGTACGTCATGCGATTGGTATAATTTTACAGGTTTAATGTCGTCACAATCCCCCAACTTCCGAATTTTTGTTATTTAAAAAATATGTGTCCGTTCTTTTTCAGTACTCGAACTGACGGACAAAACAAATATTGCGGTAAAAGACCCTCTCTAGTATACTTATTGCCTTTTTCAGTGGCAAGTTTCAGTGGCAAGATCTGAGATGGTCTTCATAAGATGTTGACGATTTTCCTTTTTATTTCCAGTCACATAACGAAGACGACGACATGGGACGACCCACGAAAGACCCTCGCGGCGCAGTCGGTGGCTGGCAGCGTGCAGCACCAGAGCACAGACGCGCTGCTCACGCAGGCCGCCTCACCGCAGAACATACCCACCACACCCGCACCAGGTTCATATCTATTGTCTATAGATTTCCATAAACTATACTAACAAATCGTAGATCTTTGCCAAGCGCAGGCCAGACAGAAGAGATGTAAGACGAGGATGCGTCGCGGACAGGGAAATCTAAGTTAATGTAAAAACACCGGAAGTTGGTGTCGCCGATACGTGATTTCTGAAAAGTATAACATTAGGTAGGTTACTAATGAAGATCATAATAAAAATAGTTTCATTGTAGAGGAAAATAACAAACGGTTTCGTTCAATTTCCTGTCAATTAAATACCTATGTATATTCCTGTCAACAAATTAATGAATATATAAATATTGTTTATAATTAATTACGAGAACTTAAGTACTAGATTTACTTCAATGGTGCAATTAAAAGACTCGTGTTTGTACCAGAGAGCTCAATGACGTCTACGGTATTTCCATAATGCAAAATATATTAACAAAAGACTGATATGTTTAAGGATAATACATTAATAATAATACTTGTTGGAGCAAATGGCGTAAATCTGAAACTCGATTCGTCCTTAATTAATGGTACGATCATTGTTCTCGTTTGTAACGAAACGAAGGCAAGGAAAATATGCCAAATGGTAAATTCTGTAGGTCTCGCATGATTGGTAACATAAGTATTCCTTCTCAATGAGATAGAGTGGGCTGTAATCCACCAAGCTGGGGCCTAAGTCTACTAATTTATATACGTCACAATGGTCTCTCAATGGTAAGTTTTTGACAGATTTGCCATACAAAAACTGTCAAAAACACACCATTGAGAGACCATTGTAACGTTTATAAATTAGTAGACTTAGGCCCCAGGTCCAGTGCAGCAGTGCTATTCTCTAACTAGCCTTGTGTGTAACGCTGCCCTACCGCCGAAATAACAGTTGGTATTAGCTACTGACAGCCACGTATCGCGACCATCGCGACCCTCTCCAGGCTCAGTCTACGTCGACGAGCTCATCGTAGAGTACAAGCCCAGAAATTCTCCATTAGAGAATAGCATAGGAGTATGAAAGTACCTACATAATTATTCCTTCGAATTTCTGGTTCTAGGATAAATAACGATGACATTTTTATAGTCAGTCTGTTGACGAATAGATCACTCCCGTTGGATTATGTAAAGAGCATATTTTTTGGAAGTATCTACGTATCAATCTGTTCAGGAATTTAAATAATTTTCTACGTAATCTTGTTTCCAACTATTTCATTTGTTTTAAATCTAGTCAGGTGTTTGTTAAACTTGTATTTCGTTGTCTTTAACTCTGGATTCACGTGATCTAATTGGCCACAGAGGCAAGTTTAAAATTATCATGGAACTAAAATAAAAACAAGTAAATAACCCGAATTCTAAAACTGATTTTATGACGGGAATTAACGCGTTGTTTCCGTCGGTCGATGCGAGACGAGCGTTGAAAGGTGTTCGGAAAATACATCGGTGTCCCGGCGCCCGCGCAGCCCGCCGGCGGCCATGGCGCCCGCGCCTTTCAGCGCCTTGCGACAGTTGCGACACATCCGCCTTACTCTACACGCAGACTACTACACCACGACTAACCCAACTACGCACCTCTTTGTCTTTGTTAACGAGATAACAGATTTTTAACAACACTGGCTTATTTTGTGTCATCAACATCGCTTGACACGTTACACGTGCTTAGCTTTATGAGTTCATATTTTTAAAGTTATGATAGTTTAGTTAGTACGTGAGCTATCCACGTATCAGATCACGTTCGGCAGAGCTGCGGCAGCGCCGGCGTGGCGGGCCGGGCGCCATCATCGCGGCAAGTGACACTGTTACATCTAACTTTATCTTCGCCACTACAAACACCTATGTAGATCAGGTGACAATACAAATAGTTGTGTTTCCACAGCGCGTTCCTCCTTAATCTTATGTCGCGATAACATACCACGACTCGAACCACTGAATATCTTTCTTATAACGCATCTCTTGTCACAAGAAATTGTTTTGGAATCATCTATCAAAAACTTGATGGGATTTAAAGGCTTATGTCAACTGTGCTAATCTTAGATTCTTGACCGCATTTATGTGTAAACAATGATGTGTTCAAATAGAAATAATAATTACCAACACTGTCTCGCAGTTAAATCTTACTGCAGGTAAAAGTACAAGCCTGGGTAGAGGCGGTAGAGGCGGTCATAACGTAATGCTAACGTAATATCGCGGTTAGTCGCCGCGCCGAGTGCGCTGCTGTCGACTGTTGAGTAATGATCATTGTAAATAATGTGTAATTACACTGCACGGACCGCACAAAGGCAACATGCTTAATAAAGAAATTATCTAGAGTGCAACTATGATAAAGTGCATTGTTTTATATGGCAGTCATAAGAATTTATGTACTTAGAATGCTATCTATAATGCACAGTATTAACTATCTTCAAGAAAAATGCTTCAGAAACTACAATTCTTTGTAGAATTTCATCCTTTTTCTATGTTTTTTTTGTTCACAAAATATTATAAACATGAGAACATGCCTAGATACAAATAGAATAGAGCAACGTAGATAGCGATGATATTGGCGATCAATTAGCCGCCCGCGCCCGTGTATCTGAATTGTTTATGAATGATCGCTTGTTTGTTGCGCTGCGCGTACACAAAGCGTGAGTGCGCCTCCGCGGCACCGCGGCACCACTCGCCGCGCGTGCGCCGTGATTCATTTTTGGAAGCGTGTGCCAAGAGCTGGGCAGCTCGCACTCGTCTGGCGCCGTCGTTTCTTGGAACGAGCTCTCATCGACCTTCCCGTTGTCCACCTGATTCTCAATCACGTGTGCGTACGTCTTAGTTCATAATGTGCTGGCTTGCAACTAGTCGCTGTTGAGAGAATCATTAGTTGTTTTCCTACAAATGACAAGTGTAACGTTTCAAAGGTACTGATTACGTACGTTTGATTGATTTCAGCAGCGAAGAGTACAAGTAGTAACACTCCGACGGATCCACTAGGGCCCCTGCCGGAGGGTTGGGAGCAGGCCGCGACGGCGGAAGGAGAAATCTACTTTATAAATCATGCAGCTCGCACCACATCCTGGTTCGATCCAAGGATACGTAAGTATACAATATATACAGTGAATGTCAGCAACGCATAATTATCTCGTGATTATATGTGCTTGAGTAATAAGACTATATCACGATGGCAGGCTCTGATCCCGCTGTGTTATAGGAAGTGTTGCGTGTCTGTGCTGATGGTGATTGCTTGTGTTTTCAGCGCAACACTTGCAGCGCACGCCGGCGGCAGGCGGCACAGGGCCGGACGGCGGCTGGGCCAACGCCTCGCTGCAGGCCTGCCAGCAGAAGTTAAGGCTGCAGTCACTGCAACTGGAAAGGGAGCGCCTCAAGCAGCGCCAGCAGGAGATCAGACTCCAGGTAAAAAAGCAAATAATGTCTAAAAAAGTCTCATGTCTCATCTCTCTGTTTTAAGAGGGTTCCTAAATTAATTGCAATTTTTTGTCGCTGTTAACTTTATAATGGCGAATCCAAAGGTACGTAGACCTTCATGGATATATTAAAATGTTGTTTACCATGTTCTTTTTTTTGTGGGGTTATTAATAAAAATGCACCGATTTGCATATGACGGTTGATTCCGTTTCCTCAATATGATGACTTCCGCACTGATACGGAACTGTAGTATTATCATAATGATCTTTGCAACTCTTTGCAAAATCGGGTTTAGCGGAAACTGCAGTGTTTCAGTTATATGAAGAACCTGCACAAACAATATAGCATTAGCGTTGTTTAGCCTTATTGAGTGGACCAACCGACAATGAAATTGATGTTGCAGAAAATATTTTCAGACGCAGTAAAATTTCGGCGTTCTTAAAACATGTCCCTATTCATAACTTGATGAAACAGTTTGCACATTAGTTGAGCTTATTGACTGCTGGGATGTGTGACGCGGGTTCGATCCTAGAATTTGTTTGCTCTCCAGCTAGTTGATCCGGAATTCCGGATCTTGCTACATCTGTTTGTTAGTTTAAATATTTGTAACCTCGTCCACGATATAGGGGTTCCCCTAGTGTGAGACAAAGTTATTTCACAAACAATAAAAAAATAAGTTATCTAGATGAGAATTACGTAGGTTTTCCTTATGATAAAAAGGCATGCGTTATCAATGTTATCCTCACGTAGTACTTATATGTACTTCTGAATCATCAATACGTAGCAATACGAGGTGCTCTAGTTTATTTGTCCGGTTGTGTACTGATTGCACACCTGTGAAATACTGAAAAGCCTTTAGTGAATACTGTGATAAACAAAAAAATACAATAAAATTGAATGAATTTTGTATTCCTTCATTTCCTCTATGACTTTGCTGAACAAAAGACGAATTGGGGTGGATATTTTGACACAACTATTGATTTAATTAACTAATACAACAGCTTAACTGTTTATACTCTGCATTGTAAACAACAACATTGGTTATTGTGTTGGTTTACACTCACACCCTCATGCAGAAGATGAGAGGTTTGATGCTTGGGCCAAGTACAAGTAAATAGCAAAGACAAGTACAGGTAATTAACAATATGCCTTTTCCCATATTCCAGCAAGAGCTAATAATGGCGCGGCAGTCGTCGTCAATCGTGTCGTCTCTGGCGAACAGTACGGGCGTAGCCAGCACAGAGCTGCCGCTGGACCCGTTCCTGTCCGGCCTGTCAGACCACCAGCGGCAAGAGTCTGCTGACAGCGGGCTCGGCATGGGCGTGCCGCACTCCTACTCCATGCCGCACACGCCTGAGGGCTTCCTAGCCGGCATGGACGACCGCATGGACTGCACTAGCGAGGCCGGCGCCAACCTCGACTCCACCGATATCACGCTAGCCGACAACCTCGACTCTACTGACGACTTGGTACCTTCTTTACAGGTATTTTTGCCTGTTTTTAATGCTTAATTTAACAATCTAACACTTAAAACAATGGTGTCCTGGTCTATTCTCTAAGTCCTTCTTCGGGTTCACCGTAAAGTAGCTCTTTACTTCGAAATTAACCCTGCTCTGTATTATCTGTTTATTTTAGAAAACACAGCGGAAATATGGAGAACTGTCCAATCAATGGTTGTGTTATAAATTTTAGTTCGAGCTAACTATTGTCCTTCCTAAAAAATGTCCTTTGATGATACAATTGATATAATTGGTTTCGCACTTAGAGAGTAGACCTCCTGATCCTGACTGACTACGGCGCAGCTGAAGTGAGATGCGCTACAGCGTAGTTCTACATCGACTACGGCGTAGTCCTGCACCTCTAGGCTACGGCGTAGTCGAGTTCCTGTTAGACTACGGCGTAGTCGACTCCTTGATAGACTACGCCGTAGTCGACTTAGATAAGCGCAGCGCTTTTGTGTTTATTTCATTTTAAATATAAATTGTAATGCTTTTTTTCTGTTGTGCCAGATGACCCGTTTTGATAACCTAAATTATAACATTTTTATACGCTTATAACTAACAGTTACTGCGATTCTCTGAGAAGTCTCTCTTTTAGCAACGTTGCTGTCGTTTGTTTTATGTCTAGTTGTCGCTCGTATAGAGGTATACATGTGATGTCGTTAAAATGTGAAAAACAAAGTCGTATGATGATACCCTCGAGTTCATTTTGCCATAGCATTTATTACTGTTAACAAGTAAAATGTTAACGTTTCAGTTGAACGAGTTCACAAACGACATACTCCTGGACGACGTGCAATCGCTGATAAACTCGACGCCGAGCAAGCCCGACAACGTGCTGACGTGGCTGTAGGCGCGCGCCGCCACCACTCACGCGCACACCATGCTTACAAACTTTCAAATTAGGTATTTTATATTTAATGTAGCGTACTTACCGCTTCAATGACGTCGACCGCTATAACAGTGTCGGTGACAAAACGGTAACGATGGTGTAAATTTCACTTTGAAAATGACAATTATAGCATAACATGTGTAATGACTGATGTGGGATTTTGTGTGCTTATGATTTAGGATAGTTAGATAGTTTCAGTACCAGGACGATGGCTTCCTCGAGAACAGGTAAACCGACCCGGACTCCTGCATTTGTTAAGTATCGTTTATAGCTCAAATGTTATTACGAATCATGTCCTCAGTGGTTTACCTGTTCCCTACTACATCTGCTCGCTTTTATGCAGAATTGGTTTTATCTCTGTCTCTGCATTTATTCGAATGAGATAGGAATACAAAATTGTGTGAGTTAAATAGTGTTTCTACTTCGTTGCGGTGATTCATGTGTGGAATATTGTATGTCTGACTTTACAACACATACTCATTGCAATTACTGACTTGGACTCATAAGTATTGTAAATTAGTGCCTTTTTCCTCGTAGTTAGCAAAGAAATGCTAAAGTATTGTAAGCAAATGTTTTATGATCTTTTTCTTCTGGTGTGAGCAGTACAATAATGGTGCTCATATTCTAAAATGTTTCACCCAGTTCAAGTAAGAGATGAGCTACGAAAACCAAGCCAAGTATCGCGAATCAGTGGAGCAAGACTATCACGAATGGCTAGTCATAGTCGTAGGTGCGACTGGTGCGCGTGCGCCGGCCGCTGTCGGCGCGGTGCGCGGTGGCTGCAAGCCTTCTTTCGTAGCAGAAAGTAGTTGCGTTGCAACGCAATCATTCGTGAACTAGGTTTCCCATATTCTTTTCAGAGAGACTATCGGAAATCGTATTCTATAAATCGACAAACAAACAATATTTTATGATATATTTTAAAATTAAGATTGTGATAACATCTTGATGTAACAGTGCCTTATTGTGCCTTGATAAAAATTATTTATTGTTGTAATAATTTAGATAATGTTGAGATATTTTTACAATTTTCTATTGTCGAATTATTGATGTAATAGTGATTTGACAGAAAATAAACTACTTATGTACTTGTAGAACGTTGTTTGTCAACTTACACCGTCCTTGTGAATTTTCGAGATTATGAATAGACGTTAAGTTTTAATAGTTAATCAAGAAGTAGTTAATAATGTTGGCAACTATTATGTTTACTTATTATAGTTGGGTTGTAAGTGAACAATGTGACTACCTAAGCAATATTCAAGTGAATGGGTGCAGCTAGCTAGCTAATTATAGGGAGAAATTGGAACTCGAAATTTTGCCTCTAAGTGCCTTACTCAATTGTTATTGTCTGATATTAAGGATTTATTGAAATAATATCATTGTTAACTGCCGTGGAGCAGACTCTACTATTGGTGCCAACAAATTATAAAATCTATTTTCGATAACTACTGTTATGTTATTAGTATTACTTCATTATATTTAGTATCAATTCATCAAATCATCGTTCATTATATCAACAATTCAAAATATTTCAAAATTTTGTAAGCCCACCTAGTCTTTAGATTTTTGTATGAGTGTATTGAATTCAGCTAGCTTGATTGAATAATATGATAATGGAATTAGGCCTTTAATATCAAATGCTACATTGAAAACTTTGCCATATTAGTAAAAGTACTATTATTCTTTTAAGACTTTAATTTAATCTTCAGTTATGACGCATAGCAATAAATAGCATCTGTGTAACTATTGTAATTAGACGTAACGGTGCTGGGTTGATGATACATTTAATTTTGTATTCTGTAGATCCATTTGTTGTATACTTTATATTTGTATTTGTCGTGTATTAATTCTAAGGGTCCGTAAGTTGTGATGCTTCTCATATTGTTCGGTTCATTATTCTCCTGACCGGTCCCACCTCCCGGTCCCAGTGCGCGCGCGCAGCCCGCGTGCGACACGCCGACAAACATTCCAAGTTGTACCAGTAGCCTCGCACGAGCCCTGCCACTTGCTACAGAATAATATTCAGAACAATATCTCAAGTGTAAACTGTAATCAATTATTTCATAAGTATAGCCTTTATGAAAAACATATCTTTTCAGTCTGATAACAGATGCAAGTTTTCTATGTAGTGTATGTAACTACGTGTATCAATGTTATAACAATGAAATTACGTGTCAAAGTTATTAATTTACTATAATTTCATTGTAAATAATTCGATATTCTTATAATGAATTAAATAAATATTTGTTTTAATACCTATTATATATTTCACTTCCCAAACTTTTATTACCACGTTGAAATATTACAGTTCAGTTCTGGATACTCCTGTCTGTTGGAAAGAAAAGGAAAGTCTAAGAATCGTTTCAATTATTTATTTGTTAACGATAACAAGCATCGCAAGCATGCGTCCTTTTATAAATATATAATTTATATTATGTACAATATACTAGATGTTACCATGCTCGAGCCAACACCATCTCACTTTCGTGCCACCTGTCAAAATGTAATTTTGTACAAATGTTAGTAAACCATTTATCTAATATTATATCAGCTGGTGAGAAATAGACTTTACAGAAGAACAGTCTACCTAGACAAGCGTCAAGCGATAAAAGTTAACGGTCGGTAGTCTTTGATAAATTTTCTACTTTAAGCACTAGCGAATACAGTTGAAAACCTATTGAAGAATACTAAGCGTTCACGTTTATCGCTTGCCACTTGTCTACAGAGTCAAGAGGATAGAAAGGTGATAGTTCAAGCGCGAGGGATACTAATAGGTAGTGTATTCATTCAGGGAGAAAATAAATTAAGAAGCAATAAGATATAGTAGTTACTTATTCTAACATGCGACATGTTTATTGACTTAAAAGAATTTTTATTTACAATTTATTACGACTGCACTAAATATCTACATTAAAACTGTAGCATTTTATAATTATACTAGCGGCTCGTCCCGGCTTTGCACGGGTGGAAGTCCTCTAAAACCCGGTCCCGATGGTTACAAACACAACAAAAATAGAATTATCCGAATCGGTCCAGCCTTTTTCGAGTTATGAGCTTAGCAACACATTTAGCGATCGATAGACAGATAGAAGATAAATAAAAAAAATAGCATTCCAACTGTAGGCCTTATTTTTTTTTTAAAGTTTGCTTTTTATCTTTATCAATATTATTATCTAGATTAAAATTAAAAACATGTCCATTATTTTTAAATATCCTAGTTAACGGTCTAAATATGTAGTGTTGCAATTTATTGATGCTGTAATCATTACTATTTGTTGTTGGTTGTTGGCCTTTCAGAAACCAGTTCTAAATAGTAGATTATTAACCAAGGGGATAAAGCAGGGTCTTCTGTCGCGGGTGGCGAATTAAATCGCGAGCGTAACGAAGGACTCGAGGTTTACTCCCGAGCGTAGCGAGGGTGTTAAAAACTGAAATCACGAGCGAAGCGAGGGATTTAAGACGAGTCCTGAGTGTAGCGAGGGATTTAAGTTCACCCAAGACTAAGACAGCTTTATCACCGAGGAAAATACTCTACTTTTCGTACCATTTGCGAAAAAAATAACACAGTAATAATATGAGATACTTACGCATTTTAAACATTCATATTTAACATTAACTTATTTATAAAAATAAGTAAAAATAAACTCAACGTTTATATAATTGAAGAATACAAAAACGCGGCAAATTAAAAAAGCAAAGGCATCAAGCTCATACGGCCTCGTCGGTTTTCGTAATTTTATTTAACTAGATGAAAATCCGGCTTCGCTCGGGTGAAACACTCCCAAATACTACACATCAAGGTACTAAATGTAGGTGTCACGGTAAGTCATAGGCCGAAAATAAAGAAAGAAAAAAAAACTCAACATGATATCCGATGTCAATAATGGCGGCTGCGATCTGTCTGGTCAGAAAATCATTAGAAATTTACAAAATACTCGACAATCCGAATTTTGCGGATATATGTTGTCGACTCGAAATCTTTATTTTTTAATGTGTTATTATTCTGGTTAGCTTTCGATCGAGTCTACCGTAATCTAAGTATTCCAAATTTAAATCACATTCTCTCCCTAGAGAGAGAATGAAATTCAGTACAACATTCTTTCCCTGTTTTTCACAGATTAAAAATGACTATTGTTATGTTCGCTTTTTGTGGCATAGAATGTCACTTTTTTGAGCAAGTGGTACGAAAAGAAGTTTTCATAACTAGTTTCTTTAGTGTTGTTAGTAGAAGAAAAAACGTCAGTTCTTACAGCGGGATCCTTGAAGCGAGGGTCTTGCGGCAGCTCGCGGTTGGCGATCAGCTCTTTGTAATACTCAGCTGAAAGCTTTGCAGTGCGCGGGCGCGCCGGGTCCGTGATGTTCACGTGGTAGAAGCCGAAACGCTCGCTGGAATTTATAAAAGGTTTTATCATCAGGTTTCATATCCCAAGGCACATTTGGGACATGTCGCAAGACTGTCTCATAAGGTAAACGTGGATCTTAAAGAAGGGTATTTAAGGACCACCGTGGATTTTAGTCAGTACAATCTGACAGTTCATACCATCCCGTCCAGGGTGGGAGGACTCATTTGATGATTTTACCAAGATAAAAAGTCGAGTAAAAGTAGAGTGGTTAAAATTGGAAACTTATAATTTTAATGTTGAAAAAAGGAATAGATTTTTTCTTTTTACAATAAAACTTCATAAAAAATACTAATTTCATACTTTCCGCCTGTAACTTCGACATGACTGTGATGCAGGTAGGATCGGTACTATCATGTGCGAGTCGAATTCACACTTTTACGATTTTTACTGGGCAAAGGATTTAAAGTTATCAAGGGACTCCTATTTTACTAGCAACAAAAATAATAAAGGTGCTCTTCTAAAACAACTTTTGTTAAACACCGCCTTCACAGCGCAACGTGACCAAAGAACCTAAAGCCTAGGAGTTATTCTTACATTACTGGGTGTTAGTATCACAATTAAAATGTCTTACGAGAATCCAGCTCTCCATTCGAAGTTGTCCATGAGAGTCCAGGCAGTGTAGCCGAGGACCTTGACGCCGTCGTCGTAGATCACGTTCAGGATCTCGCTCAGGTAGTCCTACCATTTAAAAAAAATTTCATTTTATAAGTGTTCACTCTACAGAGATCATAGATTAAGGGGTTACAGTACATCGAGCGAGGTTATTCTACATTGAGTATCTGGCACCTGCGAACAATTTTGATAGGAGCCGTATATGGAACAGTTAAGGTGCCATTCGCTCAGGTGCTATTTCAGCAGATGCCCAATGTGGGATACCTTCATTGATCGACATCTTGTAACTTTGAAACTAAAATGAAACAGCAGCGAGTTAGCAACTCTATGAGCTGAAGTGTCTTACTGGAAGGCAGAATTATGACTAAACTAACTGTTGCCAGCGGTTTTGCTCGCGTGTAACTCTTAAATTTTCCCGAGGTGTCGTAATAACGGGTTAAAAATTTCCCTACATTTGATGACTTTACCACGTTAAAAAAAATGTGTCATGCTGGTCATCTGCTAGTATACATGCCAGACGCCAGCAAGTGTGCTAACCCCCGAATCAGTCTATTAAAATTAAAATTTTATATATCGGACGTGAGCCTTTCTTATTTTGTAACAAAGTTGAAAATATGGTACAGGACATCTTGTGGTAGTTTGATGTGCTGCCGTCTGTAAATCTGTAATTTTCATTATCAATGTATAATCTTTACTAACTTTCGCATTTTTTTTTTAAAGTTGGTTAAATCGTTGAAATGATCACATGCTTAAAATTATAGTATCTACATACATTGAAGTAGCTGATGCGGCCATAGTCGAGCAAAGTCCCGAGGTCAGAGAATCCGTTCTCTGTGATGTAGATCGGTGGGTCGTTGTAGGAACTCTTGCACCAACGGAGCAAGTTCGCGAAGCCAGTTGGTACTACCTGGTGGATATAAATAAAGAAGTTATATACATGTACCGAATATAATTTAATCAGATGTCTTAGCACAACATGACTGTATTTTAAGTAAGTACAGCTTACTTGCGCGGGGCTTATCTTATTACCGTGACCCTGGAACATAAAGGGCTATTGAAGTACACCGTGGATTTTAGTCAGTACAAGTCTGACAGTAGGGGTGGGAGGACTCATTTGATGATTTTACTACGCAAAAATAAAATTACAGTTTACTTGAAGTTACGGCATTTAATAACATGGAAAAGAGTTGCTAGTGTACGAGAGAGGATCAATTTTTTAGTCTTATATCAAATTAACGTCAAAGTTTACGCTTACTTTACAGAAAAAAGTAAAAACTCGTGAGATAAAGCCAAAGTTTTAGTTTATTTACCCTTTTAGGCACTTACATTTTTTACATACCTACTTGAGGGGTATTTTTTTAAAATTCTCGGATTAGCCAACTGAATTTGTAACCGAAACTAGTAATCTGTGCCGAAACAAAATCGTGCGAAAGGACAATAATAACAAGTAAGCATTACCAATAACGGTCGCGGGACATACGTACACCGCGACTCCGGTGCACAAAAGGCTACCAAAGGACATCGTGGATTTTAGTCAGTCAAGTCTGACAGTCCCTCCCGCCCTGCCCGGGGCGGGAGGACCCATTTGATGATTTTACCACGTAAAAAAAAAGCATTACCAATAATTTACAACCATTAGACTAAGGGTTGAGAATATGTCCTTCAAAAAGTATTTACCCTAAGCCATTCCGAAGCAGAATCGCCGCCGACCTCCATGGTGGTTACTGCGCCGATATCCTTCAACCAAGAAGGCGACTTGGCGATGGGATCGACACCAGCCCCAGTGATCAAATGCGTGGTGTAGTGGTTGATGCCCAGGAAGTCTGATGTACCCTTGATCCTCTGAATCCAGTACTCATCGAACTGTTCCAGACGTGGTTTGGAGAGACCTTCCGCTTCGCTCTGGCGAGCTACGTTTTCTACCATAACCGCTGGGTATCCACCCTCAGCCGTGAATATTGGGTGAGCGAACCAACCGAACTAAAAAATAATTAAAATGTAATATTACTGTCGCACATAAAATTTAAAAAAAAAAATATGAGACTCATGTGACTATGAGAGTGATGAGTATGAATGTTGATGGATGGAGAGGAAGGGTTAAAGAAAAGATGGATGGATTGTGTAAGGGATGATATGAATGAAAAAGGAGTAAATGATACGGTGACGTGTGATAGGGGTGAATGGAAGAAAAAAAGTGTTGCGACGACCCCAAGTAAAATAGGAATAGGACAGGCAGATGAAGAAAAAAATTAAAAAAAATACACTGATTTATCTCCTTACTTTGAACTGGTTAGCAACTTCAGCGAGCGCCACCTGCTCTTCATTTTGCGGGTCACTGGGCTCATACCAGATGGAGTTGATGGAGATCATGATCCTACCATTTTGGGTTGGACGGTACTTCTCATTGTACAAGTGGTAGGATTCAGCGTGGGCCTTGAGCAAGTTGTCACTGCACAAGTAGTTGCCAACACCGTGGCTATCGACCGCTGGTGCTTTCTTGTCATCACCATAAGCATCTTCGCAAATCTCATAAGGTTCGTTGAAAGTAATCCAAGACTTGATTTTGTTTCCGAAGTTTTTGTAGCACACGTCAGCGTAATCTCGGAAGTAATCAATCATCTTGGGGTTAGCCCAACCTCCGAGGTCTTGAAGGGTTTGGGGCAAGTCCCAGTGGAATAGGGTGACCTGTAAACAATGTAAACAATTTATCAAATTTTGGAAAATACAACCCTCATTTATTATTATAACTTTACTTGGTCATAACATTTCGAGTTTATTTGTATTTCAACCTTTTTAATCAGAATTATGTCATCTATAATAACTGGCTATAAAATGTCAAAAAAAATAATGGAACGCCATTAAAGTTTTTTTTTTAATTTATTTTTCTTTTACTTGATGGCTCATTATTAATTTTTTCATTAAATTCAGCTTGCATTTATTTGTTAACACACTCTTTTTATTCTGTGAAAAAATATAAAATTCTCGTTTTATTTTCAATCATATACCTATGTCACCTCTTTGACTTAGATAGATCTATCTATTTTTCTCACATCATTAATTTAAAATCTTAATTCAACCTTCTTTGTTAGATTAGTGTCACTTATAAACTTATTACTGGTCAAATTCTGTCAAAAAAATTTTATGCCATAAAGCTTTTTTTTCTCATTTTATTTTTCTTCATGCTAATGGCTTCTAGTCATTTTTTTATGATAAAATCAGCTTGTGTTTTATAAACAAACTCTTTGAATTGGATCTCTTTTCTATATCTCGATAAGATAGGTCTTGCAACTTTTTAGCATTTTTTTTTGTATTTTTTGAAAATGAAAATAAATTTATATTCGAATCTGATCAAACGAAAGCCACCTACAATTAACTTACAAGAGGTTCAATATTCTTCTCAGCCAGAGCATCAAGGAGGTCGTTGTAGTAGCGAATACCGTCAGGGTTGATCTGATCGATGCGGCCGGTGGGCAGGATGCGGGCCCAGGAGAGGGAGAACCTGTAGAAGTCCACTCCAAGGTATTCCAGCTCCTCGACGTCCTCCTGGTAGCGGTAGTAGGACTCGCAGGCAATGTCGCCGTTGGTGCCGTCGATGATCATCTCAGGTCGTGAGTGAGACAAACGATCCCATACATTTTCAGATTTGCCTGCAGTCAAAGTTAAGTTGAAATATTTATTTTAGGTATATATTTTTATAAAAACCTACTCAAGAAGAGGCTCCACATGGTACGGTCAGGGGGTACCACTTTCCTTTATAGTAATTTGTATAAGATGGGTTGTGTGACACCGTGGATTTGAGTCAGTACGAGTCTGACAGTCCCTCCCGATCTAACTCTGGTTGGAAGAACTCATTTGATGATTTTACCACGATAAAACCGGCCAAGTGCGTATCGGAACACGCACACGCACAGTGTAGGGTTCCGTAGTTGCCCATCAATATACCTCTGAGTCTGAGTTAAGCTGCGGACAGACGGACGGACGGACGGACATGGCGAAACTATAAGGGTTCCTTGTTGACTACGGAACCCTTAACAAAAGAGGCTGACTGTATCCATTATTAAAAATAGAATAAATAATTTATATTTTTGCTTTTTGAAAGGGCCAATTACGTCATTGGCCTTTACCTCCTCGAAATAAGATCCTATCCTATACTATCTTCGTGTAGTTTACAATCTATTATTTCCATCTTTTTCAGAAACCAACAATATCAGTATTTCCTGTTATTGTTGATCTCCCATCATACAGTTGTAGTTGAAAAGATTAGAGATTGATCGAGTATCTGTCCAGATGACTATCGTTACTCTACTTCAAGATAAGATTTTGTCATAACTATGTCATGATAATAGATATTTATCGACATATGCCTAACTAAGGCCCAAATCTATGGACCGAAATTACTCTTAGTTTAACCGTAGCTCGGTCGCGAAACTAAGCCCTAACAGTGTACGATTAATGTACTTATTCCTATGATAAGCTTGGTCACAATCATCTGTAGGTATTTGCAACTCAACATCATATTGATAAGGTTTATTTTCGGGTGAAGATTTGGTCCTAAGAGTATTAGTATATAGGCTCGCTATACGAACTTCGTATTGTGATATTTGCCTAGAGCCATTGTTGATTACCTAAGTACAATTTGAAGAGTTTTGCCCCTGAAATTGGAGATAAATGTTACATGAGGCATGTTTCATCTTTGAAATTAGATAATCCTCGTAATGACATATCGTATTCTAGGCGGGGTGTGACTTTCTATGCTCTTGACGTTTGAGGGTAGGTACGTTCGTCGATCTGACGGAACATCCATCGCGCGGACCATCGAATGTTCTTTGACGCACAACGGATCATCGGTTGAGTGTGAACGGTCAATTGTTTTTCTATACATTTGTCTGTTCCGGCGTTCCGCGGCCGATGATCCGCGACATTGTTCCGTCAGATATGAACCCACCCTAAGGCCAATTGATTCATTAGTAAGCGGGTTAGTCAGTAAGTAGGTACGTTAAAACCACGTGTAAACAACCCAGTAAGTTAGTGAATTAAGAATGTACGCAACATAAGAAGAGTATAAGGTTATTGTCTTTATAGTTTGTGGTCAAACGTACCCTCATCAGCGATAATGCAGCTCCTATAAGAATATTATTTTCGGCAACATAAACCACTATACGACCAATTTTTGTTTGTTTGGATATGTATAAATCAGCTTTTAGAGAATTTCTTTTATTGTCTCGTCTTAATTCTGAGAGAAAGAGTTGGATTGTGTGCTCACTTGGGTGAAGCGAGCACGTGAACGTTAAAGAATAGCACTATAGTAGGTACGGGTAAATACAAATTATCTCGTTCTCAAAATATATGTAGAAACACTTGTGTCTCTGAGAGTACACACGCTAATCTCCGAAATGACCAAACCCATTTCAAATAAAGTTTGTACATGTGCAATTGTGCATAGGCCTAATAGAGCTACATGCAATTTTGGGGTAAGTGTTCTGGCATGCTGAAAACTTGTCCAATACTTTTTCAACTATCCCTTAACACATAAATGAACACGACAAAAATTGTCCGGTTGCGGCATCTCGAAAACTTAATTCCTTGATAATTGAATATTGATAATTAATAACTTAAAATGTCACACACGGGATATTTTCCATTAAAGATATCCCGTAAGTGACATTTTAAGTTATGAAGCAAACCGTGATAGTTTAAAAAAGTGCTTATTGATAATTAAGTCGGGATTTACACCTCGTGAAAATGCGATGAAAATGAATCGGTCACTTACCACTGACGTTCCATGCTCCTTCGATCTGATGGGCAGCTGTCGCCACGCCAAACGTAAACCCTTCAGGGAATTTGGTGTACGCGATGCTCCTATAACATTACATGATTATGCTCATTTACATGAAAATGTTTTACCTACTTGTTGAAAACGGGTCGGGCAACAGAAACGCTGGCATTAAGGTGGACTTGGACTTGTTCCTAATTTAATTGCTCAGTGAAAGTAGAAAAATTTCATTACTACAAAGGAAAATTACATTAATAGCAAGGAGCACAAAGCCATAGCCTTCAAGCGATTATTATAAGGTTTAAAAGAGGAAAATGTCTCCATTTTCCTCCATGAACCAACCTTTCCCAGTCATGCCTCCCATACAAGGGGTTGCGATTTTCAACACGGGCAAGCTATTAAAGACTATAAAGCATTTTCATTTATCTTTTGTCTATAGGACTATTCGAAACAGACATTGTGGTTTCTGTGATTAAGTCCATTCGCCTTATAAAGTAAATGGAATAGGTGTTTATGTACTAGAGCTAAAGTCTTAGGTTATTGCCACTTTGTGATTTCCACCACTTTACTGTGCGGCCGATAAGGTTCCTCTATGTAATACAACAATGACTGACTTGCAACAATCGAATCTTCTACGAGCGATAAGGAAAGTTGCGTGTCAATGTCCTTACACAATAGCCAACCAGAATTATTCAGGAAACCATAGTAATCAGGCCACTTCACATTTGGACTAGTACAACCCATACATAATATTTATAAAAATCTTTAATAAACTTTGATTATATCTAGCCTGTGAAAGTTGTTAGTAGATATAAGACAAGTTATTCATCTAGTTTGATAACTTGCTACGTGAAACTAACGTTTTAATTGCCACTGTTTTAGGCCAAACTTAGACATGTTATATTCAATCCCTGAATCCCTACACTAACTTACATACAACGTAAGTAACATCCAAGTAAGAGTAATATGAAAAGTTTTGGCAAAAAAAGACCTTGTAGCGTCTTCGAGCTCAGTCCGAAAGTAGAACAAGTAACAGTAAATGCTATAAGGTTGCATTTCTAATACTTCGTTATTTAGCATCATAACAAGTGAAGTTAGTGAGATATCGATGGAGAATCAATTAGTATTCAAATGGTGCTTGGCGGTCATCGATTTAAGAGTGCAAGACAATTAAATCCTTGAGGAATGCTATTGACCTTCGATAAACAGTCATATTAAGTGGTGATTAGAGTTTTAATTCAAAGTTGAGGTAACTGAGCAACATGAATTAAGTATACAAAATTCTGTAAGTAAATAATCTTTTGATTTAAAAGAGTGTTCATGGACTTTCTTCTCCATTCTTCTCCATAGAGAATCTACGATTTGGAAATGGCAACTACAGTATTTTTACAAGATATTATGCCTTTTGACTGGGGCTGTAGGTCTTCATTATAATATTCTTTTTTTGAAAATCCAAAAGTGCATGTTATGGTCAAATTGGCATCAATGCTTTGAGTTTTGTGCGATAAAATTGCTTACACAAATCAAGTTTTGTAACCTAACAGTATAAACAAATAGACTTACGATTGGCACAGCGCCAGAAGCCCGATAGTGGTCCAGATAGCCATCGCCATGTTTCCGTGTAGCGCCGACGACCTCCTTCGGCGAACTGTTCTGCTCCGAGACCCGCGAACACAGGTTAGTTTGACAACTTGTCAAAGAGAATCTTTGTCTGTGATATAATTTCAAGTGCCCGATATTCTGAAGATAGGCCGCTAGGTGTGGTGATCACTGACAAGGGATTATCGCGTTTGATCATGATCCAGTTTCCGTAGTAACATAGGATGAATATCTGATACGTAGATAAGAAAAGTATTTTTCACACTACTTGCTCGTAAATGTCATATTATACGTCAGGCAAACCTACTGTAAAGCATGACATTATTCCCCCTCGCTCGAGCCGGGAATAATATATGTACTGAATTTCATTATTCCCGTGGGAATAATGTGATTTGAATTTGGAAACTCAAAGAAAACCGTATGAAAACTTTCACCAAGGAGTCGTTTCAGTAATGGCGGCCGGTGGCAGCAACAGCTGATCGCTTACAGTGGTGCCAACTTCACGTTCGAAGGTTATCGTACCACATCAAATTTCAAAATTCGAATTTATTTCCTCGCAGTTGGTGTGAAAAGCAGAGTACGCTCCTCGGGAGTAAAGCTGCCTTGTCTTGGGCTGACTTGAATCCCTCGCTACACTAAGGATTCTTAACTTAATTCCCTCGTTTCACTCGGGAATTAACACTTGAACCTCCTCGCTGCGCTACGGAGGTTCACCCCAGAATCCTTAGTGTAGTTTCGGGATTCAATACGCCCGTGACGTAAGGCAATGCTTTACTCCCTTGGTGCGTAATCTACTATTTTGAAGAATAGGAAACTGTATTTATAGTAGCGAAAACCACAAGTTAATGTTTATGAAGATTTTTGAAGAGCAGTCGATTTTACACTTTTATTGTCAAAAATGTTATACCTACCTACTGCCTTAGATCTCACGCACTGACCCAGACCTTATCATACGCACTAATTTAATTAAATAAATTTTCACACTACTTGCTCGTAAATGTCATATTATACGTCAGGCAAACCTACTGTAAAGCATGACATTATTCCCCCTCGCTCGAGCCGGGAATAATATATGTACTGAATTTCATTATTCCCGTGGGAATAATGTGATTTGAATTTGGAACCTCAAAGAAAACCGTATGAAAACTTTCACCAGGGAGTCGTATCAGTAATGGCGGCCGCTGGCAGCAACAGCTGATCGCTTACAGGGGTGCCAACTTCACGTTCGAAGGTTGTCGTACATACCACATCAAATTTCAAAAATCGAATTTATTTCCTCGCAGTAGGTGTGAAAAGCAGAGTACGCTCCTCGGGAGTAAAGCTGCCTTGTCTTGGGCTGACTTGAATCCCTCGCTACACTAAGGATTCTTAACTTAATTCCCTCGTTTCACTCGGGAATTAACACTTGAACCTCCTCGCTGCGCTACGGAGGTTCACCTCAGAATCCTTAGTGTCGTTTCGGGATTCAATACGCCCGTGACGTAAGGCAATGCTTTACTCCCTTGGTGCGTAATCTACTATTATTTCAGGTCACATACTCAATTAAATAGTTATTTGTTATACAAGAGTGCAAAGTTGATTTTTAACCGCGTGCTCAATTTTGATGACCGAGCAAGCGAATGATTCTAAAATTGAATCACGAGTGCAACGAGTGATTCAAAATTAGAATCATGAGCGATAGCGAGGGAATCAAAAGAGCACAAGGTGAAAAATCTTTGCACTCAAGTGCAACACGTAACTTTTCATCCCACCTCAGCGAGGAAATGACTAAATGCAAAAACAAATAAAAACAGATGTACATTGTACAAACACAAGATAGGCTTTTATTTCAGTTTAGGTATTAACTAAGACATTATTATAGAACAGAATAATTTTTAAATTAAAACAAATAATATAATTATTAAGTTACTTATTTTTATCTTGGTTTGTCATAACATAACAATAAGTAGTGAAAGGAAAACCGCACAAAGCAAATAAAAAAGGTAAAACAAAGTACTGAGCCAAGAATGTTTCGGGTCTGAGATTTTAACAAAATAATTGTAGATTACGCTCCAAGGGAGGCGTATTGAATTCCGAAGCGATACTAAGGATTCTGGGGGTGAACCTCCATCCGTAGCGCAGCGAGAAGGTTCAAGTGTTAACACCCGAAAGAAACGAGGGAATAAAGTTAAAAATCCTTAGTGAAGCGAGGGATCCAAGTTAGCCCAAGGCAACGCAGCCTTACACCCGAGGAGCGTACTCTGCTTTCCCACCTGTGTACCACATCAAATTTTAAAAATAGAATTTGTTTCCTCGACAACCTTCGAACGTCAAGTGGGCACCACAGCAAGCGATCAGCTGTTGCGGTCACCGGCCGCCATTACTGCTGCTACTCTTTTGTTCATACGATGTTCTAAATTCAAATTCACTTTATTCACTAGAGGATAAAAACGGCTTTTACTCACTTGAGGATAAAAACGGCTTTTACGGTCAGATATCGAAGAGCAAAAGTACCCTTTCCGAGATGGGGGGATGAAAAAGGAATTTAACTATTTTATTATCATGCTTGCACTATAAACAAAAAAAGTGTTAGTTCATTGTTGTAGCTTGTAATTTTTACAATAGGTATGCCACATTATGAGCTCTATTATGGAACTAAGCCAGTTTATAGATTTACAGCTGCAGTGTTTGCGTAACCTTCTGTTTGCACTGGTCGGCGATTGTACACAATCGCATACCTTACCTAAGATTTTTGCCATCATCGTCAATACGTAACCCTAAAGAGGTTACCTCAGTCAGATTCAGTTTCAAATCAAGTTTTATCATCATCAGACTATAAATGTTCCCACAGCTGGGACACAGGCCTCCTCTCTGAGAGAGGGAGTGGGCCATAATCCACCAAGCGGGCCCAGTGCGGGTTGGTGGATGTCACATATCTTCGAATGGTTGGTACTAGGACATGCCGGTTTCCTCACGATGTTTTCCTTCACCGTTTCGAGAGAAGTAGTGACGACAAAAATTACACAAAGTAATGCGCCTGACTGGATTCGAACCCACGACCAGTTGTAGGTCGTGGGTAAGTCGCCGATAACACTGGGCCACTGATTTTATATGAATCGCTAATAAAATGTAACGTTCTATGTTAAAATTTTAAAAAATCGGTTAAATGTTTTCTGAGGTCTCTTAAAAATAAATGTATAGGTTAAAAAAAAAGAATTGGTGTTAGCCAAAGCAAACAACAGGAAGTATCGATCAATATAGTTTATTATCAAAAACGTGTAATATCTACTGTTCGTTTTAAAATTGGTATGAGCTACGTATTTACCCAGTTTTTTTCTCCACCTATTTTATTATTCTACTTGATAGGTATAATTTAGGTAAAATATTTTCAGGGGTAAGTAATCGCACTAATGAAAATGAAAAACCTTTTTTATTTCTCTATCTTTTAGAAAAAGTTTTTCACATTCATGAGCAAAATGACCCCTGGGATGAGCTGATGAGCTGTGCCTACGACACCGTTGAAACATATCAAGTTATTCAGATAATGTTAGACTTGCTTGTTCTAGGTTTCATCAATGAGTCCCTGCATGACGCATAGGTAGTCGATCGAGGTGGCCAGTGAGTGTGTGAGCAGGATGCCGCGCGTCAGCACCTCTCGAACCTTCCAGATGTCGGTCAGGGTGCAGGGCCTGAACGCGGCGTTCACCGCCCGCCTTGCGATCGCAGACGGCGTGAACAACTGAGGCTGGTCCATCCAAAAGCTGTAAATGATAAATGATATTTATTTTGTAAATTGGTTATAAAAAACACTTTTACACGTCGTAATCAATATTTTTAAAGCTAGATGAAGCCGGTGTTTCGTACCTGATTACTCTGAGAAGAAACGGCCTAAACAAACTCAGAGGTCATAGTCTCTTTTAAAGTCCAGACATTGGTCAGGTCATACGAGGACCATGTGGGTGTCTGAGACGGTCTTTTGAAGAAAGAACCACACAGATTTGATCTGTGATTGATTGTGTGATTTGACCTGTCCAGTCAGTGCAAGCATTTGTCAGTGACCGTGTAGCTCGACTCAGACCTCAAGGAGCTCAACGACACGACGAACAATACCAAAGAAAGGACATTTGGGTAGGCCCCTTAAAGTACTCAAATTGTAAAAGTAATTAACTATGCAAACCATGGGCACGGAAAAGGCTTGGATTCTTAACATCATGGCCCTTCGTATATAACGCGACTAAAGTTTCCGATACCTTACGCTTTTGCTCACCCTCAACCTCTATTTGTATTGCGATAGTCGGTTGTATCAAAACCGTAAGTGATGGGAGATTTGCGTCGCGTTATGTACGAAGGGGTTTTAAGGTAATTTTTATTGAGCCTTTCCTCCTAGAACTTGTGCCGTCCGTATCTGGGACACGGCTTGAGCCATTCACGACTGTGAATTCACATTCTAGACTTAGAATTAAATCATCTTTAACACTTGGTAATACTTTGTTCGACGTTTCTTTAAGCCTGCCAGTACGTGGGACACAAGCTGTCTGTCTGTCTCCACCTGCGTCTCATCAGGCCGTAGAAGATCGGAGATGCTGAGCGTCGTGTACTCGCTTCCGTCTATTACTATCAGGATAGTGGTTTTTCACTCGGCCAAATGACGACTCAATACACTCGATATTGGACCCACTCCCTGCTCACCTTTAGTGGATGTCAATGAATATTGTAAATTTTTCCAACCCTGATTTTTGTTCACATACCCAGACCCAACTCACACTAGGATTAAATAGATAAGAAAGAAAACGAGAACTACTGAGCTTTATTACTAGCTGATAGCTACTGTTAAAGCTCACCTCATCACAAGGCTCTCGAACGTGAAGTAAGTGACACCGAGGACGAACACGGGGTAGATGAGGGGTATCATGACAACGAGGCATAGGATGAGCGAGCCGATCAGTTTGAGGAAGGTGGGGAACGGCGAGCCGTACCGCCAGACGGCGCGTACGTCATACGCGAACTCCCGGACCAGCACGCGCACTCGACCCAGCCGCGACGCTGAGCGCAGCTGCTGGAGACACCAGATACTAAGTTAACTCTGCTGGCTAATATGAAGTTATAAAACCAAGTCTAAACAGTTACGTTTTCTGAGCAGAAAGGAATCTGCAGACGATTTTATCTCTCGCCTTGGTACAATAGTTTTGTGTCTATAGGGACCTGAACCCCTGGCTAGTAGTGATTAATCAACCTTTAATGTGCCCACTGCTGGCACACAGGCCTCCTCTCTGGGCTGTATAAAACCAGAACGCGGCCCGAGTGCGAGTTTTCAATTACCAAACACTTAGTGGTACCTATAACTCAGAATAAGCATCTCAGAAATTACTAATTCTTCAATTCGATCCAAAAAACTTGACATACAGTTTCCAACACTGGGAGTTTCATCACCCCTCTTAGAATATTGATTTGCGTCTCAGCTCAGTTTCATTTACTGCAATAATTTAGCTACTATATCTACGAGTAATTGTCTACCTATAAGATACTGATGTTAATCATACTTCAACCATAAAAACTTTGTTTGATCTACGATATGGTTTCATGCTAATTTCCTTGACACCAAATGACTTGTCCATGCAACATTTTTGAGTAGATTCTTTTATTTTCCTCTGTTGATTGCGTTTCTTCCATATTTTTTTGATTCGATCTTGTGTTTTTAATTACATAGCCGCATTGATTATTTTTTTGATATTGATGAAAATTGACAGACAGTTGACACTGATGGCCCTGTCGGTTAATAATATTCAATCGCAATGACAGAGTAGCCATGGAAAAAATAAGTACTAAGCGCATTTGGAACATCCGCTACAAGAGCGTTCAGTTTTTGTTCGAATTAAGCATTCTTTTACCAATTTTAATAAACCTCTCTTGCAATTCGGGTTTAAAATTGCCGAAATCTCGTTTCAGAAAGCATGTTGCACAGTCTTCTAAAAAACGAGATTTTATTTTCGCCGGGGCAAATATTTTATTTATTTTTTCCGCAAAGACGTTGATAGTGCCAGTTCATGTTGTGTAGTAATACCTACACTTTTCTTAAGATTAATCATCTTAGCATTCACAGCCAATATCAAAATAACCTTGAGCTATTCTGGTAAGATAACCGAAACAAGCACGATATCAAATTACCTACATGATAATAGAACATAACAATTGACATCAAGTAGAGTTCAAAAGAAAGAATTCTTATAGAAAATACAATTAATGTGATACTCCTTGACTATAAATTACCTCGCCACGTGGGTCAACCGATCGATTTCTATACTTTTATTATGATAGTCCCAGTTGTCTTGAAGTTACGAATGTGATGTTCCGATACAAAAATAGTGTTCGTAGGTCCCGCGTTGCACAAAGTACAAGTTAGGTGGTAGGCCATCGTCCATCGTTTGCGATAAAAATCATGTTAGTTGTACTTGCAGCGACCTACTTGGCTTCACAATTCGATTAACGGCTTTCAAGTTTAGTGTACTATGGCCGGTGGCCTGCTGGAAGCTGGCTCAACATCCGGTGGAGAAAACCTAAGAAACCACGAGTGTTTTCGGACTTCCCCCCCAAAACTACCGTTGGCGGACCTAGATCGGAAAAAGAAACAAACACTACTGATTACAAGCAATACAATGGCAATGACGATGATAATTATGACCTATAAATAGCGTAGTTTTAGCATCGATATTGAAACATTTGCTGCACGTTTTGTGCCTACATAACAAATCACAACTAATTGAGGTTGATTGAGTGTTTGCTCTCTCGAATCACGCCAGGCGCTGTTTTATTAAGAGGTTTCTTGTTAAGAAACAGTACAAAGTATGACGGCTTATGTCTAGAAGGTACTAGAAAGAACATAGAAAACATGAATATATGCCTTTATTCCGATCTGCCCCCTTTGAGCTTGCAATGGTCACTGGGGTGGTTGTTGGCACTAATAGATGGCGTTTACCGCCTCAGTGGTAAATGGTACCTATTTTTAGTTTCATCTGCCCCTTTCCTTGTTACAGTACAAGGGGTTTTTTGCATTTACAGAACGCGATCTGTTAAATACATGGTATTTTCATCTCGTCCGTCTTCATTACGATGAACTTGGAAGATGTGATGCCGCAAATGCAAGTTTATAATATTTTACAAAACTTGTTATTCCTACTTAATCAGGAGTGAATTTACTAGTTTTAGAAAAGCGTGTCACCGTCTTTACAAAAATTTGTTATTCTTACATAAACAAGAATGAATTTACGAGTTTTAGGAAAGCTTGTCACCGTCGACCACATCATCGCTTACCATTAGGCGACAAGTGGTCAAAGGCGAGAATGTTGCTAAAAAAATAAAGCCATGCATACAAGAATCTGTGTTCCAAATAATTAGTAATAACAAAGCTATATTACGCTAAATAAATGGACAATTGAGATGATAACAGTGCATTCACATTAGAGAGCAAGGTTCAAATTCCGCTCGACATTTCCTCGGCAGTCGTCTAGAATGCGTTATCATATCAATATTTAGGCTATAAATATCTGTAGTATGCTAAAATTACGTACCTTTGTAGAAAAAAAAATAGAAATGGGCTATTTTTAGCTACCTACATTCCATTAATTTTAAATTTGAATTGGGTTAGTATGTTGTTTCATTGTTTGTAAACACTTGAAACAACAACTTGATATTTTCCATCACAAAGGCAATATGTTAATTGTTTTCGATTTTGAAAAGACATAATTATTATGGAACAGAGAATTTTAGGGAAAAAAAACGATTATGAGACAAAACTTTAGAAGATTTTATCCAACTTTTAAATGTTTGTGAATACACCGAGACCAAGACAGGACAAATGTAAAGACCAATTCCTCGGTTTCATTTACACGTGTTGAGCAATACAAAATTCATCTTTCTCCACTCTTTGTAATCAAAGTATTTTGTACTCTACTAGTATTAAAAAGCTAGAGTTTATTTAGTTGAACGCGCTAATCTCAGGAACCTGGTTTGAATTGAAAAAATATTTTAGTATTGGATAGTCTATTATTTTATAAAGGAAGGCTATATAATATGTATAACATCAGGCTACGACCAACAGGAGCCGAGCAGCGGGGGAGAACCCACGGGGCACATCTATTGTCCTATATTTTCTCATATCAGTTCAACAAAGGGTAGACGAAGCTATCATAGGATAGCTAGTTGACACTAGACAGTTGAATAACTGATA
Organism: Agrotis ipsilon; assembly: GCA_028554685.1. NCBI lineage: Eukaryota > Metazoa > Arthropoda > Insecta > Lepidoptera > Noctuidae > Agrotis > Agrotis ipsilon. The sequence continues at coordinate 13,722,615 of CM052955.1, forward strand.
AAGAGGTATTGAGTTTAAATTCAATATCTACTTAGCCATGTCTTTACAAAAGCAAATGCATTTTTATAATAATACTATTAGAAAAAGAGTTATTTAAAAATGAAAAATACGGACAAATACGAAAAAGAATAACATTTCATTTTAATTTAAATTCAAAATAATGTTCACTACGCAGAAAATTCGTGGGGAGTCTGCAACACGACGCAAGTTCTTTTGACGAGATTGTATTAAAACGAAAAAAGAAGCACTGCTAATTTTCCGCAGGTCATGAGTAGTCGCGCGGATTGTGCCCCTCAATGCCTCATGAGGTAACCGTGACCCTGGAACGTAAAGGGCTATTAAAGGATTACAACTCTAACAGCCCTTCAGTCTCCCCCTGGGTGGGAGGACTCGTTTGATGATTTTACTACGATAAAAGCCTTTACAGAAAATTCCGATAAGAAATTCAGTTTTCTCGTACCTAGAATCGAACCAGAAACCTCTCGACCACTACACCAACAAGGATTTAATATTCAGTGAAGAAAATTTCAAGTAGTCCCTGAGAAATAGTGTTAGTAGCAATTTGTTTCTATGCAGATGTCAGCTGAGCTGAGACGCATGACTGCAATGAACAATAAAAATAACATTCTAATTTACCGGTACTAAAAGGAATTAAGTATATAATGTGACAAATACAGTATTCACCTGCTCATGGCCTTTGAGCAACATTATATAACATCAAATTCCACAACATTTATACTTTTTTGAATGTGTATAAACCATTGATTATTTTTAAGAATTGGGCATTTCCCGACCAACCATTTCAACCAACGGAGAAACCATTACCTCCCTCATTATAAAATTTACGAAATGTTACAACAAAATAAGAGGAGCTAAAAGTTTGTTCCTTATTGATACAAGGGTGAACTTTACATCTCATACAAAGGAACTCTTATCATACTTTAATAACTAATTAAACCTTACATAATTTATGTTGGTCAGATAAAGTTAAAATATGCATGTTGATTGAGAATTCTGCGATTCAGTTGGTCTCAGTAGTTCTTCTAAAGTTGTTATAATTAGACGTTTTCAAAATGTTTATGTACTTATTGGGAATTATTATTTTCCTTTGTGTTCTTCACATTATTATGAACTATAATGAACGAGCGCGGTTGGTGAGAAAGATACCTGGACCCAAAGATGATTTTATCGTTGGAAATGGATGGACTGTCATACGCTCTCCAGGTAATGTTTACAGTAACACTAACAATTACGGCGGTTATAGCACCACCTAAAGTAATACAGGACAACCATCTAATGTTGTTGATATTATGGTAAGAACAACAGTAACACCTAACGTCATTCAATCCCTAAAACAAGTATCATTGGATGTCCAAAATGACCTCAGAAAACTGCTGAAATGACTGCGTATCACTTAAGTAGGTACTTAGACACTTTTGTAATGTGATTTTTACATAATCCCTATTTACTTACCCCTTTTTCGGCCCTCAGTACGCATAGCATGACCAATTCTACCTACATTCCACCAACAATACAATTTGACTATTTCACATGAATTAACCTACGTTCAAAAAGTCAATACTCGCCGCTTAATTATTAGTTTAGAATATCCGGTATAATTGAAAACGTAATTGTTTGTTCGAGTAGGTGATCATAATTCAACTTTTAATGTTTGTGATCCACAGTTGAGATTATGGAAATGGGAAGAACATTGAGCAATGCCTTCAATGGAATCTTTAGAGTATGGGTATTTCCTATGGGTGCTGTTTTTATATACAATCCTGAAGATATCGAGGTAGGTACTAAAGATAATCTTAAATGAAACATGAAACTGGGATCCTATAAAAAGTGACGAAATATTACTGTTTTTAAACATATTTTCAGTTAATTATGTCTGGTATGAAATACGGTGAAAAAAGTTTCATTTATAATTTTTTGAAGCCCTGGCTACGAGATGGATTACTTGTCAGTAATGGTAATTTGTGTTATTTTAATAAAAATATACAGGGTGAATTTTTCAACTGGGCGTAGATGGCTACTTTCGAAACTATGAGGAATATCGAAAAACGTTGAAAGGAGTCTCGAGGCCGATTTTGACGAAAACTAAAACTGCATCATTGGATTTTAGAAAAATCAAAAATCCTGGTCAGGAATCGAACCCGCTGATTTTGAAAAAAAAAACACACCCTGTATTATTATACCATTCGATAGTGTTGCTAAAGAGGATCAAATTCTGGGAAGTAATCATATACGCTAAACTTAAGGAAATGGCAGATTTTTATGAAATTGCTATTTTTCCATGTTACTTTACATCTACTGAGCCATAATTTATTCGAAATTATAAAATTTCATTGTTTTCAATGTCTCACTGGATTTGACGTCTCAACAATCCCACTGTACTTAGTAATACGACATTATTGAATTGAACTAAAAATAGCATTATTTTAAAGAAGAAACGGTAACTTACGTTTCAAATACAGTCTTTGCCTTGAAAATTAATCAGTTTTTTTGTAATTATACGTTTTCATTAAGTTTGCCGTATATGATTACTTCCCAGAATTTGATCCTTATTAGCAACACTATCGAACGGTATAATAATACATGGTGTGATTTTTTTCCAAAATCAGCGGGTTCGATTCCTGACCAGGATTTTTGATTTTTCTAAAATCCAATGATGCAGTTTTAGTTTTCGTCAAAATCGGCCTCGAGACTCCTTTCAACGTTTTTCGATATTCCTCATAGTTTCGAAAGTAGCCATCCACGCCCAGTTGAAAAATTCACCCTGTATATGAGTACCTATGTATACCTACATATAATCATAAATATTTTATTATCTTTACTTAAAACATTTTTTAAATATTGTAGGTATTGTATAATGCGTATACTCTTTTGTATTGCTATCAGGTTCTAAGTGGCAAGAGCGCAGGAAAATCCTAACGCCTGCGTTTCATTTCAACATATTGAAACAGTTTTGTGAAGTAATCGAAGAAAACAGTCGTAGGTTCCTCGACAACCTGAAGGCGACGGCTGGAACACCTATTGATATAGCTCCTGTGCTGTCAGAATTTACACTCAACTCTATATGTGGTATGAACTTATTTGCATTATCCAAGTAGATGACCTTGTTAACTTGAATTTCTGTTACGGTAATGTCGGTCTGCAAGTTATCCGACATAGCTTGCAGAGTAAGCAAACTGAAGTGGCAGTGAGCTAGCCTCTTGTCGAATGGCCAGTGGGGCAGACGAGCCCTGGAATGGAGACAGTGTATCAGCTAGCGTAGTTTGGAAGGCCTAGATTGGATGCGGAAGGTAAAGGATGTGGAGCAGCCTGCGAGAGGCCTATGTGCAGTAATGGACAGCGTTAGGTTGAGTTGATTGATGTCGGTTGAGTATGGTTGCGTGTACCATTGAACACTGTTCTATAAGAATGGTAGCATCATACGGCGACGCCGAGGTCGGCGTCGGTCGGTGTTTTCTCAGACAAATATATGCAGCGAGGGCCTACCAATCGTATGCAACCGACACCAGCACAACAAGAATTCAATCTTTATTAGTTAGATCGGGAACTGACTTGTGGTAGGTATCCATGTTAACTCATTCTGAACCCCAATATTTTAGAAACAGCAATGGGAACTCAACTTAGAGATGACAATAAGGCAGCTAAGTCCTACAAGAAGGCCTTATACGACATGGGAACAGTGTTCTTTAATAGATTTGTCAGAACATACCTGTATTCAGACTTCATATATAATTTCTCAATATTGGGAAGACAAGAGAGAAAATATTTGAAAGTAGTTCATGGCTTTACGGAGAATGTAATACAACAGAGAAGGGAATATAGAGAGCAACATGATTTAAATATTAATGAGGAAATTGAGGCTGATGACGCTGATTCATATGTGTACAAGAAAAAGAAGAAAACTGCTATGCTGGATCTGCTGTTATCCGCTGAGAAAGAAGGACTCATTGATAAAATTGGTGTTCAAGAAGAAGTTGACACATTCATGTTTGAAGTTAGTAGCTAGTAACGTGCAAATAAAAAAAAAGTTATTTATATTTTATTAATACCCATAATTATTATTTTCAGGGACATGATACTACTGCCAGTGGATTAACATTTTGCTTTATGTTGCTCGCCAATTATAAAGAAGTTCAGGTTAGTAATTAGTAAATCCCTCTATTCAGTCTGCAGTCTCTTTGTTCAGCCCCATTGTAGATAACATTTTATATTAAATTAGCGACCTGCTCCTGCTTCGGATATAATTTATATCTAAAAAAATTATAACCTAAATCTTCCTCATTGAAAATTTTATCTGTTTATTAAGGTTGGTTAGAGAAAGAATTTTCGATACATATATTTTCTGTTTGTAAAATTATTTTAAGTTTAAATAAAAACAGTTCCGCACGCAAATGATGATAACATTTAACAATGCTTCAAGGATAAGATCGTTAAAGAATTGGATGAGGTATTTGGAGATACAGACCGGCCGATTAAGATGGAAGATTTGCCAAAGATGAAGTATTTAGAATGTTGTATCAAGGAGTCCTTGCGACTATACCCTCCAGTTCATTTTATAAGTCGCAATTTGGGTGAAGATACGGTATTAAGTACGTATATTTTGACTTATATAAGCTCTTATCCCTAGTTACCTAAGTTAACTTGTATATTTGTATACGTATGCTTTCAGGTAACTACACGGTTCCAGCTGGCATATTTTGTCATATCCTTATTTTATATCTGCATTATCGTGCGGATTTGTTCAAGAATCCGTATCAGTTTGACCCGGACCGGTTCTTGCCTGAGAACAGCGTGGGTCGTCATCCCTACGCGTATGTACCCTTCAGTGCTGGGCCCAGGAATTGTATAGGTATGTTTGACATTCAGTGTTTTTACAATAAAATTAAGTTAACACGAGCAAAGGTTAAATCGGTGTGCAATTATGAACTTTTAGTAATGATGGTGACACAAGTATTTTATGTACATCCAGCTATACTATTCCCTAAATCTAGAGAGCAGCTATAGTATTCTTTTTAAGAAATATCATCGCTTGGCTCAGCGATGTGCTCTACGACTATACGGCTTTGAGATTGTCCGATCGTGCAGCGCGAGCGGTGAACACTAGTTTCGCTGTCAGTAGCTTGAAGAGAAAACTATCCCAGTGTGTCATAACCTGTTACGAAGCTTAGCAGACTAAATCATCGTGTACAAACAAAGCCTTAAGATGGTGTAGCGAAATGTCGCTGATAGTAGTTTGAAACTGATTAATTATTTTATTTAAGTAATAAACATAATTTCTCTTAATTCCCAATCAAACTACTTCTATTAAAATTTCATTCCGGATTTTGTTCTACGTTAACATTATGATATTAAAATACCTAATCCAAGATAATATGATGTTTTTAGACATTATCTGAAATGTCGCGACATTTTAGTGCAAATAAACTTTGTAGGTACACGGCTATCACTGTCTCGATCCTAATTGTCTAAATGTAACGTATCACTGCTTATAACCAGTTAATTATCTGGAATTATCGGCAATATAAACACTATACTCAACAAAGTATAAGGAACATGTTTACTAAGTGAATATAACAAATTGTATAGATTTTACGTCAAGCGTCATAAATCTGGTCCCCTTTTTGATCGTGGTACAATCATCAGGTCCGGGAGGGATCTGAAGCAGGACGAATGGATAGAAGTGGAGGCTGTCCTTTCCCTCAAAGTGCCCGCTTCCGTCTTTGCTAGCATGAGTACTTCGCACAATGAGGCGACCGCTTCCCATTCCGTCTCGCCCCTCAGTATGGCCTCGACCACCGTCATACACCATGCCCAAGCGGGGCAGACTTCTACCTATTTGCAAACCTCGCAGTGGTGAAATCCAGGCATTTCTTCCTTGCATTGAGAAGGAACACAGGAACCTCCCGAAACACCCATGTCCAGTGAGGATATGCGCCAAGGGGAAAGTGAGGTCGCTGTGAAGCGTCTGCAGCACTCCACACGGGTGCTACAACAGCGTGCCCATTTCCTGGCATAGTAACAAAAATAATCTTATTTGACTTTGTTGAGGAGCGTAGTTCGTTTTGCCAAGCAGGATTATCTTAAATCTGATACCGACACGAACTATTCGATTATACACGATATCTGAAGTTAAGTAGTAGCACTAATTCGTCACGTGCGCATGTCATTACCTACTGTCGTAATTTAATAGTCTGCTAGCTAAGCTGCAAGACAAAAGGCATTTTGACTGCATCAACAAAACCCATAAATTAGTCGTTCAGTAAGAGTTTTCAAAAATTATAAATCATTGAATTAACGCATAGTTACAAAGGTTTAACGCATCATAATTCGAAGGTCCGGCTTGTAACGTCAGGATGTCGTTGCGTGTGAAGCAAGTGAAAACGGTACTTGCTTATGACGTATTGGTAATTTTATAGGTGTATCGACTTTAATTTTGGTTTAAAAATCAAAACAAAGAAAAAAACGGCTCAACTATTTTTTTGATAATCTGAATAAATAATTAGGTTTTCCAATCTAATACCCTACTATGTAAACTAATTTGCCAAGATTCTTTCAGTGCTCATCAATGCTCATAATATTAACTTTTCACAACAATTTCCAGGTCAAAAATTTGCAATGATGGAAATGAAGATAGCAGTAGCGAACGTGTTGCGAAACCTTCGTGTTGTCCCCGGTCACTCGCCCCTCTGATATCAGATTTACAGCTGATTTAATACTACGAAATGATGGACCAATACTTGTGAATTTCATTAAAAGGGAAAAATAGCGTGTTGCTGTATAAGTTTAAATATTTTTTCATAATTAAAATAGTGGGTAGTTACTTGTCAGGTACATTTTCATCATGATTTACGTGTCATGAATAAAACTCGAAAAAATATGTTGTTGTTTTTTTTTCCTCTGAAACTTTTTTATATTGTTATGGTTAATATAAAGCCCCATTTAGACATGCAAGATCTTGCAAGCAGGTTTGACAACATTGCGGTAATTGTATGATCAGCTGAATGCACTGTGCAATCTGCTATAGCTATTATATTTCATTACATTGGACTATCAATGTAATAAAATGTAATAGCCAGCAGGTCGCCTAAACGACTGATTATTCCGAACACTTAACACCCGTTAGCCATATCATTATCGATCATCATCATCATCATCATCCCAAACCCCCCCTCTCATTCAACCTACTACATTATATCCGTAACTGGTTGCTTCACGGATAAGGTGGCGGAGAAATAAAAATCGAACGAATGAATGGCCCAGTGGTATCGACGGGCGCATAAAGTATTGCTCTTAAATCGCTGAAGGTTAATATTTCCGTGAGAAAACATTGTGGCGGAACCGCCATTTCCTAGAACCAGAAATTCGAAGACTTGTGACATCTACCAACACGCACTGGCGCCGTGGTGAATTATGATCCCCTCCTTCTCACAAAGCGGTGTCCCAGTACTGGGTAAATGCTATAATGATGATGATAAAAAAGTGGGCAAGATTAATGTTGTGATCCCGAATACGACACTGTGTCCCGTCGCTGCGCAGGAGTTTGTTAAGGGTGTGCTCGCTCCTACCTACCTTATCTTTGCTTCTGGGCTGGATTTGCCAAGAGCGAACCGATAACGAATAAAAACAATAAATGAAAATTTAAAGAAGAAAGGTTAAACATAAGGTAATAATTGAGTGGCATGCATGAACAATATCTAACTAAATGATACGCGACGGCCAGAAATAGTTACAGTAAAGGCTAATCCACATTGCGCTGTGTGTTCCACACGCACCTCAAAGACTGGAATACTTATCCAGAAGACGCGGATTCGAATCCGACTTGCAACTTAAGTTTTCTTATCTCAAAAATCATCTTTGCTATGGGTATATTTAAAAAAAGCGACTCGAAATCTAAACTTTATTTATTTCACGAAAATATAGGTAGCTACCTAGTCATTTCACCGGGGCGAAGCGCGACGTTCAACGCGCAACTTATAATAGCGAATCAAAATTTTATTTCATCTACTACCACAACTACTACATAAAAAGAAACACTAGTTTCCAGTGTCGCCGCGTCACGTTGGCGTCGCGTCGCGTCTTGATGTGTTCTGACCCTAATACGCTCTCAAGAGTTTTGTAAATCGATTTGTCTCAATTTATGAAAAAATATACTTAGTAAGATGTGAAATGTTTAGAGCAGGTAGTAGAGCTAAAGATGTAGGAAGGTAGAAGTTATTATAACTTCCATAGCCAAATTAATTTACTTTTCTTCTTACTTCTTTGATAAACCACTTCATATTTCAAAAACGACCTTCTTTTTTCTAATAAAATAATTTCAAGTTATTAATGAGTGCAATATTATGGAAATTGAAATAATTGCATATAGGTAATTACAACCTTATCAACATAATTACAGTGAGCAGTTTGTTAGTCATCTTTGTTGTATATGGACGTTATCTTGTGAGCATGTTGGTGTATATTTTATATTTTATTATTTCTTTGTGTGTTTTACACTTATTATTTAATTACAATGAACGTGCTAGAATGCTTAAGAAAATTCCGGGTCCAACGAATCATTTTATTGTAGGTAATGGACTCTGGATTATCCGCTCTCCTGGTAAGTTTTTAAAGTAGTATATAGATTTTATAAATATAGCAGACGATACATTTCATGTTTGAATTTCGTTTCACAAAAATAAACAAAAAATAATTGATGCATTAAATAAAATTAAACAAGTATTCCATATTGTTTCTATGTTTCGATACCGCTCATCATCATCTGTCCAGCCTTTTCACAACTAAGTTGGAGTTGGCTTGCAGTCAAACTGGATGAAGCTGAATATCATTATCAGTATTTTACATGGAGCGATTACCTATCTGACCTCCACAACCAAGTAACTGGGTAAAATAAGATACGCCTTGGTAAAAATTTACCGTCGTACAAAAGCTTTTAATTTTAGACGTCTGTTGAACACATGTATAAAAAAATGTCAGATTACGACTTTGAAATAAGGTCCGTTTTGCAGTCACACTTTTATTATACAAGTGTTTAACAGATGTTTAAGTTTTTGTAGTAAGGCTGTTAATGTTTTAAATTCCTTGCGGGAATATTCACGCTACGAATAATTCAAAGAGTAATGAGAATAATTGTAATATTATATCGTTACTTTGTTTCAGTTGATTTAATGAAATTGGGAAGGGAAAGTGCCAAAAAATGGAAAGGCATATATCGTGTGTGGTTATGGCCACTCGGTGCAGTGATTATTTTCAATCCAGAAGATGTTGAGGTTGGTAAACAATGTTTATGAGAACTCCACACAGCATAGAGATGCCTCGACCGGCCCAGCAGTTCCGTATTCTGTAGTTATTTACCTATTTTTATTCACATTTCTTATTTAAAATAGATTTAGTAAGAATATAGACTGAAAATATTTAAAATAAAATAAATAATCATAATTACACATATCAGGCTCAAATATATTTTTAGGTGATACTTCGAATTTTCTTGTCAATTAATCATTCTTATAAATTCCATCTTTATCGCAAATTAATTTAAGGCAAAACATTGCAACTGCGCTGATAGCCTTACCTTGAATACTTACACACCTATATTAATGAATTGATAATCTACACTTTTTAGAGAGGAAATATTTGTATTTTTTTATGTGAGTATGTTTGTAATGAATAACCTCAAAAACTACTGAACTGATTTCAAAAAGTCTTTCACCTGATGAAAGCCGCTGAGTCCTGAGTGACATAGGCAATATGGGGAGGAAGACGTGTGGTGAACAGGCGAAGGTAAAACCGCTGGTAAAACCTAGTAATTCATTGACTAAGTGATTGTTTATTTTCAGTTGATCATGTCTAGTATGAAATACGGTGAAAAAAGCCTCATCTATGAGATTCTGAAACCTTGGCTGAAAGATGGATTGCTACTTAGCAAGGGTACAGTATAATTTTCGAGTATTTTCGAATGGAGAGTAAAACTACTTTTCCGCAATCAGACTTGAAAATCAATTAGTTATAAAAATAAAATAGTAAAAAAGGCCCTTCAAAAAAGGAAATAAACAGTGTCTTTAGACCACAAAAATAATGAATTATCGTTAATGAAAATATGGAATGTGAATAGAATGTGGGTAACATTTTATCCACCACTCATAGTTCACACTTAAACTCATATTGGAAGATAATTCCAATAACTGGCACAAAAATTAATAGAAGAATAAATAAACCATAGAATAATCTCAATGTACTCGTAACAGCTGGATGAGAGTCGGAGATCGAGTGAAATGACGTGCGATTGGAGAGGCCTATGTCCAGCAGTGGACTGTTCTAGGCTGATGATGATAAATATCAATGATGTTTCAGGTGCAAAATGGCAAGAGAGAAGAAAGATCCTGACGCCTGCTTTTCATTTCAACATCCTACGGCAGTTTAATAATATCGTAGAAGAAAACACACAACGTCTCTTGGAAAGACTGAGGCAAACTGCTGGACAACCAATTGATGTTGTACCTGTCCTCTCTGAATATACTCTTAACTCCATTTGTGGTAGGTCTGAGACAAGTTTTAAAACTAAGTTGATTTAATTGTAGCTTCGAAGATAAAACTTTTATTTAGCCGGTAGGATTTAGTGTATTAGAATTAAATCAAGCCACAACTTTTTGGTTAAAATAATGAAATGTCAAAGTACTTTGACAATATCATTGTATCAATCATATGGGCCTCGCAAAACGTTACCTAATACCGCTCAGTTTGCGCGTGTAGTTTTTGCTCAGTTATACTGCGACCAAATCGCCTAAGAAGCTAATCCAGCCCCATCATAAAAGTTACTTTAAATTCATTTATATTGCAGTATTGTAAAAATACAAGCAATTACAAGGCATAGACTATCAGTAGTTCCGGATTGACCCATAAGTAAATGAAGTATTTTTTTAGGCCATCACGTCTCAGGGGGCACCGGAATCCAGACTGAAAATGTATTTTATAACAAACCCCCCGAAATCTCCAAAATCTATTAAGAAACCAAACCTATCTGAGGAAGATAGCTCGCTTCGCTCGCTCTTGCGTTCGCTTATTTCTCCAAATGTTTTTTTTTTACCTACTTACTACGAAATACTTCTCTACGTAACACCTTCTTTGAAATTCCTCCTAGTTCACCGTGGATAGGCGGGCACGGTAGCACAATAGGTTTGTAATATTGCTTGGAGCGACAATTTAAGCCTTGTTAATCTGGCACTGACTGTAAATCTATATTTATAGAGAGTATAATTTTCAGAAACCGCAATGGGCACACAGCTAAGTGAAGACATCTCTGGAACATCCAACTCCTACAAGCAAGCCATTTACGCACTAGGAAATATATTTTATCATCGATTCATCAAAGTTTATTTATATATTAATATAATATTCGATGCGACGGCATTAGGGCAAACACAAAAAAGAAGTATAGAAACGGTGAAAAGTTTTACTGGAAAGGTGATAGCTAAGAGAAGAGCTTACATAGTGAAAAAGGGTTTAACATACTTGATGACACTAGCGATACTGACGAAGTTTATGTGTACAAGAAAAAGAAGAAGGTTGCCATGTTAGATCTCCTGTTATCTGCAGAGAATGAAGGACTCATTGACAAAGAAGGGATACAGGAAGAGGTCGACACTTTTATGTTTGAAGTAAGTTTTCACTAACAACATCGTACCATAGAATAATCATATTCAAATTACTAGATACATGCTTAACATTGTATTTTATACCGCACGAGCACTCCGCCCGCGACTTCGTCCGCGTGATTTTAGAACTTTGCTTTTGTGAATTTTTACTCCCAGCCACCCTCTATAAGGGATACTTTTTGAAAATCTAAATCAATATTCAACAAAATTTCTATCTACTCGCAGTATCCCGTCTTGGGTGGTACCTACGTTCTTAAAATAACCCCAATGAATATATTGGGATTCCTTGCTAACAACCTGAAAACTACTCTTAAGGGGTTGAATTCCGCAAGATCCTCTCTTAGTGAGAACCTATGTCTAAAGTAGAACCTCCTGTAAAATTTGAGACCTCTAACTATCAATACATCAATCCCGTTTTAACTACCACTTACGTCTTGAGACTCCTAGCACTTGTAGTAACAAAGTTTCATTCAAACTATCAACCCCAAAAACAACCCCTTGGGGGTCGAATTTCACAAAATCCCGTCTTTAGTATCACTTGCGTCCAAAAAAGAATTCATATGTAAAAAATTCAGTCTCAAAACTATTAACCCCAAAAACAACCCCTTAGGGGTCGAGTTTCACAAAATTTCTAACTTGTTGAGTATTTAAGTCTTAAAAAGAACCGGCATGCAAGATTTGAGACGCCTAGCACTTGAAGTAACAAAGTTTCATACAAACTATCGACCCCAAAAACAAACCCCTCAGGGGTCGGATTTCGCAAAATCCCGTCATAGTGAGCATCTACGTTCTAAAAAGACACCCCATGCAAAATTTGGAATTTCTAGCACCTGTAGTAGCGAAGTTTCATACAAACTATCAACCCCAAAAACAACCCCTTAGGGGCCGAATTTCGAAAAATCCGTTCTTAGTGCTCACCTACGTGGTATAATGAGAGCTTATGCCAAATTTCAAGATTCTAGGCCCAGCGGTTTGGGCTGTGCGTTGTCAGATCAGTCAGTCAGTTTTGAATTTTATATATACAGGGTGAATTTTTCAACTGGGCGTGGATGGCTACTTTCGAAACTATAAGGAAGATCGAAAAACGTTGAAAGGAGTCTCGAGGCCGATTTTGACGAAAATTGAAACTGCATCATTGGATTTTAGAAAAATCAAAAATCCTGGCCAGGAATCGAACCCGCTGATTTTGGAAAAAAAATCACACCCTGTATTATTATACCGTTCGATAGTGTTGCTAATTAGGATCAAATTCTGGGAAGTAATCATATACGGTAAACTTAAGGAAAACGTATAATTACAAAAAAACTGATTAATCTTCAAGGCAAAGACTGTATTTGAAACATAAGTTACCGCTTCTTCTTTAAAATAATGCTATTTTTAGTTCAACTCAATAATGTCGTATTGCTAAGTACAGTGGGATTGTTGAAACGTCAAATCTAGTGAGACATTAAAAACAATGAAATTTTATATTTCGAATAAATTATGGCTCAGTAGATGTAAAGTAACATGAAAAAATAGCAGTTTCATAAAAAGCAGCCATTTCCTTAAGTTTGCCGTATATGATTACTTCCCAGAATTTGATCCTTATTAGCAACACTATCGAACGGTGTAATAATACAGGGTGTGATTTTTTTTCCAAAATCAGCGGGTTCGATTCCTGGCCAGGATTTTTGATTTTTCTAAAATCCAATGATGCAGTTTTAGTTTTCGTCAAAATCGGCCTCGAGACTCCTTTCAACGTTTTTCGATATTCCTCATTGTTTCGAAAGTAGCCATCCACGCCCAGTTGAAAAATTCACCCTGTATATATATAGATAGATTAACGCATGCGTCGCGAATTAAAAAAAGATTATTCTTTTCATCTTTAGAAATGGATTGAAGAATTCAACGATTGTAGGTAGGACTTCGGTGGCTCAATAGGAAAGAGCGTCGGATGTACTGAATCTGGAGGTCGCAGTTTCAAATCCTGCTTGCGGTTCGAATTTTTCTTTCCACTGAATAAATTGATTGTTGAAAATTCACTTTCAGGGACATGACACAACAGCGTCCGGACTCACCTTCTTCTTTATGTTGCTCGCAAATCATCAAGATGCACAAGTAAGTAACAAGTACTGGAAATTAATTATAACTAAGCATAATACTACCCCGAACATATTGTAATCAAGAACTTTGTACAATTTATGTACCTTGATTAGGATTCAGATCATTATATCAAAAATCATCGATAACTTCAACAAAAACTTTACTTGTAATTTGGCGCAGCTAAAAAAACCCTGATTTTTTCAGGACAAAATAGTAGCTGAACTAAAAGAAGTATTTGGTGACTCAAACAGATGGGTTTCCATGGATGACCTACCGAAGATGAAATACTTGGAACGTTGTATCAAGGAGTCCTTGCGACTCTATCCGCCAGTACACTTCATCAGTCGGAAATTGAACGAAACTACAGTATTGAGTAAGTCTTTTGTTTATCGTGGTAAAATCATATTTTTTGTATGCAAGTCTTGCATACAAATGTAATATCACATTTGTATAGAAGTAATCAAAAAACATTTTTTTCTAGCAATTTAAACTTGTAGATATTATTTTTATCTACAAGTTAGGATGCACGCACATTTATCGACGCGGAATAGGCTAACACTAGTCAAAACAGCCTTTATGTCTACGTAATAAGGGTGTTACTAATACCATTCGCATCGGCTCGCCTCGGACGACGCGTCGCGTTGCCGGCCGACAGCGAAACGAGACGTTCGCAACAGATGATCGGCGACAAGTATAGTAGTGTGGTGATACGCAATCGGCTTAAGCCGATTCCGTGCACCCTTACTAATATAATGGAAACGCTGTCAAGGGGCAATCCGAACACCCAAAAAAGTTCAGGGACGATGTGGGGCATGTTTTCTTCAGAAGAATTTCGTTAAATATAATATTTTTTTTTCAGGCAACTACACAGTACCACCTGGTACATTGTGTCACATACCCATTTACGATCTTCACCATAGTGAAGACTTGTACGAAAACCCCGAGGAGTTCGATCCCGACAGGTTCCTACCAGAAAACTGCGAGAAGCGTCATCCTTATGCATACATACCGTTCAGTGCGGGGCCCAGAAACTGTATCGGTACGTTTTGTTTATTTCATGTTTTGGATATGACATACTGTTCACGTAAGACCTTATTAAATAAACCCCATAGACAAGCAAATGATAAAAGTAAACGCTCAGTAGTCCTTTATATATTTTCCACTTTATACTCTAGAGTCTAGAGCATAATCTACCTAGCCTCTTCTGAATTATAATGGAGTCGGCTTCCAGTCGTAGATTTTACATGGAGCGACTGTCTATCGGACCTTTACAACCCAATAACTGGGCAATACCATACCCAGACTAGTGGTCAGACTTATGAGCTTCTGAATACCAGTAACGACTGTCTACAAGTACAAATGACAGCCGGAACCAACGGCTCTATGTGCTTTACGAGCCACGGGGGAAACTCTTTATTACAGATGGTCACCCATCTACATACCAAACCTCGGCAAGCGCGGCTAAACCTAGAGGATCGGCCTGTGCGGCTGTAATTATTTATAATCTAGAGCATAAAGTTGAAAATCTTTTAAAGACTACTGAGCTACAACGACCGGAACGAAACGACAACGTTTAGTTATATTTAATAGATTTTCATTTTGTACCCTCGAGCATAAAATTGTTGCATTATTAATACAAGTAATGCCTTCAACTTATCGTATTACTACTTTTTACCTACTTACCTACATTTTATGTTGTATGAGACCAAGTCAACCAACAGCTTAATACAACTAGTATTTTATACTTAATTTTTCCAGGTCAGAAATTCGCGATGATGGAAATGAAAATCGCGGTTGCAGAGGTATTACGTGAATTCGAACTGAAGCCTGTTACGAAACCATCAGACATTGAGCTTCTAGCTGATCTCGTGTTAAGGAACAATGGACCTGTCAGAGTTAACTTTGTTAAGAGACAACGTTAAAATAAATAATGTTTTTAGTCATTTCTGTAGTGTAGTATGATTGCTATTAATTCCTTACACTTAAAAAAAAAGTTGCCCCATACTAGGAATTTTGTCCTTTATTGTGGGTACATTTACAGACATATAAACTCTCAGTCAGGGAACAACTACTTGTAGATCATACAAATGGCAAGTATTTGCTCCTTGCGGGAATCGAACACGCGACACGCAGGGCAGCAGTCCAATAGCTCAGCCACTGCACTAATCGTGTCGTAAACACTTTAGAGTTAGAGATGTAAGCAATTTCAGAGGAATGGTTTGACATGGTGACCACAGCATTTATCTTAGCAACACTCGCTAGTGGGTAAGACTGTAAAACCCAAAAATGGAAGAAAGAAAACCTTCAGAGAACAGTTAAGATGTGGAATGGAATCCGTTCGGAGGTTTTCCTAGTAAGTTAAACTATGGAGATATTCAAAGAGGGCTTGAAAAAGTTACTGCAGAATCGGCAACATGCAGGCGATACCGCCAATTATAGTGTAGCAGGCGTCCAGTGCCTTGTTCGTCTCGTGGTCACAATCGCGACTGCTGAGCGTGGGGTCCAGGGCTCGATGCCCGGAACGGGCAAAAACTGTCTCAGTAACTAGCAGCTCGGACTTTGTGGGTAAGTTGGCGGTACCCCGTGCCTCGGAAAGCACATTAAGCCGTTGGTCCTACGCCTGATCTCTCTCCGACCGTACCGGACTCTATAACAGTACAAGGAACAGAGAGTGCTTCTGTTACTGTGTACACACACTTGTGCACTAAAATATCTCCCGCGCAGATGGCTAATCTCCGCTGAGATTGGCACCATCGCCGTGGCCGAAATTAATCAGGACTTAACTTTAATTCATTTATGCTTGACACTAGCAACTGCTTATGCAATTCCGGGAACTCCGGTTTATCCTAATATAATCATCCTAAATAATCCTTTTTTTTTTACGTGCAAAATCATCAAATGAGACTCCACCCGGCAGGGCGAAGGTACTGTCAGACTGTACTGACAAAATCCTGTTTCTCATAGCCTTATGTTCGGGGTCACGTAAGGAATAATCCGCGACCCCGCAGCTTGGCCCTCGTGGGGGCCCCGTCATTTGCTACAGCTCTTGAGGCGCGCGGGAACACGACTCGACCCGGCATAGTCCTGGTCGGACGCAGTTGCCCTTTATCGCAACCCGGACTCATAAGTCTGAAGCCAAGTGTCCCTAGTTCATGGCGAATCGTCGAGCGAGTCGTCTAGCGCCATCTCATTCCTACAGTGGAACTACTCTCCATTTATAGTAAGATATAAAGTCATAGTAAGTCACCAGGTCACGCTGGGCAGTCGTGATTGCTACTATGAGAAAAACGGGTCAGTTAGCTAAATACAGAACTTTGGACGGGATCACACCTCAGAAACGTGATTTTATCTAGTAGCACTATTATTTACCTATCATTTTTAATCTCTCATATCCGTACTAAGTAGGTCTTATCTTAAAATTAAAATCTCACTGAATATTCTGGCACATAGGTATGTATTAATTGTGTAACCTACCGTTTACTAGCCTATTCTGTGTCGCACGCCTAAGGGAGGACATCGCCATCGAGATCGGCCACGGCGGAGGTGGTGTCGTTGCGGACCCACCATACCACTGAACATACCCCTGATGGTATGGTGATATACCATACCACTGGGAAAATAGGGTTGTAACATAACCCGTCGTACTACAAAAACTTTAAACAGTTGTTGAACAGTTGTCTTAAAAAAGTGTCACTACAAAACGAACCTTATATCAAAGTGAAATGCCGATTTGACATTGACAGTTATTTAGACAAGTGTTCAACAGATGTTTTTTTTTTTGTAGTAAGACGGAACATGTTTTAGCAAATATTATAATTGTTTAAATCTCTGGTTCCCTTGTAGTAAGATTTCCTACGGAACCCTAAAAACTGTTTTCGAGTTCTAGATCAGTATAGTACCACAGTTTAGATAGACTTTGACCCTGGCCTTGTCCAAATATAAAACATATATCAAAGTGTTAGTAGATTAAACTCACTTATCAGGCTCATTTGTGTGGCAGAACTTCATTATTAAATCACCAATCGAGAATAAGCGCTCATGTACACGATGCCGCCGCCGCCGCTGCGCCCGCGCTGCACTGCCAACGCACCGCCAGAGGTGGCGGCGCGGCGGCGCGCGGTAGTCTCGTGTACATGAGATGAGGCCTAAATCTGTAAACAGAACACATCAATAACCTGCATTTGTCAACAGTCACTTAAAATAGGCTGTTTCACTAAAAAAATGTAATATAACTATGTAGATAGGTACTCTGAAAGTTAGATTATAAAAAAAACTGCTTCTGAAAATTACAATACGTCACGCGGTTGGTGTAATTTTTCAGGCGTTATGTCAAACTCACGAATTTCAAGAGTTTTATATGTATTTACCACATATTTACATGGCGCTTCACCTTTATCGTTGTCCCATACAGTTACTTGAAATAAACTAAATGTGAAATGTATGAGGAGGTACAAACAAGTTTATATAACAAGGACGCCATGTCACTCAACAGCTGTTATTTATCAGGAATATACAGATTATTACGTCGACAAAGTGGTAAAATAACATCTTGTAAACTTCTTAAACAATAGCACGTTTCCATAAGGCAACACAACACGCAACGTACAATATGACGTCACATTTGTATACAAGTTGCTTGAATTGAAAACTCTCTTTTTTTTAACAGTCTTTTTTGAGTTCATTCATTACTAACATGTATGTATACAAACACACATAAATACAAATCTTTTCTCTTAAAAATATTGGTTTTAATTCTATAACAATATTATCTATTGATTGTTGCGACTGGGACAACAAGAGATAAAGTATTAATTATTATCATTAGTACAAAGTGTTTCGGTGGACAGTGTAGACGTTCACATAAACAACATGTTTTGGTATTTATTTGTGATCGCGGGATTTTTATACTTCTTACACATTTTATGCAACTACAATGAAAGAGCCAGGAAGATTCGAAAGATCCCCGGCCCGAACGACACCTTCATTTTAGGAAATGGACCAGCTCTTCTATTTCGTTCGTCAGGTAAACTGATTTTTTTGGTTTGAATATTTAAAAAACGAATATAAAAATAAAATCCTATTCAGAAGACAGTAATCTGGGCTGCAGCTGAAAATCAGCGTCAGTTGGCAAACTATCTGGCATAATGCTGAGCTGAGGCCCTTTGGCATTAAATTGTTAAGTTTTTTTTATATATATCCTCTGTTTTTACCACCTACTCTCTCTTTATAACTTTTTTGTATTGTTTAGTTTTAAGTTTGTGCCATTAAACACAATTTTCTTTC
This sequence comes from Agrotis ipsilon, assembly GCA_028554685.1. Classification (NCBI taxonomy): domain Eukaryota; kingdom Metazoa; phylum Arthropoda; class Insecta; order Lepidoptera; family Noctuidae; genus Agrotis; species Agrotis ipsilon. Next base: position 13,741,646 of record CM052955.1, read on the forward strand.
TTCTTTCTTTTCTTACATAGCGCATTTTGTTAGGAAATTTGTCTCAAGGCCCCTAACGACCGGTAGTCCGGACCCTGTGCCCGAAACTGGTGGACTCCTATTTATATGATAAGTGTGAAATAATTATGATAAGAGGAATAATTAATCCTAATATATCTTCATGTGTTATTTTTCAGTTGAAATTATGGATTTAGCAAGAAACTTAGCTAAAGAAAATCCAGGAATTTTTAGAATTTGGATGTTTCCTGTAGGGTCCGTGAGCATTTATAATCCTGATGATGTTGAGGTACTTAAACAGTGTTTATAAATAAAGTAACAAAAATATTTATAATTATTAAAACTATATTCCTTGTTTTTGCAGACAATAGTTTCAAATATGAAATATAACGAAAAAAGTCAAATCTACAAAATTTAAACCATGGCTTAGAGAGGACTTCTTGTCAGCAAAAGGTCTAGTACTACATGCCGTCGTTTTAATTTAGTTTTTATTAAAAAAAACATTATAATTACTTTTACTGTAATGTATTCACTTTCTATTTCATTTCACAAGGTCCAAAATGGCAAGCAAGAAGGAAAATTCTAACGCCTACTTTCCATTTCAACATTTCTGCGTCAATTGTCAGGTTCTTGAAGACAAAAAAACCAAGCCAGAAGGTTTGGGAGAGTCTTAAACAAGATAGCTGGTCGAACCGAGAGTAGTAGTTACCTTTTATTAAAAACTATTATAATTATTTTACTATAATGTATTCACTTTCTATTTTAATTTCCCAAGGTTCAAAATGGCAAGCAAGAAGGAAAATTCTAACGCCTACTTTCCATTTCAACATTTTGCGTCAATTTTGTCATGTTCTTGAAGACAACAGCCAGCGGTTTGTGGAGAGTCTTAAACAAGTAGCTGGTCGACCCGTAGACGTAGTACCTATTATCTCAGAATTTACTCTCAGCTCTATATGTGGTAAGTATTACTCTACGAATCTTCATTTTTCAAAATCGTCAAGGGTTCCCCGACACTGTTGGCGTCTCCCCCGACGTGATGTGTGTGGAAGCGTGCCTGACCCTTACGTCTCCTCCTCGCAATACAGCTTTGCAGAAGGAGGAGCTTTCCATTCCCCCTGACACCATATTGACATGGCCTGAACCAGAGTCGGTAGCGAGAGTTACGCGGCGGTACTCCACCCAAGCAGGGCAGGCCTTCACCAATATGCTCTACCGTTTCTTTCTGGCAGTCCACACAGTGGTGATACCCAGTATCCCCATTCTAGCGAATTCGACACAGGAACTCAAATTAAACCAACTTTCCATTCATCCATTAAACTCTAGACGATTCTAAGTGTGACATCGTGAGTTCATATCATCAGCTAATTTTAAAAATAAACAATATCTATAAATGACTGCAGTTATCATTGACTGGCAGCTTAACTGCACGTCGATAAAAATAAATATGTATTGTTCATTTCAGAGACTGCAATGGGCACCAAATTTAATGATTATAGTAAATCAGAAATAAATGCATACAAAGATGCAATTTACAATTTAGGATACGTATTCTACCAACGTTTTATCAAAGTGTTTCTATTCTCTGACTTCTTATTTAATCTATCGCCGCTGAGTAGAAAACAGGATGGTTACATAAAAACAATTCATGGTTTCACAAAGAAAGTTATTGCGGAAAGAACAGAATACATAGAAAAATATGGGGTAAAGACAGACGAGGAGAACACAGCAGATGATGATGATACATTCGTGTACAAGAAGAAAAAGAGGACAGCCATGTTGGATTTATTAATAACAGCCAATAAGGAAGGACTGATCGACGACATTGGCATTCAAGAAGAAGTGGATACGTTTATGTTCGAGGTAAATAATACTGTCGGTAGCAATAAATATGTATAGTTAATTCATGACAGATTTATTTAGTTTAGTAAACAATACTGCCATTAATTATACTTTTTTATTCATTTTCTTAAATCAACGTTTATCTTTACAAACTAAACACCTTCAAAGCACCAGCATCGGGAACAGGGTCCGTGCTACCAATGACTAACTTGATAGTCACTGACCAGCAGTTGTCAACCTGAACTTGGATGGCTTGATACCCGTTATTAGGCTATGTAGATGAGTGGAGTGCATGAAGTCAATAGCTTTGGAATAGTTGATTTTAGGGAACATTTCAATTTACCAAATTCAATGCAAAAGCCAATACGTAATTTACCATTTGATGGTCACCACACAGACACCGAGATACGCAATAGCCCGTTGATGTATCTTCTGAATAAAACGCTTAAACAAGCTGCCAAACGGGAGCCTCCTCAGATATTCTACAATTAATTATTGTTACACTTGAATAGACATGTTAACCTTTTTTTGCAGGGTCATGACACTACAGCTTCTGGATTGGCATTTTGCTTTATGCTACTTGCTCAACACAAAGATGTACAGGTTGGTCACATTTTAAAATGCTTGACAGACTTATTGGAAATACATGTTAGATAGTAGTTTATAAATGTAGAATCGTTAACATCTTACTAATTTTATAAATGGATGGATGTTTAATTAGTACATCACGCAAAAACTAAATAAAAGGATTTGGATGAATTAAAGTAGGTACACAGATTTAACATTTACACAGAATTAACTATCTAAAATAAGTGTTTTCTACGTAGGAGAAAATTTTCGCTGAAATAAAAGAAATCTTGGGTGATTCAAATCGTCATGTGACCATGGACGACTTGCCTAAGATGAAATATTTGGAACGTTGCATAAAGGAATCACTGCGGCTGTACCCTCCAGTGCATTTCATCAGTCGAAGCTTGAACGAAGATGTAACACTGAGTAAGTGTAAAAAGGACGAATATAATATACACTAAAAGCCCGTGCCCCTTGCCACCCTTGTCACTTCTGTGAGCGGTGACTTAGCGCGGAGTAGAAATGTTTGAAACACGCCAAGAGGCTGCAGTGGAGAATTCGCGTACTTTCAAGTAATTCGTTAATACTTATTCGTGCCGCTCGTTACTCTGGTCACCGCTAAGACCAAAGTCGTAAGAGAAGTAAAATATCAGGACAAAAGTCCTTAATTCGATTGTGCTATACATTTATAAGATTTACAGAATTTGTTATCAGTATTTTGGACCGTGTTTCACGTGCACGTTTATATCTAATCAGGTTGCACGATAATCGTGTAATAATTAAAATGATATAACCCAAATCCGTTCATATTATGAAATCAAAGTCTACCTACATCCGCGTCTGCGGTTTTTTTTACAAATAGACGAAATGATTAGCCAGTGAGGCTTTAGGTACTAGATCCTTAATTCACCTACACGAGCAAGCAAAAATATGGAATCACTTACTTCGAATTGATCCGGGATAGCTCCTTATGTAATGGCGTGATTTTAATGAATTATAGGTATTAATTTAAAGTTCACAATTAAACTTTTTAACATCGTACCTTTTTTGATATTCTAAACAAAGATCACGCAGAATCGAAGTAAGTGATTAAATACTTTTGCTCGCGAGTATTGTTTGACTGAAATAATGATGAAATTACCATCATAATTTCGCAACGAATTTACGCATAAAATTCGTAAGCTTTTTATGCACCCGATTTCAAAATGGTGATACCCTAACAGCTACATTATATCCGAGTGCCATAATCAGGATATGTTTCTCTCTACAAAGTAACAGGCTAAAACGAGTATTTTATATTTCAGGTAATTATTCAATTCCTGCCGGAACGTTTTGCCACATCCATATCATAGACCTCCATCGTCGGCCCGAGCTATACAAGAACCCAGAGCAGTTTGATCCAGACAGGTTCCTGCCAGAGAACGTCGCGGGACGGCATCCATATGCCTACATACCGTTCAGCGCAGGGCCCAGAAATTGCATAGGTAAATACTAAGTTATCCAGCCTCATCTAAACGAGGATTATCAAAAATAATATAATAAATAACAATATTCCACAACTATCACACAACGCCACCTAGTCCCAAGTTAAGTCCCGAGTTTGTGTTATGGGTACTAGATAAATTCCACACAGAACAAATGATCTTGCCCATCACACAAACATTTGTCCTGGGTGGGAATCGACGACCACGACCTCCGGCATAGCAGACAGGGTCACTAGACCAACAGGCCTAAAATGAACATCTGTAAAGTTTTATTTGCAGTACCTAGCATGACTTTTCACGTTTTTGTGATTTTGACTTCGATTTTATGAAAAAATAGTTGTTTCGTGCGCTACATTCGCTTTTTCATTTTCCTTGCCACGTCGTAAATACATCAATGTCTTGTGCTGAGGCCTCAGGTATTGATGTACTGAAAATAAAACTTTACAGATGTCTTTACCAAACACGACTAAATCAGATTTTTCTAGATTCTCTTACTTTTGTAGATTTTTTTTTTGATAATCCTTTTCCCATACTAGGAATTTCTTTCTGTATCGTGGGTGCGTTTACAAACATAATTAAATTACGTACAGAAACACTCAGGGAGATGATCTAGTTTGCAATAAACTGTATGCGTAAAATCTTAGGATTGAAACTTGAAAATCATGAAAGAAACGTCAATTCCCGCTTCGATGTTGCAAACGAAAGTTTATATCTATATTACATCTATGTTGCACCCCTGCGATGCCGGTGCGATAATTAAGAACCCGGCGATTTTATAACACCACGAAAGGTAGGTACAAAGGTTGCTATCAGAAATGGAACTCGGCGACATGAAGTCTTCACAGCTATTACGATATAATTCTCGATATCAATGTGTAGCAAAACTTCATTGTATGTGCAGGTCAAAAGTTCGCCATGATGGAGATGAAGGTAGCCGTGGCAGAGGTACTGAGAGAGTTCAAGCTGGAGCCTGTCACTCGTCCTGATGACATTCGGATTCTCACCGATGTTGTCCTAAGAAACGATGGGCCTATCGAAGTCACCTTTGTGAAAAGACAATAAAGTGATCCTAATGTGTATTAAACTATTAATGAAATAGATATTATCAAAAATGTAAGAATTATATTTTATTACCGAATATACTATAAATATATTTTAAAAAGGAAATATTTGAATTTTTGTGTGTGTATGTTTGTAATGAATAAACAATCGTGCCGATTTCAAATATTTTTTTTTCATCATAAGAAAGCTACATTAACCCTGAGTAACTAGGCTATAATATTATATCAAGTCCACCCGTGCGAAGCTGGGACGGAAAGCTAGTTTATAATAAATACTTAAACAATTGTTGGAACATAACTTGAAGACGTCTCCACCGAAGTGGCAATTTTATTTTTGTTGTCGTAATATTGTCCGAACAAGCTTTGTATGTAATTTTTGTTTTTATTTTACCAACTTCTTCATTTATAAATTGCAACCTTGCGAAAACGAAGCAGTTATCTATAGTCTATAATAAATATAAAGCTCGATAGCAAGCTATGTAAGAATCGCTCGAACAGTAAAACAAAACATGACCCTACAGCATTTGAAAGCTACGCGCGTAGCTAGGAGTAGCTACGCGCTACGCAACTCGTAGCACATTGAAACCCAGATTTTTGGAAGCCTTTCTCAATTTATTTGTCAATCATTCATATTTTAGTCAACTTAGTTTTATTTATTTTTTCTTATACATTTTAATGAAATATATTACCTATATGCTTCTAGAAGAATAAATATAACTAAGGTACACTTTGGAATCCCACATTTCCCCGTATTGAAAAAATTACAGTTCAATTAACACAATAAATGCTATGTTGTAAATGTTTGAGTCACGAGGTAGGTTAGCAATTTTATTTATTGAAAAGCTGTTTAAATGCATGAAAGTAAATAATTTTTAAGTATTGTCCCTAAATTCCTCGAACTTTCGTAATAATAGTGACTTATTTTCAGTGTTGATAAGTAGTACTGATACAACAAAAAATTGTCATCATTTCCGTAATCTTTAAATGTATTACAATAAAGTTCCTTTTCGGTTGTTGTCCGAGATGTCCCGAGGTGAAATAGCAGCGAAGGGTCACCATGGGGTTATCTTTATAAAGGACGATCAATTCATTCTAATAAAAACTGTACTAAAAATGAACCGACTGGCTCTTATTATCTTATCTTATTTTAAATCGAGTATATTTTGGTTCATTTCAATAAAGTAAAGTAATTTTTAAAATAATGAAACTTACCATGCACTATATTTAAGCTTCAGCTATACCTGTAAATAATAAGCTCAGAATTAGTTTCGCTGTAAAACTTACTTCCATTTTCTCTACCACATATGAATGTGGAATATTTTTTTGTTATACATAGGTATACGCTTTGCCCTATCTGTTGATGCATTTATTATTTCGACTAAAGCTCTTTTAAGTTTAGTGTCCTAGATTTACGTGCTGTACGAGATTGAATACATCTACATGATGAATTCAATCTCATACAGCACGTAAAACTGAGACAAACGCAAAATTGAATATTTTTTCCTATCTCAATTTAATGGTTGGTTGTTTTTTTTTTCCCTAAAAAGACAAGGAAGAACTAAGAAAAACTTTATGGCATAGTTAGAAGTTTAAAAAATACCAATCCGTACATTGTAGTTCTTCCGATTTATAGTGTAAAGAAAAAAACTAAATATAACACGACTAGTTGCCTTCTATTACTAATTTGGCACTCCCAGTTGTTGTATATTTATAAACGGCAGACAGAAGGAGGATGGCTCAGTGCGTCGCGCGCGGAAGTGTCGGCTATTTCGCACGATCTTCGTCTCAGTTCGCGCAAGTCCCTGCGCGTGCACATCCCTCGCGACTGTCCCGCTACTTTGGTATGCGGTACTTGTATAACAGTGGTTTTCAAGAATTCGTGATGGAATGTGATAACGGTTTTGAGGTGATTATTTTTTATTTTTTTACTATCATTATCATCATCCTCATCAAACATCAGCTAATCTTCTTTCTTTTACTAATTGTAAATATTTTTTTTTTCTATACTATAGATGAAAGATTTGATTGTTTGTTTGCTTGTATTGAATAGGCTCCAAAACTACTGGACCGATTCGAAAAATTCTTTTTGTGATTGATAGTCCATTCATCGAGGAAGGCTATATAACTTCACGCTACGACTAACAGGAGCCGAGCAGCGCGAGTGAAACCGCGATGAAAAGCTAGTATTTGTTTATGAAATAGGTAGTAGGTTACATAAAACTAGACTAACATTGAAAATAGAAACAATCAAACATGTCATCGAAACACTACGGCTAGACTACATTACAATATTAATAGCAAGGCCCTGAAAAAAGCTTCAAACAAGCTTGTAGACGTATCCACAAGAAAACGGCCATAGATTAATAAAAAAACACTTTTATAATTTTGAAATAGGCCAGACAACTGTCGAGTCTTCTTTATTATTGTATCTCATTAATTTTATGTAAGTACTACATTACAGAGTGAGGCATGAGGTAAGCCCAGTGAGTTATACAATTTACTATGTAGGTAATTGTATTGGGGCTTTCTCGCTACTTATTATAATTTCTATTTTATTATATTGTTAAAGTGTTAGGTATTTAATGAAGTAACATCAATAGTATCTATGTTTATGTAAGTTCTAGATTACAATATGTTAGAATAGACAAATGTGTTTTGAAAGTACTTTATAAGAAAAAAATAAATGTATGTAATTTACGTAATTGTAATGTCATTGAATAGAAAGTTTTACTAATTGTCAAATTTTCAAAACTCCATATTTGAAATGAGATTAATGAAAGATGGAACTGTGTGATTGATAATATGGACATAAAAGTGGTGAGGCGAAGTATTTATGACCATCAGTCTGATTGGCCGTATAGTTCAGGATTCTACTAATTTGCAAAATTACATAGCCTATCGCTATTACGCAGCGGTACAATTCCTATCGCCAAACAATGGCAACCTAAAAAGCTATTCTACTATTTGTTACATTACACCGGAATCGTAATCCTTTCCAAATACTTTCTTTGTTTTTTTTTATTAATCGTCGTTTATCATTTTTTTATATCCTCCAACATAACAAAACTAAAAACAATAATTCATGAGATATACAATGTACAGATACCATTTTTTTTTTGTATCGAATATAAAGCTTCCACTTGTAACAAAATTGAAAATCTGTAAATAAAAAATGATTCCGGTGTCTGTATAACGAAATCCATGTAGAACATTATTATTATTATGTAAAAAATGAAAAAAGTTCTAGATCGGTCCTACAAAAGTTCCACTGTATCAACTTATTATCAACCGCAAATTTTGATAGATGAACCGTCCTACTTCAGTTCCGGTGCGATCGTAACAAGTGTCAAAATATTAGTAGAATGCGAGAACATGTGACGTTTGTCTTCGACTGTGCTAGCAGAATACGATCTAGCAGTTCTCTCGATCGATCGTTGCGTTCGACTGAACCGTAACTTATTTTGGGTCGTTATTCATTAGTAGAATGAGAAAACGCTAGAAAGCCGCGATTCAGCCGCGGTTACGCTGCAATGGTGACAGAAATTAGTTAGTAGAATCGGCCCCCAGGTGCCGTTGGCCAGCCGGGCCCCAGTCTCCGCGGCCCTTCCACAAGACCGGCTTGCGGCAACACCCGGCAGACATGGCGGCCTATACCGACAGGTCACAGCATTAAAGATCAATATAATAAAACTAGATCTGATACACTACAAGAGAAAATAAAAAAATTGGAAATAAATACAAGATAAGTATGGCCAATTTGCAGTTCTGCCAATAATCTGAGAAAGTATGACCTTTAACTGATAGTTTTTCATGACCATGAAATATTTGTAAGTACCTACTGTAGGAAGGATTCTCTAATATGAACTTTATTGTTGTTTTTCTCGGGAACACTATAGTTTTTCGGAATTCTCTGTACATCAGACGTATTTGCAAAAAAATCAGGCTGATCGGCTCATTGGCTTGGGCGATTTCTGTGAATGGGTGACCATCTGTCATATCGAGTTTCCTGCGTCCCTCGGAAAGCACGTAAAGCCATTGGTCCCGGCTGTCATTTGTAGATCTTTGACAGTCGTTACTATAAGTCAGAAGCTCTAAAAGTCTGACAACCAGTCGTACCATGGTGTATCGGATTACTCAGTTAAGTTACTGGGTTATGGAGGTCCGATAGGAAGCTCTATGTAATATGAAGTATACTGATATCCAGCTGCATCTGGTTCGACTGGAAGCCAACCCAATTATACTTGGGAAAAGGCTAGGCCGATGATGATGAGTTAGCATGTTTTTTTTTTAAGCCGTTGCCTCACACTAGGAAATTATCCTGTGTCGTGGGTGCGTTTACAGATATACAAACTCACATACACAAACACTCGAAACAACTAAGTACTTGTAGATCATAAAAATATTTGCTCCGTGCGGGAATCGAACCCGCGACACGCGTCGCAGCAGTCCAATCTCTAAGCCGGCGCTGCGCTGCACTGCGCTAACCGTGCCGTCCGTTTGAAGTCGTCGGTTTGTAGTAATGACTTAACTGGCGGTTTCGTATTAGACGAAAACGGTAACTAGACGACACTAAATCGTTTCCTTAGAAATTTATGAAACTCCCCATCCCACCGATATCGTGTATGTTGTGAAAGCGGTCAATCACAAGCTTTTGCTTGCTTGCTACGAGAGTGCTACGAACTGCTACGGATTTCCCTGAATTTAACTACACACAAACCGTAGTGTAGACACCTTATTGATTGGTTAGTCGTTGCTATGAAGCACTAAGCCGATTACTTGGTAGTAGAGTAGGGGCGAATAATGGATGTCAAGCTACGTTCCGTAGGAAAACTACTTGGCAATATGCAAAAAACTATAATTTAAAGCCTTTTACAAAATATCTGCCCGTATTCGCTATAAAAACAATAAATATGTATTTAAAGATTATGAGCATTTCAATTTTATAACTTTCGTGATCTTTGTCAACATATAAATAATTATCTTAATTGTTTAGATCAACCTGAGCCGTTTCAACTAAATTATATTTAAGGAGATATTCGAGTAAATTCACATGGGCCTTCCCACTACGTAGCTTTATGTACATATTAAATGATAAAACGTGACTCAGGTGCTACTATTGTGAGAATTATTCAATTTAACGTAACGCGTCAACGTCATGTAAACACTGAATGTAAACACAAGTAGATAAGCGAGAGGTGCGATGGGCCGGAGAGCCGTCAGTTGGCGCCTGCGCCTCGCCTGCGGACATAAGCACGCCGTCGCGGCTCGCCCGCGGCCACCGTAGGAAATACTACGTCTGCGGGACTTCGGAAGTCGTGTGACACCGCCCGTCGCGACGCCATGACTCCCCGACAGCTGTGCCGGCTCGCGGCCGCACTCCCTCTCGCCAAACCCAAGCACTCGATATGCACCTGCTATCGCCACTATAGTCAAGTGAGACCAAACTATGTTATAGCAAAACGTGAAGTGAGTGTCCTTTCTTTGTGTTATACTTCCGCGGTCACAGAGGGAGCTTTTGTGTCTGTCTCTGATTGTGGAAATGTTGTATAAAATTTTAAAATGTAACTCTTACTAAAATTATTATTTTATGTTTTCAGAAATGGCGCAATTCTGCACCGCACTTCTATTCAGTCCAGTCCTTGGACCTGAGGTACGCATGCATTCTTATTAACAATTATGAATCAATGCAGAAATAGTGTCAATACACACACGTTCATTGGAAATAAATTGCTTTTAATAACACACATCAACTCCTATTGATCTATATTAAACAGACGGCGCCGGTACTTGTTCAATTCACCCCTGACATTTGGAACTGGGAACCGCACTTCTACATAATACAGACAAACTATAGTGGCTATAAATATATGTGCCTTTCCACAATCATGTGTTCAGTTATGCAACATTTGGTCGTAACGTAACTTGTGACATTTATTGCAATACTACAGGACAAATCGTCAGACATGAAAATCTTAGATAAATCGTAAAACATGCAACGTCATTTAGTGTCTGGTGACGACATAGTAGACTGTCAGTCTGTTTTAAAATTTGGTTAAGTTCACGTAACACTGATAACCTGATAAGGTATTCACATTTGTGTTTGTTCACGTTCCATGGCAGCAGCAAAATCAGAGAGTACTCGTTCGTGCATAACATCGACCCCATGCAAGCGTGAGTACAGAGGCACCTGCCTACCCCGCCAGTGTGTTGCATGGATCATTATGATTTGTAGTAAAAAAAAATCCCAATTTTGATCTTTGCTTATTTTTATCGCAGTTATTTTGATCATATTTTGTAGCACATTTCTTTTCTTGTGTCTTGTGATCAAGACATTTTGTTATTTTTGTTTAGATATGGTTTTGCTTCTAATTTTGATCAGGCTTGATTGTAGTAAGCGCTCAAAGAACCAGTATCCATAGCCTAATTAGATCAGTTATGCACTATCTGTTAAATAAGCCGCCACTTACTGAAATCTGCCAAAACAAGTCATTAGATTACGTTTTTACATATCTCTATGAGCATAGAGATTTAAGATCGTAAACTTTTTAACAACGCAAAATCTTTTGGGATTTTTCACTACGTTTGTTGACTCTTTTGAATGATGATTATTTGTTTTGGCTCTCAATTTTATTCACATCGCTTTTGCCGTAGAAGTTATTTCAAAACCCAGTAACTCGATAATACGATACCCTTGTTAAGACTGGTTGTTAGGTTTTCGGGCTTCTGGCTAAGATAACGTGTTAACGACTGTCAAAGATTTACAAATGACAGCCAGGACTAACGTCTTTTTACGTGATTTTTGCAGCAGCTGCTTGTTTTTCTTGGCATTCTCGTAGCTAAATATAGTACCGGTCAGGTGATGGTAAATAGCTTTGTCACGAAGCGTGGTCGGTTTGGAGACACACCCGCGGCTTACGTAGCATGCTCTTGATATTAATAGTTCATGACGTCACGCGGAGGCGTTGGTGTACGTTACCAGTAACACAATATTTGTTCAATATATCATAATTGCTCTATTAGCAATGTCGTGCTAATTGCATACTCGTGAACAATCGTGTCTATTACCAACAGTACTCTGCAGTTACCGATTTTACAAGCTGTGGCAATTGATAGCAACCTAATAGGTGTTTTCATCAGGTTAATCCTATAAATCTACGTAAACCTACCGAAAAATAGAGTTAAACTAATTACCTGTTGGCTGAAGGTAATGTGTTTATTACTCTAATTAGTTTGTTCCCTTTTGGTACTATACATTCAGAACCCAAATCTTTCCGATTTTTTTCTACTAGGTAGGTAACGGTCAAACGGGGTGAATAGGGACGCAGGGGTGAATCGGGACAAAACTTTGAAGTGGATTTTAACGAAAAGTTATGATGGTATGTCAAAGTCAAATCATTTATTCAATTAGGCCATCAAAGAGGCACTTTTAAATGTCGCATAAATTAAAATTAAGGAAATGGGATGGGATGGGAATGATTCTACCAGATATTGCCAGCAAGGTTTCAAATTAATGTAGTATTAATCAATAAATAAAATTGAGTAGTTGTTGGTAACCTATCACATTAATTCAACATTTAAATCCCTGTTAAAGTTTTGTCCCGATTCACCCCTGCGTCCCTATTCACCCCGTTTTACGGTAGTTATTTTTTATGCAATCGAGTTTATTGTTTTTTTTTTGTATGCTTATATTTAATGATCCTTAATTTAAGTATTTATTGTATTACATACGGCTTGTTGAGTACGACAGGCTGAATTAAAAAAGATATCCAACCAACACAATTTAAAAACCACATTGTTGATCTGCAGGGTTCGCGAAGGGCCGCACAAGAATTCTGACGATGTCCTCTTTGATATGTTCAAAAATGAAGACACGGGCCTACTTCCGGTTGGAAAATTTTTGGCCGTAAGTTTTATCTTTCTGATAATATTTTTTTAGTTTCACTTATTTAGTTTGAGAATTACTTTCGATACTAACATAACTTTGTTTCCTTCCAGGCCTTGAGAACTACTGGCATCAGGAAAAATGACTCTCGCGTAAAAGAAGTAATGCACAATTTGTACAAAGTTCACAAGGAGTCCAATTTCGAGGGCGGTTCCCCGGAGACACTGAAACTAGACAGGAAGACCTTCAAAGAAGTGATAGCACCCAACATCGTTTTGATAACGAGGGCGTTCCGCAGTCAATTTGTGATTCCAGACTTTCAAGATTTTATTAAAGACGTAGAAGAGATGTACTGGGCTGCTAAAAGTAACTCAGACGGTAAAGTAGCCAGTTACATACCACAACTTGCTAAAGCCAGTTCTGAGAACTGGGGAGTGAGCATTTGCACCATCGATGGACAGCGATTTTCTATTGGTAAGACTTGATAACGATACCATATGTAGTTAACTGATTGATTGTGTGGTACTAAACTATATTTTCCCATTTTTATAGGTGATGTGACGGTCCCATTCACTCTGCAATCGTGCAGCAAACCACTGACATACGCGATGGCACTGGAAACTCTGGGGCCCGACGTGGTACACAAATATGTTGGCACGGAGCCCAGCGGCCGCAACTTCAATGAACTCGTTCTAGACTATAACAGTATGTATCAACAACGCCTACACCTGCGATACTATTTGTTTTTGTGAGTCAATAGCGTGATCAACCAACGCATAAACAATTAGATCAACAATAACACCTGCCAACGTTCCTTCCCAGCGAATCGTAAATATTATTGTCTTATTCTTACAGTGAAACCGCATAATCCTATGATCAATGCAGGAGCAATATTAGTATGTTCATTACTGAAGACCTTGGACAGGCCCGAGATGACACTCGCTGAAAAGTTTGATTATGTCATGTCATTCTTCAGCCGGCTCGCTGGCAACGAAACTCTGGGCTTTAACAACGCTGTATTTTTATCTGAACGTGAAGCTGCTGATAGAAATTATGCGCTGGGCTTCTACATGAGAGAACATAAATGTTACCCAGAAAAAACTAACTTCCGAGAATGCATGGACTTCTATTTCCAAGTATGTTTGTGACTTCCTGTAGTAATTCATATTTGAAGATTTTTTGGAAATATCTAATTTCTATGTTTAATTACAGTGCTGCTCAATGGAAGCTAATTGCGACATCATGTCAATCATGGCCGCTACACTAGCAAATGGAGGCATTTGTCCGATCACTGACGAAAAAGTCCTACGACCAGACTCAGTCCGCAACGTGCTCTCCCTGATGCACAGCTGTGGAATGTACGACTACTCTGGACAATTTGCGTTCAAAGTGGGTCTTCCAGCGAAATCAGGAGTTTCAGGCGCCATGCTCATAGTAGTTCCCAATGTTATGGGCATCTGCACATGGTCCCCGCCATTGGACCCCCTCGGAAACAGCTGCCGTGGATTGCAATTCTGTGATGTAAGCCAGTCTATTATTATGTTTCTATAGTAAGTAGGATACATACTAAGAAAGGTTATTTTATTGAACCCTCATTGTTGCAGGACATGATCAATAGGTTCAACTTCCACAAGTACGATAACATTCGCTACGCAAGTCACAAGAAGGATCCTCGACGATACAAATTCGAGTCTACTGGGCTCAACATCGTCAATCTGTTGTTCTCTGCCGCGAGTGGAGATCTCAGCGCACTCCGAAGGTGGGAATTAAAATGTTTTAAGTATTTCTTTATGTGCTGGGGACTATTTGTTGATCAAAATGTTATTGTTTAACAGCCAAAGGTCTGACCCGACACTTCTTCCCGTAACGGTGAACTCTATCAAATAGATTGCTTTCAACAAGTACCAATATCTGCTTATCTAGTGTACTCAGTTCTCACCTGTGCTTATTGATGTGCTTAATAAATGGGTCTACAGTACCTGCGTGTCTCAAGCGCTGTTCCATAGGTAATGCTTAACGACTTAGCTCACACCACAGTACTAGCGTAGGTAACTTTACTATCATCATTTCATTAGGTACAGTCAAATGCAAAAGTAGTCCTTTACAAAATAACGTTACTTTTCTTACATCTTCAGACAAGTTTATTGAATTCATATAACTTTATTTGTCAGACACCATCTCTCCGGTATGGACATGACTCTGTCGGACTACGACGGCCGTACAGCATTGCATCTGGCGGCTGCAGAGGGCCACCTCTCTTGTGTGGACTTCCTTCTAGCTCAGTGTGGAGTACCGCATGACCCCCGTGACCGCTGGGGTAGCCGCCCTCTCAACGAGGCTGAAACCTTCGGACACACCGCCGTCGTTCAATACTTGAAGGAGTGGGAGCACGCACACCCTACTGATAAGCCCGTAGAAGCGCCACCATCTACTGTCGACGATATATTGGAAGTTAAACCAGACGCTAACGACGCTGTCAAAGATCCAAGCATCCAAGAGATCGTCTCTAGGAACGGTGATAAAGTGCAATAGATTCTCAACGACTGAGATGATGTGATGAGATGATCTCGTGACTGTAGAAACGTCACCAAATTAATTTTGAAGGTCACTGTGCACCGTGTGGCGTTCTTGCGCCGCGTGTTATGTGGCAAACATGTTTACGTAAATGTATCAAAAAAACATGCAATTATGTAATTTAATGTATTGAATTTATGTTCCTCACGATGCTCAGTTGATCTTATAGAAAAAGTAGAGTAAGTATATATTTGTTAAGATGTGTTCTCGTGTCACAAATATTTATGTAGAAAAAAAAATGCATTTCACGTTTGGACAGCTTTTCTCGTGAATTTATTGTAATCGGTAGAATGTACATTATTGTTCGCATAAATGCTGTAATACAAGCTATTAGTATTTTGTATCAATGTTTACAGAAAAGGGTACATTTTACTGATGAGACTTTTTACTGTCTATACATATGAATGGTCTGAATATTGTTGGAAATATTGATACTGTGTTATGCTTTGATAAGGTATCAGGGCACTAAGCTCAAAGGTGTGATATTAAGATTACTTGAATGCACAAGGAAACATCTTGGTAAGAGAATCAATACGAGGAGAGATGCTTAGGGAAACAAACTAAAGTTTTATGAGAAGATTGCTTATTATTTACTAATAAATTGAATTACTAGTAGATATTATAATGTCTTGTGTATTTTAAAATTAGAAAGTAATTAATCTTTGTAGTTCCATCTTCATGTTACTGATGATGTAGGTAGTGTGTAGCTAGGCCGATTTTAGATACATTTATTAGATAAAAATATTAAAATACCTATTTACTCTAACCATGTTAACTAACTACAGTATCTCAGAGTTAATCTCTCTAATCATACTTAATCTTTAAGCATTTGATTCTTGAAAAAAATCCTCCCAAAAAATGTATTTTTAACATTCCATTTATAGTAAAGACAAAGTAACTTATTGTTCTAGAATCAAATATAATAATATATTCTATAGAACAAAATATATGACTAAATTATAAAATTTCAAACAGGAATGTTAAAAATGTTATAATTACTAATATAAAATATAAGTAATTACTTATATTCTGACAATAAATAGATGCTATTCTATGCCATTATTGATGTTGTCCAAATGTTTGTCAATTAAATAAATTGTTGACTTAAATCATGTGTTGTTATTGGTGTATTGGACAAAGTCCATTTTGTCAGAATTGCTTAAATGACAGTCACTTATCACTATCTAGTGCTGTCAACACTTATCTCATATAGATGACCATTAGTTATCACATCACTTGACTCAAGTGCCAATATAATATGCTGATGTGGGGGACATTTAATCAATAAAAGTATGGAGAGGTTTCAGTAGATTTGTGCGGCAAAGTACTAGAGGAAATTACTAAAGTGATTGGCCTTTTTTGGATGGTAGGAAATTATCAAATTACTTCCAGCACTCTAGATGGAGTAGTCAGACTCTTACTGAATAAAACCCACCCAATTCCATCAATTGCCTTTTGTACTTCAGGACAGGGACAACTATTTCTACATTATCTTAAGTAATGTTTGGTCTCAGTTTTAATTTACTTATATGTTTATTACAAACAAAAATAGGGATATAATTAAAGTTACAGATAAATATTTGAAGAGAGACAACACAAAATCTAAATTTTAGACTACAGAAAATACTTTTTACCTTGAGGATGCTAAAAGCAAACAACAGACTTTAAATAACAATATTTATTACTAATACAACTACTTACTAAAATACTAAATAACATTACTTTTCACTTACAGCATTAGCTCTAACTGGAGTAGAGATTATTCCTAGGAGCTTGCAGTCTGCTTCTAACAAGGTGAGGTCCGTGCTGGAACCAAGAAACCGGGAGGATAACTCCAAGTCTTTGATTTGTATCCTTACTCGGGCACCTCTCACATATTCATCTCCTCGGACTGTAGGCCGGGTGCAAACACAGTGAAACTTCCATCCAAAATCAATATACAGGTCATCCTCCACTACATGGAATATTTTACCAATCACCACTTTATTGGTCGGGTCACCAAGCTGAAAATAACAAACAATAATGTTGTAGAATGTTTAAAGTGACACTTGCTTTTGGATAATTCTTGTGTGCTCTTCTTGAGTTTTATAGATCTAGAAGATCTTATGGTACAATTGCACAAACTTTAAATTAATACTCAGAGATCAACTCACATCCATCAATTTAGAATGCCGCAGTAATGAAGCGAATGTAAAGTTTTGCTCTTTGTCTTCCGTGTCTAGCATCTGAGATTGTTTTTCAAAGGCCTTAGCGAAACCACTAATTTTACCGGCAGCCGCATCAGTAGAAACATTTCCAGTTTCCTCTTGATTTGAACCAGTTGGGCTACAAAATGTTCTTGAACTAATCGCAACACTGGTTTTCCTTATTTGTCTTGATAGCCTTGCTGTGGAAAGCATAATACCGCCAAGATTTCTCACGGATTTATTTAAATACGACATTTTTTTTAGTAAGCCGTTTCAGGTTATTAGTTTTTTACAGAATTAAAACAATTTCCCAAACACCAAAAATAACCTAAAATCCGGAATTTTGACAATTTACTGTCAAATGCTTTTTTTTAATTCATGTTGGTTGGAACACGAAACTGAAGAATCAGCTTAGCAAATAATCGCCTAAATTGCAAATAAAGTTCGAGTTACCATCTCATTTCTATTCTCTAAGAAACAAAGGTTTATGTATTTAGCCTTTTCATGGTTATATAAACTTTTTGTACAGTTTTTAGTTTTGTAAATATTTAGATTTAATATTCCCTGTTCAAAAAAAATATTAAATTCAAAAAAAATCTATACATATAATAAAAGAGTAAAAAAACTGTGTCTGTACATTGAATAAATTAAAAAAATAATAATTGAGGGGGATTCAGAAACAGTAATAGAGCACGAAACGAAAAAAAAAAATCTGTCTGTTTGTCTGTGTGTCTGTTTGTCTGTTTGTCTGTTTGTTTGTACACGCTAATCTTCGGAACTACTGGACGGATTTGAATGATTCTTTTGTTGTTGTATAGGTAACAAGTCTGGCCAGGACATAGGCTATAATTTATTTTGGAAACTTGAACACCTGGCGCAGAACCGCAACAGACCAGCTAAACTATAAGAGATACAAAAATGGTACCATAGCAAAAATTGTTTCACGTGATGAGCATTTTCTGCTAAGACAATAAATTTGAAGATCTGGAACACCTTATGTGGAACTTCAACGTCTTAGCAAGAGTTGTTCAGCCTGATGAGCACTCTCTGTTATCGTATAAAATTTGAGGATCTGGAACACCTGATGTGGAACTCCAAGAGCCCAGCCACACTATAACATATATAGGAATAACATCTTAGCAAGAGTTGTTCAGCCTGATGAGCTCTCCCTGTTGTCGTATTAAATTTGAAGATCTGGAACAGCTGATGTGGAACTCCAAGAGCCCAACTATACTATTACATATACAGGATTTTTCAACTGGGCGTGGATAGCTACTTTCGAAACTATGAGGAATATCAAAAAACGTTGAAAGGAGTCTCGAGGCCGATTTTGACGAAAACTAAAACTGCATCATTGGATTTTAGAAAAATCAAAAATCCTGGTCAGGAATCGAAACCGCTGATTTTGAAAAAAAAATCACACCCTGTATTATTATACCGTTCGATAGTGTTGCTAATAAGGATCAAATTCTGGGAAGTAATTATATACGGCAAACTTGAATACCTGATGTGGAAATCAAAGCAGTTACTAATTTCACTGTATAATTATAAAATAACATAAGCTACACGCGGTGAAGGCGGTAACAGCTTAGGACTGATTTTCGATAAAAATTCTATAAATCATTCAAAATTTGACTCTACTGACTAAAATTCCTATTTATTATTTTATTTTATCGAATAAATATGCCTTCGGGCTTATGTTATTTGAGAGTTTAATTTCCCTTTCCATTTATCTTCGTGACTCGGTAGCCTACCCGGTAACGCAGGATAGGCTACCGTGAGAATGTGAATAAAACTATAACCATGCCTAGAAAGAGGTCAAATCTTTCCCAACGTTCCAAACGAGCTAAAAGATTGAGGATCATAAGATCCCAAGAATGTACCGAAGAGCGTCAGGATAGACTTGATGCTGTTCGAGAGCATCAGGCTGTAACTCGCTCCGTAGAAACCTCTTCGGATCGCGAAGCTCGCTTGCATTCTCAGCGTATTTATGCATGTACATCCAGGTCTCTAGAGACCAGTGAAGAATATGATGCGCGACTATCCGCTGATCGTGAACGTCACGCATTGTCTCGCGAGTCGGAGACGTTCACTCATAGAGAATTGTGCTTGAGTTTAAGAATTTTTTTAAAAGTTATTTGCAATATATATTGTTCATTCAGTGTATCCTTGGGATCCGCTGCGGAGTAACGGAAAGATTCTTTTTTTTTGTGCATACAGGGTGAATTTTTCAACTGGGCGTGGATGGCTGTATCCGAAACTATGAGGAATATCAAAAAACGTTGATAGGAGTTTCGAGGCCGATTTTGATGAAAACTAAAACTGCATCATTGGATTTTGTAAAATTCAATATTTCTAGCCAGGAATCGAGCCCGCTGATTTTGGAAAAAAAAGTTCGATAGTATTGCTAATAAGGATCAAAGTCTGGGAAGTAATCATATACGGCATCCCGTTGTTTTCCCGTCCCCGGGCCTTCGAATTCTACATCAGACGTTTCAGATCTTCGATTTTGACGACCCCGTTGTCGCTGGCATAAGCAACAGGATCCGCGTACGAAGTCGCGGGCAGAAGCTAGTATTAAATAAATCAACTTATTAATTAATCGACTAAAACATACTTCTGCTTGATAATTTGACACTAGAAAATACCTACCACTGACAAGTAAATGTCAAAAAAATTACACACGACACACGGTTTCGGTTTTTCGATAATGTTGAGCGATTGCCTTAAGTTGAGAAATATCAATTAAATTGTATAATGACTGAAGATCAAGATGCGAAAGACTCACAATCAGACTCGGGCAGTAAAGCATATGCCAATAAGAACAAGGACAAGAAAACGAAAACCCAACGGCCGCTGACCAAAGTGAGTGTTTGCCTTTATTGGAAATTGTTGTCTGTAAATAAATTTACGTTTACCACAACTGAAATTAAATGAGGTTATATTTGTTTCAGATAATTCTTCGGCGGTTACCGCCTAGTATGACTGAGGAAGCTTTCTTGGAACAGGTCTCACCAATACCTGATCATGACCATTTCTATTTTGCCAAGCCAGATCCGTCGCTTGGCAATAACCTATATTCTAGAGCTTACATAAACTTTGTTAATGTTGACGATATTTACTTATTTAGAGATAAATTTGATGGATATGTATTTCTGGATGAAAAAGGTAAGGACCTATGGAGTGATGTCATGTAATGGTTAAATGTTAATGCAAATATCATCCACCTAATAATAAATCAGTTATTATTCATGATTAGATTTTAGTTTTTCTATATATCTGTGTGCTCTAATTAACGTACATACATACACATAGTGGTGACCGGGAATAAAGTCGAGTTAATTAAAAAGAAAGTTGACTAGTTGTATGCAAACCAGTTTCATAGTATTGTGCATGTATAATTTCATTCTAGACTGAACACAGCGCATAATTTTAGTTATCTAAGTGTAAATGTAATTTAATTTTGCATGCTTTCTCTTTTCCAAATACAAAAAAAAGGACATAATGTTTCTGCTAAAAAATAATAACATATTTATGAATGTCATTGTTGTACTTCAAAAGTGAATATTTGCACAGTCTGTGAGTCAGTGCAGAAAATATAATAATCTATTTTTGGGGCTTATTTTGCCATATGAATGATATTGTTTGGTTAATGTACTTACTTTTAATGTCTTATTATGTTCATTATTTACTAAATGTACATTAATAGTTTCTCATGTAATTATTCATATTAGTATGTTTTCTTCATTTTAGAATGTTAATTACTATTTTTATAACTTAAAGGCAATTGTTTACACATTTTATTGTAAAGGATTGACAATTTTTTTTTTAAATTAATTTGGTTCAGATTGATCTGCCTTCCTTTCAAAAAGTGAATAAAAACACTGAATTTGGGAAATGTATATATCCTTGATAAGGAAGACCTAGGTAATTTACCAATCCCCATGCATTAAGTGCCCATATTATCCAAATAAAGTGACTTATATTTTATTTCATTGCAGGACTAGAGTACATTGGAATTGTGGAATATGCGCCTTTCCAGAGGATTCCCAAAAAGAAGAAAAAAAAGGATCCAAAGTGTGGTACAATAGAGAGTGATCCAATCTTTCAGGACTTTGTTGAAGGTCTCAAAAAGGATCCAGAGACTGAGAATCAACCTAAACTTGAATATTCTTATCCTGTTAATGATTGTGAGTATTTGATGCTAAGAATTCTGTACTCAAAACAAATAAAATAAACATTCAAATTTTAAATTAAAAAGTCTATCTTTTAAAGGGTAATTAATATTAGAACTTGTATGGAATAAAAATGTAAACAGACACATGAACACAGAACAATGTTGCTAATTTACATGAAATGCTTGCTTGAATCAAAATCAAATATTTTTATTTCACATAGGCCCATGAGGGTACTTATAAAACGTTGACAAAAGGTGCTTGGTTCGGGTTGGTCGATTCCATGGAGAAGAGAGAATTTGCATACAATCATCATTTATTTATATAGGTTTTTTTTTCATTTTTATAGTTCTATGCCCAAAGGGTAGAATAGTACCCTATTACTAAGACTCCTGCTGTCTGTCCGTTTGTTACCTTACCTGTGTGCTTAGTTCTAGTGTTTTTATGTTTACACGGTCGTAGTGTATCTCATGAACCGCAATTTTAGACATTTGTAATGTTCACAGATGATGTATTTCTATCGCCAATATAAACAACAAGACCAAAACACAGAATAAATTAAATATTTAAGAGACATTCTTTTTTTGTCGATTTTATAGATAATGAACGAAAACCTTCGTGCGCGAGTTCGACTCCGTTTTATTCCTATCATATCTGTTTCTGCAATGTGTTAAAATTTATATGTTATAGATTGACTCTGTTATTTTTTTTAGCGAATGACAAGAAGGTACAATCTACTCCCTTGCTAGAGTACCTCGCTGCGCGCAAACAAGACAAGCGCGGCAGAGATGAAAGACGCAGGAGAGAGAATGACAAGAGAAAAATGAGAATTGAACGGAAAACCAAAGAGAATCCTATAAAGGTAATTTAATTACACTATTAGCAGGTTTATATGTATTGTTATAACACATTTAACAAAATGAGTCCACATATTACCGGATATGTTTTGTTTCGAGAGTCATCTCGAATCGTCTCGCCCAAAAGTTTGATGACTTCCAGCCTAGTAGTCAAGTGTATAGATAGTTCCTAGTATCCAGGTGAATGAAGCAGTTTCTTAAGGATGAGAGTAGAACAACGGGTGATAGTACCTAAGGTGATGATACCTTTTTATTCTGGTCATAATATCATTAATTAAGTTCATCCAACCCTGAGTGGAATGGAAAAGATTGTCAGACTATTACTGCCAAAAAATCCAAGCTGTTCCTTTAGTGCTGTTTTTTTGGCGTTCCAGGGCTATGGTTACTGCTTAGATAGGTCTGTGACCCTGGCAAGGAGATGATACCTACATTCGATAAAGCACCATACAGCTTTAATGTCAGGACAAGAGATAGATAGTTCTCAATCATTCACAATTATTTCAACTACATTTCAGAACAATAATTAAATTTATTAATGTAATGTAAATAATATTTAATTATTTCTTTAGCGACCTGGCGATGTATCAGAAGACGAAAACATTAATGACAATACAGATTACTGTTATAGTAAAAATAATAATCACAGTTTTTGGTATGGAGAACAAAGAATATATCATAAGAGCAAAGTAAAGTGTGGCGTAACTAAATCTAAACTCAAATGTCATGGTTCTGACGAGTTCATAAGTACAGATTCAGATTGGGACAGTCACTTTCCGGCTTTATCTGCGAAAACCCACAACACGTTCACATTAACTTCTAGTAAAGTCTGTGATAAAAAAGAAATACAAGAGGGAAGCCAGAAAAGTGCTGGCGACACTTGTTCTAAGGTTCCATTGTTGAATTGAAATTAACTGTAGTTAATGTTGTTATTATTTTCACAGTATGTTTGAGGATTGACTGTAGTTTGTATTGTCATAAGATTGGTAGTTCGTTGGTGCCCATCGTTATGTGACCCATCTCATACGCCAGGATAATGTTAAAGTGTCAAAAAAAGCTGGCCACCAACTACAGTGTACATTATTATTTTTAAAGCGAGTGATTTGTCACTCGTTTTTCGTTGTTGTACAGTCGCGGAATGAAAAGGTTCGTCGATTTTCAAATTGATTCGTTTAGCGTATTGCGAGCACATATTACCTTTTGAATCTTTGTTACAGAATAGACTCGAGTTACAGAAAAATGATGTATAATGTTCGTTAATAAAGTTCAAAATTATTCAGCTCGAAGCTTTTGACAATTTATCTTGTCAACAAGATCTCTTAAGACGTCAATGTTTGATGAACCAAAACCTTCTTGTTGGTTCAACCTGCCATTATTATTAATTCAGATAAAACTATTGTCAATGTGTCAAAGCCATCATTGTAAAATTTCTTATTTTCTCTTCTAAATAACTATCATATAATATAATAATTGCTGTGTTAATTGATCAAGAGTGACAAGAAATGCATTACATTCAATGGGATTACATTATAGACGACACGTAATAAAGAAGCACGCTTAAGATTTGCACAGACTTATTTGAACTTCGATTGGAGTGCCACTATATTTACCGACGAAAAATGTTTCAAGTCAAGCCAACATGGGAGGCTTAATTTGTGGAGATATAATAGTACGAGATATACAGAAGACCATGTAGTGCCCAATTTCAGTTCTGGACGAATCTCACCCAATATATGGGGGTGGATGTTAGCGGATGGAGTACGCGAGCTCGTTCTTCTTCCTTCAAGAGCAAACGCAACACACTATCTGTCTGTTTTAGAAGACAATAAGCTACTAAGTGTCCGTACTGTGTATCCAGCTGATGAGCTACTTGAGGTCAGCTATGTCCAGGACAATGCTCGCACGCACACTTCTGGTATTGTGAATGAATAGTTCAACCGGCATAGCCATATAGTGGTGATACCCTGGCCAGCAAGATCTGCAGATTTAAATCGGATAGAAAACTTATGGGGTTTAATGGTACAGCGATGGGAAAATAGAAATGAAAGGACCAAAGAGGCTATAGAAAACTACTGCCGAATTATTTGGGAAGATACTAGAGGCACGGATCTATGCTTTCGTCTTGTCGGTTCCATGAGAAATAGGTTACAATGTGTGATCGAAGCTAATGGTGGTTTTACCCGTTATTCAAAATAAATGCTATTAAACTTACTTAATCGTAGTTTTAATTAATTTTTACTTGTCTATAAAATATATATAAAAATCAAACCCGTTTTCCGTTGTCACGACATAACATGAAAACGGCTTGACCGATTCGGATATTTTTTTTGTTTCGGGACCGGGTTTTAGACCGGGTCCTCCACCCGTGCTAAGCCGGGACGGGCCGCTAGTTATTTTATAGTTGTCATTTTACTGTTGTTTTATTACATTTTGTAATATTGGCGGGATGGAAAAACAAGTAAAACCTTATTCGATAGGAAACGTCATTTTTATTTAAATGTTAGCAGCACTGATTCTTGCACTGGTATGTTGGCATAATTCTTGCAGTACTAGTGCAAGCGAAAACCGACTCTAAGGTGACGAACCTTTTCATTCCGTGACTGTACAAATCATAATGAACATAGTTTTATAGAAAACTAGCTGTTGCCTGTCCCCCCCCCGGCTCGACTTCTATTGGTTGTAACTTGTAGCGTGATCTTTCCTTCCTCGATAAATGGGCATCCAACGCAAAATTAATTTTTACCTTCCATCATCAGCTCAGCAACATGAGATAGTGGTTAACAGGCACAAATATCTGAATAGCTGTAGGGAGAATATGAAAAATATTGTATGTGTCTATGAAATCTGAAGGTTGCCTTTGATTTGCCTGAGATCCCATCATCAGTTTCTGACTTTATGCAAAAGGGATCACCATGGGAAACTAATAAATCTATATACAGGGTGAATTTTTCAACTGGGCGTGGATGGCTACTTTCGAAACTATGAGGAATATCGAAAAACGTAGAAAGGAGTCTCGAGGCCGATTTTGACGAAAACTAAAACTGCATCATTGGATTTTAGAAAAATCAAAAATCCTGGTCAAGAATCGAACCCGCTAATTTTGGAAAAAAAATCACACCCGTTATTATTATACCGTTCGATAGTGTTGGTGTTGCTAATAAGGATCAAATTCTGGGAAGTAATCATATACGGCAAACTTAAGGAAATGACTGATTTTTATGAAATTGCTATTTTTCCATGTTACTTTACATCTACTGAGCCATAATTTATTCGAAATTATAAAATTTCATTGTTTTCAATGTCTCACTGGGTTTGACGTGTCAACAATCCCACTGTACTTAGCAATACGACATTATTGAGTTGAACTAAAAATAGCATTATTTTACAGAAGAAACGGTACCTTATGTTTCAAATAAAGTCTTTGCCTTGAAGATTAATCAGTTTTTTTTGTAATTATACGTTTTCCATAAGTTTGCCGTATATGATTACTTCCCAGAATTTGATCCTTATTAGCAACACTATCGAATGGTATAATAATACAGGGTGTGATTTTTTTTTCAACATCAGCGGGTTCGATTCCTG
This sequence comes from Agrotis ipsilon, assembly GCA_028554685.1. NCBI lineage: Eukaryota > Metazoa > Arthropoda > Insecta > Lepidoptera > Noctuidae > Agrotis > Agrotis ipsilon. Next base: position 13,767,850 of record CM052955.1, read on the forward strand.
ACCAGGATTTTTGATTTTTCTAAAATCCAATGATTCAGTTTTAGTTTTCGTCAAAATCGGCCTTGATGACTATCTCCGAAACGATGAATTTTTGGACCACCTATCCTAGTAGTTTCGTATTATTTTTACCTACAGAAAATATAAACCTTTAGCGTAGGGATATCAAAAAAACAAAAAAAAACCGGTTTGTATAAAAAAGGAAACCCACGTTTCCGTGGCACGACATAACATGAAAACGGCTAGCTAGACGATTCGGATAATTATTTTTTTGTTGTGTTTGTGACCATCGGGACCGGGTTTTAGACCGGGTCTTCCACCCGTACGAAGCCGGGACGGGCCGCTAGTAATAAATAAAATTGATATAATCAGTTATTAGTATTTAATTTATGGTTTTATAATTTCAGGAGGAAGAAACAGGAGATGGCGAAGTTAAAAAAATTAAATCCAGAGAATGGGAAAAAGAAAAAGCAAGTGATGCAAGAGATGACCAGGTGAAGTCTGATAGTAAAGACGGAACTGTTTTCGAATCTAAATCATATAAAGATCAACGCAAGGCTGGAGTCAATGTTTTAAGTGACAAGAAGAAGAAAATTGACACCGAGAAAAGAGATTCAGGAAAAGATGATGATCAAGGCGATGATTCTGACAAGGGATATAAAAAAGATAAGCGCGACAAGTTCAAAGAGTCGCCGCGCGAACAGAAGAGTAAAAAATACAGTGACACTAGGAAGGACAGAATCAAACAGAGTGAATTTGGAAAATCAGACAAGCAATCAGCGATAAACAAAATCATGTCATCAGACAGCAAAAAATCCATGAACCACGATGACATCAAACCATTTACTCAACTGCCGCAAGTTAAAACTGATGACTTGACTAAGATCATAGAGGGTATGGACAAGAAAGTGAAACTCAATGACAGTAGTAAAGATTCCAACGACGAAACTCTCACTAAGTCGGTGGGTGTGTCAAAGATGAGGAGAAATAGTGTGGATTCTGGGGAACTGCCTCTCAAGGACGAGTTTGAGTTAAGAAGGCAAAACTCTCTTGACGACCGAAGTAAATCAACAGACAGAGAAGGGTCGGAAGAGAAAGAAAAAAGCGAAAGTGGTGACCGTCGTACGGAAAGGAGAATTAGGAATAAGGTAAGAATGAAACTTGAAATAAATTACTTTTCTATGTCCTGATAATAGTAACAATTGTAATGAATCTCATTTTTTGATCAGGACCGTCCAAGCCTCGTCATCTACCAGCCAGGCATGGGCAAGTTTAGTAAACAGCGTCTCGCAAAGGAGAAGGACACACCGCCGCCAGCCAAAGCTGTTAACGATAGTGAAAAGAAAGACACCTGAAATTAATGTCGAACTACCCTATACTTGGACAACATACGGAATTACCCTGAAGCTGGCATTGTAAACGTGTCCTGGCAGACTCAGTAGATGAGGACATCTGAATGTGCCAACTGATGGAACCACTGTTCGTGTTTACTCAGCTGTTGTTTTTATTGATTTGTTTAGTTTACATACATTTCGATTGAGTTGGAGATATTTAAACATTACAGAAAATCAACATATTTTTAGCTTGTGACGATTTAATTCAGTTTGTTAATTTCATTTAAATATAATTAATTTTCGAAATGGGGCTCGTGATTTTTTATTTTCATTTCGTGTTGGTGAAGTAAACAAAATAGTTATTAGTCATTATTTTATTACTTATCACAGTGAATTTTACTTAACAGTTTACACAAGTATAGTTTACAAAAATAGCAAATTATTATTACAATGTGTAATAAGCAATTGAATCTTTGGCAAGACAGTTATGGGGCAAATCGCCTGCAAGAAATGATAACCACATAATGATATATTATATCCTACTAAAACAACAAATAAAATAATACTCTATCTACTACTTTTTTGGTACTGAACTAAAAAATCTATAATTTATTATTAACCTCTGTAATTGCAGCCTCTCTGATATTGGACGAAGCTCGTCTGACTTGAAACATGTTGGCGTTAAAGGGTTCCAGTTGTATTAAATATAGCCAACTTATATGCCGTCATGAATGAAATATCTTCCATTTTAAACACTACCATGGGGTAAGTGTTGCATTTTGGTTTAAAACATTAACCATAATCCTTATTTCTGTGTCATAGCATTTCTTTAACTCTGGGGCCACACTAACGAGAAATTCCGTTAACTATCGCGATGATGGACGTTTATTTGATTATTTAAAGTATATTGTCGCGGTATTTAACGCCATTTCCGCTTAGTGTGACCTCCGAATAATGAGTTGGCCCACCTACAGGTTGCCAGTGAATTCGAAAGTCGTACTTTTCTCCAATAACTGTATGTTCATGAATATTTCCACATTGTATTCAGTAAAATAAGACTGAACTTATTTCTCCTAATATTCCTTATAGAATGTTTCATATTCTAAAAGAAACTCAAGATCTTGGATTGGAATGAAATATCTTTCTAAACATACATTAATTTCCCCAACTTAAATGATGTTTTCACCTTTTCGGTACGTTAGCCACATTGAAAATGTAATTTTCACATTCCGAAAGCGAATGACCAAAACGAGTGCCTTTTTTTAGTTTGTCCTCTTTTATTTGGAAGAAACGTTATATCCGAAAATCAGAACCTATTATGTAATAGAGCATCTTTAAAAAAACAATTTAAACGCTTCATTTTTCTCTAAAGTATTGGTTTGACCCAGGTTGTCCTTGCACCCACTTACAGTTTGATTCATCCCCGACGAGTCATCAAAAATAATAAATAATTGATCTGGGCTGATTTTATGGTAAGATGTATTAAATATTAATACATTCTTAGTTATATTGTGACTTATTATGAATGTATCATGAGTGACAACAGCAAAAAAGGGTGTAGATGTTTTGGTCATACGCTTTTTACAAAATATAAATAGATAATAATGAGTTTTATAGGTTGAACTGTGAATCGTTCTAAACATACAAGCATTACAATAGAAACAACCATTTACACAACAACATTATTATTATTATCACCTTACATTAAACCTAAACTATATGCAATGTATTTAAGATATTCTTGTGAATTTCCCTTCGTTTTTAATGCGGGGGCCACACTAATAGTGTGGCCCCCGCATAAGAAACACACTGCACAACAGACGAAGGTTGAAGTGTTGCCACTAACGTGTGGCTACTGCCTACATTCATGTGTTAAAAATATTTTACCATTACATTATATCATCACATATTACTTATACCTACCAACATACATGGCTCTCACACAAAACCTTTGCAACAGAGTTATCAAACGAATGGTTTTAACGGCACAATATTAAAACTAGTCAGCCTTTCAAGCCTTCAATGAATTCTTAACAATGTTTCACATGTTGTTACATTACCTATCGATGTTCTTAAACTGTTATGACATAGTCACTAACTATATAATTGTGTATTTAGAACTTGAAACGAAATACTTACCTTCTATTATTATTTTGTGCCGAAATATCATACACTCCAATGATAGTAACTGTTAATAGTAATTTAATCGTATTGAAGACAAATAATTAGTGTTTTATCATTAATATCGACTTAGTACATAGTATGTGTAACTTTATAAGGTCTTACCTAAAGGACTATGTTCGTTGCCAGTATTGGCAATAAAATGAACTAATCGTTTACTACAGGAATTTACATGTTAGAAAAAATATTAGGCTAAGATGGTGTTATATGACTTATTGTCAAAATTATCCTTCCTAGCACCTTAGAACATATTAAAAAAGACTCTATTCCAATTTTATGCGAATTTTATTCCTATTTGTATGTGTTGTCTTGCATTCCGCACTTAAATGTTCATATAATTATTATGTATTCCTATAATAAGTGTTAATTTAAAAAGTGCCAAAATAATTCTTTGGTATGATCGGTACCCTGAATATTCACGTCGCCTGTAAATTGAGCGCATTACAATCGTCAATCTCAATCAAGGCGGCGTATCTTGATATTTCACATTTCTTATCTAGTAACTTCTGTGCGTACACCTGTCGTATGTATTGCGCACTAGACATAGGAATGATTGCCACATTATCTGGCAAGTTATAGGCATGAATATAAATAGGTGATGATTGAGTTAGCTACTATGCAGCGTTGCTGAGGAGGACTGCGGTAGCATTTCTATCGGAGTCCGGTGGAATGGCCTGTTTAATCTTCTCGGCCTTGGTCTTGGTCTGCGCTACGTTGTGTCGGTGCATCGCCCACAGCACCAGTATGAAGACGACCAGGAAGCCCAACAGCCCACCGCCTATCGTCAGCCACGTGCGCCGCGTTGTCTTTATACTTTGCACCTGGAAAATTACGTTCATAATCATAAGCCAGAGTAAAAACTCATTATTGTAGCCTTTGTTTTTTTTTTTTTTTTTTTTTTATTTTTTTTAAAGAAGGCTTACAGACTAATAACATAAATAGAAAAACTTAATAACACTTAAAATTGCTAATAACAAGCCTCCACATGTATATATTATTATAATATCTAACGTAACCTAATTGTATATGTATATATATTTATAAAAAATGAAGTCCAGTATATATCCACTATTGCAGCCTGTTTTACTGCATTTAGTCATTATGACACCACAGTTTGAGCGCAGCTAAATATTAGAATTAGTGAAGAATTCCCTGGCTAATATTCGTCTCGTTGTGCTAGCGGAAGTACAAAAAAGATCAATGTTCAACTCACGCGGTAGGTTATTAAAACTAGACCCGGTCCTGGAAAAGAAGGCATTTCGCCTATAGTTTGTAGATGAAAATGGAACGTTGATTGGTGGACGTTGACGTAAGCAAAGTTGGTTCGTCCGCAGTTCCAACTTAGCAAGAAGCTCGGAACAGTCAATAGTGCCATTCGCAATATTCATCAGAAAACAAACATCATTTATTTGACGTCTATAATCCAGAGGTAGAAAATGGTATCTGCGGCAACGATGATCATAATCTGCCGAATACTGATGCGCTCTAAAGTCAAGATATTTTAAGAATTTCCTTTGTATGGCCTCAATACGAGACTTATAAATCTCATATTGAGGGTTCCAGACCTGCGACGCATATTCTAAATGACTGCGTACAAATGAACAGTATAATATCTTTATTGTTTTTAGAGATCGGAAAGACGCAGACGTCCTTATTACAAAGCCCAACGCTTTTGATGCTTTTTTGACTATTGACTCAATATGCTGATCGAGTAAAAGTTTACTGTCTAGTATAACACCAAGATCTTTGATGGAATTGACTTTATTAATGCTATGACCATTCAATGTATATCCTGTACCTATCAATGTCTTTTTGCGCGTATAAGTAACGTGATAACATTTGGATACATTGAGCTGCAGCTTATTTATGGCACAATAAGTCTCAAATCTATGAAGATCTTCCTGTAAGAGGTGTATATCTGATTGATTATGTACTAGTTTGAGAATCTTCATATCGTCAGCATAGAGTAGAATATATGAGTTCTTAAAACAAAATTTTATATCACATATAAATAATATAAATAAGAGTGGTCCTAAGATTGAGCCCTGTGGGACTCCTGACGGGACAGATATCCAGCCAGACGTATAACCTTGTAGCACCACCGCCTGAGTCCTGTTGGCAACATATGAACAGAACCACCGATACAAATCACCATGTATTCCAGCTAACAATAACTTATCCAGTAACACACGATGATCAATACGGTCAAAGCATTTACTGTAATCTGTGTAAATTATGTCAACTTGCGCGTGCTGCTCCATCCCTTCTGATATGAACTCATGGCACAGGATAAGGTTAGATGTGGTTGACCTTTTTCTAAGAAATCCATGTTGTTCGTCACCTAAATTACACCTAACTGCATCGTAAAGGTCGGTATATACTAGACGTTCAAGGATCTTTGAGAACAAGCACATCTTGGATATGGGGCGGTAGTTTTCAATGTCACATTTGTTTCCTTTTTTAAAGATTGGCGTCACGTAGGCCGATTTCCATATTTTGGGGACTATTCCTTCAGAAAGTGAGCGCTTGAACAAAATTGTTATCGGTGTAGCTAAACTAGTAGCACAATTAACAATAAATAAAGGTGGTATTTGATCAGGACCGCCGGATTTGCTTAGGTCTAGTGCTTTAAGCAACTTGAGCACATGTGTATGATTAACCTCGACAGAACTTATGCTTGTTGCGCTATTTATAAAACTAGTACTAGGAGGGGTGTTTACGTTAGAATTATTGGACTCTGGTTCTTGAAAGGTGGTAGAAAAATAAGTAGAAAACAAGTCACTAATCTCTTGACCCGTACAAGCTGTCGTATTCCGATACGTCATGACGTTTGGAAAACTACCAACATTTTTCTTACTTTTTACGTATGACCAAAACATCTTTGGGTTCGTTGTTATAGAGGATTCTATCTTTTCCATATAGACTTCAAAACATGCCTTTTCCAAGATGATGGCTCTAGACCGCAGAATAGAAAATGAATGATAATCCGATATATTACCATACCTTCTATATTTACGGTGATATTTGTGTTTTTCCTTAAGAGTTTTTATTAAGGCAGAACTGTACCATGCAGGATGACAAGACTGTCTCACTGATTTTTGAGGAATATATTTGTCACGAAGTTCGTATAATTTATTGTAAAATTTAGTGACCGCTTCATCTATTGAGTCCGTTAGCAGAAATTGTGTCCAGTTCACTTGATCTAGTTCATATTTAATAGCTGTATAGTCCCCGCGAGAAAATATAAATCGTTTTGCGACGTTATCGCACAGACTATGAATTTCAACAAATTTAGATTCAATAACTAATGGTTTGTGATGGTTATCGATAGGTAATGCTAAGGGATTAGTACATTCAGTGATCGTTAAGGAGTCGTTAGAGAATACCAAGTCCAATAATCTACTATTTATGTTTCGCTCACCGTTGTATTGTGACAGGTTACAAATGTTTACAGTGTCAAAGAATTCAACTAATTGATGGTTTGCAATTTTAATCGGTTTCAGTTCATTATCATGACCAGAAATCCAGTCTACGTCATTACCAAAATTAAAATCGCCTATAATAATAAATTTATCCAATGGATGAGTTGCTGAAAGCTCGTTTAGTTTGGCCGAAAAGTTATTTAATTGTGTATAATATGAATGTCCCATGTTTTCTTTACAGAGATAAAGAGCACATATATGTACATTGTACGTTACCTGTGGCCTGGAGCGTTTAAGAATAAGTGACATCCATAAATCCTCTGCCGAACTACGCCAGTCTGGTCTTTCAACTGCAACCAGTTCACGCTTGACTGCTATTAAAACACCACCACCTCTTTTTTGTACTGTTCGAGAATAATCACGATCTCTTCTCCAAACAAGATAACGACCGTCAAATAGTTCACTGTTGTAAATATCGTCCACCAACCAAGTTTCCGTAAATACTATGATATCATAGGAATTAAGACACACATTATGAAACAGATTATTTGTTTTTGTACGTAAACCACGTACATTCTGGTAGTAAATGTTAAATGGGGACATGACGTTTTGTTAATATAAAATCTTTGATTGACAATATACGATTACATTCGAGACACAAACTACTTTTGTAGGTAGAAGGAAACAAACTATACGAACGAAATGAGCTCAGCGAGACGCAGTGTCCATAAAATAATAACTTTGAGTTTAATAAATCTAATCGCGTATGAATGGAAACAAAAGGTGGGTTCAGGTAGCAAAAACCGAGCGGTCCGAGGCAATTAGTCACACGTTGAGTTTGACAGTACTGTAATTGCAATCGCACTGAGCACAACATAAGATCGTTATTCGATAAACACGAGACATCATTATAAAAATTAAAAAATATAAACTTACTTAGACACAGTGTGCCATAACACCGTGTTATTAGGAAAACGTAATTAGCACGCTGCTTTCTGTGATTCTCAAACTGTAGTGACACTAATATTTGGTACAAGAGAAATATTTGCAAACAATTAAAGTAAACATTAAAAGGTAAATTAAAGTGAGCTCTTAACGGTAATTTGTTATAGATCACACTATTTTTCCGAGATCTTTTTCCGTTTTTATTATCAGCACCGGAGATGAATCTGTTTTTCTGGCGTGTATTTTGGCGTGTTTCACCCAGACATACCGAAAATCCGTTTCACTGGCTGCTTTCTTGGTCTTCGATAATAACATTTTATTTTTTAGCGTTAAATGGTCATTAATAAATATTTTACCGTTACCAGGCAAACCAATATGACTGGCTATCAGACTAGTTGTTTTGGTTTCATATCTAGCTGCAGCTATAAAATCCTCCTTGACATAGCGATTGCAAAATCCAACAATGATTGGTTTTGTATGTTCTTTTTCACGTGTAGGTACTCGAGCGAGGAAATTTATTTGAGTTTTGGAAATGGGATAATTAATTTTTTGACCAATCTTGGTTACCACTTCAAATAAGTTTTCATTTTTTGACTGCGGTATCCCTTTGACCTCAACGTTATTCAAACGCAACCACTGATCTTTACTCTCTGCCTCATCATCCAGTTTGTCCAATCTAGCCCGGAATTCATCAACCTGAACCTTCACCTCTTCCAACTGCACAATTCGTTGTTCCATGTTTTCTATTTTAGCACCAAATGCTTTCATCATATCATCGAATTGCGCCTGAAATGTGCCCTTCATGTCAACGAATTCTACTCTTAGAGTTGACATTTCATTTTTCAACCCTTCGAGAGGGGCCAATTTTGCTGCCAAAGCTCGAATTTCCATAAGAACAGCGGAGTCGTCAGATTCGGGTTTCGGCGACCTAGGTGAACTAGGTAGTTGCGCAGCACCAACACTCAGCTGTCTGCATTTGTGACACCGCCACGAGAGCTTCCTGTCGCCCAGCTTACGATAGCCACCCTCGGTAATACCAGCACATTGATAGTGTAGTGACTGGTTACAAACAGTGCAATTCGCACCCTCTGTCAGCTGCTCGTTGCAGGAACCGCACTTCTGTGATTCCATCTTGCAAAAAAAATTAATGTAAAGCCGCACAAAGTTTGAGATACACTGGACAGATTCTTATTTAAGTCGATATGTTTCCGTTAATACGTCCGCAAGCCACTAGGCCAACGGTGAACTGTGTGTGTTTGTGGTGAAATAGACTAATTAAACATGAATAACAAGAAGAAATGCTGCAGGATCAACGTGAAACGGCGAGCTCTTGCTAACTTGCTATCAGACAGTCACTTGTTAAAAAAACCATACCTGCAAGTATTCTGCTTTACACCGATGGAACGTGGCGTTGTGATATGCTCTGTCATCGGGTTCTGGACAGTTTGCGAACGCTGCAACATTTAAAAAAAACTTGTTCATATCACAGAATGCTATGGATGGAGGCGATTTTTGGTGACAAAATGTTACAAGTTATAATGGACTTTATATTAATTGTGTAAAGTCTAAACTAGATAAGATTCCACTTCATGCCAATGTCGATAGAATCTAAATGGTAACGTAGTTACCAACCTCTTGTATTGAGCCGAGAGTAGTCCACCAACTGGAAGAACACCCGTCTTTCTTGAAGCCACAAAATACTAGATCTGAGACCACAGAGCTGAATGTCGCTTATAGAATCCGTCAAGTCCACTTTCACAAGGTTGCACATGGCGGCGAAGTGTTCCGTTTTGAGAGAAGTGAGTGGGTTGTGCGAAATGTTATAGAACTGCAACTGAGGCAGGTAGCCAAAGTCAGGTAGCTCTTTTATCTTGCAGTCTGATAGGTCCAACAGTTCCAACGGTGCTCTGATTGGTTTGACTAGATCTAGTGAGTTTATGGTCTTGTGGAGAATTGGGTTTCCCCTCAGATACAATTTTCTTAATGAGGGTAGTTGGAAAATAGATTTTGGCAGTTCCAGGATGACGTTGTTGCTGAGGTCGAGGGACTGCAGGTCCGTGAAGGCGGTGAGCGCGTCCTCGTCGATGAGGTAGATGTGGTTGTCTGCGAGGTACAGGAATTTCAGGCTCGTGTAACTAGACAGCGTGTCGGAGTGCAGCTCCTGCAGTTTGTTGTCGCTGAAGTCCAGGATCTGTAAATAGAAAATTAATTGGCTGACAAATTTCAGCAGTCCTTACCAACTGAAACCTGAGGGAGAGAGAAATTGAGGGAGCAATTTCTAATTTTGAGTAGCCGTGACGATCGGTGTGCACATGCGACTTTACAAACAAGATATACTTTAAAAAAATTATCCAGCAAAGCGGAATAGAAAAGACACCCACCTCAATGCCGCTTCTTAGCTTGGGAATCTTGCCGAGGTGTCGGCTCGCGCAGTGCGCGCCGTACATGTCGTACGCGTACTCGTACGTGCAGTGCGTCGGCTGCGCGCCCAGTGCCTCGATCTCCGTCATCTCCTTGCCATGTGTGCTCCACACACTCAGCAGAGACAACGTCACTATTGTCCCGAATAGCCTGAAACACGAATAATTGTCTTTAGAGAGTTGAGACCACGCTTTTACCATCTTTAGGACAAAAACTAGTTGGTAGTTTCGTTTCCCTTTCGTTCTCATATCACTGGCATCCTTGGATATACTAGGCAAAGCTAAAATTGAATAAGGGTATGGTTGTGTTATGTTCATTGATATCTCTCATAGAATCTCGTTTTTATTGACCGCATAAAGAAAATGCTAACTCCAGTTAAAACAAAGAGAGTCTCGCAAGTTATTGACATCAATATCTATCTTCTTGTTATCGGGTAATGGTCTGAATCATCAATAACTTTATAGGTAGTCTTACTATCATTTGCAGTAGGTACCTACCTACTTTAATAGCTTTTAATTTTTTTAAACAGAAATTGAATGAATCGGAACCCCTGTTCCAGTAAATGGGTCAATAGGTAAATGGGTTCCGGGAAATGCAATGGACTAAGCTCACGAAGACTCACACCTAGTATAAAGTGACATGCCGGGAAATGCAAATGCCCGTTTCGATGATCGTCAGGATGATCGCCCGTTTCGATGTATTATATTATAGCTTAGTCCATATGTATTAATAGGTAGGTAACTCATGAAGACAACCTTATACAAATACGGAATAGATCTTGTAAAACCTTTCTCTTGTCAAGCTATAGGTTCTACCTTAATTATCATCAGTCTATTTCTGCAGCTGGGATGAAACTGAGAAGATAAGTATGTCAAAAGTCCTGGTCTTGCAGCTATTCATTTTAATCAATTAAGAGTAGCCGACCCCAAAATACGAGTAGCTGGGAAAAGGCTACGCAGATGATGATAATAGTAATGACTCATTTATCTTAATTTCAGGAATACAGTAATATATTTTTTGGATATCCCAAGACATGCTCACGTGATAAATATGTATAAATGAAGCTCTGCATATCGGCGCAAGCGCATCGAGTAGTGGTGTGAGTGTATGAGACAGCATAGATACGCCGTTTGTACTCATCTTCGGTTCATCGGGTCAAACTGAAGGTAGGTAGGACTCAGACATTAACATTTTCTCGGTATGGGTTATCAGTTCTTGTGACCTCTGTTGCTTGCGTTGCATACAACTTACCTACAAGATACTTTCATATTTAAATAATAGGTAAAAGTATGTTGATGTATTTCTTCCCACTAATATAATTCTTAAGAACTTATTTACTACCCATAATGGACTGGTTACTCAATACCATAAATAACTAAACCCTGTCAGATCAATCGTAGGCACCTATATTTAAGGATGCGCTAGTCGGCGGGACGAACTCGTTGGCGGGCGGGATTAAAATGCTTGTTATTTCATCCAACATCACTTATCGATGGGATGGATGAGCAGTAAGAAGCTAGGGCACTTATGCACACAAACTCCACCCTTCGACTAACTCATGAATGCGTGATTATATGAATAATGAACTACTGCAACTTTTCAAAAGACCTTCGGGAATTTGGATATTATGAAAAAACTACTGAATGTATCTGTTCAAAATAAAGTTATCTAGAATTTTGAACAAATTATCTATTCCTGTATGGAAATTATTTTACAATTTACTGTCTTCTTTTGTTATTTATTTCCCCCCAAAGATTCGTTAAAATTAGGCTTAAAATAAGGAAGTTTCGACACCCATAACTAATAATAGATGTTTTTTTTTACTTTTTTGATTCCATACAGGTATAGACAATGATGAGATGAATGTAGATCATTGTTTAATGTGAATTTAAACCGTCAAATATTGGAATAATCGCGAAACTACGTTTGTATGGAAGAATGACCGACTAGCGCACCCTTAAGGATAAAATGGCAATGGGTCACACCTAATAATGGTCGCTGAAGAACGTGTCTTTAGCACTAAGTGTCGCATAGAACATTCTGAGCCAATAAAGGCAAGAAATGAATGGGAGCTTTATTCCTATAAGAATAACGAGGAACAATACGGCTCCCAGGAGATCAGTTCCGCTATTCACTATACCGTGCAGAGGCGGATTATCCTTAAGGCAAACTAGGCATCCGCCTAGGGGCGCGAAGGTACAAAGGGGCGCGCGGGCGGAATTGTAAAATAAAGAAAAAGTTTACAATATAGAATAAAATTAATTGCGTCAATATGTAAGTCACCACTTAGACATTGAAACAATTATTTTTGCATACAATCCCAATTCGCTTCAATTTATAACAAAATATAAATTATGCGATGGGACTGACTAAAAATTACGCCTACAAACAACTTTGTCGATGGTACATGATCGCTGATTGAAGTTGGAAAGATAAAATAATAAAATAAAAATACCTAGGTCATAAAAAAAAAAAACTACTAAAACCTAATCAACTTACATTAATTAAGCTTGCTCTTCAAAAAAGACTTCAAATTGATCTCGTTTTTAGATTAAGACTTGTCTTGAAGTACGGAAACGTTTAACGAAATGAAAATGAAAATTTGGCTTCTTCTTTTCCAAAAAGCTAAAAAATTTCGCGCTCGCTACGCTCGCTCTACAAGAGTGACTTCAAATTGATTTTGCTTTTAGATTAAAACTTTTCTTGAAGTACGAAAATGTTTAACGAAATGAAAATGCAAATTTGGTTTTCCTTCTATTCTCAAAAAACCAAAAAAAAAATCGCGCTCGCAAGCTCGCGCTTTTACTTTGCTTGCGATTTTAATTGCTCATTTTCAATGCAAAGTCTTCTTGTGTTAGTTAGTCTCGACGCGGTCTATAAAACTCAACATTTTTGGTTTGTCTTCTACAAGGTGGCGTGTGTGGGTGTGAAGTTTGAGTAGCACTTAATTGTTTTTTTTTGTGTTTAGTTCCGGGCTGGTCAGCGCTCAATGTTAAAATACGCCACTGGTCTTAGCTAAGGCTTTAAAATATTGTAAACCGAATTCGTAAGATCTGTTCGACAGATATCGATCTTATGTAAACTGATGCTTTTTTTTTCTTGGCCCCCATCTCACCGCATTTTCCTAAGGTACATCGGTTTTGGTCAAACTATAGTATCTACCTGTTATCTTTAATATAGGGCCGCCGATGAGATGCTTGCCTACAGCGCTCTCAACGTTTAATCCGCCACTGATACCGTGACTAGCGTCGAGCTCGCCGACGAGTTTTTAATAGATTTTCAACTTTATGCTTTAGAACATAAAGTCCGCGGGGGTCTCGACTGGCAAACGTCACCCCGACTTTAACGGCCTTTCCAACGCTGACATCGTTATTTTGCCATTTTATCGATCAAGATGGCCCGCGTAATATATTTCTATAAGGATTACTGAACATATTTTGATAGAGCTAAGCTAATATCTAGGTATAATCGGACGTCTATATTTATAAAATCATGAAAATTATCAACACCCCAGTAAACAAAAAGTGGATAGGTAGTACTTATGGTGATGTGATGTGACCGTGTTTTAGTTTTGAAATACCTTTGTTTCGCAAACTGTACTAATTATATCTTATATAGCGCGATAAAAACGGCATAGATAGCAACTGATAACGCAGTTATAAAACATAAATTATAAAGTGCTCTAAGCATGTTAAGCGGTAAATGTTATCTTTTCAAAATGAAGTGAGAGAATCACTCTGAAATGTCAGGAAACTAGGTTTTATTTTTACAGTTCAACAACATTAATTGATGTATTATCTAGTCCATATGTAGAGACTTTATCTTTCCTTAGAGGTTTGATTTTCCATCAGTTATTTTTGTGTATTACCCCTTTATATCAACAACGTCTGCTTAATTCTTCCAAAATATATAAACCATGAAGGTAGGTACATATTTCAACACCACTCCTTCTAGTGTAGCCCACAATTATAAATTATCAACTTAGTTACAATTATGATGAGCGCAAATAGTTATAGCAATTAAGGTCTCATGTCACGGCCAAGATTCGAGTTTCTAGGTCTTTGCCCTGGTAACATGAGCCTCTTAGGGTGCCACCGTGTTAGCCAGACCACTTCTTGAGAATTATGTATAGACCCATAGATTTCCCGACTCATAATAAAATATTTCCGAGGCAATAAGTCGGTTTGTTTTAAAAATCAAATAATTTAATCAGAAACATCCTAAATTCCAGAAATAGCGTCTAATACCAAGTAAACATAAGTTTATCTACTTTAAATTACTCATTTGATTACACGTATTACAATGACTGTGTGCGAATGATAAACACGGAAACAGTTTCCTGAAAAAAATGGTTTTTGCTGTGTTCTGTCGGTTCTGCCCTACACACACCTGTAATTTGTTGACGTCATGTGGTGACATTGTAAAACAACTTGGCTATTCTTACTTATTGTCAGCGGAGATAATGAAAATAATGGGGCTAAATAATATGAAATTAGATGGTTTAAAGTAATGCAATAATAGCGAGATGCAGCGCGTAATGAATGGGATCCTCGTGATGTGTGAACCGGCGCGGCGCGGCTCGAGTCGCGCTCGCCGCTCATGTCACCACTCACAGGCGCTTTTGTTGTTGTTGTTGGACAAATTGCTACTTACTTCCTACCTATTTCGACAAATAAAAATATCTCACACACTGGCAGCGTCCGGCAGACGAACAGGCATATGCATAACGTTTTAATATCTTGATTGGATTCACATATTCACATTATTATGATCTCTATCTGTTTACTTATCCTAGTTTCTAGCTCATAGTCGTAGTAATCAGCTCATTAATCACTTTAAAAACAAACACCGATGCATTGATAGTGAGGATGAGTGCAACCTATACTTACACACATGACCCGATTTTTAATCAAACATCGTAAGTAATTGGCCATGTCCTAAATACACAATGGAGACTTTTCATGAAAATGCTATGGCAGGTGTAATTCATGATAACATTTTGTCTTCAGAGATAGAAAGATAAGTGTATTATTTAGGTACCTATCAACTTATATTTTCGCTCAAGATAAAAATATCCAAGGTGAATATAAAAGATACATGAACGTGAACTATTATCAATTGATAGGTGCTACCTATCTACTTAAAAAATTATGCTTCTTATAATCACAACTCTGATTCACAAAATCACTATTAGTTAACAGCTATTTAATACCCTATTACTAATTTGAATTTCTAATTAAGCGTCGTTATAGGTACAGTCACGAGCACTAATATATATACATTGGTCACGTTTTCTAAAATATCTTAACTTATACTTTTCAAAAAATATGTGTACAACATGGTTTTCTAAGTAACCTAACCATCAAACTGTGGCAAAACTGGGTATACATTGGTTTCACAGTAATATAAATGAAGCAAAATCAGAAAAAAGTATACATTTCTAATGTTATTATTAACTATCCATGACAATTTCTATAACATATATACAAGTAAAACAAATTGTATACGTGTTATAGAAATTGTCATGGATACATTATAATGATAATGGAAGTGTGTACCTATTTTTTCCTGTTTTTGTTAATAAGTTTATTACAGCCATGATAAGAGTTTTATATAAGTAGGTAGGGGCTAGTTATTACTGCAATAAATCAAGGACTTACGAAATCAGAGTTGTAATTCATTACCAAAAGTAATGATTATTATTATTAGTAAAGCCTATTAAATATACTTAATAGTAATGCATAGTTTTTTTTTTACTTTACCCCGCAATTAGTCCTGTATGGCGGGTGCGTTTACAAACATAGAAACTCACATGACACGAACACCCAGACCCGTAACAACTAATTGCAGATCATACAAATATCTGTTCCGTGCGGGAATCGAACCCGCGACACTCGGCGCAGCAGTCCAATTGCTCAGCCACTGCACCAAACGTGTCGACGCATTATTCAAATATATCGTGATTAACGGACACCCGCTTAAGGCTTAAGGGTTTATTGTATTCATCATTATGAACAATTTTGTGCTCTCAACTGTTTCATAAATTTTTATTAAATAATTATTATTTTTCTTTTCTTTTTATTATTAATTTTCGCGATTTCAGGTCCCATAGTAAAAGAAAAATTAATCATACTTATTTATGAGTACAATAACCTCTTAAGAGGGTGTGCGATAATTTTATCCACTTTTCGTAGAATCACCCAATAGCACAATAGATCCGCGAGAGAGAGAGGACAGCGTCCTCCTTCCGCCCCAACCGCAGTGGTACACGGCGTCGGACGTCGGCAGACGATCTCCGGCCACCGTAGGCATGCGGACAGTGAGTAAAGGCCCTGTCCGGGGCGGGAGGACTCATTTGATGATTATACCAAGATAAAAAAAAAAACACAATAGATTTAGGACGGTACACGGAAATAAAAAGAGTCGACGGGTGAGTCAATACACTCGATGATGGCTACTCTTACCTAACTATGACAAAATATGTAGGTATAACGCAAATTAACGAAAAGATGTTATAAATAAATAATACAATAAGATCTTATAGCTATGTATTTGTATTATATACACTTATTTTTTCAATGAGGTTAAATTGCAATTTGTTAAATTAGGACTTATTTCCGACCTCAAGCTCCTTGAAACTGCTGCTTTGTAATTGTTTACATAATTTCGAAACTGTATTGTTTACATGTTTTTGAAATTTGTGAATTAAAACCGATCTCAAGCTCCTTGAAACTGCTACTTTGTAATTGCTTACATAATTTCGAAACTGTATTGTTTACATGTTTTTGAAAATTGTGAATTAAAACCGGTCTCAAGCAGATTGAAACTGCTGCTTTGTAATTGTTTACATAATTTCGAAACTGTATTGTTTACATGTTTTTGAAATTGACTTGGTACATAATAATGTAACTTAAAGTTGATATTATTTTTTGGCAAACTATCATTAACGAAATATTGATAAAAATGTGTAGTTAATTTTGGCTTAATTTAATGTTTACATAATTATTGGACACAGTTGGCAGAACTTATTTTTGCAATTTAATATTGTTACATTAATTTAAATTTTAAGGTCGTATCTATGTCTTTGCTCGTGACTGTACCGGGTAGATTTTTAAATTAAATAGTTCACCATCTATTCCGCGTTTTTTTTAGTTATAAATGATCTGTCCAATAATTTCATCTAAAATTTACCTAATAGGCTGAAATTCAGTACGTTTTGTTGCTATTCGCATCTTGTCAACTTGTCGTCTTGACCAATACAATGTCAATGTGTTTGGCGAAGTGCCTCGCAATATCCAAGGGTCCCTGTCAACTGTCTTAATTGTGCAGAGGTCAAATTAATTCCTTTTAATTGTCGAACGGACTCTCCCATTCTTTGTATGTAAGACGGAAAATGACAAATGATTCATTGCGATAAACAGAATAATAATATTCTAAGAAGTCTGACTGATTCTGTGTTGTCTTATGTGTGATCATACAATTCAGAATTTCTAGACAGTAAAGATATAATGAGGTCCATCGTCAAATTCTGCATATAGATCTCATTTTGTTTTTTTTTCCAGTTTCTCTTTACCAATATTAATTAGACTTAATAAGTATTTTGCAAGGTGATTTCGACCTAGTAGTATTTGGACCCTAAGTAGATGTACCACCTAGGCCACAAATTATAGGTAAGACTTGTTCCAGCATATTTGATTTATATAAGCTGTTGACTTAGGTACCATCGCAAGCCAATACTAAACTATTCATAGGATCGTCACATTGATATTTCAGGTGATTGTGCTAAGCGTGAGCCGATAGGCTCATTCAACGGAAGCTATTGAGAGACACTCCTGCGCAGCGAGCGTGGCGGCCCCAATTGTCTGATTGATCTTTATGATGCGACCTCACTCCACGCCCCTGCGTTGTTCCAGATAAGATTGATTTAAATAAACCATTTTCAGATTTACTGCCTAGTCATCATAAATATACATGAGATAAGTAGAAATTGTACCTCTAATCTAAAATAAGAAATGATGGCGGTGTGTAGGCGTCGTTAGCTGATGGCAAGATTTCGGCATGTGTCGCGACGAGCCAAAAATTTGGTATTTCCTAACATTTCCCAGTCTCTTTTCAAGTTGTGTCTTCTTTGAGATCTATAGTTTACACTCAGTTAGTCTTATTGGGCATAATGCCAATCACTATCTTCTGGGGGTGTGGCAATATGGAGATGCATCCACCTAAATTATATCTGCTGTATCTTATACCTCTAATTGATAATAATTGAGTATACATTTTACGGGATATTTACAGAGTCCCCAGGTGTTTATGTAGCCCAACTTATGGACAGCTGCAAACCTGTTTTCAGGAATTATTTAAATAATCACAGCAATATAAAATTGGTCCTGCCTTAAAATGTAATATCGACGAAAGACTTCAAAAATTACTGTTTCATTCTCATGTTTGTGGAATTTTCTCCGTTGGAGCTCATGGCTTTCTGTGCTTGATGGTTTCTGCCCAGTTGGTAGGCTCGCTCCCTATTGTGGAACTTCAACATAACTGGAGGGATTTGGATGCAGCTAAGATCCTACTACCACCAGCCTAACCCTTCAGGCAATACAGGTGTGATTTTGCATTAGGTCTAAACCTATTTTATACCAAAATAAGAGAACGATCAATACGTAAACGCTGCCCTCGTTTCTTTTCCTCAAATCATATTTTCAGGTGAATTAGTTATAATCACACTGAGTAACGTACGTACACCATATCTTAGTATCGACGTCTTTACGAAATAAATGTTATGTAGATAAGACAAATGCGTATATTGTTTGATGACTCAACCGGAACGCAGTTACCTATCTAACTAATGTTAATGTTACTAATGTGTAACGAATTATAAGAATTTGGCGGATTTTACCAATCCTCAAACTGATATCTACAGGACGAGACCATACGAATGGGATCAATCATATACTTAATAGATGAGTAGGCAGTTTTCTTGTGGGTACACTAATTGGTGTAGGTACTTGTTATGTATGTAGTCAAAGAATTTGGTTTGCAGACACTTTGAAAAAACTATTGAAAGTCGCTGCCTGCGTAATTTATTATTTTGCTTACTGTATAGGTACGTTTAAAAATCACCATAGACCTGGTACTCTACTCAAAAAATTGCATTGCTTGTAGGTGACACCTACCAGAATCCCTCGGGTTTTCACAGGGTTTCTCGGATATCCGACTCGGATTTATTTTATCCTTACCTTTTTCTGATATCAACATCTGTCAACAAACGGACTACTTATTGCCATTTAAAAAATGTTTGAATGCAAATTATTACATTCGCCAGATTTGCTAGCTACGGGTCGTGGGACCTACCAAGAAGGACCCCGAGGCCCTAGAACGCATAGGGCATGTAAAGGAACAGGATTTCCGTTGATCGTGGCCTTCGAAATGCTCTACAAAAACCTATATTAGTCCCACACACACGTTTTTGAGCTAGCAAGATGATCCAATTTCCTAGCTCCCGGTTCTTCTCGCTACTATCAGGATTCTCAATTTTCTAGCTCTTTCCTATATTTTCATAATGGCATCGTTTAACATCATTATGCAAATTATACAAGTCAGAATGTGATTTATTGTAAAGTTATAAATTGCAATTGTATGAACAGGGTTGTGAGTTGTGTATTATATTCCCAAAAACTTTTAAGACGGACTCTTCACGTTTCTGAGCTAATTCAGACCTTTTCAATCCATTAAGAGTTTTCTTTTTGCTAGTTGAGAAGTTCCAGGTTGTTCGTACTGAATTGTACTTCAGTTACACCTAGCTTATATTATGGTCGAAGTTATATCTAAGCTAATATGATTATTTAATCATAACTCGTGTTTTCTTCAAAAGTTTTCGCAGAGATGTAGGTACAAAATGCCCGCGATATAATGATATCCACATTTCCCTTTAGGGAAACCGTTTAGGGCTCTTGTTTTAAGAGACGAACGTTTCACAAAGGCATAAGTCGTCACTGCGGAAGCTACTAAGAAGTTCCTGATGACTGACGCTATTAATACTACCTAAGAACATCCTAACTAAATGCCAATGTAGTACAGCCGGTAATGCAGAAATATTCTTCTGAGGAGGGCAATGATATTGCCGCATAATGCTGAACGGAAGGTATTATCACTGGTTAGCTTAAAGCAGCTGAAGATCCAAAAACCAATGACATAGAAGATGCCTCGACATCATTTATTACTTACCGCGAGAAGAATGCAGTCGATGAATTTCACAATTACGAATTCGTCAACGGGGTATTAGTGTCATAGTGTGATAACATAATGAGCTATCGAACTAAGCGATAAACTAATGAAGAAATATTAAAATTATGTTTTAATTGAATTCTGGTAAATGCTGCGATCACCTTCTTATCCTGCGTAGACAAGGATAAGTATTATGAAAGTTTAGAGAAACACCAAATTATATATTGTTTGTGAATCACAGATTGGGCAACTTGATGAAAAATCGTATCTACATAAATATACAGGTAGGAGGTGTTGGTAAGAAAAGACAATCCACAACAATTGCGTTGGTGGATGGAAGTTACCTATTCATCTTGAGTTCTTCGGCAGGAAATCGCAATCAATCCTTAAGCACTATTGGCACTTGGTCGGGTATCACATCACCAGCACTTGTTCACAACACTTACACTACGTATAAATATTCGAATATCGCGTTGCACTATGACACGAACTCGCTGGGGTCCTGCAAGCTGCAATCAGCGACGGAAGACATTCGTTGAATTGATTCAATTAGTTGAGTCGCCTCTGTCGGTCAGATGTCGCCGAGAGCCGAGAGGCGGTGAGTTGCTCCTGCCGCGGTGGATCAACTGATACTGTTGACGCTGTAATCTGTTATCAGCACGTCCTTCTGCGCCCAGGCACCCTGTGTCTAGTTCCACCACTGAGACAATGACGGCGCGGCCGCGAGCGATCGTTCGGGACAGATAGGTAGCTACCACAATGCGATACCGTCCATATCTCAATGCTCCGATTGGTTCGTCGATTGTATTTATTCTGTAATAGTTCCTGAGTTTGTCGAGTAAACAGACGTCTTTGTTTTGATATGATGCCCAATGAAGATTGATAAGAACTGTCGTAATGAATTTATAATGAGCCTATTAGATAATTAATGCCTGCATTTTAAATGGATTCACAAAAATATCGTTATTAATTAGTCACTGAATGTAGTAAACAATCGGAGTTAGTATATGTAAGTAGAATAATAATACTTTTATCTGCTCGTGTCTTCTGAAGAGGTTCCGTTTTTAGATACTGTGTTAAGAAACAAACTCTTAAGTGCCTTCAATTGAATAATAGAGCGAGAATTGTCGCTGTGGTGAACTGGTGACTGGTCCCTTGTCGCATTCGCATGGTTATAGGTATTGTGAAACACTTGTTAATTAGGTGAGAAATGCATCGTTAGAAGTAATTCGTCATAACTAAATGATTAAAACCTGAGTTAATTAGAGCTTTAATAACACGAGAATGAAACAGATTTGGTAAATATGGACACCTCTGTCTGACCCTCTTCCGGTAATTGCAGGTGTGGTGTTGCTTTGTCCAGCTGTAAAAGACAACTTTTGAGCTATCCGCAGCGACGAGCTTATGTTCGATACAGCCTTGAGATAGTGTCGAGGGACTTTGTTGTCAGTAGCTTTCACTAGGCAGTAAGCACTAAGCCATAGTGAATACCAAACTGTAGTTTCGTCGCTACCAGTGATGAAACTACAGTTTGGTATTAGCACTGCATACAGGGTTTATCCTTAGAGATAAGTACACACGGCTACACACCAAGCTATACAAAACCAGTATTAGCTGATCGTTTATTGTGTATAAAAATCGTACAAAGCGAGACCAAGACAACTGTGTACCTATACTTACCTACTGCTGATGCTGATGAATGATATTTGCATAACATTTTATTGGATGCGCAGATGCGTGATGGCAGGTAAACTAAAAGAATAGAGAAAATAGGTACATAATTAACTTAGCGCATCGGCATACTTACCAACTGCAACTTTCTGTCAGAAAATTTCTGATGCTAACTACAAAATACTGTACCTATCCAGTGTACCTACATACTGCATACTGCTGTGCATCAGACAGAAGCGTCCCGTCAAATGTTTTCTTACAGTGAGTGATATCTAATACAAAATATTTGTATATGCAGCGAGTACCTTCCGGCGAACATCAACATTTTTCTGACAAAAAAAAAATTCTAGTATGCGATCGCGCTTAAACGAACCCAGAGTATATCTCCAATATTCACTCAGTTACGGTTCAGCCGAGCAACATTCGCAAAAAACATTCAGCCTTCGGCAAACAAAATATAGTTACTTTTTTTTTTATCGTGGTAAAATCATCAAATGAGTCCTCCCACCCCGGGCAGGGCGGGAGGGACTGTCAGACTTGTACTGACTAAAATCCACGGTGTCCTTCAATAGCCCTTTATGTTCCGGGGCCACGGTAAGGAAATAAGTCCTGCGACCCCGGCAGGCTTTGGCCCTCTGTAGGCTCCGTCATCATGCTGACGCTCTTTGAGGCGCGCGTGGAACACAAATCGCCGTCGACCCGGGCATGGTCCATGGTCGGGCAGCGAGTTGCCCTTTACTCACTGCCCGCATGCCCGCGCCAACGGTGGCCGGAGATCGCCTCGCGACGTCCGACGCCGGGGGCATTCACCACTGCGGCTGGGATGGAGGGAGACGCTATCCTCTCCCTCTCGCGGCCCGCCTCCTCCTTTACGAGCATGACTGCTTCGCAGAAGAAGGCGACCGCTTCCCACTCCGTCTCGCTCCGCAGTATGGCCGCAACCAATGCCGGGCGCGAGAGGTCCCCGCCTATCGTCGCCTTGAGGACACGGCGGGGCCGCGCCCAAGCGGGGTAGTCCTGCACCGTGTGCTCCACCGTGTCCTTAGAGCGATCCTCGCAGTGGTGACACCCGGGCGTCTCTTCCTTACCCATCGGACACAGGTACCTCCTGAAACTTCCGTGTCCGGTGAGGACCTGTGTCATGCGGTAGGTAAGGACGCCGTGGCGTCTATCTCCAACCAAAATATAGTTACTTACAAAATATATTTCATCGTCATCATCTCAGCCATAGAACGTCCACTGTTAAACATAGGCCTCCCCTTAGATCTCAACATATGGTCGCCGGAAGACCGTCTATAAGGTCCGTTTATAAGGTCGTCTGTCCATCTTGTTGGTGGACGTCCTACGCTGCTCATGCTAGTCCGTGGTCTCCACTCTAGCACTTTTAGATCCCATGGGCTATCTGCTCTGCGAGCTATATGGCCTGCCCATTGCGACTTCAGTAAAATATATTCACATACAAAGTATTACGCGATCTATGAACGGAGGCGTAACTTTTACTGCACCCATTATTTCTTCAGTTAGATATGTTTAAGTCGTCTAAGTACATGTAAGTACACGATAGGAGGGTACGTGCTTAAGCAGGATCTCCATAGTCACATTTTAGTTTCTCATTACTGTAGATAGAGATATTCATAGCTCCCCCCACATTTGTTTTTGGGCCCACTTATATTCAGCTGCATCTGGTTAGACTGGAAGCTGACCGCAATTTAATTCAGAATAGGCTAGGCAGATGATAGCTAGCTAGCTAGCCTCCCACGAAACGCCCCTCCGCACGTTGGCGGGCGGTACAGTCGTAGTCGGTTGGAAACCTCTAGCCATGCAATAGACCAGCGATAAAGTTGCAGCTTGTGACTGTTACGTAAGATCTTCTTTTATAAATAAGAAGATAACTTTTTTTCTATAGAAACAATAAAAATAAATATTTACGTTCTAAATATAAAAATAACGCCCCGTTTGTGCTAATGCTTAGAATAATAACTAAAGTAAAAAAAAGCTTTAGTTATTATTCTAAGTGCTAATGTTACTTGATGTTGCCACTTTGCGGCCCTTGCCTACCAAAATGTTGCCCACCGCTGCAGTAGACCAATGAGGCAATTCACATCATTTGTTTTTTTAAACTACCCTCCACCGAGCATTGGGGCGTTTGACGTTTTGAGAATTTTCTCTATGAATATCACTCTCTAGAAAGCCGCCGGAATCAACAACCATAATGCTTTATTGGGAAAAGACAAAAAGGTCTTAGCTCACGATTGCTCGCAGTCTACGAGCGACAGTTAGCAGCAGGTACACGGCTGATAATCTTCATACAACGAAACGCTCGACGTAGCGCCATATTGTTTTAATGATGACTGACGTTTGTGATCGTCTGTGATTGGCCGTCGCAGGCGCTGGTAGGCCGCCATTTGTTTTTGTTTCATATGACGTGTGTCTGACATTACTGCTGTGCTAATATTGATCTTTATTGTTTATCCTGTCCGCTTTTTCTGTAATAATAAATCCCCAGTGTGTCTACTATTACTTTCACTATTTGCAAAATGTATTACGAGTGTTCTGTTTGTAAATTTTCGCGACAGGACGCTATTTGGCATCATTTCCCGTGTAATGAGAAAAAACTCGCTGTGTGGTTAAAGTGTCTAAACTAAACCGTGATGATCTGCAAGACTGCAATCGTTATCACCTGAACAACTTCCGAAGCTGTTTTTTTGTCAAAGCACTTCGAAAAGAAGTTCATCACGTCTAAATCTCGCCCAAGTCTCGGCAGCGCCTATCCTTTTCTGTTTAATGAAGATGAGATTTTGAGTGGAACAACAACTCGGTAGTACAAAAGGTAAATATTATGATAAAACATCAGCTATCATTACTTCTTGCTTTCTTAATCTTACTTCTAACAAAGTTTGTTAGGATAGATGGATGTTTGTTACTCAGATTATTATAACATAATAGGATACATTTTTATCCCAGGATTAAATCCCTGTGTAATTTTCATCATAAACGCGGTCGAAGCCGCTGGTGATGGCTAGTATAAAATATATGTTTTGCATCCTAAATTGTTATTTAGTATGGTTGCTAAATTTTAACAGCGCGTGGTAGGAGGCAGAGATTTAATATTCCTTTAGTTTAATAGATCTTTTTAAGATAATTTATTATACAGTTACATGATGGAATAATATGTTTTACTGAATACATAATAATTATAATGTTTTCATAAAACTGAACTGATTTACACTATGTGACTACATAAAGCACCCACCTCATTCATTGGAGTGGGTCCGAGGTTCATAATATTTCTTTATAATAAACATAGTGTTTCTTCTTTTCCAGCTCATTATGCAGATGGAAGACATGTGAAAATCTAGAGAATAGCAGTTGTAGAAAAATCAGCTCACCATCGTTTTGGAAAGAGGTGATTGATAAACCATCAAGAACATATGGCAGTAACAAAATACTAAATTACCCATCCAAAGGTGCAGTGAGGTGTTTCGGTACAGTGATAGTAGCTCTTCAAAATAATGTTGCGTCAAAAGGTTTACAATAATGAACTGTTACCATGATAATTTTACATTTATTTAATGATTTACGTTATTTGCCTACAATGCAAAATCAAGCAATCGAAAAATTTAAAAGGAAATTGAAAAATAAATGTTTTAATATGTAATTGTTTTTTTATTTAATTCTTTTCCCAAAATTAATTTTCAGAAAAGTTTCATTAATATAGCAATATCGAATACGGCGTTTAGGCTGTATACGATTATTCCTTTGCCATTAGGCAACAGTGATTTAAAAAAAAACAAACGTCATACGACATTAAAACTCAAAAGCTGTCAAAATCCTACGGCGAAAATTTTTGTTCCGAAGTTGGCAGTCTGATACGTAGTATCTCTAAGTAGTCTGTGAGCAGGTACTCATTAGTCCACGCGGTGACAGCAGGCATCTGTCAACTGCCCATTTGCAACTAAATGCCCATTTCAGGTTAGCCTACTGCTTCACTTTTAGCAATTGACGCAGTTTCCATTGAAATAACTCGTATTTCTGGTTGCAGTAGCCCATTCTCTATGTCTATGATATTACTAGAGAAATAGTTTGTGCTATAGAAATAGAGACAATAATGGATCTACGGTTTTTTTGTGTTAGAATCAATTAATTTCTCTGAAAATGCCGGTAGAGGGCGCGTAAAATAACTCCGCGCAGCTGATGGCAATGGTGTTTGATTTTGACACCTTGACGCGCATTGTTGTGTTGGGAATGGGATCACTTTATAATAATTTAAGACTAAAAGTACTTTTGATAGAAGTTGTTTGGCACAAGGTCTGATTTTTAGAACGTAGAACTACCGATAATAAAAAAACCCATGGTCCATGGTCGCTAGCTACGCATCAACGCATACTATTCGAACTCATTACAGTGTCTCTTTATTTAGTCTGTGCTCACTACTGGCAATCGACTATTTATAGGTAACGTTTTCGCTTTTAGGACCACATCTCTATTTTTATTGTTTTAATAATTTGACATTTGATTATTTGACAATGACAGTTTTGACGAGACGTTTGCGGCTTTTTGGTTGTGTAGCACCTTGGTGTAAACAAATTAATTTATAAATCAGTAAATGTTCTTGTTGTAACGTTTTCTGTAATAACAATGAATGCCACAAGTTTATATGTTTCTACTTGTCGACTAATAATCTTGGCTGACGCGGCAGATAAGTCATCATGGACAGATTTGTTTCGTTTAGTTCCTTATTTACGACAATCTTTATCTTGTACAGTGTGTGGTAACTTATTAAAGGAGCCCTATACTCCAACGAGCGCCAGCTGCCAACATCATGTTTGTAAAAAGTGTAAAGGTGGGCGCAAAAAACTAAAGCCTTCTTGTAGTTGGTGCAAAGACTACGAAAGTTATGGTGAAAACTTACAGCTACGCATACTTCTACAGTGTTATAAGAAATTGTGCGAGTACTTTATGGGTACGGACGTCTATAAAATATTGTTAGACGAAGACGAAATAGCTGCGGGAGTTAATGGAAGCACAGTTGCAAGTTCAGGGTTGATTGACTTAATACAGGAAGGTGCAGGGTTCTCGGACGACTACAAGAGCACGGCAGGTCTCTCCAAGTCGGCGTACAGTATTCTGCCGTGCGTGTACACTAACTCTGCAGGCACCCAGACCCACACAGCATCAACATCTAATAACTCTGATAGCAAATCTTCTAAAGACTCACCTACCTCTAGATCTACATCTAATGGATCACCATTATATTCTGTTATGTATGCTGGTTCAGGAAATAAAATTACTATTAAGAGAAAAAATGTTGATGAAACAGATTCACCTCATGACTCAGGATCTAGCAGAGACAGTAAAGTAAGTTACTTGACAAGCAAAGTGGAATAAAATTGTCTTTTTACAGTCCACAACAAACCTGTAAGTAAGTTTTATTTTAGTTTATCTATAAATAATAACTCTTATCTTTATAATTTCAGTCAAACCAGAGTTTTAAGAAGCCTTCAAACCGATCTCGTAGTTCAGCTAGTAGTAAAAGAAAAGGATGCAGATGTGGCAATGCCACTGCTACCCCCGGCAAGTTGACATGCTGTGGACAGAGATGTCCATGTTATGTGGAAAGTAAACCTTGTACTGAATGCAAGTGCAAAGGCTGTAGAAATCCGCACAGACCTGACGGAATGAAGGTAGGATACAATATTAAATAGTGAATTAATTTGAAAAAGTAATGTTAAGTTAAATTTGGTACACAGTTCTGTTGTTCAGACTAAAAATAAAATAAAAATGTTTTTAACATTTCAATCATGGTATACTGAATGTTCCAGGTCCGGCCACACATTCCTCAACTAGACAGCATACAGCTGACCCTCAATACAAATCCAGACACATCACCGTCATGCTCTGGTTCTCTAGATAGCCTCGATACTGACACCCTCACGATAGAGGCTATGGAAGAATCTCTCAATTATACTGCAGATCTCAAGTCTTCCAATATTAAAGGTATTACATTAAGTATTTTAATAATAAATATATTTCTAGACTAAAAATAATGTAATAATGTTTGTTTGTTTGTGTATTGCGGTAATCTCTGGGAGTACTGAACCAACTCAAATATTTAATTACATTAAGCCTATTATCCCTCAGCGTGTGTTAAGGCTACATATCTGATGTTCTTATGGGAAAACTTCAAAACATAATCTAAACAAAATTAAAAAAAAAATGTAACAGGCTGTTTTCTGTACATTAGAGGAATATTGAAGGAAATTTTATATGGGTCTCTATTAGAGCAATAGGAAGCCAGTAGAGTTTTTGTTTGTCCGTCTACATGTTTGTACATACATCTTGCATTGAATTGCAATTTTTCCAATGTATTGCTAGAGGTCTAACTAAAATGTAAGCTCCTAAGTTTGGATGTGTGGATGGATGGATAGATATTCTTACAGAATTTAATGAAAAATTTGGTTCCCATATAGGTTATAAGTCTGAAATTACACATGGTTGTATGTGTTTTTTCAGAATACAATCTATCTGTAAAACGTTAAGGACAGTATTTTATTTCCTTAGGATAATTTTCGAGTTTCATTATTTCTTCATGCATTGCTTGGTTTTGTACAGTGTCAAACTCTGCATTAAATATGTATTTTTTCAATATTACAGTATACACAAGTCAGTTACAAGAAGTATCTCCATCGTTACCTGCCACCATCATGATGGACGAAGAGTTTGCAGGCTCGGGGGAGGAAGAGATGAGTTCCCCACATGACTACACACTGGCGTCGCCGAATGACATGCATGACATGCATGATATGCAGGACATGCACGACATGGACGACATGCACGAAATGCACGAGATGCACGACACGCAAGACATGCATGACATTGACGACCGCGATCAGTCGCCACAATCACCTGGCTCGCAGGACGTTAACAGTGATATCGAAGTGGATGTATGACATCAGCTGTCCCTCGCGAGTGACTAGGACCCCTCCGTCTGCATGCTGACACTTGTGCCCACACGTGTGACGTCACTCGTCGCGGCGGTATTGCTAGTCAAATGCGTCTCACTGGTATTAGCCGTAAGATTATGATATAATACTATCGTAGGACAGTCTCTGTTGTATGCCATATTATAAACTATTGATTGGCTGCCTGATTGATAGCTGGAAGAATTCTCTATCTTATATGATTGGAATTATTTGTTGGGTCCATCGAATTTAAAATTAATAGAAATTGCGTGTTTAGGTTTAGCAGATACTTAATTGAGTACTTAAATATCCAAAGTATAATGGCTGATGTGGCAATGAGGAGAGAAATATTCACTCATTTACATAGACAGTGTAGTTAATTTTAGTATTACTATTCTCAGTTTAAATATTTTATCAATGTATGATTGTCATAGGAATACTTAGTGTGACTAGCTTTTACAATATTAGCTTGATAGTATTTTACTTTTTTATATTTATATTTTTAAAACATGATCTAAAAATATTGAATGGTCTTAAAATGTTATATACCTTCTTTCATTCTAAAATAATATCTCATTTAAAGCATACTAACTATACCTTGATGTTGTGTTTGAAGCATTATTGAAATAAGTAAAAAATGTAAATAAGGGATGTTTATGCCATTCATCACACATGGTGCATGCATAGGTAGTATGGTCAATTTGTTAGTGGAATGATGTTCTTCCCAAAGATTTCTATTTTAGTGATTTCTTTAGGACACATTGGAACTCAAAATGTTGTAATGAATTATTTCTTTGAGTTATAATCATAAACTTGTTAAACATATCTGTTTTTCCATGAATTAGTATCTTCAATTATGTAGCATATACAATTTCCTCCAGTAAAATGTTGTTTTAAAATCGTTTCAATATAACTGACAATCGAGATATTTTTTATGATTTACAATATGATTTTACTAAAATGTGTAATTATTATAACTTATTAATAAAAGACATGAACATTACTATTATATATTAGGAAAAAATAATGATTTTTCTGATGTATTTCCACTAGTTGTCCACATAATAATATTATAATATGACTACAAAGTAAACTGTGATACTGCTGTCACCTTTCGTTTTAAAATGTCACAATTGTTCCGTATAGATCTTTGATATATTTATGTAATATCAATGCTTAGAATAATAACGGCACTGGAGTACAAAACTTTTATAGTTCTTACTATAACATTAATGTCAAATAATGTAAGAAAGCAATTATTATCGTCTCATCAGCAAGCGATGAAATTAAAAGTATTTTTTGTTATATCTACACATTTATTATTTACCCAACACTATTAGAAAGATTGATCATGAAATAAAATAAACACTTAAATCTACAGCATACAAAAACTTAGGTAATGTGGCACATCAATAACATTGGTAATCATAATCGTAAACGTCGTATAAAAAGGGTAAGGAAAGACCTGGAGAGTTCCAAACTCGTTCGAACTCCCTGCTGAGCGCGGTGAGCACGGCGCAGTCCGAGGTGACCAGCGTGGCGTCGCTGCGCGGGCTGCGGCTGGCGGGCGCGTGCTCCAGCGCGCCCAGCACCGCCACGGCGTCCCGCGCACCCGCGTCCACTAACACGAACTCGTGCTCCAGCTTCACGCCCGGCTGTATCACCTTCACTTCGATCTCATTCTCAGAAAATAGCGTGAGATTTTGATAATTATTGCTGTTGTGGATGGCGATTCTCACATACACTTTGTTCTTCTGATGCACTTTGACCAGACACTTGGCCAGAGTGACGCTGACGAGGCCAGGCACGCACACGTCCACCGTCCTGGTCGCGTTATGGATGACGTAACAAATACAAAGCAGATTGTTCAAAACTTTTTGTCTTGTACGCTCCTCGTCCTCGGCTCCATAAAATAATATTTCGTTGATTGCAATGTCGGATTGCTTGTCGCTTCTGAACATACTTCGAACGAATTCATAAATAAGTGACACTCCATTATGCAATGACGACTTCAATGTTGGTTTATTCATTTTTGTTTTCAATATTATACTTATCTGAAAACCACAAATAGATCACCGTTAAAACGAAACGACAGATCCTACACAATTTTGCTTATAGGAGAGAGATGAGTCGAACAATATTGTATTAACAGACTTCCTAACTACCCACATTTTATGGTAAAGTGATATTGCCACGGTAAGTGTGTATGGCTTACAGTAAATAGTTCGTAGTAATAGTCCATTCGAAAATAAAGTAAATTTTGACATTTGACAGAACATTTGAAAGTACAGTTTTTGATATTTGGTACAGTTTGAATTTTGTCATATTTTTTTGGAAATAATATCTTTTCGATTAGTATAAATTTAATTTTGACGTTCTAACGCATTGCGGTTTTCAAGCGTGTGAATATCGTTGCGATCGTCATTCCTAATGCCAGAACCACGAAAACGCGACGTGGCGGGTGGTGCCGTCAAGCAACGCATTCGTCCCTCCACCTCAAAGGCATCCGGGGACTCCATAGCGTGCAACGTCTGCCCACATCAAGGGATTTTTCGAAGTAGCAGCAAGCACAAGGCTCCTCGAAGCATGCGCTATGATCTGGAGAACGCGTTAGTCGGTGTAAGCTCCTGAAAATAAACACTTATGTTCACCATGTCACTAAAATCATATTAATCGTTAGTGTTGTAGTAGTATCCAGTGACGGATTAACCCTTAATCAAATTAACCAATTGCTTAGGACATCACGTCTGGGGGGCGAGTCTGTAACGTTTGACCAACATTCGTTTGGTCCATGGACCAAGTCAACAATTTTTTTGACCCATGAACTTTTCATCCAAAGAACTTTTGATCCACGAACGTTTCGCCCACAGAACTTTACGCCAGGGAATGTTTAACCAACATAATGTTTTGTCCAATAACTTTTCACCCAAAGAACGATTCGCCAACATACACCGGGATCGCTGAAATCGCATTTATAATATTAATGGATAGTATGGATTTGTTAACTTTGTCGGTAATATTATTTAAAACCACTATATTAGTTGGATTTCATATAGGATTTATTTACTTTCAGCGGTGTCCCGGTGTCTGTTGGCCGTACCTTTACCTACCAACTTTTACTACCTACCGTTACGTTCCTTTTCACCAAAGAAAACGTTAAGAAAAAAATAAAGGCAGAAACTACCGTGAATAGTGGGAGACGCTCAGGGCAGCGAACGTCACGATGCAATTTCCGGCCACCGTAGGCCATATGGATGGCGAGTAATGGGTGAGTGGTGACTCGCCGTCTGCTTATGGACCGTTCCCGGTCTGAAACTGAAACTGACGGTGCTCCCTTTGGATAAGCAAAGACTGCCTGGCCTGAAACTTAAAGAGCTATTGAAGGATCACCGTGGGTTTTACTCAGTACAAGTCTGCAGTCTCTCCCGTCCCGCTCTTGGCAAGAGGACCCATTTGATGTATTTAACCACGAACAAAAAACCCGTGGATAGGGGGCACCAAAGGCTTCAATTGCTTAAGGTATCAGGTAGTCATAATCCGTCACTGCGTCGTCTCCCATTTTTCAAGTGATGCCATCACCTGTCTGGTATTTTGGTACTTACCTAATTAAAACTACGGTATCTAAATAGAATAAAATGGATCGTGGAAATGATTTCTTTCGGCTCATTATCATCAAGATAGGAGAAGAGAGGGTACCACTGGGAACGGTGTTTCTCAATTTGATTCTTGCGATGATAGTCTAGATAAATGGTCTTCTGCATGGAATGTCTTTTAGATGTTTCGAATATGGTTACAGTTGTGTGACGTGTGGTTTGATGAGATCAAGCCGTATCTGGTACGCAACCACATCAAGCTGCATGTGAACTGCAGCAGCGCCGGCGGGGACCACGAGAGGTCGGCTGCCACCACCGCCAGCCCTCGCTTCGACCCAGGTGCTGCCTCCGATGTACGAGCCTTGCTTCAGCTCCGACATCCTACATAATCATTATTAAGTACCTACTGTTGGACATGCTTAAAATCTGTAATAGTCGGAATGTTAAGTCAACACCATTATTTAGTTTCAATTTCGAAAATATAATGTTATTGTGTAATTTATTCAATTTGGCTCAAACATAAACCACGCCTACACTTACATATTTTAGTACCTAGAATAGTTCTATTTTGGAAATAAAGTAGCTTAACCTTCAACACAATCAACTTTACAAACTGCAACAATATAACTTTTATAGGTACCATAATTATTAAAATTGCACTGATTTCCTTTTCAAACTTTTCAGTAACTACGATTTTTATTCTATTGACTGACGATTTTTTAGCTACGTATTATTTAAATATTTAATTATAAGTACAGCACGCGTAGCATGGCGCCGTAGAAAGGCGTTTTGTCGACGGAAGAATAGACAAAATGACAGAACGTAGAAATATTTTTATTGTTTTAAGCATGATAATGTAAAAAATATGGAAAATAATAGTAGATTATTAACCAAGGGGATAAAGCAGGGTCTTCTGTCGCGGGTGGCGAATTAAATCGCGAGCGTAACGAAGGACTCGAGGTTTACTCCCGAGCGTAGCGAGGGTGTTGAAAACTTAAATCACGAGCGAAGCGAGGGATTTAAGACGAGTCCTGAGTGTAGCGAGGGATTTAACTTCACCCAAGACTAAGACAGCTTTATCACCGAGGAAAATACTCTACTTTTCGTACCATTTGCGAAAAAAATAACACAGTAATAATAATTATGAGATACGCATTTTAAACATTAATATTTAACATTAACTTATTTATAGAAATAAGTAAAAATAAACTCAACGTTTATGTATTTGAAGAATACAAAAACGCGGCAAATTAAAAAAGCAAAGGCATCAAGCTCATACGGCCTCGTCGGTTCTCGTAATTTTATTTACTTAACTAGATGAAAATCCGGCTTCGCTCGGGTGAAACGTGTGTCCCAAATACTACACATTAAGGTACTAAATGTAGGTGTCACGGTAAGTCATAGGCCGAAAATAAAGAAAGAAAAAAAAAACTCAACATGATAACCGATGTCAATAATGGCGGCTGCGATCTGTCTGGTCAGAAAATCATTAGAAATTTACAAAATACTCGACAATCCGAATTTTGCGGATATATGTTGTCGACTCGAAATCTTTATTTTTTAATGTTTTATTATTCTGGTTAGCTTTCGATCGAGTCTACCGTAATCTAAGTATTCCAAATTTAAATCACATTCTCTCCCTAGAGAGAGAATGAAATTCAGTACAACATTCTTTCCCTGTTTTTCACAGATTAAAAATGACTATTGTTATGTTCGCTTTTTGTGGCATAGAATGACACTTTTTTGAGCAAGTGGTACGAAAATGTTCTTTTCTTCAATAGTGTACGAATGGTGTCATATTTGTGCAAAAAAACAGTCGACTTGTGTAGAAATAACGATGAAATAACTGTGTCTTTTCTTGGTAGATTAGACATAGAATCGCCATGCTACGCGTGCAGAAGCGAAAACAAACAGACAACTACTTACAAAAACGGATTTTGAGTGATATTTTGTGGGTGTAGTTTTTTTTTGGCACTCAAAACCCACCATTTTGATGTAATCAAAATTGAATGTGCCTAGTGTCACTCTCACAATTCAGACGTAGGTATCTAACGACACCTCACAAGCTAAACTCCATCCTGACGATTAGGCTTTATAGTGCACCAAATAAGTTATACGTGCATATGTTACGACTAATACCCGAAGGTGTGCCCGAAGAGCGGATACACCTAGGTTTAGCCGGTTAAACTTAATTGCACTTCAGGCTTTAACCGTAACACATAAACTCGGAAAACAATATCTATACCGAATCTTTCTGGCAGATAAATAGTGAATATATTGTGGTGCGCAGCATCCGCCACGGACTGTGCGCTGTGCTGGCTCCTCAGAGCCACCAGCTGCACGCACGCCGAGGTGCAAGACGAGCACAGGACTTGCATCTAACCGTCACCCTCTACCGCCGCTGCCGTCAGTGCCGCAGACACCCCACGATAACCCTCAGGTTAAAACTTCTCATGTTCAGTCTATCACATACCTACCTACTATTGATTTCGAAAAATTTCTAAGGCCGCATTCTAGGACACATGCGTGTCCTGGGTAAAAACGACGACTGGAATATCGTTTTAAGCCATTGTAATGTTTAGGTCCCAAATCCGTTTGTGTTTTATGATCAACCACACAAAAATCAACAGAAAAAACTGGGACAGCCTTGCATCCGTAGAAGAAATCGCAGAAGAGCTCAGCCCAAGCCGAGCTGGCGGGTGCCGCGCCTCTGTCGCACGTTCACCGTTCTGTGCCGGCCCGACTCAAGCAGTGGTGCGGCTAAGACCAGCTCCGATGCGCCGCCGCACCCGTCTGGTGATGACTATGTAACGTCCTAATTAATCATACACTCTGCACTCTTCATTCTGTTTTTAACCTGGGACGCTAAAAGAGGAGTACATACACATGCAGACTCAATGGTCAAACTTTAGAGTTTGACCATTGAGACTGCATGTGGCGCCTCAGCAGGTTATGCAAAGCAGCTTGTTTTGTAGCGATGGTTCTTAGGTCCTTAAGTATGTTTTGTCATAGGCTGATATGCGTTTAGAAGTTATTTTTAATGATTTATTCGATTAACTTGTGTCATCGTATACACTTAGATCCCATTACTTGTGTGGTAATAGTAATCATGTAGTTCAACGCAATAATGGCACCTGCAGTATGACTTACAAAACCTTGGCCACATGTGCAAGGTCACTCAGCGTGCAATTGAGAGAATAATGATCGAGGTTACTCCAGAGTAACCTAGAATTCGTAACGAAGTTATTCGTCGGAGAACCAAAGTTTTCGACATTGCGCTTAGCATCACCATGTTGAAGTAGAAGTAGGCATGCCGACGGACAGACGGTCCATGGGGCAGACTTGTGCTAGATTGGAAACCGCATGCATATATTATGCGTTTTCCTGCGCTCTAGTCTCTATTCGTAGTTTGGGACGCCCTGCGGCAAAGTGGATCGATGATTTGATGAATATAACTGCCGTCCCGGTTTAGTGGGTCTTACTGTCTTGTTTTTTCACTCTTCGCATTAAGTAGGTAACCTTAACAATCACTAGGTACGTTCAAATTTTGAAGACCCCTACTTTAAAATTTGCACGTTTTGGACGTTCTATATAGCCAAGTCATCGTACCTATTACAAAATCATTTTTTTATATTCGAACTTTTAGTATCGCTTTATTGTGCCCCGACGTGAATCAGTGATGAAGAATAAGAGTACTCAAACGGAGCTAGTTCCGAATGTGAACAAGGAATGTCAGTCCCGTAGGCCGGTCTACCACAGCCCCGCTCCATGCGCCCCGCACGACCGAGTTGCCGGCAGCATTGGCTCCGTCCTCTCCACCGCAGCTCCGCCCGCCACGTGTCATCTGCCGGTACAAGCAAACTGATGCACCTGTCGCTGAAGCGTCTCCTTTATTACCGGATGTAAGTAGCAACATCTTAACAATATATCCACAAAAAAAATTGCCCAAACAAGTTGTCTTAATTTTTTCCTGCAGATCCGCTGCCGTTGCCTATTCAGGCCAGGGTAGTGTGGTTCTCTCGTTTGGCACTGAATCAGGAATCAGTAAAAAATCCCAAAAGCCGAGCAAATATCAAGCTATTTGTGTATGCTCATACATATGCTCATTTATCATTTGCTATTTCGATTTACCTTTGACCCGAAGTTTGAGGCCACTAAAATAAATAAATAAAATGAAAATTGTTCACAGGACATAATGGATATGATAGCCGAAAGCAATGAAAAGAGGTTAAAGTTGTTGTATAGTAGTTCGGAGAAGGACGACCATTCTACATTTATTAACTTGATTCGTAGTTGTCGACAAGAGAAGTCTGGTCATAAGAAGCTTCCTCCTTGGAGATAAGACTCGTTACCGCTATCGTTGTTGCTAGTAGGTATCTAGCTTTATTTATTTTCATATGCCCTTACGTATGGGGGACGTTACGCATATCTACTGCTGCTGATCAGTTTAAAATTTTTGTGATCGTAAGGCAGTTGTAAGAAAACACGAGGTTTAAAATTAATTTCAAGCGCCAAGTCTCAGTGTTAACAGACCTACACTAAAATTGAAAATCCTTGTTGATACGATTAAAAGATGCAATTTGACTGACTTTATGGAAGTCAGGGGTCAAATCTGGCAGATCTTATTTTGATACTTTTCAAAGATATCTGTTTTTTATTTAATCACATTACGCGTGGGCCTTGTATTTGGTTATAATATTCTATGCTTGCTTTTATAGCACCCACCCTTCCTCAAGAACAACATCTATAGTGACTTCTTTATCTCGGTCTAAAACGGCTACTTATAGCAATATTCCTTATGATTCACTTTGTGAATTTCCAGTGACGTCATTACCAATGCTTCTTAAATTCATAAAATGGCTCAATCAAAATTGCATATAATTTCTGAACTAACAAACGAAATGTCAAATAATACATGTTCAGATATTTATGACATGCAATTTTAATTGTAATTAAGCATGAAATGATGCGATAGTTTCATGTCATGCTTATCTAATTATATTGTCATTGTATCACGACCAACATCAGTAAATTATTTGTTAAAACTTGAGTCAAATATTCGATCTTTGCAATATTTGTGAAATCTTTTTATTAACTTAACATTTAAAAAATTCAAATACATTCTATTGTTTATTATTAATTTAATTTAGGTTAATCTTAATTCTGGTTAAAAAAGGACTGTAAATATTCGAAGATTACGTAATAATGAAGTTTCTAGTTACATTTTGATTCTATTACGAGATCTCCACCGCTTCTGTAGATTTGTTTTTTACTAATTTTCATGGCTACATATCGATGTCTGCAGTGATCTGATCGCAATTAGATAGTAAACGATAATCAGATATTGCAGAGTTAAGCGGATGATCTTAGGCTTGTTGAAACTGCCTTTTATTTGCCTAATTAAATAAATGATGTTATTTAGATGTTGCCTTTTTTATTTCTACAATAATAGGTTTTATCGAAATACTTAATATACCAGTTGGCCAACAATATCAGAATATTCAGGTTGGTCAGGTTCATTGTTATACTAGAAGCCGCGTACAGACATCGCGAGGCGTGCGACACGAATGGTTCGTCTCGCATGCCTCAACCTGAGGCATACGATGGTACATTTATACGTGCGTCCCGAACGAAACATGCTCAAGCTGAGCAAGCAAACCACCACGCACGGTGTTCGTCAGTATAAAATGCAAACAACACCTGTCCGTCCACACGGAGCGCACGGCTCGTACTGAGGCGGCGTTCGCAACGATCGTATGGCGCGAATGCTCACTGTGAGCACACACGTCCACACAGCCCGAGGCATGCGAGACGAACCATTCGTGTCGCACGCCTCGCGATGTCTGTACGCGGCTATAAACGACCGATTACAGTTTAGGGATTCAGGGGCATTCAAAAATGATATCGATAGGATATCAGATATATTAGGCGAAGGAGTCTTTAAATTAAAAAAAAATATAAATCTCACACGACACTTTTGATTGGTATGTTTATTATTTAACTTACATTAAATCTTACTTACGACTCTTTACAAAATTACAACAGACGTATCGACTACAAGGCTGATACAGGGTGCTTTTCACACGAATAAAATAATTTACAAAAACAGTCGTACATATACATCACGCTCATTACAAACTAAATAAATATCTGACACAGTCACCGTGCTTCGATCGCGACCGCGACAGCGCCCGCGCGCCGTCCGACCGGGGCCGAAGCGCGCACGCTCTTTGGATCCGAGTAAAGTTTGTGAACGTCCTCGCGTCACATCCGCACCGGCGCTACCGCTAGTTAGTGTGCTTCACGTAATCCGTCTCGTAGTAGGCGGCACCGTGCGCGCCCTTGCGGTCGAGCGCGCGCACGCGCACGAACAGGAAGGCGGCCACCAGGGACGCCACCACCAGCACCAGAAGCAGCATCACCAGGCCCGCCACGAACGACGGCACCGACATGCATATTGTTTCCGGATCGCTCGCCGGAGACTGTATGACGACGGTCTCGTTGGCCGCGGCGTTGTTTAACGCGAAGTTAACGTCTCCAGGAGCCACCACCTGGATCGTTCGACTAGTATTGACGTCAGTCATTTCCTGAGCGTCACGCTTGTAAATTCTCTGCGGCGCAGATGTCTCTCTCCTCCGCCTCACTCCGACCAGCCTTTCCGGCAGGTCCTCGACGGAGCGCGGTCTACCTCCTAGAGTTGCAAGATTGACATGAGCGTCATCTTTCCTCTTAACTGTGTTGTATACTCCGCGACGGCCTGGAGGAGGTGGAGGAGGCAGATTGACTTCATCTTCGTCTCGCGCTGGAGCAGGTGATGACGGGCTGGGTGCATTCGGTGTGGATGAGACTTGTGCTTGTGGAGGTGGTACAGCGTCGTCGCGTTTCTCTGAGAAAGATCCGGTCGCATCCGCAGGATGACGTGGATCTGGGAACGCAGGTGGCACACCGTATTCTCCGTGGGGTGCTGGTGGCGGAGGACCATACTCAGCGTGAGGTGAGTTTGGAACACCATATTCTTCAGCTCCCAGAGCATTTCCACCTAACAACGGAACTCCGTAATCAGCGCCAAGACCGCCGCACTTTGGCTCAGGACAGTTATATCTGCATACTTGGATCACACACTGGAAGTGTACATTCATAGAATCGGGGAATTTAAATGCTTGGAAATATGCAAATGAAACGACAGAAGCTGAAGGACCGAAGTTCTTAATTTTCTGGAATTTGCTCATAATCTTAGGTCTCACGACACAACCGTACTGGTCAACTAGCTGTATGGGCGCTCGCTTGCCGTCATGTGCTACACAGTTTCGTACTAACATGTCGAATTTGTTCTCGTCGTCTTTGATCGCTAGTACCATTGTCATAGTCTGACCTATTTTCACTATGCCTGACACTTCTGAAGCCCAAGGTCCCTTTCCAACCTGTATCTGCATCCAGCATTGCAGGTTGTCTCCGAGAAAGTTCGCCGTGACAGCGTGCAACATGTCCACTTGGAATGGTCTGAACGTCACTGCTTTTTCGTAAAAGTCGTACCACGTGCATCGTAATTTTCTTGCTTGATCCCATACCTCTTGCACGTAAGGGTCATATTGGACAATGATTGTGTTCTCTACATAGGAACCACTGGGTGTCGGACTTCCATAAGTCGCAACATTATGATTAGCAGAACTGCTCATACCGCAGCTGTTAAGGAAGATTTCAAATGTCGCGCTGAGATGACCAGTTCCTGGTTTTAAATGCATACAGTGAGGATCGCTGTAGAATCCTTTGGAGAATATCATGCCGTAGAATGGCCGGTCAAATTCTATATTAACCCGCATGCGTGTTTTCTCACACTGAACTTGTAGGTGTTTTATTTTAGGGCTATCAGGTGTCGCCAGTGGCCACGGGTCGTCGGTGTGCGAGGGTGGCAGAGGCGGGCCGTAGCCAGCGCCCGTTCGATGTTCCAACGGTAACGAAGCCGAGTCCACCGGAGGTTCACATGTTGCTTCCTGGAAATAGAAAGCCTTACATTAATTTTTTAGTCGATTAACATAAAACTTTACATGTAGTGCGCCACAGTAAGCCTGTTCTATATTCATTGGCACCAAAAGCTACTGAGAAGTCGAGGTCACAATATTTTGTCGGGTATCTTGGTAGCGAGCATGTAATGTAACAGTGTTTGTGACGATACATAATATAATAAGTCTCAGAACATTCCTGAGAGGCGTCTCACTCTACATACTCCGCGCCACGAGTGCGCGTGCGCTGAGCGCCCTCGCCATCTTGCGAGCGGAGCGCGCGCAACGTTCTTTCCGACTTTCTACACTGATGGATAGCTCGCACGCGCAATTATAATATTAATCAGTACGATCATATTGCTAAGATGAGTTACACGAATGCTTTCACGATACTTGAGTTTTATATTTTTATTTAATAGTTACTATTAGCTCTTTCAACAAAATATATGTGAAGCATATTTACAGAATTTGTAAGGCTTTGTGCTTCTAAGAAAGAATACTGGATAGTGGTACAATACTCGTAGCAAGTTATGCGGTTGGTTAGGTTAACAACAACTATTATTAGTACATTCGCTAGCTGCCTATGTTCTCTGGTTGTAAAACAGGATTATGCTGTATTTGGATGTAACACTAGAAAATAAGGCGTGAGAGCTGATGAGGCAGTTGTTTGGTACACGGGGCTTGTATGTAAGAATGGCAGCAAGTGGCAGGTTGTCGGCGGGAGCGCCGCGGCTGGTGCGTACCAACGACGCTCGCGTTTTCTAAACCGGTTAGAAATTACCCACTGATCGAGATTGTGAGTTGCGGAAGAAAACACCGGACCTATAAACATGCGCAACTTTGACAACTAGAGCTTTCTTGGAGTGTTTTCACGTTGATGTGCTGTCTAAATATACCTACTGCTTCAATCTTATTTGAAGTTAACGAGCTTTTTTTTTTCTTAGGCACATGATAGGCACAAATGTTACGCAATTGCGTAACATTTTTCTAGTGCCCATTAAGGGTTTAAAATAGTGATAAAAAACGTCTGCTCGGCAGTTTCAAAACTGTCGCATTAATTTGAGAAAGACTCATCATGCATGTAGAATCTTGGAAAGTCACAAATTAAGAGATTGCACAATGGGTATCCAATTTATCTGATGGCCTACTCGTTCCATACCTATGACTTTATTTGAAACTTTTGATAGCAAATATGGATAGCATTGTGCACATAGCAGTATAATAAGTTCCGTGAGTATTATTTGCCTGCTCGTTAGCGTGGGTAAGAGTTTGTGGACTCAGATAAAGGTGATTACTCGCGCATGCGCGCGTCAACAGAGCGCAAGACGACAGGTGCCTTGCGCGGGCGCAGGTGAAAGTATACGCCGCCAGTACATCCGTTTCCACCCAAAATAACGAATTTGCTATGTTCCCCCTTTAGATGTTGTGTAATAATAATACATTATGCGCGCCGAAGAAATGATGAGTTGACGGTAGTTTCGCACTGCAGAAAAGTTCCAAAATATTTCGGAATTGGAGCATTTAAATTCAACTATGTAGATTTATTAGAACACAGATCTTAAGAAGTCATTTGAATGGACAGATCTATAATATGTGCCTATTGATGAGATACTAGAACTTAAAGTTCTCGATAAAAAAGACTGAGTTTGCTCAGTCTTTTTACTTCAAACTACCTTTCCCTAGCCCTAAGTAATAAAGTTGTGTTGGACAATTGGACATGTTTGTCAGAAATGGTCAGAAAGCTGGTATTATAATGTAATGATAATGTAACGTGTTGAATGTTTTCCAATTAATTCACGTATTTACGTTCATGTTCCACTTCACTACAAGGGCCGAGCCTCTTAAGATAAGGAAAGTAAAATAAACTTCATTATATTGACATAAAAAATAAATAAAGCTTTTTATCAAG
Source organism: Agrotis ipsilon (assembly GCA_028554685.1). NCBI lineage: Eukaryota > Metazoa > Arthropoda > Insecta > Lepidoptera > Noctuidae > Agrotis > Agrotis ipsilon. The sequence continues at coordinate 13,810,509 of CM052955.1, forward strand.
ATGAAACTTGAAAAACATCGCAATAATTATGTTGAACTTGAATGGGACAAAGTGCTTACTCTTACATAACTTGAATAAGTTAAGTTTGTATACTCGTACCTACATACTTTAACACGAAAATTAGTACAAGGCAGATGAAAGTTGTTTAAATGAACAAGAATTGAGCTAAACCGGATTTTTGTTTGTTTGGCTACGCGAGACCTAATATTGTTGAGCTTATTTATAGATAGCTGGTTATATTTGCGGAATGCATTCATATAGTATACACTAAATGTTTCTAATTTATTTTTAAAGCCTAATCGTCCTTAGAATAGATTTTGGATGTTTATACATTAATAGCTGTAGCACCGAACACTACCCCCCAGAGATAGCTATTATACTTTTGTTTTGTGTTACAATCATCAAAGCTGTCCTCGCGTCCGCCTGACAGTCCCTCTAACTGTCAGACACTTACTGACTACAAAATCCACCTTCTCCCTTCATCGTTCCAAGTTCACCGTTGCCTTTATAGACGGCCCTACGGCCATAGCTCCTGTACTGTACTGATGCCTGAAGCGACAGTGGTTACCTATTGTCCCTTTTGGGTCGACCCGTAACCTCCATGGATAATTTTAATTACCCGTGGTTCGGTAGTGGAACTCAAGGCTAAATAATTATTACAGTCGCACAGGCCAATCTTTATTGATTGATAGATTGTTTGTTAAGCTGCGCTTGCCGATGTTGGTCCGTGGATGGGTTAGACAAAGCGAGTTTCCTTCGTGCTTCGTAAAGCACGAAGCCTATGTTCCCGGCTGTCATTTGTAGATCTTTGACAATCGTTACTTTTAGTCAGAAGCTCATAAGTCTGACATCCGGTCTTCAACCAGGGTAATTACAGGGTTGTGGAGGTCTGATAAGCAGTCGCTCCAAGTAAAAAACTGATATTCAGCTGCATATGGTATGACTGGAAGCCATCCCCAATATAGTTGGGTAAAAGGCTAGGCAGATGATGGTTCAGTGGTGGTCTTAGGACTACGGGTATTTTGCGAAAGACAACATAAATGTAAGTGTAATTGTTGCCGCAAGGTAGCTAAGATATTGTGAAACTTCAAAACCAGATTACTGTGACGAAAAGCTTAGTACGAACATGTAAGTCAAATAAATTGTACAAGTTGTCTCCCACAGCTCTCCCTGCACATCGCGATTCGTATTGTCTGTACAATTTGTATCATGCTAGTTCGTGGGAAGTGTGCTCAGTGCTCGGTGCGTGCGCTATCGAACGATCACGACAGACGCGACAACCTGCTGTCAGACTCGAGGCATTTCACAATGTGTCTGATAACTTTGTTCTTACTAATATTAAACTAAAGAGCTTTATTTGCGTTAATTGTTGAAACCTATAAATTCCAACCCCTGTAATAAATTCAAAGGATGTTTAGCGATCCAAAAATTATGACTGTAGCCGCCATTTTTTTACGAATACCGAAATTTTAAATATACTACTTGGTAGAGGACGAAAACCTAAGTATGACTGGATTAAAGTCTCATTTAAACCAAAATGGCATTTATGAGCTTGTTGAGCTTGAAGATTTACTTATGTGTTTCGTTCATGAAAATATGAATAAGGTATCATGAATTAAATGAGGGAATAAGTGTATCCATATAAGTAGGTATACAATAAATGCTTTATTCACATAAGATTAAAAAAAGAAACGATGTTTATGAACAGTCAGCATCAAAATTTGCTGACCACAATCAGATTTTCAAAGTCACTGTACACCGTATTGTTACGTATTATCACGGTGTACAGCAATTTTGGAAATCTGAATGTGGTCAGCAACTTCTGATGCTGACTGTACTAACATAGAGCTAGAGCTACGCTTAGCACTAGAAAATAGTGCTAAGCTTAGCTCAACCGTTACTCACAAGCCCTTTTTCTGATTTTAAGTAAATATTTGTTAAGATACAGTTGTTTTAACGGATAATGGAGTCTAACTCAGTTTTTTGGCGTCTGAGTGTCAGGTCATTTAAGGACTATATTTTGTCCGCGGTTTTACCCACATGTAGCCAAGATGGAATTGTTCTCAGTATTTTATTAAAATAACAACTTTACTACGAACATCAATCATGACAATTTTTACTTCTTTCCGAGGGAGCGTTTACAAAAATTTAAACTTTCAAACACAAACAACTACATGGAAGGCATACAAATATTTGCTGTAGGAATCGAATCCACGACATGCACCGAAGCAGTCAGTCATCCATCGACTGCGTCATCCGTTCCGCCTGACCGATTAAATTCGAAACGAATCTATCATAAGTTCGTGATGTTAGGTCAACACCTAACAAAAACCAATAAATTCATTAATCATGATTGACGTATTAAATCATTATTACAACTTTACCCACACACTTTCGTATTTTTATACTTACGCAATTCTGGAAAACATTTCCGAAACAAAAAAAAGCGTAGGTAATAGAAAGACGGGCTTGTTTTCGAAATTATGATGTTAGTATTAATACTTATAGCACAGCTATAAGTATTAATACATCTGGTATTGGTCCATCTGCAAACACCTAGACCGAATAGATACGTTCTTAGTATTGCTTGATAGTACTAAATACGCTCCATACAAGATTAGCGTCGTCAAAAAATGTTCTTATGAACATTTCTTTCTGCTAACCGCTCGCTAACTTCATAATCATAAAATCAATTTATCATCTTTGCGAGCGCTAATGTCGCAAAATTATAACATAACACACCATAGCGCATTTAACGAGAACTTGAACAAAGCTCTCGATATGGTGATTTATCCCTTATTATCCCTTTCCTTTTTTTTCTAACGGATGTGGCTTAAACTGCGAAGATCTTATGAAATGCCTGACGATAAATGAAAAGGTTGTATACGAGTATAGAAGACAAGTAGTGGTAAATGTCATGCGCTTGAAGAACTTTGAACGTGAAGTCACAAATCCTCGTGAACACTTTCCCTTATTTCGAGAAAGTATGGACAATATTGACGTTAAAAATAAAAAACCCTCTTTACTCGTGTCTATGGACTTCAAGGGACAACCCATAGTCAATAAATAATAATAAAATTGATTATATTCTTGCCACAATACAAAGCATCTTAAAAAAAATACATCGTGATATTTACATGATTATTTATATCGTATTGTGGAAGAAATGCTGCCTGAATTAGCCTCGAGGCCTTCTACGAGTATTTCAAGAAACTAGATCACGTCCTTTAGTACATTTACAATTTGCGTAATAAATTATACAGCAAAGGATATTGAGAAAAAGTGGGCCCACCACTCAATAGGAATAAGATACATATCAGTGAATAGGTATTTTTATGCTGAATAAAACTTAGTATTACGACTAAGATCAAAAGTCTGTACTTTCGGAGTTATCTATAAAAATTAAAGATCAGGGTACGGTCGTAAGACTCTCTTACAGCCTAAATCACTAAACTTAAAATAGTATATTTTGCAACGAGTGAATAAAGATTTAAAGCGAGGGCCATTATATGAATCAAGAGCAAGCGAAGGATTTTAATGACTGAATCACGACCGCAGGGAGTGATTCATGATGATTGAATCACGAGCGAAGCGAGTGATTCAAGTATTTAAATCCTGAGCGACGCGAGTGATTCAGGCCCTCGATTTAAATCCGTTTTATTCAAGAGTTGCAAACGATACTTTATACCATGACTACGAGAAAAAGAAAGATTTGAGCGATAAAAGATATTCAACGAAACAAAATAAAGTTTTTTTTAATAAGTCTGCTCCACACACACGTGGGTGCGAAGTAGTCCAATCGCTCGGTCACTGCGCCAACAAGCTGACATTAAAATCGGAGCAATGATTTAAATTAAGAGTAATTTTCATATTAGCAATGGGGTTGTCCAGCATCTCGTCCGAGGTCGAATGTACTAAAGTGTTCTAAATTCAAACACCAAAACGGTGCGTAAAAGACTACTTTTACGCACTGTTTTCAGTGCGTAAAAGTAGCTTTTTCGAGGGGGAATGGTATAAACATATTTTTTTTTCAAATAATTACAGTTTATTATGTAAGTGGCCACTAAGAAGGGATTTTGCGAAAATCATCCTACTAAGGGTTGAAAGGGGGTGAAAACCTTTGTATGTAAAATCTTATTCCTTGGGTTTATAAACTTGAAACTTAGCATGAATACGAAGATAAGTAAATGAAAATGATTGGCGTCATTAGTTTTTTAAAACTACCCTCCATTGGTGATTTAGATGGTGTTAAAGTTTGTATGGGACATTGATAATGTGTGAGCCCATGAATTTGACAAAGATTTATTTGAAACTCAGTATATAGAAAGACGATAAAAAATAATTAAATACGTATTTTAGGATTTTCCGAAAATCGCCCCCCATGGTAGATCGTTTGAAGAACTTTTACTAGGCATTATGTATTGAGTTTTGTGAAGTTAATTTTTAGTTTATTGTTATTTTAATTGTATTTATGGAATGAGCATAGCGGAACGCGATCTCTCTATTGTATACTTGTACACTTCCGGTAAAGGTGTCTTTAACAACACGAAAACAGACGTGGTCTTTGTAATACTATTGTGTTGCTCTTTAATTTTTTACTTTTACTGCTGGTTTCTAAACCGATAGTCAAAATTAAAATGATTGCAAAACGAATTAATCCAGTGTCATATAAATCATTGATTAAACCTCCACCTGGTACAATTTACAACATGATGATCTTTACGCTACATTAGGCAGTTACTTATTATATGTAGAATTGAAGAAATAATAGATATAGGCATCTGTCACCACTTTAGTAAAAACATGTACCTATGTCATAGACAGTTGAATAGATAAATAAACTATGATTAAGGTAAAGTACAGGCCGTAAGCTTAACCAATCGATTAGAATAGACAACGGGTATGAATCCGGCCCACAATCGAAAGCAAACGCCAGTTTACACATTCTTTGCAATTGCTTTCTAACATGAATTAGCGAGACGCTTGACAGTATCTTACGACTAAGTTTCTACCATATTCGAGTGTTGGTCACTACCAGTACCTATTTTTCTTAAAATCGGGATACACCCATTGATAAAAAATGCATCGCAGGCAAATTCGCTCGTCATCATGGGCTTAGTACCGGAGCACACGGCGCGTTGCGGCGCCGCACCGCAAAGATTTCGCCTTACAAATGATTGTCACGTGTGCCTGCCAGTAGGGCGAAATTTTTGCGTTGCGGCGCCGCAACGCGCCGTGTGCTCCGTCACTTAGTTAATCTAAGAATGTGTAAGAGTTAAGGTGAATCGAACTTAATAATTATCTTGATGAAAATCAAATAAAAACAGCATCGCTCAGCGGAAATTCTATTATGGTATAAATACAAAAAGTGGAGAGAAATTCGAGAGTAACGCCTTTCCTTATAAGTCGTCTATGAGTAAATCAAGTACACAAAAAGTCTAATGATTCGTAACAGGATTACATCAATTATGTAATATGTATGACACAAGCTTAATTAGCATTAAAAACCCGTTCGAGACTGAGCTTTCATATTAGAGATTAATTGAACGTCTATACTATACCTATTCACTAATGAAATTACGATTGATATCGATAATGTAACATTTACAGTTATATAATATTTGCGAGCTACATAACAGTCGATTGTTCTCAGATAGTAAGATAACTACAAACTACGTCATGGTCAAAAACGAAATCACTTGCACAACCGGGTTGCGTCATTTCCTAACAAAGATGCGAAATATCAGTGAAAGTGCTCGAAGAAAAAGATGCTTTGACGGTCAACGACGACTTCATTGTGGCGGCCTTTAGGACTTATTCAATTTAATGTTACAGCATCTGCTGCATCCAACTATTGGTGGTGAAAATTTAAGTATATAATGAAGCTACTGGCCAATTAACAAGATTATAAATTAATTTCTCTCGTACGCACTTAGTGTACGTATCAGCATACGCAGTTAGTTTCCAATGGTCCACTGTTTTGTGGATGTGCTAACGGAATCATTAGCCTAGTTGGCGAGAACGCGAGCGGAAAAAGCTGAATAATGTAGGAGCGTTCGACAGAGCACCGCACAACGCGTGCCGTCCACACTTAGTGCTTACACTAGCCACTACTTTAGTCACGCTTCATGCAACATCGCTTATTTACGTTATTTCTTAAAATATGTTGGTAGACAGCGTTACTTTTAAGAAACGGACCTACATTCCTCGATGATGACGACTAAACTCCAGTCTTACTACTTGGCTGGTTATCAGATTATGATGGATCTTACGATCCATCAGAATCTGTTTGTTTTATCAGAACTTAATTTTAATAGACCATTCGATCCATTAATACAATATTTATAATGAAGTAAAAAATAGCGTTGAGTCAGCAACATTGTCTACTGCTGAGACTGTTATCCGCTCTGATATACTGGTATCAGTGAGATGGTCGAGCCAACGGGACTAGCGCAGCCAACACGCGTCTCATGATTGGTAGCATCATGTTCCTAACTGTTATTATTTAAATTAGAATTTATGTATCACCATGACATACCCTAATAAACGTCATCGACTTTAGCTTGGATTAATGATCTATCGATAACTTCGAAGCGAAAGCTAAGTCGTAAAGTAAGTTGTTTTCAGACTTTTCAATTGTGCATAAAATAAAAAGATGGAAAAGGAAATCCAACAGCGCTGAAACACTGATTTTATCTTAAAAAGGCAACTGCTGTGCTACTTTGGTGCTTACTAAAGTACCTAATTTCTAATTACGTGAGGTGGTAAGTTTATTTTTATTCTCTTAATGTGAAATTCGATGGGATGTTTTAGTGCCATAAACCAATGAAACTTAAGAAAATGAAATACTGTTAAGGAAAATATTTTGAAAGACGAATCATTGTTAAACATACCACGTAGGTGATGAAAACGCAATTATCTCAAAATAGCTAAGAAAAGAGAATTGTCTCAAGTTTCACTTAGTTTCTCTATCACAATAATTAAGAGAGTAAACTCACCCGTAGCAACAGCACAGCGGCCACCAGCAGCAGCCTGGTCCTCTTCATGGTCACAGTGCAGTCAGTCAGCGGCCTGCAACCAACGAAACACGTTGAACAACCAGGGGAACACTAGCCGAGGGCGCGGCGGAGGCGCGGGCGCGGGCATGGGGCTAGCGAGCAGCCACACCAGCCATGGCGACGAGCACAGTGCAGCACCGCGCGCAGCACCCACCGGCCTGCCCCCCCTCCCTCCCCCCACTCACAAGCAGCACGCACCCCACCGCCGCACAGTGGGGCTGACCCAGTGACCGAGTGCAGCGCCGCCCGCGCCGGAACTGCACCGGCTGCATGTTTCACTGCGACGCGTGCGCCGCTCCCGCTGCGTCGAGAGGAAACCACGCGCGGCCTTCACCTTATTACGGCACAAGGTCGTGTATGTTTTTACATAGTGACACTTTATGAGCTTTTTTGTTTATTGCCTTTTAAGTTATCAATGGAATGAGAGGAACTCAGATAGGAAAGAAGAAGAAAGGGAGTTACTAAAACATAATTAACATTTTGAATTAATGTTCCCTCCTGAGAAGAATTCGTAATTGTATTTTTCCTTTCAAGTACGCATGAAGCTGCATCGCTGAATATCTCATGTGTGCAGCGGACTCGCTCTGGCCGGCAGCTGCGCGGGCGCTGCCAGCGATTTCACCCCAGACACTCGATAGCTCGCCGGTTAGAAAGCACAGAAAGTCTCATCTGTCGATCTCAGAATATAGTATATCTGCATGATGCCGTTTAATGAGACATTACACGTGAATACAGTATTACTTTATGTAAAATTAAATAACGCTCAGTAGGTAAGCTCGAAAGTGCGAGATTGTTTACTTCAAAATTAGATATCTACATTTTGGAACTAGCCGTTCCAAAATGTAGATCTCTTCAATTTTCTGACTAAACTGACCAAATCTTTGAATTAAAAAAAATAGTTTAAGTTCGAAATACAAGTGCAACCTACGATCATATACGAAGTTGTTTTTGTTACAATTTATCGGAGAGATTTCTCAACTTGCATTGTACTGATCAACTACCTAGGTATCTAATGTTAATGTAGTCCAGGCAAAATCGAAATTAATTTACTTAACGTAACTTACTTACAAATTACAGACAAATATAGTCAATCCTCGCGTGTGAAAATCTCACCACATAATAAGAAATCTTTGTTGGACGGTAATCACTCTATAAATACCCGCAGCTCAAAGAAGACGAGTGATACACATTAGTCGCGGCTGCGCCCACTCGCCCACCTATAACTGGGCTAGTCACTCGTAAGAAAGCGGCCCTCGGGCATTTTCTATTTTCTGTAATCTGTGGTTATACTGTAATAATAGCTGTTATAGCAGGTGGTTTGTTCAATTAAGTACATCCGAGCGCGCCGCCACCTCGCGGGCGCCGACGCCCGGATACCACCACACTATCAATTTGATAACACCACTGCATCAGTTCCCCACCGCAGCCGCCTGCTGCCCTGCTGTGGTTTTAAATTCATATAATTAATTTAATGCCGTTTTAATATTAACTAGGTACGGCCGATCTTCTTTAGTTTCATACTTTACATTGTATCATTTAATTTTTCTATCTCTATCGTTAAAAAGAACAATAGGGTCACATATACAACTTATAGTAACTTGCATTTATAATATATTTTAACAGCGAGTAAGCACGTGGTAACTTTAATTAACATCATCGCTAATTACAATACAGTTCAACACCTGAGGGCAACTCATTATTTGCGCATGTCTATTTGGGATAACTTAATTGCGCTGTCAAAATATTCATCACTCGGCCAGAGGTCTGGACTCATTGATCAACGTCTAGCAGCCGGCCTGAGAAAGTGGTTCTAATTTTCTTCTCGTTTCTCTAATGGGCTATCCGCATAATTCGTTATGGTCAATAAATATTGCAGTACATAGTATTTACTCCTAAAACACACAAACTTGTATGTTGACTTTTCAAAATTTCTAAACTGTTATCGTGTTGAGATAACTGGTGAGGTAATTGATTTATTATTATAGTATAGGGAATCAATTGATTGATGAGAAAACGTCTGTAATAAAGCGTGACTGCAGGCGCAGGTGACGTCGCGATTGTCGCCCGCCGGGCACCACCTCGACACCTCTCGTGGGACTGACTTTGTTGGCTCGCATATTAAAAATACATAAAAAGTCATGAACAGATTTCACACGAGATGATCGACAAAAAGTATCGTGAGTCGCAACTTTACATGGAACTTTCCTTTTCTGCCTGGAGCTGATCTGCAAGTCAATGAATTCAACATTGTGGAGATTTAGTGTGTTCACAGCAATTATACTTTTTGCTGCAAATGACTAAATAGTTAATGGGCTTGCGTGAACGATGAATTGTGATTGTGGGCTTGTGGGTAATTGGATAAACAAGAGCTAGGAGAAACAAGATTGTGAGTTCAGAAAGCGATGCATATCAGTCAGTCTTATCTTTAATCATGAAAACAACGTTACGTTAATTTACGTGGAAACTTGTCTCATCGGTTCCAGCAAATAGCAAGCCCAAAATAACACCTGCAACTGGATACACATACAGCGCATTTCTAACAGATTTAACATCGTGACAGTTGTAAATGACGCTTGTAGAGCAAGTTCCGGGTGTATAATATTTTCAAATATTTCCGGGTATCCGGCGAGCACGCGTGACACGTCGCCGGCGAGGTCTAGGAGGTGCGCGTGCGCCGCTCGAGAAAGCTGCACAGTCACGTAAAGCAATTACACGGAGCGGGGGGGCGGCACGCTCGTCTTATCCTTATCATAACATCTTTACACCTCATCTTTCTATTGTCTTCACCGTGCAGTGATCAACATAGATATCACTAATGATACCGACTTCATTATAATGATTGCTCCTATTCATCGATCTCTATTACGAAACATGGAAACTAGTTATAGCCGAACTGGAATGTTTTTAATTTTTTTGCTTTTATATCATAAATATGAGTAGAAAGTGGAATAAAAGGAAATAGAAGTAACGTTAAAGTTTCTGTAAATGATACATCGGGAGATGCAATCGTATACGCTCAACCGGTCTGTGAGAAAAGGGAAAGTGATATTGATAAGTGGCGAGCCCGGCCGAACATGAAGGGCTTCCCTTTAAGTTCGGTGCGTTGTTGTCACAAGCACAAAATTAGTTACGCGTTAAAGAGTGTTAGTGTCTTTTCTTCATGTGCAATTAAAACTATAATTTATGTCTTATTGCCAGCTTACTAGTAAAGTAGTTAGCGGTCCTAGTAATTTAGCACGCATAGCTTACTCGTATCTGTGTTATCCTGATCCTGAAAATTCATTTCGGTATATCTTGCGGAACCGTGACTGACCCACCTCGTACTGTATTTTTTTAATAGCACTTGTATAAGTTTCTACGATGCTCCAACCGGATTATTTTTATTTGTATGGAGTAAGACTTAAAAATTTAAGTCTCGCACGTATATTGTGCTGTGTTACTTTCATCTGCACGAGACGAATGAATTCATAGTATAATATAAAAGTTTGCTATAATTGGGGTGGAACAATTGCACTCTGAAATATGAAACTCGGTTAACTGACTATAAATTGACTCAAACGAGTGTATATGAATCTTATATTTGTATCTTCTTTTCACAATTCGTTTTTAAATCGAGACTGTTATTAATTTTTAGAAGTTCACTTCCCTGCTTTTGGTTTAAAATTATTAAATTGTCCCAATGCAGGGCAGCCTCCTGGGTCGCGGGACTGTTTTATATTATAACCGTGACCCTGGAACGTAAATAGCGATTGAAGGATCTCCGTCGATTTTAATCATATCCGGCCCTGGGTGGAAGGACTCATTTGACGCCTGTCTTTTCCTCCTGCGTGTCACGGTCCGTTCGGATGCCTTGTCAGATTATAAGCAATTTTATGAGAGGTTTTATACATGCCTAATCATTTTCCTTTAATAAATTAGACAACCATTGTGGGTCGCGGGACTGCTTTAAAAGCGCATCGCAGCCCTGGAGCGCAAAGGACTTCTGAAGGAATACGATATTTTCTAATCAGTAAGATTCTGACAGTACCTTTCACTCCATCCAAGACCTCTTTAGACGATTTTTCCACACAAAAGAATATAAAAATTACCAACATTTGCGTTTGTCACAAAACAAATTAATACGTAGAATATTGAGTAGTTGTCATCCCGAAGGTACTGTTTCAAAACTTGAGTACCTTCCGCTCAATTTATAAGTGCAATTACCATGATAATGTTTGCTAGTCACTTTCGGCTCTGATTAACGACTCGAGTACAAGACACGACACGTGGGCGCGACTGACGCGACTTTTAATTGGCTGGTAACGAGCTGAAAGTTTTTTTTTTAAACTAATGAATGGGAATCGCTTAGAAGGTTAACTTTTCTTCTCCATTATTTTATTAGCATACATTGCGGTTAGAAAGCGAGCGTGTATTTATACTGAGATTTGTTTGCTATTGTTAACATTTACTCGGATTATTATTCAAGAATTACCAGGTAGTCACTTATACCGTGCGTCCGTAATATTCACTAAAATGAATTTCTCCCGCGGCAAATTGTAAAAACTAGAAATAATCTTTCTCTATTGAAGCGTTACCAAGAAAAGGCATGATTTGCTGAGATGCGCGTGCGCAGCTCCAATGATACGAGACTTGAATTAATCTGTGAACGTACGTAAAACAAGCTATTGAATTGTTTTAGTAGCTTTCATTTCGAATGAAAAACTTAGCAAGTAATTTTTATTGTTATATTTTACGATGATTGCGATTTTCACTTGCAGGGTCAATGATCGGCCGCATGTGAACTCGAAGTGAAACTGATCATTGTTCAAAGATCACATTAGATAATCTGAGGTTTGGTTAATACCTATTATTTTTGATGGCATCGTTGCTTCGTGACATCGCATTCAAAGATATCTATTATGTAGGTATATAGTTTGCTATATACTTAAATATCTGTAAGTGTGTGGTACCAATACCAGTTTGACAGACGATAGTGTGAGCTGATCTAAAAACTAAAGCTTTTCCGAATATAACCGCGAAAATCTTTATGATATCCACCGGTATTCGATAAATGTTACTACAATATACGAAAAAAAAAACAAAATTCCATCTTTAGTCGCAACTCGTTGACCAGCATAATCGCTTAACGCTAAATTCTTGCCTCAATAGTGTTAAAATTTCTGACTTAAATTTCCACATCTCGTAACAAAGTATGGTTGATACACATTGCCGGCCGCGGCGATAAACCACAACTATTTGACTTGAAAGTAGCTTTTCTTTCAAATTGTTAGCACCACATTTCTTATTGTTATTTTTTTATTCGTAATTATGGTGATGCTATTAAAAGACAATTCGTTTACATTCACTTCAATTAGCGACTATCACGTGTAACGATGTATGTCTGTTTTGCATTTGATTAATCGATCCTTGATTGTCTATACACGAATGATATTGAAAAAAAACTTATATACCCCTGCATTAGTCCTTAGGTAGATCTTAAGGCAACAGAAGCATTAGACTTTTTGAATTTCTTCTGTCTGTCTGCATGTTTGTTCAAGCATCGCGCAAGAACTACTGCATATAATTGAATGCGTTTTAACAAATGTATAATAGAGGTCTAACTAAAAAAATAGGCTCTTTTTATCTAAAAACCACGCCGACGAAGTATCAGACAAGTGCTAGTGTTTCATAGAAAGAAAAGCCAGTCGAGCATCATCTGTCTCAATGATTGATAATGAGAACACTTGCGTATCGAACACATATCGCGGTGACGTATTGATTAGGTGATTCGCTAAAGAGCGGCGTGGGCTCAAGGTTACGCCACGCAATACTTTCTCCAGCCGCCCCGCGCCGCAGTTCGTTGCTCTCCGAATTCAGCGTCTCCGTACTCTCAGGTTTAGTCACTATCAATGGCCATCCGCTCGAACCTTGCACCTTGGAGCCCACCAAACCGACACAAACGAAATTACACTCAAATCTCATAGCAATAACGGCCACTTCCGAATGGGTGGAGCGCTTACAAGATGCTATCCGTTGACGTTTACGTTCAATGCCCGTGTTAATGGTACCGAGAAACGTAACGTGGCCCACTTTCTCTTTTAAGCACACGTTGTCTCTTTCTTCATTTCGTACCGCGGGGTCCGGCGAGCGAGATGGCAGTATTTAAGATGCTTCGTTGGGGAAGCTGGGCTCGCTTTCTTCGCCGCACTTGGCAATGGAGGTGTACAAAATCCGGTAACTTTCGTTGGCGGCGTGCGACTGTGTTCTGTACATTAGTGCCGGTCGCCGGTCGGGCCGCGGCGCTACGGTACAATTAGCCGGTCTTTCATGGTTACATAACGATTATTTTATCAGTGCGGTAACAGAAAGTATTTGTTGTCCTATAATAGTAACTCAATAAGTCATCGACTTGATTGATTGCTGAAAATATTTTTTATTAATGTACACAACAATATTATGAGTACCTTTTCGATCTTTTTGTACTTGTAAAGCACTACTGCAGAGCTTGGAGTCCTGGGTTCGATTCTCGGGTCATATATTATATTTTCTTTGCTTGGTATGAATCAAGTCCGTAATTATAACCGATTTGTCCATATACATTTTATTGGTCATAACTCCAAGGTAACTTCGGCGATGGTGTGTTGGAATTCAGACGGATCTCATTGTTGATTTAGTAATTTCTATAATTAAGTATCTTTCTTTAGGCTCTTGTCTAGCGTCAAATTGTAATCTTTGTAAAGATCAATGGCGAAAACGCGTCGTACTCGTAGCACCTGGCGTAGCAGACTCAGCGTAGCACAAACGTCGTAGACCCTGCGTAGCAGCCGCGGAGATGCTACGGTCGACCGTGCTTATCGACCAATTTTGAGTATTGGGTGTTTGACTGGATTTACGATTTGTTTATTTGTGTACCTGTACATTATTCACGTGTACAGTAAATCAGAGATTTTAAAATCTTCATATTTTACCTTAGTTTCTAAAATTTGAGTTACCCAATTTAATTTATATCAATGAAATACTTAACATATATTATGTATTCATCAATTATATCAGTAACAACAGGAAAATTAAATGCTGTTGAATGCTAATTATGAACATAAATCACTATTTTACTCTTTACAACATTGTAAGAAAAACTTAAATAGTTATGTAAGCCTTGAAATGTGTGTACTGTGTTACAGTGTCACCATTATTTTCACATTAGGTTACTCGCGTTTGACAGAATTACTCGCGACCTGCATCTGCGTTACACAATCGAAAGTTGTCACCAAAAATGTTACAGTCATTTAAGTAAAAGGTAATAACATTTGGTAACACCATTTTAGAAAACTCGGTTGGCAGATTGTAGTATAACTAAATGTTTAGTTTTCTGGTTTTCATGAATTAATCATTAATCATTTAGAAATACGAATATTTACTTGGAATTTATTTCAGTGCTTTCGTAGGTACTTCGGCGAGCCTAACATTTCGAAACACTTAATTTTATCCTACTAATATTATTATTCTGAAACTTAATTGAACAACACTGTTCTACGAAAGTTAATGGAACTACTACCTTTACATTTAATACCTGAGTTTAACTATCGTTCATAATTAGCTATTATAGTTATTAAGACTACGGACTGGAATATCCTAAACACGTCTGCGCCATGCTGCATTTATAAAGGTAATCAAGTGTCGATGTTATAGTATGCAAAGCCGGTGTTTCAGCTTCCGTATCTCGAAGAAATTGACCCGGTTTTCTGAGAAAATTGCCTTATTTGCATGAACTTGAAGCTGGTTGTTAAAAAGTGTATCGGCGTCGGACAGACGGTGGGGCGTTGACGACACAATGTAAATGACCCGCGTCTTACGAGCTCTAATTATGACTTTTTATAATAGGCAATTGAAATCTGATTTACATCTATTGTCTGTTGAAAGCATGCGTCTCTTCCTATGCAACTTTTCGTCGTATTAAAAGACTGATGTTGAGTTGTGAGTAGCCCGCTGCTCGATCAAGGAAGGCCCGGGTTGAATGCGTGTAGTGTTCCAGGCGCACCTCAAGGAGCTGTCAGCAAACTGACGGGCCCACGCCTGCCGGGTGGCTGTATAGTTAGGTTACCGTGACCATGGAATGTAAAGGGTAATTGAAGAAGGATTTTTAGTCAGTAAGAATATGACAGTCTCTTCCACTCCACCAAGACGGGAGAACTCATTTGATACAAACCAAAAAAAAAAAAAATTGGAACATCTATGAGTAAATTAGCAAAACAAGAATGTCATAAATTAAACAAACATGTCGAGCCGAAGATGCTTTGAAATGGAAAGTGCGTTAACGAAAACAAGTTGTTGTGGATTAATGTATGCCGTATGTAGAGGGTAATATTTTGGTTGTAGTTAAACCGGAACCAAAGTGAAACCTGATTCGAACTCGGTCCTACACTTTTATTGACAGCTGATACTTGCTATCGCATAACAACTGTACTTGATGTGCTCAGTGAAATCACTAGACCATTTTCTTTGCAATAATCCAAAGAAATAAATATTTTCATTTAAATTAGAAATTTATTCATGTTCTATGTCTTCGGTTAATAACGATCAATAATATATCTTATATAACGTTATGGTAACGAATCACAACATCAAAATAAAATATGATTTATGCATGAACTTAAAGAGCGAATTTGAATAATTTATTACTCTCTCATGAGTCCAATAGACTTTCTTTACAATTGGTATTTATATATTTTGTCTTAGAAAGTACTAAAAAGTGCATTAAAAGAGAGATTTAGGGTTCTGTGAACCTCTGAAACCACATAGTTGAGGTGTGGCACAGACTTCAATGACTAAGTAACTCTCAATGTAAAACTTGATGGCATGTTTTGCGCAGTGTTTAGATCATTGATTACTGTGCTGCATGTCGCGGGTCCGACTCCTGTACGGAACAAATATTTGTATGACCTGGGTGTTTGTATGTGAGTGGTGTGTGTATGATTCAGGACAAATTCCTATTGTGGGGCACGGTGTTTTAAAAGAAAAACTTGTCGGAACAGTTCATGATGTACGAACTTTTCCGACAAGTAAGAGCATGTTATGTTAATCTAATTAATGCTGTGCAATGTTCAATGTTAATGCCAACCTAAAGAGATGCCTGTGACCCAGTGGGCGATACAAACCGGTAGTGTTGCATTAGCACCAACTAACTCTTTTATCTATGCTAATACATGCTGTCCGCGTAAACCCGTGCCTACTCCGCTGCATTATGGAAATATGTATTTGCAATTAGGTACAGGTATTTTTTCTCTAATTTACTTCTTCATATAGGATATTCTATAGGTGTTTAGGTTTTTGTGAAATAAGAATACCTATATTTATAACTAGTTGAACGTTGCCAGTGGCTTATACCCAACAACCATATCTAAGGTCCTTCTGTATTAAAATTCATCATAATTGATTCTTCAGTTTTGCGTGAAGAAAAAACAAACAAACATACACTTTCGGATTTACTAGCAGGCATAGGGATTTTTCCAGACTAAAATTTTCTTGTGACCACTTTGATTTAGATCTATTTCTATAATGATGTTTTAAATTTCACATCTGTAGCACAAAAGAAACTTAAACAATAATTAGTGTAATGATAATGAACAGAGTGCTACACAAAGGTTTATCGGCGTGAGTGATCTCCGCAGTGGAGCGCCCGGAGCCGGAACAAACAGTGGGAAGGAATGATTTATGTGGTGCGCCTGCGCAAGAGAAAGTCCGAGCACGTTTACAGGCCAAGGACGAGGGCGTCGCTCCCGAGCGTTGCGTAACGTCTTCGTTGTTGATTACGCCGGCGCCCGCGCAGCCCCGCACTTATGACGAAACAATCATGCGCTTGACCATCCATCAAGGACAATGACTCCAATTTTGATTTTGACCTATCAAAATGCCCAAGGCTATCGCTTTCACCGGCCGTGAGAAACTCGATGCTACATCGTTGCCCAATCTGTCTCTATTACTCTAACAAGAAATATGAAAATTATTACGGACAGCCTTACATGACTGTAGAAGTATTTTTTAATGATAATAATTATTTTTTTTTTGGTCTATGGTTAAGTAATTCGTCATTCCTCATTTAAAACCTACCACGAAAAATACCTACGTTAATAAGTTAAACAAATATAGGCATATTTTGTCAAAGTTAATTTTGTGTCTAGAAAACGTAATTAGTCTATATACCCAAAGATTTTCACAGGAAATCATAATTAGAATATAATGACATATTAGTTATAACTAGATATCCAATCAAACTTGGTGATGATGGTTTTTTTGAATGGGTGAATCTTGAGAGGTTAATTTTACGTTGTCCGAAGAAAAAAAGTACCCGTAGTATTTAAATTTGATGTCAAAATATTTTTTTTATGGCACGTTATTGTATGATCTAACTGTAGCACGATAGTTTTTGGGTCTAATTTGGTACTAAATAGTCGAAAAAAAATCCAAAAGGCCTAAATATTGATACCCCTGGCGCGTCCGCTACACATTTTGCAAACAACAAACCGACTAAACCCTAACTTACGAACATAAACAAAATAAACAATGCGGTCTAATCGCTACCAGGGTTGTTGTAGATATATAAACAAAATATACGCTTTGTGTATTTATGATAGATTTATTAAGAACTGTAATATAAAGTTTGTCCGAGACTAAACTGTGATTCCCGTGGCGCGTCACTAAACTTCGTAAATCTCTAGTAAAATATTCTAGAACAGTGTCTCCGAGCCATCGCACGAGCGCTGCCGGTAGCGCTTCCAACGTAGTTGTAGAAGGTTGCGCTGCTCGTTGGTCCAGGACGAAATTACGAAGGTAAAGATTTGATTTCCCTGGTTTTGGTTCGCTAGCTCGTTGATTACCCTGATCACGTTTATAATTGCAATTTGAGTTTTAATGATTTGTTTTCGGGTGTACATGGAACAGCTTTAATGATCATTATTTATTTATTACATTCATATTATTTAAAACGTATTGTTTTTATCAGAATCGACAAAAACATCGTGTTTTTTGATTCCATTGGCATTGATTCCCTAGGTATTTGCGCCAAGGTAATCAAAATGTATTATGGAAATCAAAAGGTTCCTGTGAAAACAAGAAAGTTTTCGTTATATTTCTTATACATAATTTTTTTAAACCGTCTTATCGATTAAAAATCATTTATCTTATTTAATTCGCACGACTTTCCTGCCTGTTCATCACTATTAACAATTTATATGAATTTCTTAATGTCATAAACAAATATTGATCAACGATGTTAAGTTTTTAAATTAATTATGTTCATATTTCAGATTTGAGAAATGCCTCCAAAACAATCAAGGCAAAAAGATTAAAAAAAACGACTTGCAGAACGTCTTAGACTACAAAATAAATTAGAGGCTACGTTAAAATAATAATAAAACTTGAATTTCTTTTAAAACATTGTTTAGATTTTGATTCCCTTGTCGTATTTTTTGATTCCCCTGGCCAGAAAAAAATTAAACTGCTATATATTGAGAACCATCCGGCCAAAAGTGAGGCCAATTCGTTTAATGTGTTTATAATGAAGTTAAATTTTATATAACATTGTTACTTAGAAAGAATCTGTGTAAATAAATTTCGCCAGGGGAATCAACTGAATATCGCCAATCTCAGGATTCACCCGAATAAGCCCCTAAAATATTGTAAATGTTTTTTATAATTATTTTCCTTGTTTTTATATTTGCCAGTTATCCCTATTGTACAAATAAAAAAAGTACAATTAAATTAATTAAATTCAATGCAACAAAATGCCAACGTATGTCCTTAATGCACTTTCACTCTCATTTCAGTTGTACACAAAATGTGCTCGCAGATGTTATGTAACCGCGCTCTCGTACTCGCGGTTGCATAGGTAATTACTTACAGAGAAAGTCGATATATTTCGTCGAGAAATGATCGAGTGAACATTTATAACTGGGGATCGCTTTCCGCTCTTCATAAATATTGCGTAAGAGCTGTCGAATTGAAATCATTCAAATTTATTTGTTACATAAGCGATGACACTTCGAAAAGTTATTTGAATATTTTCTTCTTTTCAATATTGGTTCTATTTTGCAAGATTACGTCGAAGAAAATCATAAATATGTATAGTTAGAAGATAAGAAAATCTCTTGAGTCCGAATTGGTATTAACATACTTTAATGTACGAATATATACATATTAAATTTTTGATAGGCATTATGAAAGTTATGTATGCTTACCAAAATATCTTGGTGACATAAATTTGAATGTGACTTTGTTCAGGAAAATCTGAAACAAGAAAAATAAATAACATAAATACAAAATTTCAATGAGTAGGGTTAAGAATGCACTTTGTATGCCTGTCTGCATTGGATATTATTAGATATTATGATAGTTAACAATGGTTTGCATAATATTGTTGTTAATCGTTAAATCACCCGACCATATTGGTTGTTGACACCATTCCTTCAACTTAGCATTGGACACAATACACTGTCATTGCCAAGAGGCATCGGGTCATCGCTTTATAATGTAAAGGGTATAAACCACTAACCACTTTGACCATCCGTACCTTTGTACTTTTTCCTTGTGGAGTTGTAAAGATTTTGACAATACTATAATTGGTGTGGTACATACTAGAACAAAGCACATAGAAAAGTGAAAATCCAAGTTAGGAAAAACAAATGTTACTCATTGCGCAACAGAGCATTAATTCAACAATAGAATGGTTACAAGAGGATTTCATTCATTACTCACATCACCCCCGATGACACACCTAATTATTATAAGAAAGACAAATTGCCCTGCAAATACAATACTACCCAAATCTTCACTACGCATCTTAGCGACATATATGTTTTCGAAACAAGTTTCTAGACTTGACCAAGCGATGTAACATTCTAGTCTTACCCATTGTTCTTTTATATGATGTCATAAGAGACAATAATAATTCTATTACCCAAGTAAGTTATCTATGTCGTGCATTGTATCGCAGTGAAATCGTCCTTGTACAATGTGGTTTGCAGACAATAAGTTATGTTGGTTTCCTGCCGGGAGCGGCTTACGTCGCCACCGGCGTCGCGCGACTTGCGCCGGAAATACAGGAAAGTGAAAGCATGTAGCGAAGCCACACTAACATTTTGTTGAAAGGGATCGCAGGTTGTCGTCGCAAATTGAACAATGGTTTTCATTATACGATGATTGCTTGTATAGTGCTAAACATATGTATACAGAACTGTAATTGCTTTTTTTGTGAATAAAATATTTTATAAAAATTTCTACAGTTGACCGCTTTTGAACATAAATTATTATGAATATGTATGTTTTTCCTTTGTTAGTAATACTTAAAACAGTCCTAGTTTTGAACTTCCTTTCAAAGATAAGACTACATAACCGTGGCTAAATTGTTCCTGAAAGTACACAAAACATACACACAAGTTACATGTAATAACATGTAAGTTATCGATATTACAAATGGTGTTTACAGCATTGTCAAGCATGTCGAACTATGCGGAGTGGCCGTGGGATGGATGTGGTCTGCAAGTACTCGTAAATACAAGATGAAAGTGGTGAAATCTTTAGACGGGCCGCGAGAAATCGCCGCGGTAATAAATAATGCACTAGTTCAGTCGCGCAAGCCCTTACACCCGCCGACTGGTTCCGACACACTCGTCATTCTATAAGAAATATTGACAGTACCCGTTTAGGTGCAGCCGAATATAGTTAAGTACCTTTCTATTCAGATAATTACCGGAAGATTAAGCTATTAGATTAATAGATTCGATAAGCTTCGGTAACGATGATACGTAACATTTTGAAAATTAATGATGACTCAATAACGACCATGTTTAACTGTTGTTGAGAATTTCACTTTTCGATTTAAGAAAGTCGGTTCAGTTCTTTCAGAAAATGTTTTAAGTTTGTGTTAGCTTAGTGTAATCAACTCATCACCAAACAACTAGAAAAATTTTATTAAAAAAGTTTACTTTCCGTGGTATGGATATGAAATATCATTAGTGATTTAATTTGAAATTAAAGTAAAATAACATCGAGTATAATTAAGTTAATTTGTCTTTATTTATAGTATTGTTTTATAATATTTCCCCTTAAATTGAATTGACTGTCAGGTACTTCTAAATAATTTTAATATGATAGACCTCAGATTATCCTGTTCTATGAACCTGGTGCACACTTTACTTTCCTCCAACAACAGGAAATAATTTGCTGACAAAAGCTTTTATAACTTGAAAGAAACCAATATCTGTTTATAAACATGTTTTAGTTCCCATTAAGAGCTGTCATGTTAGTTTAAAGTTGATTGTTATCTCTTTATTAATGTCCAATTTAATTAAAGACATGTGAAATGAATTGGAGTGGTCGAATGTGACTACTGTCTGACATTAATAGTGTCGCTGTCCACGGTGCTTAACTGACGGAAGAATTGGACTGGAAGATGTTGCAGTACGGAAATGGTTTTTATCCTCCTTGGAATAAGTGTGAGGTTGGGTTTTTTCTGGGAACAGCGTTTCTTGGCGCCCGAGTGGTCGGCGACGGCTCTCCACCACATCCGCCGCGGCGCTGTCTCAAACTCATTTGCCGTGACACAAAACCTCACGTCATAATTGGAGCACAATAATTTGATATACTTTCTCCGATCCAATGTTTAAATAATTCATAAAAATTCAAACATTCTACACACGTATATTCATGCATGAGCTTAATTAATACTTTCAGTTTCTTCTTGAAAATTAAAATACTTAAAAGAACAAAGCGGAACTAGTTTGGCAATTTCTAATTAATAAGCAACAGTCTACTAGTGGAAAGGTAGTGAAAATTGTTATAACATTGTTATACACTCGCCAATTAATTAATTGTAAAAGATTTCTTATCAAAACATTTAACACTTCCTGACTTCTGTAATCTATGGTCATTAACTTTACGGGCCGTTTATTTTCAAAACTTCATTATTCAAAATATTTACGACTGCTGTAAAATCGGTTCTTAATTGGTGATATTGATTAGTAGATCAAGATTTTGTGCTGGGCTACTCTGAACACATGAAAAGTGTATGAAAATTTGTACTTCAAAGTTGTTATTTCCAATCCCGAATATGAATAGTCGATGTTGAACATGAAACTGGTATTTCTGACTGGACTGGTAAGTAGAGCTGTCACTACAGACGTGAAGGGGAAACTTTCAAGTGTCCCTCCTAATCACTGATAGAAGTGCATAACAAAAGTGAAATCTGTTCAATTTCCCCGCTGCGCCGGCGCTGCGCCGGAGCCGGCCGCGGATTGGGAGCGCATAGGGGCGTTATCGCCACTCTCGTTATATCAAACATACGGGCCTGGTTTGTCATTTCGTTAGGTTATTACATATGTATATTACATTGTTAGTCTGTAAATGAGCAATGGTGGTGCTTTCTAAATAATCATATGTTGCTGTTATTATGAAACATCGAAATGTGTCCGATAATTAAATAATTTGCTTCGATTCTAAGAAGAAAAAGTATAAAATTATATGCGTGCATGTTACAAATCAAATTACACCTGCGAATTTAAACGAATAGCATTTTAAATGCGAATATCTAAATGTATCTGTAGTAACGAGCGTTTAATCGGCGCCTCGGGGCGACACTCGAACCGATCAAAACAATCCGTGGAAAGCTGTTAGTAGCTGGCCACTGTTCGCATAACCGCATTCCTTGTGAGCCTCATCAGACGATAAAAGGAAAAAAAAATACGTCAGATAGCTTTTTTACGGATGTTACATTTCTCTTTGAATATCTTGGACGATTCAATTAATTACAGATTGTTAGATAAGCGTGTTGAGGCATGTTTGACAAAATTATGTATTATATGCCTTAAATAATACAAAAGAGAAAAATATGTTATTATGTATTTGTAATAACTAAGTTAGACATGCTGTCTTATAAGAAAAAATAAGTAAGAGAAGAAAGCTCGTAAAACTAGCGCAGCAGTTAAACTACCTATATCTAACATAACACTGGCTGATTTTTCAATTAAAAATGTATTATGTTGTTAGAATTATATCCTATAGATTTCAATATCAGCCATTTGGATGCTTGGATAGTTAAATCATTGGCAACAAATAGCAGATAGAGCAATCCATTAGCTTTAAAAGTGTCTATAAAAGAGCAGTTAAGAACCATTTATTCTAGCTCAATTTGTAAAATTCCTAACAGTTAAAATAACTTAAGAATCTCGTTTAAAATATAAATTGATATCAATTAATACTTTTTTATCTGTTTCATATCGCTGAATTTTGTTAAGCAACCTGAATTCTATCGTAATCAAAGTGGTAGATGTTATTTACAAATAAATGGTTAGCGTGTAAATAATTTGACCCTGTTTGAGAACAAGACGGTGTTGACTTATTTCCCAGGCAAAAGAAAAGAGTTCCACTTGTATGTGTGTCTCGTTGGAACAATGCAGGGCGATCTCGCTCCTATGTAACACACAAATCTACAAACATTATCTTTTTCTTGTAATGTATCTGATCGACTAACATCGAATGCACAATTAAAAACATCAAAACCGGTTTGTGATGTATTTTTGTCGTTTGGGGTTGAAGCACAGGTCCATGGGGTCCGATTGCCAAGTTCTTAAAAAAATTGTTTAGCGTGTAAGTTAACTCTTCGCGTAGAGTAAGTATTTCTTCTTCTCTGGTTGAGTATTTTTTTCATGGTGAAATAATCAGCATTGCCATTCAACGCGGCAATGCTGCTAGCATTTTGGGCGCGTATTTAGTTGATACCGCTGTGGATAATTTTATGCCGAATTTGTCGTCTTCGCGTGAATATCGTGCCTCCACTACTCGCATCGTGGTGGCGCTTGAGCGTGAAGCTCTTAGTTGCCTAACCAAAAAAAGGTTCTAGGAAAAGCATTCGAATTTACTAGAAGAGTTTTACAAATAATTCAGTATTCATTATTAAGTTATCATTTTCACAAACATAAACAAGAAAGTTCATAAACACGTCAGAGCTGGATAAAAATCCGGTGCACTTAGTGCAATATTTTTCACCGTTCCCAATCCATGCGTAAGCGCAATTACAAACAGTTTATGGGTGACAGTGTCGACGGCGACGGAACCGGCCTTGCGCTAACTAACCTGCTTCCTATGCCACTACAGATATAAGCTTACCCTACTACTCTTCCTCACTGCTCTAGTTGTCTGACCTAAAAACCGTACATTAATTTCCCTTGCGTATCGTTTGATTTGTTTTAAATCTAAATGCGTAGTCTTTTATTTGCAACAGCCAACATTTTCAATCACAATGAGTATGCGGTTATGACGTGTTCTAAAACATGTCCGCTCCAATCAACTTTCAACAAAGCGCAATAATGGGCACAGAAGGCGGGCAGCATTACGCGGCACTTATTAATAAGAAGGGTACTATTTAAACATTGATCAGGTGCTACTGTGGAGAGGAGCGTTGAGGAGTGCCTGTTGGTGCTGACACACTGACTCGCTTTCGCGGTGCGCGCGTTGCCTGCGTCCGCGCACACCGAGATGCATGCTGCCGTGTCTATGCTCGCGTACGTTACATCTCACGCTATTTGTACGACAACCATCTAACAATAGTTAACGCCATTCAACTAATGTCATCTGTCAATCCCCTAACTACATGTCCCAGCAAATGCAGCACAATTTACTCAATATCGTTTTGTTCTGCGAAAGTTTTTTAATGAACCGTTTGTTCCCTTATCTTATTATGTCTCGCTATATTGTATTTTTTTATGTTCAAGTACTTCCAATTTCAATTCGTTCGCTTTTTAATTAAGTGAAGGTTTATGAAAATATGCTGTATTTATATTTACGACTCTTTGCGTCAATTTGAGATTTTATACTGCTTGAAGAATCGGCAACTAAGTATCTACCTTAATTATGTGTTTTAATATCTTTGTTTAAGTGTATTTCGCATCGGCGCATTTAATTTTTAGTCCAGCTTTTTTGATATTTAACTCATCTTGACGGAAATTAAAACTTGAAATGCTCATTAACGCTTTCGCTCCGATGTTTCCGTTACATTCGGAAATTATCTCTTTAACGTGAATCCTATAACTACTGAGTAAGTGAAAGTGTCAGGTCAATAAATAAATAAATTAAATTATAATTATGTAACATGAAGTCATTTCCCTCAGCGGCAGCGCTCAAAATTTCTAATGTGAAAATAAAATATCGTAATAAATAAAGTATAAACGACCGTAAGTAAAAAAGTAATGAAAGTTGCGTAACATGACGCCATACGGGTAATAGTTTTCACAAAATGACATATTTTAACAAACGTTATAGAAAGCTTCATTCATTAACATTATGCGGACTGCGACAACCTGCCGCATGAATGGACATTAGGCATGTTGAGGAAGGCGCTCTCACAAAACGTGTAATTGTTTTCAGAGGAGAATAAAAACTACGTACGACCACTTTGTAACAAATTCAATCTTTGAAAAGACCTGAATTACCTAAGAAAGCGTAAAAACGGCTTCCTTGTTTTCACTAATAACCGTACCTATTACATTATGAATTTTGACGCTTTGTGTCGCGGAAAAATCACATGACTAATCTGTGAAAATATTTTGCCAAAAAGTCTTCTAGAGTCTTTGTTTGTAATGGCAACATTTGCGACATGTATGTTTCACAATACAGCACTCAACAATCCCAGGAGATGGCAAGGTACCGTGACGCAAACCACTCACTTACAAAATCTTGATGCATTCAAACAATAGAATGGGAAGTCCTACTGTGTGTGGACGAATTTCGCAACCGCCTGAACAACTGAACAGTAGTAATAACCGTGAAGAGCCGTGTCGCATCCGCTGTTCTACAGATAAGGGTAATGCGCCTGCGACGTTTTTCAGCCTTAATCACCAAGAAGATACTCAAACGTCCATAAACAGAGCTCTAGTAGATAACTTTAACTACTTCAACGTGAAAAAGAAATCTAGAGAATGTAGCCATTAACTTGTGTCATATCCGTGTGACCGTGTCTAATGTAAGCGACGTTATTAAAACGTTTTCTTTCTGATAACATCTTTCTCATATCGTCAGGACACGTTTTTATACCTTCTTATGATCTAAATGGTAACCCATTTTACACCTAATGGGGGATTATATTAAAGGTTTTAATTACGAGTAAACAGATACAATCTTAATGTACTCAAACTATGCATTTCTAATTAAGATTAGATTTTCCGAGAGGTTTTACTAGCGGATAATGTTTTAGTTTCCAACAAATTAAGAAACCGTGTTTAAAGTTATAATAGTATCAAGTTAACTCCAGTAAATTAGGACTACAATTTCAATAAACTTCTATATAAACATACAGAAGTTAGATAGAAACCTATGCACAAGCATGTTAACTAAGATGTTAGTATCAACGTAAATGAGGAACCCCCGCGGGTATGAGAAGTATAAAATGCGAGCTGTGTGACGCGTGGCCTACTTTCCACAAGCCGGCTTCACCACATGTCGCCGTACCGGATAGCTCTTAGTGCCGCCAAAATAAAGAATATGTTGCCATGTCAATAAAAAATTACTTTAAAAAACGTCAGCTGCGTATGTACAGAAAAATCGTTAAACACTACACATGCAAATTAAGTGTGTTCAAATATTCGCGATATGCGAAGAGCTTATTTCGACGAGTGCGAGTGAAAGTTAAAATTATGCAACTTTCTACAACTGAATATTATTGTTCGGAGATAACAAAAACACGCATAATTTTGCGTATTGTAGCAGCGGGTGTTACGGCGTAGCAGCGGCCGTTACGGCGTAGCAAGCGCGTGCGGGTGACGAACACTTGTACATTTTCAGATTTATTTGTTTGGAAAATGTGTCGAATTATTATGTTATATTTGACAACATCAGATATTGAATTAAAGTTATTATTTTCTCATTATTATTTTCTTTAATCTCTGAATTAAATTGTAACTTGAAGAAGTTTTGAACCTTCTCGTAAGTCCTGCATGTGATAATATTTGTAAGTTATTCGTAATATTACACAGCAATTGCAGCCTTATCTATAGCAAATATTTGATAAAAATTTGATTGCTGCATCTTGTAACTTAGGTCACTTCAATTAGAAATCCAAAAGGTTTCCACCGCATAATATTACATTTAACTCTTTCCGTATCACTTCCACACAATTTTCAAACACATAATCCTTCGCCCGAAACCAACCACCACAAAATCCTGTACCTTTTCAGGTGAGCGCTAAATGAGGTTCCAGATCGAAGAAACAGTTTCAGGATAACACAGGCAGCTACCGATCACTGTTCCAGAGTTCACAATCACTGTCACAGTCTAGGGGATGTTCAACTGTTCACTTTCGTTTTCGCGGCGCGTGTGTGCAGTGCGCGCGCGCTCGTGCCCTGCTCGTCTGCTCGACTGCTCGCACTGGTCGCGGCGGCCGCACTCCAAGCCGTTTTATACGCGTGAAAGTTCCGCGCCTGCGCAGACCACACTATCCCGGATCAGACCGATCTGACGTCCATTTGGATTTTGAAATCCTTTGATGACGCCATTCAAGTCATTGTGACTGATGACTGCACCTTCGTTATGAAATAATACTGTTTTGGTGATGTCCAATTTAGTCCACGAGGATGTTAGTTTGCTGAATTTTTGTAGAGGATGTATAACATGATACATTCATGGTTTGTAATGCAGTGTAGCCTGCTCTGTGCCGAGGTCGCGGGACTGTCTTATTAGGTAACCCCGGACCTAAAGGGTTATTGGAGGACACCATGGATTTTAGTCAGTATAAGTCACACAGTACCTTCCGTCACGCCGGGGCGGGTAAACGGGTCCTCTATTTGATTATTTTTTCCAAGTTATAAGAAAATAAATAATGCCTACGTCAGCCCTCTTCAGCCTTGCTATAATTCAGTACACACTAAGTAATCTTGAGAAGTTTCAGCCTTCTTTCACACTCCGTACGTATACTTTTTAACAAACCTTAAAATCCCTTAAAGAGGCTAACCAGCCTCTTTAAGGAATTTTAAGGTTTTTTACCAGTTGCAGTACCCACCAGCAGAACCCTGCTGGTGGGTACTGCAACTGGTAACAATTACTCATCATCAGCTTAGCCTAGCCTTTTTAACTTTTAAATTGGAACAGCTTAACCGAAAATGACTATGGTTTGATTGAAAATGATTTTTAGCTAAAAATGACTGGTGTTCAGTAGTATCAGGAGTTGGAAGGGGTTAACATGAACCGAACTACTTATCTGAGTCTCATAAGCCAGTTGATACCTATTGAGTAATAAGCCCTTGGTAAGGCTGGTTGTCTGACTTCGGCCAATAATTATAACAACTGTCAGTTATCCACAAATGGTATCCGGGACCAACAGTCTTCCCGGCCATTCAGAGGAAATCCTGATGCCTTGCATCAATCCACAAACTGATCTTCGTAAAATAATCCGGTGTCCGCAGTCAGTCCGGTCCGCTTGGTATGATTTCGCAATAAAATATCAATTCATAATCCAGAAGAAAGCGAATAAAAATAAAAATAAAATCTAAGTCAAACCGTCGAACAAAAGACTTCAACGCAAGATCTTTCTAAATTATGTACCAATTTCAGAAAATGAGTTTGAAGAAATTAATCTATCGGTACTGTAATGTCTTTCAAACGTGACATGCGTAATGTAAAATCTAAAAACATTTTATTTTTGACTTGCGTTACATATTACTCGCGGCGTCACCTGCGTGTAACTCTTAGATTATTCCAATGGGAGGTCATGTCGCGATAAAAGGATCTAAACCCGTGTATGTATTATTCGATGTGTTAATCCAAGTTATAAACTATCTGTGTACCAAATTTCATCCAATTTTGTTCAGTAGTTTTTGCGTTAAATAGTAGGTAGGAAAAATCTGTCCATCCATCCATCCTTACAAATCCTCACTTTTTTTTAATTTGGCAACATCATCAATAAGTCCTCCGGCCCGGGGCAGGGTGGGAGGGACTGTCAGACTCGTACTGACTAAAATCCACGGTGTCCTTCAATAGCCCTTTATGTTCCGGGGTCATGGTAATGTAATAAGTCCCGCGACCCCGGCAGATTTTGGCCCTCCGTAGAAGGGCCCCGTCATCATGTTGACGCTCTTAGAGGCGCGCGTGGAGCACAACGCGCCGTCGACCCGCGCAGCGTAATACAAATGTCTGTGTATGAACCAACGCTCTAGACGTTGACAACTTTAACGTTAACGTCGCAACATTATGCGTACCCGTTGTTAAGAATGTTATTTCTAATGGACAAACTCTGTAACGAATTAACTCATGGTTACTGATTATATTATTTAAAGAGTTTTGCATTATCTTTCTGATATACATTGATATATTATAAGAGACACAAATAGAAACTAAATTCATGACTGTTAAATAATTTTATTTAAAAATAAAGTAAGTGAATAAAGTACTACTTACCAAGGTGGCTACATAGCAAAGAGGCAACGCCGCCAGTCTCTTGGGCACATTACCAGCTGACAGCGATGAGGATGGATTTGTCGATGCTCTACAGGGTGGAATTTTGTAATGCCACCTGGAGGGAAAGTTCTCTTAATACTGCAGATAGAAAATTTTACACAAAGGAAACATTCCTTTATTTTAATTGAAAGCAAACTGCATTCAAAGATTTTCGAAAATTCTCTTCTCCCACACCCGGGAATCGAACCGACTAAAAGATGAAAAAACAAAGTAATAAGTACTAAGTACTACTACAACAACTAGTACAAGTACTACTTGTACTTAGTACTTTCTTATGGAACCCATTTTGAGCAACTAATTAGTAAATTACCATTATTTGTAAATAATTAAATTAATTTAAGATTTCTTGGTTTTCCTTTCATTTAATTTATCATGTTTGTTAGAGAGATTCATCCGTATAATTGACCCTAACGATCGATGCAATAAAAGTACAGGATAATTTTTTTTCAGATTTTTGGCCGGTTCGGTTCCCGGGATGGGAGAAGAGAATTTTCGAAAATCTTTGATTGCAGTTGCTTTCTATTCAAAAATAAAGGAATGTTTCCTTTGAGTAAAATGTTCTATCTGCAGTATTAAGAGTAGTTTCCCTCCAGGTGGCATTACAAAATTCCACTCTGTATAATAGTGTTATTTACTTATTGATTTTATGTGTTGACATTGGTTACAGTGTAACTATGTATTAATTTCCGGGGAAGTTGTGCCTCAATGGTCTAGGTTCCAAACGCATCCGCTGAGCGGGATGGGAGGGATCTTGAGTTCAATTCCCAGTTCAGACCAACAGTAATTGGGTTCTTTTTTCACAGTAGCAGTTACGGACACCATATTTGTGCCCGGTTGGTGGCAATATATTCGCGGCCTCGTCTTAAACAAAACTGGCAACTGTGGGTACCAGTACAGGGATTTTTTTATCGTTTAAAAAAAACAAAATGAAGATACTTACAGTCCATAGTCATAAGGCGTAAAAAAAAGCACTGGAGTTGCCCATTTAAGAAGTTAGATCTCTATGGAGTAGAAGGAGCAAAAAACTACATGAACCTTTCGGGATTATAGTCGTGATATTTATACCTACACACACATTCTATTCTCACAATAAGCAGTTAATGGTGTAAATGGAAAATTGATTCTGAAATACATAATTAAACTGAGGAAAAAATTAGAACCGATCAATAAACCTTCCCAGATTATTCTACGATTCAAATATGAAATTCGTTGATTTTCAAATCCTGAAACAAAAAACATAACAACCTTCATTCATCAAACCACTGAGAATGAAAATCCCAGGAATGCTTGCTTGAGGAAAGCAGGAAAGATTTCGCTGATATCAATTTGTAAATACATAGGCACGACGTTGTAGATAATATAGACATGACAACATTTCACTGTACCGAAAAATGCAAAGGACCATCTCGCGGAAATCAGTAATTTATTTGTTTAAGCCCGCCGAATGCAGCTTCGTAACATCGTGGTTGTATTCGGTGCATAAACAAGTAATAGCACCTAGAGTCAACTGTCATATTTTAAGCACGCTCTCTCAAACCCAGCGGGTATGTGCTCGCAACGCGCACAGCAACACACAAATATGAAATTTACGGAAAGAGTGAAAACGAATAAATTGCCCATTGTCTTAGTATGGTGCACGAATTCGGCTGGTATTACTTTCTGTTTTCATCTTAACATGTGCGCGGCGCAGGTGAATGATCTCGACTAATTGTTAAGTTGCGTCCCTGTCATTACCGCTGACTGTGTTATTACACATATTTGCTATTCCACTCTTATTACCGACCACGTGATAATTGTTTTTTTGTTCGTCAATTAGAAAGATTTAATGGAGACGTAACCAGCATAACAATGATTGGAAATTCTCTTAACTCAACACAATTGATGAGTAAAGAAAGTTACGGATTTGAAATGCAAAAAAAAAGAGGATTGCAGTTTCCCGGGCGCAGGTCAGGTTTCAGGGTTATGTAATTTCAAGATAGATAATTAGAAATAGAATCATCTGGAATTTAAAATGAACGAAAGTAACAGGAATGTAAAATACAGTGATTCTACTACATACACAATTTCAGCACGAGTGTACCTATATTTTAATTTTTAGCAGCCCAACATTTTGCTGGTAGCGCAGAGATAGTTTTAACTGCGTGTTTTGGCGCATAAACAATGTGCTAATATTTTATACATGAGTTAGAAGAGGATCAGCGAGCTGGCCAAGTTTCGCAACGTGCTCAATGAGCTCAGCAGTCTGCAGCAGCTGCAGATCTGGTGTCCTGATACACGTGACGAGCTCGCACGCCGCATGCCGTGTCGTTGTCGCGCAAATCCGCTTTGCATAACAATAGCGTGTCACAACTTTCTTGTAAACGGAACACGATCTGAATTCGGGTTAGATTACTCACTGTTCTATGCCAAGTGTTCCGATGTTCCGATTTACATAAGAGGCTTACCTACAAAACATTATCGGTATTATTACAAATGTGCCAATACCCTCGTCTGTATCGGTCGCGTATAAAAGTGAAAGTTTGTTTTAATTTTGTAAATATTATTCCAGTGCAGAAACGCAATAAGAAATATTTAACGTAGAATTTGCTTGTGTATAAAAGAATGCTCACTCATACCGACTTATGCTCAAACGAACCACAATTTTAGAAAGTTATGTAAGATTATTTCTTATTTTGTCAGTTGGTTTAGTTTCTAATTGTTACTGATGGAAATACATAATGTCACGAATACTTGAAATAGAATGTTTACCTTACTACAGAAGTTTCTTACCCGATTATGTACTGACATAAGGTAAAGCTTTGCTTCTAAATTTCCCGTTCTTCCATCTTACGGGGATGGAAGAACGGGAAATTTAGCCATTACAACATTAAAAATACAGAGTGGCAAGTTCAACATTTTTAGGTCATTGATTGTACCAAGTTGCTTAAGATTGACAAATAATCATTAACTTTTAAAATATGCATCACCAGCACATTAACTGTAACTTCAATCTTAAAATAAATAACCATATAAGTCGAAGATTAACTCTCACAAACCTGCGCGTGATTTTAAGAACAATCAATTAGGAAATCTACCTTTTCTAGACCGCTCTACCAAAATATGTGAAGTGGTATAAATATTTTCTAATTACCCCGAAACGGGTCTCCTCCACAAAAGGAAAGTATAGTTAAATAGTTTGAATGCCATTTGTATTACCTACATACTAAAACTCTATAATCAAACGTTAAAACTAGACAAATTATTACTTAGCATCGTAACGTAACATTATACGCCATTGACCTTTGTTCAAAAATATGAAGTTGTGTAACTCATGCGTCAAGCGTTCATTAGAATGGGGCATGCGCAGGCGCTGGTTCCGATTGTTCAATGGCCTGCGATGCGGACGCGCATAGAATGGGGGCGGGCTTACACCATTTCATAACATAATACGGTAGTAGGACTTCAACGAAAGTGAGTCTCGCGGATGCTGGAAATTCCGAATTTATTGCAACAACTTAATTTGTATAAACCGAGTTACGCATACTTAACTTGTGCATGATAACCGTTGCATCGTCTTTAATGAAATCCTGCGAAAGCTTCTAATATTTATTCACTATATTTTTATTGTTGGCGGAAGTCCACCATACCTACATTCTTCTGGTCGTTGTATTTTGAAAAGTGAAAGTTTTCTTTATTTATTCCCATCGTTTTACTAGAGTTTTTGATAAATGTAAAATTGTTCCTATCGGAACACGATTGTTCATCAAATAACGCCCGCAGTGGTAGGTATGTGTGCTCTGTCAGATGGTAGTGCCTCTTGCCGAGACAGTCTTGGATGGCTGAACAAGTAAAGTTTGTTGGTAAAACAATGTGGTTACTGATGTTTGGATCAGTCACTACACTGTCTCAAAATTGAGGTCGAAGTGGAAGTCGAATTCGAAGTCGTTTTGCTTACTGCCAAGGCGAGACAGGTGTTACTCTTACTGGCTCGTTCCTTTTTAACTACAGTACCCTTAGAACGAGTTTTCAGTATTTGAGACGTAAAGTCTACTGGAAAGTAAAAGAGTGAAAAGTCGTACTATGGGTATGGTACCCCCGAGTTTTCACTCTTTTACTTTACAGCGTCTTTCCAGTATTTACAGCGTTTCTTGTATGAAAAAATGGAACAGCGCCTCTGGTGTACGAAGAAGCAAAAAATTATTTCCTTGAAAATTGTCAGTTTGAAATTCTGAAAGTTCCAGTTTACTTTACGTCTCAAATACTGAAAACTCGTGCTGAGAGTACTGTACCCAAATTATTTTACACTTACTTAACGAACGTGAATTACTTGTCTTGTTATGATCATTCTGTCTAATCATTTATGAGTTTTATTGAATTCCATGATATTGCAACTTCACAAACAAAATGTAATGGCACTTTCCCCTGTCTGCCTGTCTCAGATTGTGTGTACTTATGGAGCCACGAATGTTCTCTTGTCATTGTGTGCAGATTAGTTGACAAAGCACATTGAAAAGCGTATTTATAACTAGGGTTGTTAGCTGACTTGATATGAATGCTTTTCATAGGTCCACAATTGTCCAAATCATCTGTTATCTTTTTTTAACTTTGTCCTGTACTTTGATTTTCTCCATTACCGTGAATGCGTTTACAACCATTTAAACTCACATAGTGAGCGCAGATTTTAAGCACTTTTCTTTTTTAAATATAGTTTTGTTATTTAAAATATTTATTGCAAATAAATATTATATGTTTCGAAAATTAATAAAGATGCTTGGATTTTTGTAACATAACAAGAGAATAGCTTTCATTTTATCTTCCCGTTTTATACTTTTGGAGCTACTGGCCTGAAATAGTCGGAATTTAAATAAATTAGTATTGAGAAAACATAACCAGCCCTAAGTCTAAGTTTTATCATTGAGAATAATGTTCGTGGTAACACGATGGGAACTCGCATGGAGCTCACCCGACTACAGCCGAGTAAGTACTCCATTGTGCTACAAGTAATATGCCTAATTTATAAGTAGCTAGCGGCTTATTGTTTGTTACACCTGCTCTTCTTATTATG
This sequence comes from Agrotis ipsilon, assembly GCA_028554685.1. Classification (NCBI taxonomy): domain Eukaryota; kingdom Metazoa; phylum Arthropoda; class Insecta; order Lepidoptera; family Noctuidae; genus Agrotis; species Agrotis ipsilon. The sequence goes on from CM052955.1 coordinate 13,845,084, forward strand.
GACGTAAGAAAGTTGACGCATTAAATTACCTTCTCCGTAGGTATCCGAGAAAGCTTGGAAAACCGCGTAGTTAACAGACTGACGTAATTTATTTATTTAATAAGTAATAGATAAAATCAGATATAGATCTGCACTTCAAGCACAATCATTTCTATATATTATCTTACTAATTACTGTCTTTGGACAATTTAAAGCTTGTTGGCATTTTGTTATTTTAGATGATGAAACATTCAAAGTTATTTATAACCATTATGAAATTGAGAAAGTTAGAAATTATACTTATGAATCGTCCGCAAATTGAGGTGTTCCAAAATTTGGGAATGCCCATAACGAGATCATATTTATTTTGACAAGGGCGTTGACTCATTGTTGTTATTATAAATACAAAATGCGGACACGGTGTTGCACAATATGTCGTGGAGGTGGCATAATGTAAGAGCTATAAGGCATCCTGCAGACGTAACCGCTCGCATGATTCATGCAGACAGTGAAAGTGGCACATATTTCGTGAGCAGCCCGCCACAGCCCTATCTGCTAATCGTGCAGCTTGACGCGTACACAGTAAAGTCCGGGAATACTGAACAATCTCGCATGGCTTTTCAAGAAAAAACGTCGTTCTTACACTAGAGACGCTTTTTCAATTGTCCATAAAATAAATGCAGTAAATACTTTACTTGTAAATTGTAAATAATATACAGAAATCTTGTGATAAGACCTCTGATTTGAAAAAAATTAATGTTTTTTTTTTGAATTCTTTGTAACATCTTAAATTAAAGCAAAGAACGACTATAAAATGTACTCGCACCTAGGGTTATTTTCTAACAAAACCTTATTTTGTTTTGGAAAGGTAACTGCAATTCCTGCTTAGGTACTATTGGTGTGCGTTTTCGCAAATTTCGCACTGCTGTGCAAATATTATTGCGTGAAAGCTCTGGGCACGTACAACTGAGGTTACAAGCCACCTAATAACGCACAAAGAAAATATTGATTCAACCATGTAGGTATAGAGGCGGATAATTGAACACATATTTTAAACTTGTTTTTCTTTTATGTAAATACCACTGCGGTTGTCCGACGGCTAGGCTGGTAATGTAAAAGTGACAAAGTAGGTCACTTAGCACCTTTTTATTTTTATTCTAGAAATAACGAGTGCATCCATAATAATTTCCTGAAGTTTTGTTTGTTTAATATGCATTCTAAGGACCAGAGTTACGTAAAAATTACGAAATGAGTTCTTTCCTTTCTTTACGGCATAGTGCTCTTGAATAGGGTCTTAAAAGAAGTATTGAAGCTATTATAAATTGTCTCTTGTGTTTGAAAACCGTGAGATAACGAGAGGCTGCGGTGCGATGAATGAGCGACAATAGTCGCAGGCGCTCGCGCCGCAGCTCCGCCAGCCTCCCGCCTGCGCTCGCGCACCTCTCCGCACACTTTCACTAGAATAGGCTCTGCAGCGATTGTTTATATCTTGTTAATGCGCCTTTTATGTCGCATCTAGATGTATCCGGCTGATGTGACGGCCGTTGACTCCGTTTCTAATTGTGGTTTACTATCAGATTACATATACTTAACAATAATAACCTATTATTCTCTTTCCACTTTTTATCAAGCAGGTGAAGTTTAAACCTATCTCCATTCACTAGGCCTGGCCTGTTGGTCTAGTGGTTAGTGACCCTGACCGCTATACCGGAGTCGTGGGTTCGATTCCCACCCAGGACAAATGTTTGTGTGATGAGCACGATCATTTGTTCTGTGTCTGGGTGTAATTTATCTATAACATGTATGTATTTAGAAATATATAAGTATGTTTATCAGTTGTCTAGTACCCATAACACAAGCTCTGCTTAGCTTGGGACTAAACGGCGTTGTGTGATAGTTGTTTAATGCCTATCGACTCTGTTTCATGCAAGGATCATTTCATTGTATCAGAAGAAAAAAATCGGGACGGCGGAAGTTGGTCAAATTTAGCAAAATATTTTCTCATACAAATTGTATGAATGAAAAAATTACCAATTTTTTTATGATGCTTTTTGACTTAGTGTCATGTAAGGATCATTTCATTGTATGGGAAGGAAAATGTCTGGACAATGGAAGTTAGTCAAAAGTACAGTAATGTTTCTTCTTCCAGCATAAAAACGTATTAGTAGTACTCAGTATTTCATTAGATTTGACCCACTTCTGTTGCCGTGACATTTTCCTTCCCATACAATGAAATGATCCCTACATGAGACTTAGTCAAAACACATCATAAAAAAATGGCGATTTTTTCGTTCATACAATTTGTATGAAAAAATATTTTGCTAAATTTGACCAACTTCCGCCGTCCCGATTTTTTTCTTCCGGTACAATGAAATGATCCTTACAAGAAACAGAGTCGATATTTATTAGTCACACTATCGAGTATTTAGATAGGTACCTATATATTAGTTAAGTGCTGTCTTCATCATGTGAATAATTAATTATTTACTTGTTAACTTACTACATTCTTAAAAATTAACTCTATTAATAAGATCTCCATCACATCTTTGTGTACTACACAACATATCTGTACCTTGAAATGTTAGATAATACATATAAGTCATTGATCCCGGTTGTAATGTGTAGATCTTATTCACAGGCCAAAAATTCTGATAACCAGTGAAGACTAGGAATTTTAATAAATATCCAAAAAGAATTAAGACTCCTAGCACTGGTAGCAACGAAGTTTCGTACAAACTATCAACCCCAAAAACAACCCTTAGAAATCGTATTTCGAAAAAAAACCCGTTTCTGTAAGCACCTAGGTACTTCAAAAAAGAAATCACATGCAGAATTTGAAACTCCTAGAACTTGGAGTTTTTGAGACTCCGTGTTAAGTGAGTGGGAATCAGTGAGTGAATGATCTGTCGCTTTTATAAATAAGAAGATAAGGATTCACAGGTTTTACACGTAATAATGAACAAATTTCTCGCTATGATATGGCACAATTTATTTATTTAATTCAAAAATACACTGGTTCAGCCTTGTTTCACAGCTTGGCTATAGCTGTAAGGTCGGATGGGGCTAGCATTGCCGCGACTGTCGTAGAAGGTGATGAGTGACTTGACACTGCCGGGTCCGGGGGTGGTTATGGGGTTAGCAACTGGTGCGGGGTTGACGGGAACAGGCTTTATTTGGGCAGGTTGTGCGGGCTTATACGGTGCCGGTTGTGGTGCTACCGGCTTAGGGGCAGGTACTGGTGTCGGTTTAGTAGTAGGTGCGGGAGCAACCGGCGCCACTGGCACTGGTTGTTGAGGCGCGGGCACTGGTTGTTGAGGCGCAGGCACTGGTTGTTTAGGTTGCGCTACAGCGGGTTGTGACCTCACTCCTCCCCCACTCTCCATATTGATAAAGTCGATGTTGGCATATTTGTTTATAGGTACAACCTTTCGACCTGAAATTTAATATTCACATAATTTTAATTTGGTTACGGTTTACAATCATTACGGTTTTTAATTTGGTAAGAAAATAGATATTATGGCAAACAACTTTTAAATACAACATGGAATTTAATGAGTTATGCCTAAGAATAGATCGTTACGTCTTTATCTGGCAGTGAATACTGATAATAATCTAAATGATCTGCAATGAACCGGTTAAACACAGAAACATAAACAATTCGACAGTTATTATCTTTGTTAAAAACAAAATGTCATCTGAAATAACTTTTGCTGAAATTCAGATCACGGTTTTATTTCACAGTAGAAATTAATTAAGTATTAATAATTTGTTACTTACATTCGATTGAACAAAAGACGAATAACAAAATCAAAGCGGCAGCCTTCATGGTGCATTCACAATTTGACTAACCTCCGTAACTGTTTACCTCAAACTATTGGCACCAGAACTGACACTGGCGAAGCGAGCTAGACTGTGCTCTGATTGGCCGCTATCAATTTTTGCCAATGTCGAGTCGTGCAGCCGACTGGCGGCGGCGTCGGCGTCGGTACGTCAGCGACCTCTGCCTGGCATGACCTCATCGATAACGTGTTCTCGGTATAACCGAATGTTTACATACACGAATTAAGATATTATTTAATTAGATTTCTAGCAACTCAGGCACTTAGTTATTACTTACTAGTTGCTTCCCGTGGTTTCACCCCGCTGCTTAGCTCCTATTGGTCGTAGCGTGATGTTACATAGTCTATCTCATAAATGGACAATCCAACACAAAAAGATTTTTAAATTATAACCAGTATTGTCCGAGTTTAGCTGGTGTAGCCAAACAAACTCTTCAGCTTTAGATATAATATTCTCAATGCCTTCAAATCAGTCCTGATGATGCACTCGTTGGGCGAAATGAAAGAGCCTCCATGAGCGAGCTTACCTACCTCAGTCGCTTCCGGCACGCACAAGGCAGCCAAGTCTGCTACCACCGCGCAGCGGTGCTGTTTCAAACCTTATTTTAAACAGCATTAATAATTATTCTACACATCAAATTTTATAAAATACACAAGTAGAAAACAAAGTATTCTTGGAAACATTCGATGACATAATTAGCCTATTCAGAATTCATTATTTATATTACTTTTCCCACTACTGCCAGTAAGAGGTATGTATGATATAAGTAAGTACCTACATTATAAATGGCTCAATTTTCATAAAATACATAATGTTTGTACTTATACCTATATAAAAATTGTTTTGATAATTAATGATATCATAAAGTATACATGTCCCAAACACATAAGTAAGTGGAAATAAGTCAAGTGTTTTTAATAATTCCATGAAATTGGACACTTAAACAGGAAAGCAAATAAATAGGGAAAACCATTAATAAGAATATGATGTGAACAAAGAAAAACATTTTAGTCGTTGTTGTTGAAACTGTGTGGGAGATAAGAGCACCGCAGTTGTTATGTTATTGCTTCAATTAACTGCAATTTGTTCTAATGAAACGAGATAGACTCTAATGTACGTCTTAGTTTAAAAATAGATGGACTGCCCAAAAATATAGGTCGGTACAGTCAAATAGTCTCCCAATCCTATGTACCGGTCAAACACTGCAACTTTGCTATGATGCCCAAACCGACGTCCACCTGTCGGCAGGTCCACGGGTGGACGCCGCGTTATCACCAATAAACGTAGCGCGTCGTGCGTTGAAACAAAGAAGGCAAAGTTAAGCTTCATGGCAAAGTTGCAGCGTTTGACGGTAAATCAAGCCTGTATAGTCGGCTACAGGGGAGAGCAAAGGTGCTTTAGGGATTAACCACAATTACAATCTGTATAGGTTTTGTCCATAGAAGACAACGATTTTGCATGAAAATGCGTGGGTACGCACCCATTCTGGTACCGCGTCCATTCAATCTCCATACAAAATCGTTGTTTTATATGAAGGAAAGCGGAACAGAGCTGTATGTATGGCTTTCAGTCAGAACAAGTCACTTTTCTAGTACCTACTTAATCGAGTACAAAATATGTACCTAATTTGATTCCGGTTTGCTACTGTAATTGGATCACTAGGTTATATTAGTAGTCCAAGACACAAATCTCGCAGCAATCCATCTATTTATTAGGTACTGCAACCTTCCTTTAACAAACCAAGTAATTGAACATCATCAGACTTCCTAACAAACCATGCCAAACGGTTGCTATGTAGGTATGCACATTGTACAGTTCTAACAGCACAAGTATTCAAACGTGGATCGGACGAGAGCCTAATGCATTATACATCGAGTAAGATACGATTTTCCCGCAGTGCGCGGGCGCAGCACGCTACTGCTGCATTGCGAGCGCGCGCTCGCCCGCAACGATGCGCTTCTGATAATGTCTCTTTTCTGATGACTTTCTTTTATATGTGTGGGATATAAATACCTACTGCAGTTGTTACATCCCGTTTCCACATCGATGTCATCACGTGAATGTATGCAATGCCTAAACATTCAATAAACAAAGTGCAGTCTTTGGCAGGAATGCCAGGTTCATGTTCCTACTCGTACTCCTTCTCTAAGTATCACGTTGAGAATCTAGGTAAGTAGATAAGGACGAAAAGAAAGTAAAGAGTGGCTCACATAGAGTACCTACAGAAAATATAGTCCTCAACTCTGTATTTAGGAAGTATGGACATCATCATACTGTTGGCTTGGGCCTGCTTGAGCCAAGCTCCACGTTCGTGTGCTATTCCAGTTTAGATGTCGTCAAGCGTGAATTGGATATACTTAAGATGGAAAGTCCAAAAGTGGAAAGATTTGCAAGACCTACTCACTGTTACGTGGCTATAAAGTCTTGGATAAATCAATGCAGTCTTACTTACATGCATAGAGCTAACCAATGTTTAAGCTATTCCTGACAAAAACCCTAAAGGTTTTGAGTATCTACTTACTCTAGCAGAAATCATACCTTTGTGACGAGAACCCTGAGTTTAATTGCAGTCCTGCCAACTGGAAAAAATGAGTTGACATCGGTCATGTAGTTGGTTGGTGGAGGTGACCGCATATCCTCTTTTAGGCAACGTTTGTCATTGGAATTATTCATTGTGTGTCACCTTGATGAGTATTTCAATGAAATCATTTTGTTTATTCATTAAAATATAATAGTAGGCCCCATTACAATGAAAATTACCGCATTAATCTAAAATCATTAGGTACCCAATTCATTTTTGGATAGAAAGGTACGTCTTTTGTGGGAAACCTTAAGCTACTGGTATTTGGAGATAAGACCGGGGTCGGTGGGATTTCTACCTCACTATAGGTAGTCACCATCAGTACATGGGAGGAAGCTACGTTTTCTGTTAAAAGACCTGACAGTGGCCCCCTCTGTGCAACGTCTGTTAAGGCACATCCCTGGGCCGAATGTACCTACCTGCCTATACAGGGTGTACGTACACACCCTGTCTTGAAATTCTACAAAAGTTAACAAATGCGTTCCACAAACGACAGTGTCCATTGAGAAAGAAACACATGTCTCAGATATCCATACATAAGCGTAACCCGAGAAGCGTACACAATTGGAAAAGTTGCGTATTCTGATAGTGTCAATGTCGGAAACCTGCGGAAATCAATTATGTTTACCTAAACAAAATGTACTCTGCATCTCAATTAACACATTCAGGACGTTCACCGACGTCGTCGCAGAAAACCATCGCGCTATGAATCTCAACAACACATCGTAATCTATAGTAGGTGCATGACATCACTCAAAGGTCGCGCAGTATCGCCTGCTCGCGCGGCTCTGTCAGAGATCACTAGTGCGCCGTGATCGTGCTAGAAACAACGTATTAAATTCTATCCAAAATGAAAATTACGCTAGTGTTATTAGTTTGTGTAGCGATATGTCGGGCCGACGACATAGCGCAAGCCGCGGGGCAGATCTTCAACAATATTTTGCCTAATTTAATCGGAAACCATGTGTCCGGTCAGCAGGGCAACACAGCGACCAACACTCTTACGCAGATAGGAACAGTGGTCGGCGGAGTGGTGGACTATGCCAAGAAGAAGAGCTACGAGGACCTGCTGCGTCAGGTGCAGGACTCCACCACAGACGATGACATCCTGAGGATCAGTGAGGAAATGTTCAACGCAGATATCAACAATGCTTTTCCGTATATCCAAGTCAATTTGCAGGGGCAAACAAGCCCTCTGTCCAAAGATGACAAGGCGCCATCTACGTAAGTTACTCAGTTTTATTTAACCTAAAGTGTGAAAATAGCTAAATGAGATACTTCCAATATAAAAATTAAATTAATTATTGTTAGTTAGGAACAATAGCTACTTCCAGATTTCATGCATATGTATGTTAGTACCTAGTCGCTGAGAGCATTACGAGCAGTTTAAGTATGTTTCTATTAAAGGTCCTATCTCATTCATCTGTATCTATAATTTGGTTACCCCAATTATAGATAACGATAAATGATGAACTTGTATTCAACGACGAAATAATAGCAACACAAATAAATACAAAAAAATGTAGCTAGCCTTTGTTCCAAACACGGTCTGTTCGCTTCATACAAATTGTGTTGACAATGTAGTCGCTTCCTAATAATTTGATAACATTCTAGCCTGCTGTCTGTGCCCGAGAACGTGTGGAGTGGACCAACAATAAGGCCATTTGTTGCACTCTTCGACAATTACCACAAAAACGTGATAAGGCCAGAGTTCGTCACACCCAATGTGAGTACATATGCATATCGGTTCAATTGAGTAATTCAGTCCAACGCATATAAACACCTGCATCAAACAAGGTAAACTAATGCTAGATGATGTCATGTTGCAGGAGGAAACGGAACAAACCACTTTTATCAACACAATCCTTGCCACCGGACCAATAAGAAGTCTCATGAACTTTTTGGTCAGCAAAGGTAATGAAACCTGTTTTTTTTTTACTTATAAAACGTTATCCACGCGAAGTTATGGACATTTCCAGCTTGAATGTTTTTACCTTGCGAATAACTTTGAAGATCCGATCTCGACTCGACCAATTACTGTAGTAACGCCAAGATAATTATTATAACAGGTACTTTATGCATACTCGTACGGTGACGATCATAGCACTAAGTACTAAAGTACCTACCTAAAGCGAATACTAACACTAGAACTAATATATATACAGGGCTAAACTACTACTAAAGATCATTACTATCTATATAAAACTCTTTATGCACAATTTAGACACTAATATTATAAAGATGGCATTTTGAATGTAACAGGTAATCCCCGAAAGAACTCAACCGATTTGCCAAAATGTCTCAGTGATGATAGAAAGTTTATGAAAACGTACATACATATTTCTTCGATGTAGACGAAAATGTAGGAAGTAGCAGTAAATAAATAAGTAACGTAAATAGTCTCTGCGCATTTCAAGTATGCATACCATTTTAGCTAATGGGCACCAAAGCACGTACAACTATTATGTCTTCAAGATAGATATGACTAAGACTAATCATAAATACTGTAATTATTTCCTGTTAGGTCTGACTCAAATGAACGAGTACAACGAGCAAGTGGAGCTGCTGAGAAAGATCTGGTTTACGAAGTACGCGCGCCACTGGACCGGCCTGTGCAAGTGCAGCTGTGCCTTCGAGAACATATTCATGGCTGAGCTCAAGTCCAGCGAAGTACTCGGTAAGTAGTAGACCCCTTTTTTATCGTGGTAAAATCATCAAATGACCGACCCAGGGCAGATGGCAAGATCGAGGGACTATCAGACTTGCACTAAAATCCATGGTAATCCTTCAATTACCCTTTACGTTCCAGGGTTACGGTTAGCTGGAGAGACAGTATCACTATCCCTTACGCAAGAAATTAACATTGTATCTCAATACAAATCATTATCTATTTTCTTTGTAATATCGGCTGCTTATGGTTGGACTTCTATATGAGGCGGATAAGCAAATTCGATCGTTGATTGGGATCATTGCAATCGAGGCACATTTATTGATTTATGCTTAAAGATATTTATTTCTCAATAAGAAATTACATAGATTTCACTTAGTTGAGAACATTTTTAACTTATAATAAACTTAAGGTTTAAGATACTTTGACAGTCGTACATGTTTAAGCACATAAATATTATTTTTATTTCACTTATTTTAGGTTTACAACTTTTAACATAAATCAAATTTATTTACTAATCTACCTACAAAATTTTAATTTTGTGGTGGCTCGTTACAAATCAGAGATAAGCAATGCGAACCCGGCGCCACAACAAAGAAGAATGTACAGTAGGACAAGTTTGCCCTAATGTAACAACGTTCGATCATTAAGAATATGTTTTTTTAAATTTTCTTTGAAACTGTCAAACGTGTTCGCATTCTTTACCTCTTTGGGTAAGTTATTGTATTGTTTTACTCCAGCGAAAACAATCGTTCTCTCACCATTGACTGTACGCACTCGTGGTAACAAAATGTGATCCTTCCTCCGATTCTAGCGTGAAATCTAATCCAATCCAATCTCAGCGAAGATACGGGATATATTATAGTGCGCAAATGTATGTGCAAAGAAGCAGTCTCTCCTACCGTAGTCCGGTACCGCAATACGACACTACCAGAGAGTGATCAGGCGTCGGACCATCGTCTACCTAGCTTATTTTGAGGCTCTGTAATTCTGCACACTTTCAAATTAGAGGCTGCTACTGAGAAATTTCAAAAGGAAAAACCACAACAACGCCTCATTCAGGAGTACGACCACAAACCGTCATCGCCACCCACCTTCAAAAGTGGTTGGACCACCATTTGTAATTAGGTTGCGTATCTCATAGACTGCGTTTGTTTTTGTGCGAGGTTCATTGTTTCCATCGCCTTCTCAAGAATGGTTTGGGACTGGCCTTGTAAGGAGTCCCGTTTACTAACAATTACATCATCAATTAGCACTCAACACATGTTGGTAGGCTACTGGGCACCAAATATAGCACTCACGTAACACTTAAATGACAGCAAATAACTACACACAGTCTACATAAAATTATATCATCGAACAAAGAACCTTCTTTATTTGCAAAGTTTGTTAGGTATGGCATAATATTTATTAGCACAATAATTTTGCGAAACTCAGATTATTTAATAATTCCCTCTTGTATAGAAATAAAGTATATCTATAAACAAATGTCCCTTACATCAAATAATTTGTATTTACAGGTCTTCACAGCTGGTTGTTCTTCGCCAAGCGCGAACAAGATCGCAAAGCCAATTACTTGGGCTACATAAGCAAACTAGACCTGTCCGGGGTAAGTTATAATCAAGATAGTAAGGTGATAATCAACCAATATAAATAAATCATGCATACATACTTTCTAATTGAAATAATAACACATCTCAAACTGAACTCTCGGAACCAGCTATGGCTGATCCTTAGCCTTCATACTGCCTAACAAAATCAGATCCTATCACATAGAATATAAAACTGTATTTTGTGTATTCGGCTCTGTTAGAGCTGTTGAGGATTATCATAAGGTTAGGCGACTGAAACGATTATGTTAAGTGCAATGTTCGCTAACGATCCAAAACAAACTTCCTTGTTCCTTGATCGTAGCAGGTACTGTTCCTGTACTACAGAACAGTACCTGCTACAATCCTTAGATACTCATTTCACCTTGGCCATGTTCATACATCTACTCGGTTGTGAGTATTACTCACCTGCCTTTTTTATAAAACGTCACCAATTAGGTAGGTATATGTGTATATCTTTTAGGTTGTCCCCTCCCAGCATTATCACTCCTGTCAAGATTACTAACCAATTTTCAATTCTAATATAAATGTTCAATGGTTTTACAGAAAGGCCTGATCCTGAAGCAGCACTCTATTCTGAGCGACACAAAGGACGCTCCTGAAGTGACAATGTTCGTGGGAACATCTCCCGAGCTGGAACTGGCGTTATACACCATGTGCTTCATGGCGCGCCCCGACAGGCCGTGCCGCCTGCGCTACAACAACATCAACTTCTCCATACAGACCAAGACGCTCAAGGCTGACAATGTTCTTCTTATTGATACAGCCTACCCTGTATATTAAACTAGCTATAATCTTTGCATATCACGAGCATGCATCAAGTATAGCAATTTAAATCTTATCCCAATGACATAAATTTCATGATGCCTGCTTGTGAATTGCAGAGTTCTTGTAACTCAATATTATTTTATGCAACAGATATGTAAAGACAAATAACACTCAATCTGTGTAGCTGTAGGTTAACTAAAGCTCTCTTAATGAGGTCCAAATAAAGATAATTTATTTATCAAAACACTTGAATTGTGTGTTTATAAAGTTTAAAACAAGATAACATTAAAGACAAGCGAGCTCTTATCAGGTCTCAATTCACGGGTCTTGCCCCTACGATAAGGATGTTATTAAATGTGAAATTTCGCAATTACTACGAATGAATAATAGATAAAACGTGAAATAATAAAAAAACAATTCAATGTAAACATCTTTTTATTGCAAAATTTCTCTAAAACACCAACTATAAGAATATTCATAATAGGTAGTAAATAATAAACTTATTTCATAGATCGAGCGACAGTAGAAAAGAAGAAAATTTCATATTTTTTATAAGGCAACAAACATAACGCAAGAGCGGTTTTAAACAATTTGTAACTGGCAATATTATTCGTAATACTCAACATAGTATGCTAAGATTTAATACAATGATACATATAAATTACTAATAACTACTCGAGGGCTAGGAACAACGATCAAATTCTTACCATACAAAAAACAAAGGTATCAAATATAATATAGAGTTGTAAAAATAAATCTATAACAACGCTGATAAATATTATAAGTTCATATTTAAATATATTATTTTAGAATAGAAAATATAAACATAGAGTATGAAGAAATAAAAACTATTTTTTTAAAGTAATGTTGATCACTGAAGTTAATAAATAACTTTCAAAATGCTTAATAAAAATAAGATTCTTGGTGGAGATAATAAAGATGTAACTTTGACCTATTCTGATATAATTCACGAGCACTACAGATGCTCACTGTGGGTATATTAATATAGGTACATAATGATAATAATTACACATACATTAAAAGCAGTACCAAAAGTTTAACAGATCACTTCAGATGTAAATGAACCCGTAATATCTTATTAATGAATACTAATAGTTAGCTTTAAATACTTCAATTTTGTATTGTTTGTAGACTTACGCTACATTATCCTACTTATATTAACTTTACGTATATCCTCTATTCTACAGATTTCACTAGGTTTCAACTGACCGAATTGACAGTAAAGATATGTTAAAAGTAAGAAAATAAATAAAGAAACTTACTGTAAGACGATATTAAATACTTCTGACTAGAATACCGTTGGATGATTTGCAGTATATCCACAGTGTAGATATATTAGTCTTACATTGTATATTTAAACTAATTTGCTTAAAATCTACAATTTAAATTGTCTAAAAAATATATACAAACAATCATGAAAATATCTAAAACCAGTATTTCAATAAGTTCATCACTCAAAGTATTCTCGCGTCACTATTCAATTATCTAAGAGCGGTACAGATTCTCTTTAATACATTGTAATAAATATATTATGGCAAAAATGGCTACAAAACTGATTTAAAATTATACAAAAAAAATATTCTTAATTGGAAGTGATTACATGAGTAAGAGTTGCACTTAATTCAAACGAAATACGAGCCATATTCGTGCGGCATGACTCCGCGGCGCGGGTAGAAGGTGTGCGTGAGTGAGTAGTTCATCAGGTTCGAGATATTGGACGTGTAGATGTCGGCGAAGCGGAACAAACGTCTCGAGAAGTAAGTCGGGTTGTGGTATGTACGGAACACGCTACCGAATTGTGGATTAAACACTGCCTTTATTTCATTCCTGCAATTTACATAACATCTCCTACAATGGAAGCATGAAAACAAAACACAAGCGTTATTTTTGCAGCCAATCAATCACGATAATTCATATTTAATTTACGATAATTTTGATACTAAAGAAACGCTTAGTAACAATGCATAATAAACAGTATGAAAGATAACAATAAATAGATAATAGGTAATTGTACAGGTTTATATTACGGTTTGTAAAGATTAGATAGCCATAATAAAAATATTGAGCAGCCTGCCAAGATGGTTAACGAATCACTTAGAGGGTCTAAAATAGTCACTTAGCAATACCTATCCCAAATTATTCATCTTCGTGAAAGAATAACCAAAAAAATCCATTAGCTGCCTTGTTGAAACAAACATCTTAGATTTACAGAAACTACTTACCGGATCCATAGAAAGCATGATAAATTCGCAAAGTGAACATATTATAGTACATACCTCAGGTAGTCTCGCTCGGCCATCCACTCGTTGACGACCTCCAGCGCGTCCGCGTCCTTGTAGTCCTGGTGGTCCTCGATGAGCTGCGTCAACATCTGCAGCCAGTTGGCGTTCTCCTTGAACGACTGCGTGTTCAATGTGTTGATTTCGTGCTGGGAAAAACATTCCATATTTATAATTTTCGAGCTTATATTGCATATTCAATAAAAGAAAGTATAGTTTCTGCGATGACAGCGCCAGTATCTGACCCTATAATTATGTTCTGCCTATTCTTGCTAATAAATATTTTGATTCATTTTTGCAGCTTGATTTTCATTAGTTAAATAATACCAAAAAATTGTACATTGTTAGCCAAGAGGTGAAAGTTACTTATTTAGTCCCGGGACGGCGTTAGACGCCCGTAATTTAGTCTTAGAACAAACATTGTTTAGTAACATATATGCGCTTTATAAAGTGACGCTAAATAGATAACTTTTAGAATCTAAAATGCACTAACCGTCAACTCATTAATAATCGCTCCGGTACGCCAGCCGTGCTCCAGAGTGACGTCAGCGAGGTCGGTGTAGGGATGGTCTCCGAAGTACAGCACCTGGTGGCCGTACCAGCCCGTGAGGTCTTGCAGCTGCTTCACTGTGCCCCTGCAATCATAAATATAAAGCTTTGTAAACAACTATACAGGGTCATTCTTTTAAGTTGGCTAACAGGGGGAAATCCGAATCCATGAGGTACGAAAAAACATTGTTATGAGAATTTAGCTCTATTAGGATGTTATTTCGGCGTTTTAAATTTTTTTGGTCAAGTGTGAGTTGTCCACAGAAATGAGTGAAAATAGAGCAATTTTTTTAATGTCGTAGGTTAGGATCATATGCGTAGTATATAATCGCGTTAGGCGTGCAATATAACTAGAATTATAACCGTGAACAAAATAAATATCGTGTTGGTGCCTTTTTTTTCCCTCTTTATCCATCAACGGCTGCATTAGTGCACGAAAATGATATACAGGGTGTCCAGTATATACTGGACACCCTGTATCTAATAAATCTAATTATAAAAAAAAAAAACAACTTATGATAAGCAAGTTGCATATAGCACAAGTCTCGCAATGCATATTGTATACCGCTATTTTATACATACATAACCATATAAACAAAAAAAGAAATAACATCGAGCTTCAACCTGAGAAAGGAGGAGGTGTAGATACATCTTACTTTATGGTAAAAGTACATCTGAATTTCGCCAGTTTTTTTTTTACAATATGGAGTATGGATAACTTTACCTCATAATAAATAGTTCCTTTTTCTAATGACGAGACTTTCTCCCATATATGCGTGTTAGCGTTGTTGTCGAAGATTCGAATGGGCCGCGACCCCTCCGTGAAGAACTTAGGTTTGTTTGCATTTACTATCACGACGTCGAAGTAATCCCGCCAGTCATGGCACCACTAACATCTCCATACCTGCATTCCTGAGAAAAAAAATAAAAATATTAGCGGAATCTTAAAACCTGTTTAATTTAGAGATTGTCTATAATATCTCTAATATATAAAATTCTCGTGTCACAGTTTTCGTTGCCATACTCCTCCGAAACGGCTTGACCGATTTTGATGATTTTTTTTGTGCTTATCCGGTATCTATGAGAATCGGCCAACATCTATTTTTCATCCCCCTAAATGTAATTATTTATATGGCAAAACAACGTTTGCCGGGTCAGCGAGTTTTAAGTAAACAATTTTATTTCCTCACATTTAGGCCAATCAGTCATACCAATGCAAGCATTAATGTGGAGATCAAAAAGATAAACCGTATTATTATGGTTTTTGAATGATGTTATGGCTACAGATGTCGTATGTTTATCAATTGTATCAAATACGTCCATTAAACGTGTTCATTGCTTGTCTATAAACCTAAGTACTTGTCTCACATGATATTGATAGTACAAGATGTGATCTATTTTCATACAATGTTACATGCCGAATGACTTTCACAAACAGTAGCAATACATGTAATCTATTAGAACCAAAATCAATTGCTGTTCGTTAGTCTCGTTAATAGTCGAGAATGGCTCGACCGAATTGGCTAATTTTGGTTTTGCATTATTTTGGGAAGTCTACCCTGGACTTCCCAAAATACTGGACTGGACTGTCCAGGGAAGGTTTAAAAGTGATTTTAAGGGGGTACGAAGCTTGCCGAGTCAGCTAATAATAGTATAGATGCAACTTACACAAAATGGTAGGGACTATTAGTGACAAGAAAACAGTTTCTTATCATTGTCCTGCAGCATTTGGAAGTATTTCCTTAAATCTGAATTGGGCCTTATATACTCTTTCACATTTTGAGCAACTATCTTATGCATGATGGGATGACAGCTCTGCACTGAGTTCTAAAATCAATAAATTACAACATTCTAAATTCCTGAAGAGTTTTTTAAATATAAAAGACGTTATTCTAAATATTATATTCAGGTTACCTTAACATCCAAGAACAGATTTCAGGATGATAATCAATATGATTTTTAATAAAGTATTCAGCTACATTACATAGTAATCCCATTTCAGGTACTGAAAACAGATCAGCTAAATGCACCATCTTAGCTCTGTTAGGCTGAAAGAAAAACATTACATATAAATAATTAATTACAAATTTCCATAGCAAATGACATTTTTAAATGGATTAAGGAATTTTGATCACTAACTACTTGCATGTTGTATGCACATTCTAACTCCAAAATACTTCATTATCTTGGCACATGCCACTGTGTTTTAGGACAATAATAGATGATGATTTTTTGAGGAAAGAAAAATTTTAGATTGCAAGTGGGATTCGAACCCGCGTCTTCTGGATAGGTACTCCAGACGCCTTAACCAACTACATTGATTTGGCTGTAATGTCAACGTGTTGGGTGGAAGTTAGTTAAAACACTAATCCAAGAGATGGCGCCACGCTACCATAAAGCGTTAACAAGGGATAGAGAATTTCGGCTTGCAAGTGTGGATTGCAATGGCCTAGTTGGTTAAGGCGTCTGGAGTACCTATCCAGAAGACGCGGGTTCGAATCCCACTTGCAATCTAAAATTTTTCTTTCCTCAAAAATCATCTTTACGATGCGCATCGCATGCGTTAATGCGTTTAAAAATAATTAAATAATAGAGACTTTCAAATGAACATAAGGTTAAAAACATGCTACTGATGTGTAACTTTCATACACTAACAAACAATCGTGAATCTTACACACATGTATGATCTGTTAACAGAATGAATATAGGTAGACATATAAAGACATACAAATGTTATTTACAATAGTAGGTAATATATATCAAAGTCTTTGTCACACAATATGGTCCCTGCTTCACATTGCAAAGGGGAGCACAAATGAATGATTGCTTTACAAGTGCCAGTGATTACTGACTGCTATCTCGTTACTACTGATGTGTATCTTGTTACTACAGATGTGATATAGATAAGTGATTTTCAACCTTATCATGAAGGATTCAATGTTTGAAATGGAAATAGTTTTTTCATTCTTAACCTTTAAGCACCGACGTGCATTTTTTGTAACGTTTAGTACCGACGTGAGGCCTGAGAGGCCGCTTACATTATGTAGTTATTTTTAAAGAAAGTTTGTATTTAAATATTTTTCTTAGCGATATGATGAAAATGAAGGGATTTAAGAAAAATAAGTATAAAAAGAAGTAACAGCTTATTTATTATTTTATTTTAGACTGTAATAATATTTGGGCATGAATTTTGGGAGAAAAAGCAACCTTTTGGATATAAATAATTATAACACAAAGTATAATCCTCTCAGAATAACAAAAAATTGTATTTTCTTACTTAGGACGAATATAGCCTTTAAGAAAAAAAATACTGTAGGAGGACAAACCTCCCTGAAAAAAAAAATGTCCACAGTCGAACTACACCCTAAATTCAAAGAACAGTCAGAGGATACTTGTTTCACGCACTGTAAACAAATGAGTTTTTTGCATGAATAACACCTGAACGTCGATTTTCTTTTGAGTTTTGGTTGATACGAAAGACAAGTCTAGCATGTCTTGACTTCTTCTGTTTGATCTACAGATGCCTCTGGCTTATCAGAACCAAGTACTCTTGCCTAACTCATCCTAAGTTCACGAGGCTACCTGGGTAAACAATATCTTCACTTCATGTGCTCTAATACCAACTAGCAATATTATGTTGTGGTATTTAACAGATGATCTGTTTGGAGATGATTTAGACCACTTATATTTATTCTTTCCTCTAACTAAATGTACCCAGCCTAGAGAACGGAAACCTCTTCATCTGATGACGAATGTCGACGCGTCCAGGTGTTCAGGTTGAGTTTCTTTGGTATTAGAAATATCAGTGTTAGTATCCGTATCATGCTGTCTGCGCTCCGTACAAAAACTGACTGTGCTTCGCCAGCGTCGTCAACCTCGGATCCGCTAGCCTCTTCTGCCGCGATCCAGCTCTCAATCAATCGCACATTATTTGGGTTAGATGCATCTACACACATCCGTGGTTTCTTTGAGTGCTGTAAATCTGTCGCAGAAGTATTTCTTTTACAACCAGAAGGTCCTGGTATATCCTTAGTTTACGATATTGTAAAAATAGCAGTTGACTGTAATAAAAAAATAAAACAAAAATACTTACGTAGTACCGACGTGAGGCCTGAGAGGCCGCGTCGGAATTTCAAATCGTAATTACTCAATAAATGCGCGGGCGCCGTTACTCCTTCTTACTTCAACATCAACGTGGGCACTGTCCTTGCAGCTACTTGAAAGCGGGAATCGGAATTCCGCGGAGAGAGGGGTAAATTGGCAAGTCAGACCGGGGCCTCTCAGACCGCACGTCGGCACTTAAGGTTAAGATAGCAGAGTTTTATGATGTTTTATTGGTAGGAGTTAATAAGCAATGTCTGGGTCCAACCAACTTATTAGAGATTGCTAGATTTAAAAGTAGCAAACTTTTACATGATTTTAGTAATTCTGATAGATAGCTTATATTTCAGAAACAAAACACTAGCTAGATGATGCTGTCTAAAACAATGGGTTTTCTTGATGCAAGTTATTGATACACAGGGATTTATGTGTGGCTTCCATTTTGAAAATAAACTGGCAGTAAGATAATCAGGTCAAAATATTCAAACCCTAATAATGTGATATAAAAATTTATAGATGCAGACTGCCCAAAGCAGTCTAGTCTAAGACTGTCCAGCAGTGAATAACTGGCTGATATGATGATGAAACCATTAATACTTACTTTATGAGCTCTAGTATCACCCTCAACATAAGCTATGGGTATAATTCTGTTTCTGTATAGTTTGAGGACTTCATCTGCAGGCACCTGTGTGAGACCTCTGTACACAGCTCCAAATTGTATTTGTAAGAATGAGTCCAGTTTCAACAAGAGGCCTTTTTCTATGTCATAATGTAATCCTCTTACAGCAAAGTTGGGTTTGTATTCTAACTGTAGGATCTCTGGGGGATACTGAAAGTGAAACATCGTCAATACAAATTGTGTGACTGTAACAGTAGACTTTTTAAATGAAAAGCTACACAAATAGTAAATTTAGAATAAAAATAATTTCCATGTTCAGCCTTTTAACTGATACACTTACAAGTGAAGCAGTGGACTCATACCCACTGGATATATAATCATTCATCAGAAACCTGTTTTCTAAAACAACTCAGCTGGCCATTAGGCCAACCACATTTAGCAACACATTCAATTTCATCATTAAATTATTCACTAGGACACTACTTATCATAATTTAAAATAAACACACACCAACCTTGTATTTTTCCAAGAGTATTTCTCTACCGAGATTATACAGTAGATGTTCCAGACTAGGTTTGTAATGTGCCAGTGTATAGTCATAATCAAAACCATACACTTTGACTTCAGATAGATCCAGCTCATTACAAGCAAATACACCCCGTGGATTCACATCTTGAGGCAATTTTTTTGCTACAAAAATTAATTTTAATTACTCAAAATTCAGAGACGACTCACTGAACCAATAATATACACAGAAAACACACATAAAATTTATACTTACACTTAAATTTTAGCTTTGTACGACAGTATGCCTCTTTTAATAATTCGCGCGTAGAAAAGTTCCTGTGTAATAAATCTTCGGGATATTTTTTTGGTAATTGTGTTATACTGCATTTCCATTTTCTTATACCATTTATTGTTAGAGTACTCCGTAAGCTCATCAGGGATGACATTTTAACAAACACAAGTCGAAGTTTTCAACTAAACTGAATTCAAAACTCATGGATTAATATTTTACGCATTAAGGCAACAAAACTAGATTAGGTAACTGTCAGCTTTAATAATATTTTAACATCGTTGCATAATTATTATTGGAATAAACATCACACAGACTACTTTTCTTCTATCCGTCTGTTTTTTACTTCTGCCGACTGACATTCACTTGACATTGACAATTTTGATTTGTCAATTTTGACGTTTGGCGCTTGACAGAATTAGTGTTGCCATGTTCAAGGCGTTATGGCGGCTCCACATTAGTACCGTAAACACCCGTGGCGCGAACGAGAATGTGGATGGTTTTCGTGGGGTACACGCGCGTTCGCGCCTGTTCCCCGATCAGTGTCGGTATTTTGTCCCACGACAAATGTTCACGCCTTCTTCGCGCAGCGTTCACGGACCCGAGAACTTTAATTACTATTTTTTATGTAGTTCAATTTTTTTTATTAAATTCTGCGAACTGTTTGTTCGTAGAAAGTCTGAAACGAATTTTATATAATTAATAAAGACAGTTTTAATCATATTCCTACAAAGTAAATTCAGCAAAACAAAGTTGTTGCAGCAGCAGCTTCTACGTCTATTTCACGGCAGGTTTCACGATCGACTGAGACTACTGAGAGCATCCCGATAGTATGGAGGGCCCCGACCTGTGCCGAGAATTCACGGCGCGAATTCACGGCAATAGTGTACAGCCGCCATTACAAGAGTGCTATGATGAGTGGTATTAGTGACACACAAATCTACACATACACTTTATACTAGCACTCACAGGACTAGATCTTTTTTTTTTATCAAGGTAAGTCATCAAATGAGTCCTCCCACCCTGGTCAGGGCGGGAGGGACTGTCAGACTTGTACTGACGAAAATCCACGGTGTCCTTCAATAGCCCTTTTTTTTTTTTTTTTAGCGTGGTAAAATCATCAAATGAGACCTCCAACCCCGGGCAGGGCGGGAGGTACTGTCAGACTTGTACTGACTAAAATCCACGGTGTCCTTCAGTAGCCCTTTTTTTTTTTTAGCGTGGTAAAATCATCAAATGAGACCTCCAACCCCGGGCAAGGCGGGAGGTACTGTCAGACTTGTACTGACTAAAATCCACGGTGTCCTTCAGTAGCCCTTTTTTTTTTTTTTTTTAGCGTGGTAAAATCATCAATGAGACCTCCAACCCCGGGCAGGGCGGGAGGTACTGTCAGACTTGTACTGACTAAAATCCACGGTGTCCTTCAGTAGCCCTTTATGTTCCGGGGTCACGGTGATAGAAATAAGTCC
Source organism: Agrotis ipsilon (assembly GCA_028554685.1). Classification (NCBI taxonomy): domain Eukaryota; kingdom Metazoa; phylum Arthropoda; class Insecta; order Lepidoptera; family Noctuidae; genus Agrotis; species Agrotis ipsilon. The sequence goes on from CM052955.1 coordinate 13,866,364, forward strand.
CGCGACCCCGGCAGGCTTAGGCTCTTTGTGAGGGGGCCCCGTCATTTTGCTGACGCTCTTTGAGGCGCGCGTGGAACACGAGCCACAGAGACTAGATCTAGCACTAGTATCTCTAAGTAGTCTGTGACTAGCACCACAGACTAGCACTAAAGGCCCATCTAGATGGAGACAGTTTCTCACCCGTTTCGGTTCGAGAAAGTCTGCCCTATGAGAGATTTTCTTTTGATTGTTTCCGTAGTCGATGGATAGATGGCGCTGAACTTGGTATGTTACTGCAATGAACGGAACTGTGGAACGGAACGTCCTCATTTTTTATTTTTTTTTCACTTGATTGTAATTTTGAGTCATAAACGTAACGTACATGTCATTGTCAGTCACATCACATCACACCATTTGCATTAAAAAAATAAATAACAACAAGGAAAAAGAAAAAAATATTCATTGACCAGTCTTTTTAATTTATGAGTTTTCCACGCCATAAAGAAAATGTCCCAAGAGAAAAACGAAGAGAAGTCTGTGCCTCGTGGATTTGTGCAAAAATGAAGGCATAAATCTAGTAACGTAGTCAGTTCAACGCCCATCTACAGAGTTCTTGCTTCTTGGAAACTACTTTTTTTTTAATACCCGAAAAAGAAAACTTCTCATTGACATTTGACAGTAATCAGCATTCATTTCGTGCAATCATGGAGATAGAAAATATAGGGAGCGAGGCTTGTAACATTAAAACCGTGCCTTAGTTTTTAAGAAAGAGAGGCACAGCTGTGCGTTTTTTCTCTTTCTGGCATTGATAAATATTTACACAAAATAAAAAACTTTACCAATATTTTGAAACTTTTTCAGTTAAAGGTTTTTTTTAGATGCATATTAGTACAATTATATTACATTTTTTACAGCTTGTGATAGTTTTTTATATTCTGTAATGTATTTTAATTACTCATAATTTTAACACAAAAATCCAATGATGTTTCCCGAAAAACTAGGAGGTGTATTTAACGTTAAAAATGGCAACATTATGATGTTGTCAAATTCAAATCATTCGTGACTTTTGTAGGGTGACCAATATAAACTGGCTTCCGAGATTAATCGTCGTCTCCATCTGTGTTTGATGTGGTATACATGTGTATTTTATGTTTTAACCATTATATTATTATTTAAGTAATTTTATTTCTTTGTTTGTTTCAGTCCCATACTAACACCAGAAGGTCTACATCAAGTTCAACAGTATCATCGAACGGACACACTAAACCGTTCTAAATTTGTGATTTTATTTATTTATTTAAAGCTTCTTGCACATGGAAGTACAAAGGCGGACTTAATGCCATGGGCATTTTCTTCCAGTCAACCTTAGGGTGATGCAGAGAAACAAACATAGTAGGCGCAAAATACTATAAAAAAGACCATCAAGAAAAATAACATATATATTTAAATAATACATACATATATATATATATACCCAATGAATATTAACTAAACTATACTCGAGAAATAACAGCAAATATGGAAAAAACATTAAAAAACAAATAAGCCAGAGTCTGCCAGATTCTTGAATAAATGTTCGCGAACTTTTAACTTGAACGTGAAACGGACTGGTTGCCATCCTGATATCCTGAGGGAGCGCATTCCAAAGAAAAACCGCTTGCACAAAAAAGGATGACTTTAAAAAACCAGAGCGATGAGAGGGACATCGTAGAAGACGATGTGGGAGGACCGAAGATTTTTATTGTGCGCTGAACATAAATATTGCAAACGAGAGGTAAGATATGAAGGAGAAGTGGGTTTATTTAAAAGAGAGAATAAAGTTGTCAACGCTCTCATCGCTCTGCGTTTGTCGGATAGGAAACCATTTTAAAGTGACCCGATGTGCACGACACATGATCATATTTACGAAGATTAAATACGAATCGAATGCAGTTTATTTAGAAGTCGGTCAAGTTTATGAGGAGATCTGCATTCAGGTCATAATAACACACATCACCATAGTCAATTATGGGAATATAAGGGACCGAACAAGCATAGCCTTTACGTGAGATGGGAGAATATTTTTCAAACGATAAAGTGACCGCAACGTTCCAGTGACCTTCTTGCTCACAGTCGCGACCTGCTTACGCCAGTCAAGACAAGTGTCGACATGCACACCCAGATCTTTGACGTCAGAGCTAAACGGAATGACAACGCCATCAAAGATAAGCGGAGGCACGGTTAACCCACTCAACCTACGCAAGCTATGGGGGCTCCCAATAATTATAGCCTGACATTTAGATGGGTTAACCGCCACCCCAAAACGATCAGCCCAGTTTTTTACTGCTTCTAAATCCCGGTTTAGCTCTTCAATCGCATCCGATACATTATCAACACTTGCCTGACAATAGAGTTGTAAGTCATAAGCGTAAAGATGATACGCACACTGAAGCACAGTAGTAATAAGATCTATAAAAATAGAAAACAGAAGTGGAGATAAATACCCGCCCTGAGGGACCACCAGTTTCTAGTTCACACCAACCAGAAGACGCATCTCCAGCAAGAACTGATTGCTGACGCCCTCGAAGATAGGAAGAAAACCAATCCAGAACCTCAGGAGAGACCATACCGAAAGGAGAGGATAGATAAAAGGACTTCCGTGACTGACTGTATTGAAGGCATTAGAGAAGTCAATCAACACTAGTACGGAAACTTGTGTGTCCTCCATTGCCCGCCTTACGTCGTCAGTTCACTTTAAGGAGGCTGTCACAGTACTGTGCCCGGGCCTGAACCCGGATTGGAGCGGACTAATGAGGGAGTTATTGTGAATGAAATTGGATAGCTGTCTATGTACACAAGCTTCGAGTAGTTTAGATAAAAAGGGAAGGATAGAATTGGTCGGAAGTGACTGGGAAGAGTGGGATAGGAATTTTAGGTAGAGGACAAACATGGCTTTCCGCCAAAGAGACGGGAAAACACCGGAGTAAAGGGAGAAGTTCACAACATGGGAAATTGCAGGAAGGAGCTGATCAAGAGCCGCTACAATCATGTAGCGACTTATATTATCACAGCCCACGGCTTTGGATTAATGGATAGGATAATTTTCCTGATCTCTCCCGGGTCAACTGGGGTGAAGTTAAAAGGTGGTAATTTGGGGACGCGTCAGACCAGCAAGGTAGTCGATGGTTTGGACACTTAGCTAGACTATCAAGAATAGGAACAGTACAGAATGGCGATTTAGATCGTCTAAGCTAAAGGTATTAGGAAGGTCTGAATGTCGCGACCTACCGATACCTAGAGTTCCAAGGAATTTCCAGATATCAGCAGAGAGGCAGAAGTGATATTATTAAGAACATGGCGGCGTTTAGCGTGCGTATCATCTGATTACAACGATGCGAGCAGTCTTGAAGTCGGTCCACTTATCCTCCGATCGATCCTTTTTGAATTTCCGAAACGCGCGGTCCCTTCGTCACATTGCGATGCGAATATCCTCATTCATCCAGGGCGCAGGTGGGCGTTTCAACTTGACTTTCCTGATGGGAGCATGGGTGTCGTACAACTTGATTAAAGCAGTATTGAAAATGTTAACTTTCTCATCAACCGTAGTGGCTTCCTCCCAGGGCTGTCCAATCAATATTACACGCGTCCTGAGCAAGCGCTTCGATATTCATCCGCGCAAAGGCACGCCTGTACTGGAATGTAGGTTTGGATTTAGGAGGTTTCAGGATATACGATAGGAAGATGAGGTCATGATGGGAAAAGCCAGGAGCAGCATGTTGACCATGTGAGGAGACTAAGGACGGATTAGAGGTAAGAATGAGGTCGAGCCAAGTATCTTCACCAACAGTGTTGTGATGCGTTGGTTGGAGAGGCAACACATGCAGACAAGCTGACTCGACCAGATCTATGAGCTTACGGGATCGAGGGGAATTATGGGCAAGGAGGTTGGTGTTGAAATCCCCCATGACTATATGATGCGCGTACTCCGAACCCAAAGATTCTAATACCGATTCGAATTCAGTGAAGTAATCGAGAGAGGGGGGACAGTAAACAACTCTAAGAACGGCTTTAGCTCCTTTGACAGATTTTCTTCTCATTACACACTCACTGCTTGTCCAGTTCATCTTAGTCATTGGCAAATGGCTGACCAAGCCTACACTTGCCATATTAAAAAATAGAATAGAATAGAGATTAATCGTCTTTTAAAGAAAAAGTAATTTTAGGTATATAATCAAAGTTAGGTGTGCTAGGTTGTTCCGTTTTACGTTTAGATAATGTGACACTTGATTTTAATTTTTTTTTTAATATACAGGGTGAATTTTTCAATCGGGCGTGGATGGCTATTTTCGAAAAACATTGAAAGGAGTCTCGAGGCCGATTTTGACGAAAACTAAAACTGCATTAATGGATTTTAGAAAAATCAAAAATCCTGGCCAGGAATCGAACCTGCTGATTTTGGAAAAAAAATCACATCCAGGTATTATGACACCGTTCGATAGTGTTGCTAATAAGGATCAAATTCTGGGAAATAATAATTAACGGCAAACTTAAGGAAATGGCAGATTTTTATGAAATTGCTATTTTTCCATGTTACTTTGCTTCTACTGAGCCATAATTTACTCGAAATTATAAACATTGTTTTCAATGCTTCACTGGATTTGACGTATCAACAATCCCACTGTACTTAGCAATACGAAATTATTGAATTGAACTAAAAATAGCATTAGTTTAAAGAAGAAACGGTAACTTTTGTTTCAAATACAGACCTTGTCTTGAATAAACAGTTTTTTTTTTGTAATTATACGTTTTCCTTAAGTTTGGTGTATAAGATTACTTCCCAGAATTTGTTCCCATATTAGCAACACAATCGAACGGTGTATTAATTGATGTGATTTTTTTTCCAATATCAGCGGGTTCGATTCCTGTCCAGGATTATTATTTTTTCTAAAATCCAATGATGCAGTTTTCGTTTTCATCAAAATCGGCCTAGAGCCTCTTTTCAAGGTTTTTCGATAATCCTCATAGTTTCGAAAATAGCCATCCACGCCCAGTTCAAAAATTCACCCTGTTATATACAATATCTACTTTACGAGTTTCTAACTTTGATTAATTTTAAATTGGTGCTTTTTTATTGGTCTCAATTATAAAATATTAGCTTAATAATAAGACGCAGACTGGCTCCGGCATTTTCTAAAATTATAGAATGATAAAACTAAAAAAATATATTAGGTATGTACAAACGCCAGCACATCAATCTTTCAACCTTATTACAATAGCAGAAGAGTAATATTCTATTGATAAAATTTGACAGATTCTGATTCAGAATCTGTCATGTAAACTGTATTATCAATATAACAAGTAAACTTTTACAGAAAATTAGTTTGAGCGAGGTGATGAGACCTAATACGTAGTTTTTAATACGTCATAAATAAAAAACTGCGTTTTTTGCCATTTTCAGGCCAGTGCTAGGTTGTGTGTTAGGTAAAATATTATTCGCGGCTGTAAGACGTTTCTAGTTACGGAATTATAATCATCAAAATCACTAATACAACCCTCCGAGTTCCTTATGAACTCGGCTCGGCACAGGAACAAAAAAAATATGAATTTAGAGCTTGTATTGATGATTTTATTGGTTATAATGATTAAGAAAAAATTGTTCTTTTCAATTTTTAATTTTTGTGGGCTGGTTGGAGCATTCTCCTTAAAACTTTTTTGTGAAAACTTTTATTTTACCATATTTAGTTCAAACTAGCGGCCCGTCCCGGCTTTGCACGGGTGGAGGACCCGGTCTAAAACCCGGTCCCGATAGTTACAAACACAACAAAAAAATAATTATCATAATCGGTCAAGCCGTTTTCATGTTATGTCGTGACAACGGAAAACGCATTTCATTTTTATATATACAGGGTGAATTTTTCAACTGGGCGTGGATGGCTACTTTCGAAACTATGAGGAATATCGAAAAACGTTGAAACGAGTCTCGAGGCCGATTTTGACGAAAACTAATACTGCATCATTGGATTTTAGAAAAATCAAAAATCCTGTTCAGGAATCGAACCCGCTGATTTTGGAAAAAAAATCACACTCTGTATTATTATACCGTTCGATAGTGTTGCTAATAAGGGTCAAATTCTGGGAAGTAATCATATACGGCAAACTTAAGGAAAACATATAATTACAAAAAAACTGATTTATCTTCAAGGCAAAGACTGTATTTGAAACATATGTTACCGTTTCTTCTTTAAAATAATGCTATTTTTAGTTCAACTCAATGATGTCGTATTGCTAAGTTCAGTGGGATTGTTGAAATGTCAAATTCAGTGAGACATTGAAAACAATGAAATTTTATATTTCGAATAAATTATGGCTCAGTAGATGTAAAGTAACACGGAAAAATAGCGATTTCATAAAAATCAGCCATTTCCTTAAGTTTGCCGTATATGGTTACTTCCCAGAATTTGATCCTTATTAGCAACACTATCGAACGGTGTAATAATACAGGGTGTGATTTTTTTTCCAAAATCAGCGGGTTCGATTCCTGACCAGGATTTTTGATTTTTCTAAAATCCAATGATGCAGTTTTAGTTTTCGTCAAAATCGGCCTCGAGACTCCTTTCAACGTTTTTCGATATTCCTCATAGTTTCGAAAGTAGCCATCCACGCCCAGTTGAAAAATTCACCCTGTATAGATATTCAACCCAAATTCTTGTCAAATACGTTATCCATAATACCGGTAAAACATTATCCAAGTACACAATAAGAAATGCTCAGTCAACAAAAACTGTTGAACGTTTGGTTCATTAATTGAAATGTTATGAAATACTGAAATAAATTATATATTAATACTGAAATGGTACCAAATGACAGTTACTGTCATTTGGTACCATTTCAGTAACTGTTATATTTCATCGAACAAAAAGAGAATCATCAAAAACGGTTCACTCAGTCTTAATACTATATGTACTTTCTGTAACACTATAATAATGATATTATCCTCAAAATACTGTATCATGGATATACTATTAGAAAGAAACAGAATGCTCTGTTGTATGCCTTTCATACCTTTCAAGGTCACCGATTTGAGCTCGTTTTTCTAGTAAGGAGCCCGCGCTCCCTATATTTTTTATCTCCATTCGTGCAATTCTTTCGATTCATTCATTCAATTGCCGTCAAATTTGAAAGGTGTTAATTGCCTGCTTCTGTCTCTGAATCATGTTGTAGCTTTTTGTAATAAAAATTTTAAAATGAAAAGTAAAATAAATCGTTTTGAAAATTTTATCCATTTTAGTTTATGGACATTTGCTTGTTTATATTCCATACACAAATTAGTCAGTGCACAGACAGGTAATTTAATTTTTAAAATTCATACTTATTTCTAGGTTTCTAAATTAAAAAATAATATTAAAACTAAAAAAGTAGTTAAGAAAACGAGATCTAAGAGAAGTGCTTCATTTGAGTGTTGTAACTGTTTCAGAAATAATTGAAAACAACCCTAAACTTCAATATGAAATAAGGGATTTAAATCCAGGCTGGCGATTTATATCAAGGCTGAAGGATGAGTCTGATGTTGAATGGAGTACATGGAAGTATCATATACAAACTTCGTGGTTTTATATGTTAATTCAATTTATTGTGTCAGAGATCATAAGAAAAACAAATTCCTCCTTATTGAAGTATTGGTACACTATATCAAGTGTTATATACATACTAAAGTATATGGGTTTGAGACAATTAATTATCATTTTTTCCCAGCCTGTAATATTCGCAGGGATTGTGTTGCTTGGTGGTAAAAAAATCAGCATATGGTTAACCAGCATTTTGCTTTTGGCTGGATACAATACTCTTAAATACAAATATTTCTTCTGGCGTTTCTTGGATACTGGAAATTTGGAAGATGAAGAAGTTTTTGTCATGCTCTATGCAATTGCATGGGTGGAATTAAGATGTATAAGTTTTTGTCTCGACTACGTAGACAAGAAAGAGAAATACAGTCAAGCTCTAGATAAGGCCAAATTAAATCAATCATCAGTATTTGAAGAACTGATAAATATGTTTAGCTATGTTTTGTACCTGCCATTTTTATTTGTTGGACCAATTATAAATTATGAAGAATTTGAAAAAAGTTTCCATACAAGAAATGAAAACTTGTCAATGAGGCTAAAAAGTTTTTTCCTAGATATGTTGCGGTTTTTATTTTATACCATGTTCCTGGAATTGTCATTCCACTATGTATATTTTTTTGCTATGCAAAGTCATATGGAGGTTTGGAGATTTTTTTTTTTCCATTTATATTACATAAAGATAATGATGGTATCCTAATGTGATAAAATTTCAGGCTATGCGTAAGTTACCATCACTTGCACTTTGTGGAGGAGGACTATGGATGGGATTAGAGTTCCATATGAAATATGTTATATCTTATGGAACAACAAGTGCATACTCAAGACTAGACAATATTGAACCCCCACCAACACCAAGGTGCATATTTAGAATCCATGTTTACTCACAAATGTGGAGATATTTTGATGTGGGTCTATACAGGTTTTTGTTAAAGTGAGTTTACTTTTAAATATTCATGGAGAAGTTTCATTATATTAATAGTATTACTCGGAGCAGTGGTGGCCCAGTGGTATCGGTCCAGACTTACGAGTTGTAGGTCGTGGGTTCGAACCCAGCTTGGCGCATTACTTTGTGTAATTTATTTCATCAATTCTCTCAAAACGGTGAAGGAAAACATCGTGAGGAAACCGGCATGTCCTAGAACCACCAAATTCGAAGACATGTGACATCTGCCAATCCACACTGAGCCCGCGTGGTGGATTATGGCCCACTCCCTCTCACAAGAGAGGAGGCTGTGTCCCAGCAGTGGGAACGTTATAGGCTGATGATGATGAATAGTATTACTATATTTAATGTGATTGAATTTAGAAATGTAGATCGTAACTAGCAGGTTAAAGACAAAAATACAAAAGTAGCAAATACTTTTTCATATCTAGTAAGATTTTGTCTTTCACAAATTAATTGTTTAATTTTGTTATAATGTTTATTTAAATTTTGATTCCAGGTACATTTACAAACCAGTTTTCTTCACATTGTCACATACTATAACAATGCCCAAAATGACCTACAAGTTGCTTTCATCCCTTCTCACCTTTATATTTATTTTTATGTGGCATGGAACAACATGGAATATATTTTTATGGTCAGTTTTAAATTATGCAGGGATCGTCATTGAGTACATTGGAAAAGCTGTTGCAGAAAGTGAAAAATATATTTTTTTTAAAACAAAAGTACTAAAACCAAGTCCAATGGAGGTTCGATTTACTGCATTTTTATGTGCACCTCTGTTAGGTTTGTCAGCCATTTCTAACTTTTATTTATTTGCTGGAAGTGATATTGGTGATCTATATTTTGGACTACTGAAATGGCCATCACCTTTTAATTTTATGTTGGTGTACATGACTTTGTATTGTTGTTGTCATGTCGCCATTGCATTGTATGATGTTCCATCAAGAACTGATGTAAAAAATAATGAAGTTAAGACTGTATTGTAATTTTATATGCTAATTCTATTAATTTGAATTTTGACTGAAACAATTGAAACTGATTTTTTTATATAAGTTAGGGCAATGATTTAAAATCATTGAAAAATAACATAATAACAATTCAAGTACAAAATGTTGGCATCCACCTATTTTTTAGGAATGTGCTACAGTCACAAGTATAGATACAATAGATACCTAAGAGGAATTGTACTGAAACATACAACACTAAAATCTAAGATGCCCAGTTATGCTTGTGACTATAAGTAATTAGTTATTGGTTGTTTTATTCTCTCAGAGACAGTTTAAATTGCAGCACAAACAATAATGTACATAGTCAGAATCTCTACTGTAAGCCATATTTGGCTGCAGTTTTGTGGTTATTGAAAATAAAAAAGGAAATCACGAATTATATATGTTATTTTTATTTAAATTGCTATCAACTGGTACGTATTTGATCCTTTTAATAATAAGTATGAATGTGTGTGCATTGCTTCAATCAAATCGTTTGGATCACCGGCTACACCAGCAGCTTTATGTATTTCTATCATTTCTTTCCTTGTAAATACATCTTTTCCTAATTGATGCGATCGCCTTGTTAACGCATCCAAGAATTTCTTCAGCTGAAAAGAAATCATTCTCTATAAGTGTTTTCTTAATTCATAATTATGTACTCTCGCCGCAATAGGGTATTTAACTAAAAAATCTAATTAGTCCGTCAGCTAAACACATATCAAAAGATATTTTTTGATACGTATTTTTTCTTTTAATACGTAAACAAAAAAAAAAATGGCAAAACGTCAAAAGCAAGTACAGGTTTTACTTGCTTCTGACGTCACAAGCCCAGACTGAATTTTGATAAGTTATTATTATTATTGTTTATATATATTTGGTCAATGGGTGTCCATTCATTACTCTTAGCTGAAGGACTAATTAAATGTGTTTGCCTGTGTGTACGATAATAATTATTATACAGGGTTATTGGTTAAGTCGACCTATTCCCTTTGAGGGGTTAAAGTAGACATCATTCTTGACTGATTTTACTATGGGAACCCCTATCCTAATCCTTATCGTTTTTGAGTTATTAGACTTTTAATATTTTTCAAAAATATTCCACCTCTGTGTCTTAAACTGGTTATTGTAAGAATTTTACGACGTTTAGGACGCTAAAGTGATACTTTTTCGATAGCTTACGAACGACTCATTCTATTAAAGCTAGTACATTTATTTGATAAATTACTCAAGCCTTGGGAAATAAATGGCTGTAAAGTTCAAATATTGAATTTTTATGGGAGCTACCCTTGTCTTTCAGGTCAAATTTCTCAAAATAAGTGTACGGTACTAGATGTGCAGATTGCAGCAAAAACACTGCTGTCTCATTAGCTTTCTAAAATGGTACCACAATGTCCACTTTTATTAAGAATATGACCGAAAAATAAGGGTTGATACTGACAAGGTGGTAGGTATTTTAACAAAACTTGTTATGTACGAACAAGTTTTTCGTTACATTAGTTTTCGACGAATTTCAAAAAAAAGAGCATATTCTAAATTCGACTGTGTTTTTTTTAATGTGGATGATCTTTTCCCACCGAAATGTCTTCTCCGCTAATTGTAAACTGTTTTTTTTTTCATGTATTTTCTTTGTTACGATTTTTTCTTGATATCATACGTGGCCTTAGCTTTTTGACTCAATACCTCTCGCATGGCCAATTCGTTGTGTTTTGTCACAACCATGGGTCGGAATTAGGTAGAGTCATGTACTTATACAGCGAAAGAATAAACAAGAATAACATGGCGATAAGTAACAAAAAAAAACCGCTACAGAGTAAGTAAGAAAAATAAAACTGCAAGTGGAGGAAATCGATTGACAAATAGAAATTTAAATTCGAATTTAGAACCTCCTTCTTCTAATGAAATCGGTAAAAAGTGTATTGACGAGTTTGGTTAAAAAACCACCTTGTCAGTATCAACCCTTATTTTTCGGCCATATTCTTAATAAAAGTGGATATTGTGGTATCATTTTAGAAAGCTAATGAGACAACAGTGTTTTTGCTGCAATCTGCACATCTAGTACCGTACACTTATTTTGAGAAATTTGACCTGAAAGACAAGGGTAGCTCCCAAAAAAATTCAATATTTGAACTTTACAGCCATTTATTTCCCAAGGCTTGAGAAATTTATCAAATGTACTGGCTTTAATAGAATAAGTCGTTTGTAAGCTATCGAAAAAGTATCACTTTAGCGTCCTAAACGTCGTAAAATTCTTACAATAACCAGTTTAAGACACAGAGGTGGAATATTTTTGAAAAATATTAAAAGTCTAATAACTCAAAAACGGTAAGGATTAGGATAGGGGCTCCCATAGTAAAATCAGTCAAGAATGATGTCTACTTTAACCCCACAAAGGGAATAGGTCGACTTAACCAGTAACCCTGTAGATGTGCAGTATGTTTTATGGTAGGATGTGTAGGTAATAAGTTGTTGAAAATACTTACTTTGTTTCTAGAACTGACACCAGACCCGTTTATGGACCTAGACATTTGTATATTTCCAAATTCATCGCTGAATGTGTCTATTAGACTGTGTTTTAGAAGACTTATCACATCGTTGGCATCTTTAACAGTTGCCTCTTCTCTTAAATCGATACGCGCTCTAGCCTAGAAAATATAGTTTTGAACTTCAATGTTTTAGTTAAAATTAAGTCGAATACAAGGTTGGCGCAATGGCTGAGCGATCGCAGCGTGTTGCTTATCGATTCCCGCCTTGGAACAAATATTTGTAGGATAGGACAAGAAGTTTGCTCCGGCTGTTTATGTAAGTGACTTTTAAATGTTTGTAAATACACCCATGACATTGGATAAATTCCCGAGGTGGGCAACAATAAGTATCGGTTCACAAAAATACTTTATTTGCGTAAACAAAGCAAATAGGTTGGTCATCAATTACACTTTGTTATGAGGAAAACTACGATGAAAATATAATTATTTACCTGTGCCAGTCGTATGCATGCTTCTAGCTGTCGAGTTGTTATCGGTGTCCCATCATGGGAACCACTTTGATGGTTGTGTCTCAACTCAAGATAAAAGTTTTGTAAAGTATTGGCTGCTTCCTTGCTTATTTTTGGGTGCACGTATCTTCTAGCGTAAGCTATATATTTCCTTAAGAGTACTAAAGGTAAATGATCGATGACTTCACCGGGCTTCAGTCGTAATCTTTGACTGAAACAAGATTAAAAGGCATGATAAAATAATATCATTTGCGTTGAGTTTGCACCAGATATAATTACCTATGTTAATTTTTACACTAAGCCTAGCCCAAACTGTTTTTTTTTTTTTTTTTTTTTTACGTGGTAAAATCATCAAATGAGACCTCCCACCCCGGGCAGGGCGAGAGGTACTGTCAGACTTGTACTGACTAAAATCCACGGTGTCCTTCAATAGCCCTTTATGTTCCGGGGTCACGGTGATGGTATAAGACCCGCGACCCAGCCCAAACTGTAATATAACGGGTTAGTTCACACCAACCCTAGCTACTACGCATTCTCGCTTAAATCTTTGGTAGAAATTTCGCTTTTATCTATTTTCTAAAATAATAATAAAATTGAATGGCTAAATGCTAATTGCAAAAGTTAAGAATGGCCGGCAGGACCAATTACAACTATTTTTTTTACAATGTTTTAGTTATAATAAATTATTTTCGTAATTATAATTTTGCGAAGCCTCCATGTAACATTTATAATTAAGCATTTGGTAAGAAAAGGTAATAAAATCGATACATCAGTTTTCTAATTTGGCAAAGTTGATTAAATGGTTAAGGGTTTTATGTTTCTGAAATTTATTTGCTAACTCAATTTATGCTCCAGTATTAACTCAATCAGAAATTAATTAAAAATCACCAGAGTGAAATGTCGTTTTCAGATTGGCTTGTATTTATGCTAGCATTCAGGTTACTGCTTTTCGTTGAATGTTTTCCTCTTTGACCGGTATGCAGAGCTAGCACGTGCTCTGATAACATCGCGTCCATTTTCTGAAACAAAACGCCGTATAAGGGTGGGTCCATATCTGACGGATGTTCTGTCAGATATGAACCCATCCTAATGTTCAAGTCTAGAATGCCCTACATCACGTTAATTTTGTTGAGGATTGGCTGTTTTCAGCGGCACTGCCCTTTACAACTCAAAAAATGATCCCACGGGCCCATAAAATCCGTACCCTATGTGTAAACTGTAAACTAAATGTGTACCAAATTTCATCTAAATCCGTTCAGTAATTTTAACGTGAAGAGTAACAAACAGAGTGGATACATCCTCATAAACATGTTTTTTATATTAATATAGTAAGAGGATCATATAGGACCTATATTTAATTATAGGTTGAGGATGTTATTGACAATGATTACGGTCACGTTTGCAAGAGAAGGATAAAGTTTATTTATTAAAAAAATATATTATTTTTAATTTGAACGTATTAAAGCATACCTCGTCTGGTTGGTCCAAAAGAATAAAAACTAAATCAAATCTTGAGAGCAGTGCTGAATTTAGTTTTAGGTTCTCTGCGACGGTTTTAGATCTGAAAAGTAAAAAAAAAAATGTTTTAAAAACATTATTTTATTTTATACTAGCGACCCGCCCCGGCTAGCGGCTCCGCACGAGTGCATTCTCTACTATATTATGCATGTTATTTAATTATTTAGTTACATATAAACCTTCTTCTTAAATCACTCAATCTATTAAAAACCGCATCAAAATCCATTGCGTAGTTTTACAGGGACAGACAGCGGGAACCGATTTTGTTTTATACTATAGCTACTGTAAATGCGCAAAATGCAGAACATATTTGTTTCAACTTCATACCCCAGGCTGCCGGGTAAAATCGGAAGATACCCCAGTCAGTGAAACAAGTGAATGAATATTCCTGCCCAGGTACCGACCCCGTCATGGATTGTCGTAGTGGCTGAGCGAGACGCTGCTGGGCTAGATGTCGTGGGTTCCTGGCACGGAACAATTATTTTTATGATTTACAGATAGTTGTTCTAGGTTCGGCAGTTTGTGTATCTAAATTCAAACGTTAGTAAACACATTCCTTTTTTTCTTGCTTGTCGTTGGTTTGAATTGTATCCGACTAACACGTAGCCGATCCCCCATGTTGTCATGTTCAAATACTGGAAGGTGCAGTTGCCTGCACCTTATCCCTGTGCTCTTTCCATACATATTCAGTAGAGGGTCTCCACACTGGCACTCAAATTGGGTTGGGTCTAGTGTAAGTACCCCACTTGGCCAATTATTTCTATCAGCGAAAAACCTGATTTCCAGGTTAGCCACTGGTCTTTTGGCCAGATTAGCTAGAAATCATGGATTGGGATAAAGATTTAATTTTTTCTGAAGTACGACAGGATAACCCCGGACCTGTTGTAGCTGCCGCCGGCGGGGTTGGCGGCCGCCAGTACTGCAGCCCTGGCGGCCAGGCTGCACACGACGCCTCCCTTGGCCACGCTCACACGCCGCTGCTCCATGGCCTCCAGCAGGCTACTGTGGTGAGCTGTCATCTGCAAGTTTGTACAACACCTATCATTGTTTTTATTTTTTGCCTCGTTGGTTACCTTGTCGATAATCTCAGGTCAGCCAGGGCGGTTTTGCAGCAGGTATTCCTTATAGCGGGCATGGTGTCTGAATTTGTTCTGAACCAATCTTGGATTGCTAAGGGCGTCGCTCACACGATTAAGATACGAGACTCGAGGCGTGGACGCATTTCGTCTCGTGCGAAGTAAATAGAGGATAGGAAGTACCTTGATGCTGCGTCACTGCCTCTAGTTACCAGGTGGGCATTATTATAGATCAGAGAACGCCTTTAGATGATAATCTAGAAATATATCCAGTATGTTATTTAAAATCTACCTTATCAAGTTCATCTATACAACACACGCCTTTGTCGGCTAGGACTAGAGCGCCCGCCTCGAGGGCGAAGTCTCCTCCCGCTTCTCGGCCCAGCGCTACTGTGAGACCTCCTGCAGATGCAGACGCGCCGCAAACGTACACACCTGAAATATTTTGATGAAAGTAAGTAAGTAAACAAAAAGTGGTGGTACCGATTTACGAGTTGTAGGTCTGTAGGTTAAATCCTGGCCGGGTACATTACTTTGTATAATTTGTTTCATCACGACAGGTCCAAGGCCAAGGCAGCATGTAGCAGTGAGTACATAATAGGCTATTTATACATGCTGAAGGACACTTCATTTTTGATGGCTGATTTTTCTTGCCGCCTATTAGTTGGGTGTTTTTTTCGGAAAACATTTTACCTCTTGGGGCCGCATGAGCAGCAGCTTGTAATAGTTGTGACTTCCCAAGTCCAGGGTCACCCACGACTAAAACGTGTGGTTGTGACCTGGGTCCATTGTCCAGTTCAGTACCACCTATTAGACCAAGTATTAGCCCAGCTTTCACTGCTTCATGACCGAATATTGTGGGACAAAGAGAATGGACTAGTAATCTGAATACATCTTCTGAAGCATGTATTTCCTGAAAGAGAAAAAGCTTCAAATAATATGTATAATATTGATCAATAAAAAAAAAAATGATATGAATATGTTGACTTATTATATTATAATAATCTAAATAAATAAAAAAATACCGACCGAATTGAGAACCTCG
This sequence comes from Agrotis ipsilon, assembly GCA_028554685.1. Taxonomy (NCBI): domain Eukaryota; kingdom Metazoa; phylum Arthropoda; class Insecta; order Lepidoptera; family Noctuidae; genus Agrotis; species Agrotis ipsilon. The sequence goes on from CM052955.1 coordinate 13,882,510, forward strand.
TCCTTTTTTTGTGTTGGTGTAAGAAGTCGGTTAATAAAAAATAAGCTAAAATCGACTTAAGGTAATTGAAACCTTTTTTGCAGACTTTACGGATTACTACTCAAGATCGCCGAAATCGCCTAATCCAAATCAGTCAATTCTACCCGGCGAGGTCTAATCTTTCATTCCATTGTTATACGTCTTTTCGTTGCTTTCGGTAACGTTGCGCCATCTATTGTCTCTCCGCAAAAAAGATTTACTATTCGCCACACAGGTGTTTACAAGTTTAAAATAAGGTAACGTAGTATATATGCTTTACCTGGATGGCATAATAATCTTTCAAAGTAAAAGATAAAGTTGGATTGCTCAAATTTCTGTGACTGTGAATTGATACAGCTTCAATGTAGAGTTGTAAAAGTCTCGCTGCTCGTTTTCCGTCTTCTCCGCCCTTGCTTTCACCGCGTACCTAAAGAAAAATACAAATAACTTATGTAGTTACAGAAGTACTTATAAAATACGTAGAAGAAATTATGTAGTTTTTCATCAGAGAAATAGTATTTCATTTGATACTGCCAATTTCTGAACAGATTTCTCTGGCCAAAAACCGGATTCATATCAATACTGGTACGAGTCTTTTTTTATATGAAAAATGGCTATTTTGTTTCTGACTGTACACTTTTTTCGGAGTTGAAAAAGTATCTAGGTAGACAAAGGCTAGCTTTTTCTATCGTGGTAAAATCATCAATAGAATCCTTCCACACAGGGCAGGTCAAGAGGGAATGTCAGACTTGCACTGACTAAAATCGAAGGTGTCCTTCAATAGCCCTTTATGTTCCGGAATCACGGTAGCTCGTAGCTCGTTAGTCACGCGAACCCGAGCTAAAGGCTAGCTAGCTCACACAGCACTTCTGTGCTCAATTACACATCATGTCAATTTAATAACTTATGATGGTAGCATGACTATTGCAATTACCTGGACAATTCCCGTGACAGACAGCACATCTCCAGGACACGCAGCGCCAACTAGATCACTTTGTAGTTCTATCTCCACACTTCTCGGAATAGTTCCGGAGAGGCTCTGACATGGAAAAAATGAACTCATTAGAACTGACTAGGGACATTTTTTTAGAAGGTTTGTAGTCATGTTTTTTTTTCTATGAAATATGTAAAGTATTTTGTACAAAGGGCATAATGCTTCTTTCAAACTGCTGTCTTCTGCATCCAATCTCACGTAATTCTTAGTCTGTCTATTATGTGGTGTTCTAATCCACACATGAGAAATACACCGTCACCACATAAAACATATACTGTCGTACCACCAAACCTTTAATGTCTGTCTAAAAACATATCAGATTATGATTATGACTTCTCCAACAAAAAACGGAGTGCAAAACCTTCCTTCCTTTTGCAGTCACACTTTTTTTAGACAAGTGTTCAACAGATGTTAAGTTTTTGTAGTAAGGCTGATATATTATTATAGTTACATAATAAAAAATATAATATGTATGTACCTGTGACTGAATTTCCTGTATTTTAGCAACTTGCCAATCAGTTGTGTTAGTGAATGGTGATGACTGTAACGGTTCAAACTTAGATCCGCCACGACAACTTTGACATGTTGTAGGAGCTGCAAACATTTAAGATGATTTATTATATAATTTAGATTACATAGATAAATAGAATAGGAGCAACCAGTAAGTAGTAAGTATACTAGTTTTCTAGGTATACTTACTCCATGTAGACTTACATACTTACGGAAAGTTCCTTGATCAGAAGATAACGAAGAGTTTGTTAAATCCTATACATTTTTAACCATAAATGTTAAAAATTCGTATGGGATTTTAACTGTTGATCCAACAACTGGCTCTTAATTTTTTTTAATGTTAAATGTAGAACAAGTGAAATCAATTTAATAATTAACTATAACAGTTTAGCTAGTCTCTCATACCTGTAAATACTCCCTGAGGTTGTACAACAGCTTGTTGATTGTGGCAGCCAGAACATTCAAATGCCATAGATGTGCATATGAGCCCGACACTGCCTACCCTTATAACTGTACCCTTGATTGTTACCAGTTTACCTATAACAAATTATGTATTTATATTGACTATATGTTACTGAAAATATTTTTTTTATTACATAAAAATATAACTTTCAGGATGAAAACAAAACATGCTTAAAAAACAAATGAGATCAATGATCTGAAATGATCAATGATGAATGATGTGTGTGTGATCAATGATTGGCATCACGCTGCACAAGTGTGATAAAGAAAACCAGCATAATTAATCATCCTTCAAGTGAATCATAAGGTTTGGGTTTAGACCTAAAATTATATGAATGATATTGGGGCTTCTATGAAAATTCATCAAGGTACTTGAATTAATTACAAGTCTTATGAAGTTTTGGATCAACTCCATTTACTGTAGACACAGGAGTTGGTCAGGGTCAGTTAGTTGTGCCTCTCATACCTGTAACCTTATCTTGTCCTTACATTTATTGTATGTGTGTACATTCCTTAAGCATTTAACTCATCTGCTTACTGTAAATTACTATAGACATGCTAGGAAGATGGATATCATGGTAGTGTCTTCAATTTTTGAAACTTTTCTTCAATAACAATAATTTTTACTCACCAAAGTAGTTAACTTTTAAATTAGCTATGGGTATTACTGGTTGGTGGTTTAGTATTCTGACTTTTATTTTAGATTCAAACTTGAGAGTCTGTAATGGAAAATAGTTTTAGTATTAGCGCTGGTGACTGTTTTACCAAGAAATCTAGATTGTATAAATATAATCTATTATCTATTCCAAATACATTCAATTTACCCCTCACTTTTCCATTCCTACTTATTCTGAGGAATTTTATATATATAAGAAACATCATTTACCTCATGCAAACTATACTCTAAAAGCCTTAAAGTTTTATCAGGATATTCAAACAGTTCTGTATTAAAACTAGGCCAGCTACTGATGAATTCAGTATCATTTACTAAATTGTTAACATCTAAAGGCACACTGCGAGTTTGATCAATTTTTTCCAAATCAAATAAGTTTTTGTTTTTTTGAATAAACTTCTTGAAACAGTTGATATGGCTTGTTAACTCTGAGTTTTCTTGCTGTTCTGAAATAAAAAAAATGTTTGTGATTGTTATCATTTAACATCAATCACAAACTTCATAGAATTGATTAAATACTTTTCTGACCTTCAGTAGGAAAGTACAACTTCCAAACATTGTTGCAATCATGAATGGGGAGTACGGTTGGAAGCTGATTAGCTGGTGCTCTCGAAGATCCTGCAGTACTCGACACCCGGTGACTACTTGTTGAATTATTTAAACTTTGGCTATCGGAACCATTATTCTGATTGTTTCGGCCACGATACCAATTGTTCCGATATCTACCTCTCCAGTTACGACGCATTATGGTTTATTTTGTCAGTTTAAAATAACTTTTAAACAATGTTTGCTTCCCGCGAGCACCCGCACCCGCGAGCTTCTGTCATTTCATGTGTCAAGTGTCAAAACATAGATTAGACATTATCGTGAGCGTTTGTAAAGCACGAGTTAGAAACCTTACAGAATTCGATAAATTAAGATTTGATGTGGTTTAGTCACTTTAGTTTAAATTAATCACGTAGTTGTTCCTAACATAAGATGTTATGTTTATTTAAAGTAAAAATCCCTCTTTAAGCTTCATTTCGATTCATCCCTGTGTTCTTTAATCACACCGATTTACCGTGATGTGTGAACTTATCAATTCCATGCATAAAACAACATAATAAATTACCGCCAAAATTTAAAATCAGAATAACAAATCATTAGGGCTTACATAAAACAATTGTCAGCATTAGCGAAAATCGAAATTAATAAGCTTGTGTGAAATCCCTAATTTACACAAAAGCATTTTTTGTATTTTCGAATAAAAATAGCTGCAATAGTATTTTAATTTAAATGTCCGATTTAGAAGATGAAAGTGTGCCAGAGGCAAATACAGAACCCTCTCAAACAGTCGTTAGAGATTATAGAGCGGTTCAAGGATCTGTGCAAACCTATGATGAATTTAGTAGAAGGCAGTCAAGAGGGCAATCAAGTTTATCGTGCTATGAATTACCTGAGGTTGATCGGTCAGCTCTGGAAGCAATGTTGGACGTCAGCTGTCGCTTGCAGGGTATTCAGCAGAGAAGCAGAGTGTCTATGAGCACATTGTCACAAACTCATGAAACTTATAGAGATAAGCAAGTAAATGAATTGACTAATTCTATTCTTTTGGATCGTGATTCTTATGAAATACGAATATTGAAATCAAATACGTTTCTGTTTATAGTGTAAAGCCAAAGAAGCTCGTAGCAGTCGTGTTGGTGGTGTTCGGCAGCAACACAGATTTCTACTTGACAACGCGGCTACTATGCTAAATAAAAGTCCTGAATATGTAATGGTAAGGAATATAATGTGTAGGTACTTTAAACTGCCACGACGATTAATGACCAAAGGCCCTAATGCCTCAACATTTGTAGTTTGTTCGATCGAGGACCCGAGTGGACCATTGGTCGTTGGTTTAGTTCAGGTCGTCCCTCGATATTTCACGAGGTCTACCGCGATGCCTTCTCGCTGTGTCAGGGCACCATAACGTGATTATTTTGATCCACAGCTCATTGTAGTGTAGCGGCTTTCTAAGCGACAGTCGTCGCCTTTTTTTGTTTTGGAGGGTGTCGTGTTGCACAAAGGCGTTTATTTTTGTTCAATTATTTATTTACCTTATTGCTCTTTATTGCAGGAAGGTATTTACGACGCTGATGTTCATATAGAGCTGTTAGAAAGCGCAGTTGCTGAAGATGGAACACATTGTATTATTTTATGTGATGCATCACTACCACCTGTCGATATGGGTAGTCATTTTATTTAACTCTATTTACATCACTTTGAAATAAAACAAACAATTAAGGTATAGCTTATCGCTGCGGGGTGCCAACTGAAACCAACGCTGGAGTGTCTGTCACCTAACAAATTCCGAGTTGGTAAACCTTTTGGTGTGGACATGCTAAGCAAAAATCTTATTCTGTTTTTTTTTTTTTTATATTTCTGTGTGAGTCCAATATCAAATAAATAGTTTTCTATTCTATTCTTTAAGTAACGACGAATTTGTTTCCTTCCTTTGTGTAGTTTCTTATATTACATCATGTTATAAAGTTGAAGAGTTCGAATTAATAGAAGAAGGCTATAAGCACACATGCAGTGTTGGTGAAACCAGTTGGAACAGCTAATTGAAAAGTTGTTTTAGCTTACAGCAGTTGCTTTACTTCATGAGTTTTAGCAGTCCACAAGACAGTGGATCTTTGATCTATTTAAGCTTCTTAACGATCTTAACTTTATGAGAGCACGTAGGTGACCTAAATTAAACATCTGTCGTAAGCACCATGACAACGTGTAACAGAAAGGTCTGTTATATTTTAAGGGTATGGTTACTTAACCGGCAATCAACCGCTAAACAAAGTCTACCACCGCGGGCGCTCATTTGTCAAATCAAATAGTGCACTTCTCCGACTTTCTGTTACACACTTTCGTCTAATTTCAAGAGAGAGGAAAGATGTCACACATCAAAAACTAAAGATCGTCATAAAATATCAGCAGTCAGCATATATTTGGGTCGAACAAGTTTTGATATGTATGTGGGAGCTGATATTTTTTCGCGATTACGTTGTTGTCATTCACAATGTTTGTATTGATCGTTACTAATACGTAAATTGTCATATTTAATAGAATCGGGTCGTTTTGTGCCCAACCAGAAAGGTACAACGGAAAGGGTTTATCTATCGGATTTATCGACGATTGGCACTCAGGGCCAATGTGTTGCCATGTACAGATTGAAAAGTAAGGCTATTGACAATCGGAACGTAGCTGATGTAAGTAATATACCCAGTATGATGTATTTATTAATTGGTTGTGATAAGTAGAGGATTTGTCAAGAAGCAAAATACGAAATTCTATACTTACTACACTCATAGATCTGTTCTTGAATACAGTCTTAAACTCTGTTTAAGACTCTTAAACAGACTACTATACTACGACTAACTCTTATAACCCAGCTTTATCCTATCATTAGATTTTTTTTCTGTTTTTGGTCCAATTTCATTAAAAACCGGACCCTTTAGTTTTTTACAACAATTAAGAAAAAATATTGATTGCAGGAATACTTTTTAGTACAATTCGATATGAATCAAGAAACTGAGAATGTGGTGTCAGCCGTCTACAAGACCATGCACCGTGTGTACGTGCCGGCTATTCAAGCTTGCAAGGGTTGGGGATACATTAACCCTCCTAATCCTAAGAGCAATGATATCATAAAGAGCTATATTGCAAAAATAATGATTTTCGTTGATTATCTGGCAAGTACGTGTCGTATAGATGCGATGAGGTTTTAGTATTGTAGATAGACATTAAGTAGACGTTGCGTTACAACTACTACAACATAACATTAAATGTTTCATTTTGTCTTTTAATGTGGCTCCTATAGAAAGTAGCTTTGAGATGAGAGAAAATTTTAGAATGTTTAATTTATCGAAATTTCTGAAAGAATAAAAAATGATTCAATTTTTTATAGAGACCAAAATAGATTTAGATTGCTGTACAAGATTCAAAGTTAACATGTCACTGTATGAGGATGAGCTAGCTGATCAAGATAAAATGAAACTGGCCATTACTAAAACCCATGTTTTGGAAGAAATATGCTCTTATGTGAAGCAATGGATGCGGCAAATAACGATGGTAACTTTACTGTAATGGCTACATTTTGATTAAGACTTCACGTCTGTTTTGACTAAACACTAACGGTTAATAATGTTGTACTATGTATTTCAATCAATCTAACAACGATTAGCCCACACATATGCTTCAAGACGACTTGTGATCGGATACTAATGCGAAAACATAGAACTTTCATCTCCTAGGAGCTCTTGTAGAATTTTTCTTTTGAAATGGTGGTCATCCATATTATTACTCATTCAATATTAAAAGGTGGTATAGATTAAATGAAGAAATTAATATTTACACATAGGTATTAGTGCAGAGTCAGCAACTGCGTCGTGAACCTTCTAACATTGGGCCATTAGCCGAGCTGGATTATTGGCGCCGTCAACTCACTACCTTCACGTCCATAATAGAGCATCTAAAAAGTGAACCAACCATGAGGTACATACACACGCTGATATCAGCGAAATCGAAACTATTGAAGGTAAGCTTTTGCATAGAATTGCATTCAATTGTAGCTCAGGGATACATGGACCTACTGACTCTACGAAATAGGCAAGCACAAATGGGAAGTTCACAGATGTGATCTTCATTAGCAGACGAATTTGTTGAAAAAAATGAGCAATAGTTGTTTTTGGGTTGGTGTATATCTGAAATAAACAAATTAACTTAATTTGACCATCTATACCTAATCATCAAAACATTTTCAGAAATGGAGACAATTAGACAATAACGTAACAGATTATTACAACGAAGCCTTTGACAACGTAAGGTATCTGTACGCTCTGGAGAAATACTGTGAACCGCTGTACAGGTAATATTATAAAGATTCATAAAATCGTATATTAGGTACTTAACGAACTGAAAGTCTTACAATAAGCGCGTATCTCTCAAACGGCCTTTTATTTTTAATTTTAACTTTTGGAACTGGACGATTAAAATCGGTTATTGTAATAAAAATGCGCACACATTAGCAGGATACTAGTTCCAGAAAATGAACATTTTCACAAAACAGTGTTACAGATAAATTAGGCAGATTTTAAACTTTACGCAGAAAGAGTGAATTCCATTATATATTTTTTTTAAATAGAACACTGCCAAAATGGCCGAAATGTCTGATTCTTATTTATTCCGGGTATAGATACATGTGAAGTGAGATTAAAATCGTTTCGAAAAACAGAACGACGCGCTTTTAAATTACTTACCTTTATCCACCGTGAACACCGCGAATCACTTGGAGAACTAGTCTGTGGGTGATGTAGTAGCTCGTAGCAAGTTATTTAGCACTTAATAACCTTATTAACATTTTCACATTTCTACAGATGCGATCCTAACACAATGCAGCAGTTCATTCCTGGTTTATTGTTCAGCATACGTATGATATTTGCAACTTCACGATACTATAACACCACTAAACAGATATCTACGTTACTGGTCAAAGTGACCAATCAGATTCTCAACATGTGCCTGGAGTTCCTAACAAATGGTGGCAAGAAAAATATTTGGAACCAAGATAAGCAGAAATTTATACATAAAGCCTCAGTATGTTAAAACAATATTTAGTAGGTATGATTAGAAATGTATGAGCAGAGCTTTAATATTATGAGGTGTAATACAATAAGACTCATTATCTATGAATTTGGTTTGTCAGTAAGATTATGAGAGGTTTTACAAATCTTATACACAATTGCACATGCCATATTGTATACTGATAAGGGCACCATCAGAGATATCAGGGTATCTTCTAGGGTAATAGAAACCAGATAGTATTGTATATTGGACTACTACTGTTTTTAGATAACTTGTTAAATATGTTTATTTATCGCCGTAGACTTCTTAACTAAAATGCGCATTAATATCGTAGTTGTACAGTGGCCAAAGCTACACCAATCGGGAATCATTTTGAAAGACTTTTAAGGACATGATTACTGTTATAACTACATAAGCTTTTTTTTTAATTTTGATTCTTATGTTTTAGTTCTGCTTAAGTCTGTACAAATTTTATCGTAAATGTTACGCTGAAACTCAGCAAGAAATGACAGAGGCCTCCACGGAAAGGCCTTTTGATTGTTCTGAAATGTACATATTTGGCAAGTTCGAAACTTTCCGGAAGCGGCTAATAAAGGTAAATTATTGAAAATTTAATTTGATTGGACACTGATTTACGAATATAGGTACTTAACTTCACTGCTCTTTGCATTTGTTGATCGAAACTAACCGATTGATAAGTCAACATTACCAGGTTCGTCTGTTTTTGTGAATCATTATTTTCTGACATAATCGCGGAAGGAGGCAAAATGGAAAGCATTACACTTAAAGTAACAGGAGCCTTACCACGAGCTTTTAACGCAATCCAGTTTAGGCTGTGGGAAAGAGACAGCTATAAAAGTCGTCTAGCGCCTCTCTTTCCCACAGCCTAAAGACTCACGCTTTAAGAGTTCATGGTAGTTCAACATGTTTTTTTTTAATTTGACAGATCATCGATCTATTTCAAACATACATCACCTACCATGTGCTGAATAAAACTACTTTGGAGGGCATTGAAGAATATGCTGTCGCCTTTAATAAGTTATTCAAAACGATCTCATCGAAAACGTATGATGCGCTGGATCACAGGTCAGATTATGATATTATGTTCTTTGTAAATTAACGATACTTGATTTGAAGTTTTACTAATGAATAATTTGTTCGTAGAGTAGACGGCCAGACTTTGATAAAGATTACAAAATATATAAAGACGCGGTGTCCAACCAGGAGCTGTTACTGGAAAGATTCATGATTAGTGTAATTGTTGTTTTATTAGCTTGTAGTACTGTAGTACTTTGATTATTCATATTTTTTTCATAAGACTGAAAAATTTAAAAGTAGAAAACATATATATTTTTACAAGTAAAAAAATACTTTAGATTAACAATGGTTAGGCGTACGTCACGTTATAAGTATTAAAAAAAATGTGTTTACAGTGTGTGAAAAAATGTCCAACCACTGAAATAGCGCTACATCTTCTGAGGAGATTTGCGAAGCTGGAGTTAGACTGTCTTTATATTGATGATCAATATTATGACTTAATTCGTTTGTACACGTCTGAGATAGAATCTATACGAGACAGGTAATACAAAAGCTTTCACTTGAAAACTGAGATTATTAAATGAAATTATATTTTGAACAAGTTCAACTGAAAGTTTGCACAAAATGATTAATTGAAATATTAATAGATATAACGAAGAAAGAGATCAGCCAGACTTACCGAGAAACATGCCACCAGTGGCAGGAAGACTGCGGTGGATAAGATTTTATCACAGGAACATAAATGCTCCCATGCAGACATTTAAGCAGCATCATGACGTTATTACGCACATGGTATATTATTCAAAATTATAATATTTAATAAGCAACAATAAATAACATATTATTTCTACTTTATTAAACATCTTGTATACAACTAGGTATATAAAATATAATTTAACATTTGTGTTTTGTTTACATTTCTGCTTTTGGAGGACCCTTGATCTGTATAAATCTTTAGACAGACCTTTTTTTTAAGCCTAGATAATAATTTCAGAATACACAGCGATGCATAAAATTGCACAATGTTATGACTATAGTGTTCACAGAATATGAATTAATTTATCATTATTCTTGGAGCGAAAATGTTGGACAGGTAAGATGTAATTGTGTTTACACGAAACGTAAAATCGTAGCACTGTCGTAGCACGGTCGTAGCGTTTTTGTAGCCGTGTCGTAGCCGTGTCGTAGCGCTGTCGTAGCCGTGTCATAGCACGGTCGTAGCTCTGTCGTAGCACAGTCGTAGCTCTGTCGTAGCACAGTCGTAGCACAGTCGTAGCACAGTCGTAGCACTATCGTAGCAATGTCGTAGCAGTGCCGTAGCTCCGTCGTAGCACTGTAGTAACACTGATGTAGTACTGTCGTAGCGTCGTAGCACTGTCGTAGCGCTGCCATAGCACAGTCGTAGGACTGTCGAAGCACTTTCGTAGCACGTTCGTAGCCCTGTCGTAGCATTGTCGTAGTACTGCTGTAGCACTGTCGTAGCTCTCACGTAGCACAGTCGTAGCAAATTCGTAGCACAGTCGTAGCACTCTCGTAACAAAATCGTTGCGAAACAATCCGGCGGGCAAGGCGCCGCGGCCTTGAAGCACTTTTAGCACTGTCTTAGAATGATCATAACTCTGTTGAAGTAGTTACGTAATACTGTCGTAGCACTGTTGTAGCATTGTCGTAGCAGCGTCGTGGTGTGGTAGTAGCACGGTCGGTCAGTCGTAGCTCAGTAGTACGGTCGCGTCGTAGCTGTACCATAAAACGTACGTAGTACTCTCATGATATTCTTCAAGCATTTTCAAAGCACCCTTCTGTAACGTGGGCCTCGTGGATATAAGAAATGCTAACAATCTGTTATCTATCAATGCAATTTTCACTTTTAGGTGCGACTAGGCTTGATTGCTCCGATCTTGATGCGTCATCCCAAGACCAATATGTATATTATTAACTTCAGCATGTATATCCCAGAGTGTATAAGAGAGGTTGAATACATGTGGCAGTTGGGACTTAGTAAGTTTTAGCTATTTACAAACCCTAACTCATGTTGACCTTATCACGTACTGCGTTTATGAGAAAAGTTAATAGCGAATCTTAGTGTTAGTGAATTTAAGTATTGTGTACCATAACCACATTCATTGAGATTTGAAGTTGATAGTGTGTGTAAAACAAAGACCAATGGACCTCCTGTAATTAAATTATTATAATGGATAAACTATGAATTATGAATATGATTCATCTTAAAATCTTATCTACTATGTAGATACATTCTTATTTCTCTTTGTAGGTGTACCAGAGGGCGCCCAAATAGTAGCATTTTGCAAAGAAAAAATTCTGGGAAATTATGAGAAGATAACTTATTTGGTTGAAAGAGGCAATGAGATACGGAAGTAATCAAATTTTATAATTTGCGAAATCTAAGATCAACTTGAGACCTTTCTCAATTTGCAATAACAATTATTTAGGATCTCTGGTCCCAACGGTGATTTCAATCTACATGCCAAAATAAAACTATTGTACAGACGCGAGTAACTGTAGGTCAACCTACCCGAATCTGCCAAATTTTACCAATCGAAAATTAACCTTCCTCTGTTGTGATATGGTTGAAAATCCAATTTGATACATTGTGGTACCTTGATGTGCTGGCGTTTGCCGTTTGTACATTTACAAAAGATGTTCTGTCGACATGATAGTGGATTTTGGTGTGTAGATTATCCCCAGGAATGCCTATTAGGTACACTTTCAAGTAGCTATAGAAATTTTGGGTCATAGTTTCTAGTCTATTTATTTAAAACTGCGTAAGCAGGTAAATAACATATTAAAATTTTGACTTTCATTCAATTTAGGAGTATGCCAAAATTGTACTTGCCGCTACTTCGTGCGCAATTAATAAAATTAGAGAAAGCATTTCAGCCTGGTTTATCAACTGTAACATGGACTTCTCTAGAAATACCTTCTTATTTTGAAAGAATAGAGAAAGCACTCAATGAAGTGGATTTATTCGTTAAAGAGGTATTGAGCAACCTAACATAAATAAATTATAAATAACCATAAGTCCTTTTAAAAAAAACAAAACAAACAAACAAACATATAAATTAACCATTTGAAGAGCAGAATAGCGTTGTATAGCTTGTCGTGGTTGAATAGCTCGTCGTAGCTATTCGTTGATTGTTTCTTTGGCGCCGCCTCAAAAGTTATTTTTTTCTTTTCAGTTCGATGTTTCGACGGTTTGTTTTTTTTTTAAAGGACTTATTTTCTTACTTTTGAGTTTGAAATGAGCCCAAACACGATATAGCTGTTCTTAACTGTTAAGGAACTCTTGGTACTGACTTCACAAAATAACAGGGATCTGGAGTTGATCTGATGATGGTGACGCCATCATGTTATGTTCTCCACATCTCTGCTATATAATAATGTCCTCAGAACTACGATTGTCAACTTTATTTCAACAGAATCTGTTCATAATTGAAAATTCTGTAGGAAGATTGACAATTAATTCCTTTTTTTTCTACCCTCAGAGGCCGATTTTAGTTTAGTAGTAGAATTTTTGAAATCGGACCATGTTAGGAAAAGTTATGCGTGGTCATACATAAAAAATATATATATATACATGTCGAATTGAGAACCTCCTCCTTTTTTTTTTCGTCGGTTAAAAATATAGATTATGAAAACTTATTAGAGCCATATTCTTTCTTTCTTTCGTAGACAAAAATTGACGAAGCTACAACGCTCCTAAAAATCGCAAAATGTTGCTCGGCCGGTAAAATTTTACAAGAGTTATGACGTCACAAGACCCCACTCGGGTATTTGGAATTATTTTTCGATATTTTTTAACTGACGGAGTAAACAGATTTTCGACTTATTTATGCAGTAAAATACCAAATTGCCTATTCTTCTACCGGTGACCTAAGGCTCGTGCTCGCTTCGCTCACTCTTTAAAGAGTAGGTAGTTGATTGATTGTTAAATAAATATTCAAATCATTTGAATGGGTAATTACAGTCATCACATAGTTAATAACCTATGCTAAACTGTAACTTCATCTTTTTATTTTTGACTAGTCAATTATAGTGCCAGTAACTACTCTATCTGAAATCAATGTTACAACAGATGGCGTAAAGAAGAGAGTGGCGGAGAGAGAGTGTACATTATCTTTGAATTTACAGGTAGTTGACCTTAAAGAAGCTCGAATTGATGCGATCTTGCAGTCTATGACTCAAACGAGTCTCGTTTATTTACCTGAAAAGGCAGTCGATCCCGCTACCCTCTATGAGGAGAATCTCTTAAGACGCGATGAAATCGGTGAGTGAATTCACGCGAACGTTTGTACCTAGAACATCTCGATAATATGTGCATATAATAATGGTACAGACGTCTGCAGATTAACCTAACTCCATCCGTAAAATTTTCCCAATCGAACATGAAGCTTTTGTTTATGTGATTAAGTTTAAAACACTATTAAAGAAAGAGAAAGTAGGTTCCTGTGTTGGCCTCAACACGTTCGCAATGAGGCTAGAATATTTCGTGCAATAGAGCGGGGGCAGCAAAGCAAATGTACAGAGCAGAGAACACTTACAAGTAGCATAGAGGGCTGAAAGCTGCTTTTACGCGCTGTTGGGTGATGTACGACACTATGTTACAAATCACCGAATTTATACTAGCCAATACTACTTTAGATCCACTTTACCGCCCTTCTGTGGTCCTCTAGTCAATAATATAATTTTTTTAATTCCTCCAGCATCAGATCTTCAATTAAAATCATGGAATGCTGAAATAGCAGTAGTGGAACTCATACACAAGTTTCTGGATAGTGTACCTTGTAAAGAGATACAAGATTTGAAAGACAACTGGTAATTACTAGATAATATTTTAAAAACCTGAGTATGAAGTTCAACTTGCAGTTTCTAATTCTAAATGTTTTTTTTTAAAGGTTGGATATAGAGAAAGTCTTAAAACAAGTAACTTCAGCTACCAGGGTGATTCCAGACGATGCAGGTTAAATAATTCTATAATTAATTTCTTTCAGTTTCGTGGTATATTCATCTATTTCATATCATACCTGCAGAAAAGTGAATCTCTTTGACAATTTCAATTTCTCAAGGTTTTACAAACTGCGAATTCTGATATTGTAACTTTGTTGTGTATCGTTTCACTTTGTTCTAATCAGAGTACACTATCGGTTTAACAGCATTCATGGAGATAGAAAACACCGACAGATACGACGTGGTACCTACTATCAACGATTGTAATGAGCTGTTCGCATATTTTGCTACTAAGTGTTTGGAAGCGCTCATTAAATGTACCAGACAAAGTCTTGACCAACTTCGACGACGTGCTTCTGTGTCTAGGTAAACTTGTTATTTTAGCTATTGGAAAGTTAATTCCAGTGAGTAACACGATAAGGTTAAATCCGATTTAATTTTCAGTTTTCTAACCATGACAACGGATCCAGAGGAACAAAATAAACTAAGGCCTCTAATGTTGACGAACATGTATTTACAAATACCAAGAATATTAATAAAACCAACTTTGGAAGAGATACAAACATCATTCTCTCAGGTAAAAGATTGCATTTTTCTGGGTTGCCTCGACACTGTTCAGTGGTCACCCACCATTGTTTAACATGGACAGAAACGAAAACACGTTAATTATGTCTGGTTTTAGGTAGTATTAAACTGTATCATGGATATTCACCGGAGTGTGTACATGTGGGGACAACAAGAACAAATAAAGAAGGAGCAACTGTCCGGAACCTTGACACTAACAAAGAAACGCACCAGCAGTATGACTACTTCAGCTACTTCACGTTATTCAATGTTCACACAGAATTAATTTGTAAAATATTTTGCTCTAATAATGGCAGTACCATACTACGTTAAATTCTTTTTCTTTTTTTTAAATAAAAACGTTACCCCACATTAAGAACTTCTTCCTATATCGTGGTTGCGTTTACAAACATAGAAAATCACATACACAAACACCCAGACTCGGAACAACTACTTGCAGATCATACAAATATTTGTTCCATGCGGGGATCGAACCCGCGACACTCAGCCACTGCGCCAACCGTGTCGACAAAATTGAGGAGATAACGATACCTACTCCTATAAAATGAAATGGTACCTCTTGTTTGCAGGTTTACGATCTGGTTCTGGTGTTGGCGGAGTGAGAAACTATTTCAGAATGGTGTCGGAACACAAGGACATCGTCAGAACAGTGATGGCGTTGCAAGGAATGATGTATATGTACAAACCCGATATAGAAAAACTGTTGACGGTATAATTTCAAGTTATACCTAAAAACATTTTTTCCTAGGGTCACTCGGTGACTGCATATTATGGCACTGGCATGCAGAGGGGTAAAAGAACAGGGTTATTTCTAGTCAGTATGATCTTTAATTCTCTTACACTCCATCCAATGAGGGTGAACTCAGATGATCATTGAAAAAAAAGTGTTATCCACTACTTGTTAGACGTAATTATGTTAACATTCGAAAGTAAGGTGTTAGCATAGCGATTATTTGTTTTAGGGATACGGAAGATTTTCTTTCATATGGGCCGAGAATCGAGTGCAACAAGTGCAAGAGTTTGTCGACACAAATCCTCTTAATGTCATAATTAAGGACATGTTCATCAAATATGATGGGCAGACTGAGAATGTGTCCAATTTGCCTGAACGCCACATCATTGGATCAATTCAAATAAATATGGGTATTGCTTTTATTTAAATGTTCTTATGACCTATTGCCTGAGGTATTTCACGAAGGTCACCCGCTGACAATGGCACCTGAGCTACTTGAACCTTATCTTTTCAACATAAGGCTTATGTCAAAGTTTTTCACAGGTGCCACGTGCCCTTCGTGGAATACCTCTATTTCCTTTAATTAATTATGCATCTCGTATTTTTTGGTGGGATTTAATCCAAGCTAATGCAACTTTAAACCTATCTAATATCGCATAACCTGCCGTTTCCAGAACGTATCAAACTGGCATTGCATTTAGAATCTATTGAGTGGAAACGAATCTTGGGAAGACTTTTATGTTTTGCATATAAAGAGAGAGTGATCAAGTTGATGATCTTCATTCATGACCGCATGAAAACTATGAGCAAGAAAATTAAGGACTTGGATGACGTCAGAGTAGCCATGATGTGCCTCGAGCTTATTCGAGAAGAATTTATCGGGTAAATTGGTTATATAACGCTAATTAATTAATTGATTCTAAGAACAGTTCAAATAAACAATGTTATCTTTTCAGTAAAAGTTTAAGTTATTTATGTGGGATACAAATAATTTGAAGAATAGTGGATGGTCTGCTGAAAAGGATTCAGAACCTTACTGTAGTTACTCTATGGGAGCATGTTTATTAAATCCTGTTAAAATAATGTTAAATACTGTTTAGACTGCATTGAAGTCGCAAATTACACCATTAGTATTCAAATAATAAGATCTTCTTATATTTGGCTGTGTAAGCAGATGGTTTAATGGGAAAACTGTTGTAAGGGTCAAAAAGCGGAAACTGAGTGTAGCAGTCCGGTTTGGGTTCCTTCTGAGACCTATGGTGGACTCAAGTGATTGATCTTCTTCTATTGAAAAATTAGGAGCACTAACTTTAATATTGTTTTAGAATGGATATGGAAATTGATACAATAGAAGACAGTTATGCTACATTTACACAATTCAATGTCGATATACCCAAAGAAGACGCTGATATGGTTTATAGTCTACGTCATTCTTTCCAGAATATGTTGTTAACAGTGAGTCGCTTATCAAAATATCCTTGTAATTATGCATAATATATCTTTGCAATACTGTATGTACCAAACAGTATGTATGTGAGTGTATTCCAATACCTAGAGGGTATCAATCCAAGGGTAAAGAAATAGAGAGTGACCGAGTATTTGCGGAAATTGTTTACCTATTGGTTTGTTATTTAGCGACTGCAATTGAAACTCAAATTGAGTATTGCCCAATTGATTTTACGAGTGACCTTAGGTAACATTACCGAAGAAACAACTGTTTGTCACAACAACTGTCAACTCGTTTTTAAGATGATTCATACAAGTTTAACTTTAATTTTACATTATAATAAAATAATTATGGCTCTGACTCAATTAATCGCGGTATTTTTATAGTCTCAGCAAGTACAACAAAAGATAGTGGACATGCAGGGTCCACTGCAGACAGAGTTGACTGAAGGAGTTGCGTCTTTCCTGGAAGACGTGTTGCAGTTCGATGCTGACTACAATTCATCCGGACCGATGACTCCCGGCCTGTCCGCTCGGGATGCCAGCGATAGGTATTGTAAAACAAATGAAAAATAGAAAAAGCAATAACATATTTTTCCCAACAACCTTTCTAGCTACACATTATTTAACGTAGTCAATAGCCATTAAATAGTTATAAAATTGAAGGGCTGTAACAATAATTGAGACATTTATCCCAGCTTCATGACATGGGAATAATTTATTACAGAGTTATTATGTTTCAATCAAGATTTGATGAGTTATGGAGGCGATTTGAAATGTATTCTAGCGGTGAAAAACTATTTGGTATGGAAGTTAAAGATTATCCAATATTGCATCAAAAGAAAAAGGAATTCAAGTTGTTGAATAAATTGTAAGCATAAACACATTATCTGTCTAGACTTTTCTCAACTATGAGTACGGGTGCGAGTAGGTCTGAATACTTTAACTGGAGTAAATGTTTGCTGACTTCCACACATTTGAACAGCTATAATATTTTGCACCCTATGTGTTACAGTACTGGTCAGATAGTGAGTCTCCTGTCGCTGGATTGTTAACTACGAGTAGCATGCTTATTTTACTTTTTGGGCGACATTATCGCACAACGACAAAGCCCTCAAATAAATAGAAAAAAAAAACTTTTTGACCCTTTCTCACAGTTCGTTGTTACTCTACTCTATCTCCATTTATATTTTTTGGTAATCACATTTTCAGGTACAGTTTATACTTGGCCGTCATAAACTCTATAGATGGGTATTTTGAGACACCCTGGGTTGATATTGATATTGAACAAATCGTGACACAGTTGGCTGAATTTGATGTAAGGTAAGGATAGTCATATAAACAGAACGTCGAATTATTAGAAATTCTTAAATTGGAAATGTGTGGATGAAATTGAACATAAACAATGTTCAATTTCATCCAATGTTTGACTTTATCTACTGTAAGGTGTTTGGCACACCACCGCATGACGCAGCAGACGTCGGTGTTTTGAAGATCATTAAAGTTTATCTGATGATCTCGAGAAGATGCTTCAAAATCTCTTCTATGCTAATTTAGTTGAAAATTATAGTAAAATTAAATAAATAAAATCTTAAATAAATTTTTGTTCCTCAGGTGTCGTAGACTGCCAAGAGGTATGAAGGATTGGCCTGCGTACATCGTGTTGAAGTGTAAGATTGACGATTTTAACCAAACATGTCCGCTATTAGAGTTAATGGCTGACAAATCTATGAAAGAGAGACATTGGAAGAGATTGGAAACACTTCTAAGTATGATTCAAAATATGTCTGAATTGGCTTTGATACAATATGCATTCAATAAATATGGTATTTCATGTTTATGTTTCATCATCTAGATTGTGAATTACATGTGGAATCTGAATCTTTCACATTAGCAAAAGTCATGGAGGCGCCGCTGTTGAAATACAAGGAAGATGTTGAAGTAAGTCCATATTTTAACTAGTTTCACAAAGAAAATATTATAATTCGCTTAAGAATACTTCAATTGAAATTGTTTTTTACTTAATGGCTTTGTTTAAATGTTAAAGGACATTTGTCTTAGCGCGGTAAAAGAGAAAGACATTGAAGCTAAATTGAAACAAGTGAATGCAGACTGGGCTGTTATAGACCTGTCTTTCGCTAATTTCAAGAACAGAGGCGAGCTCTTGATTAAACCTCAGGATACGCTTGAAATAATCACTTTGTTAGAAGACTCATTAATGATCCTCAATTCTTTAGCTTCTAACAGGTATAAGTTTTTCTACAGATTAGCTTTCAATTTCCGTATGAGAATAAAATTTACACTCATAGAAACCATTTTTATATATGAATTTAGATATAATCCACCATTTAAGAAAAACATACTAATATGGATAAATAAACTCGTGAGTACAAGTGAAATCTTAGAGAAGTGGCTTCAAGTGCAGAACCTATGGATGTATCTGGAGGCAGTGTTTGTTGGAGGTGACATCGCCAAACAGCTGCCGGCGGAGGCCAAGCGATTTGCGGTGCGTTTCTTAATAAAACAATCACTAATTATTATGTAAAACTGTATTACACATTGAACTACGGAAATCGCGACGACCAGCCTGTCTTGAGTACTACAGATAAGGTAACAAAGTTACGACAATATGAAAGCAATTACTCCAAAAGAAAATACGCGGTATATTTTGGAAGTCGGTGATAGAAGTCAATCTATACATATAATAAAATAGTAGGAAAGTCAAAACTGTACATTGAATATTTTTTTAAAAGAATACTTGGGGTGTGATCTACAATCGATACCGAAGCCAAAAATAAAGTTTTTAGAATTTTTGTCTGTTTGTCTGTTTGTCTGTATGTATGTCCGGGATAAACTCAAAAAGTACTGGACGGATTTGAATGATTCTTTTTTTGTTGTATAGGTATTAAATCTGGTCAAAATAAATAAATAAATAAAAATAAAAATAAAAATACTTTAATTCAGACCGTAGTCCATATTATGTTAGTAGTCACACACCCTTAAAACTATGTTAGTAAAATACAGCACAGATCTTAATTTAAATATCTCCTGCGTGCACTTGGCACGTCAGGGACATGTACATGCACCCAGTGCGCAAAAATGGCGCAACACGGCTTATCACTAATGACCCTCAGAATGCTGTTGCCGCTCCCACGCACTCTGCGCATCATGGACGCTACCCTCTTTCTTATGATGGCTTTAAAACCATCAATATGTGCGTCAGCAAACATTCCTGATGCACTGCAGTAACGTGGGAGCCCCAACAACATCCTGAAGGCATTGTTATACTGAACTTTGAGGGCGTTGTATGCCCGCTGCGTATACCGAACCCACAGGGTGCACGTGTACAAAGACTGGCAGAAAGCCTTAAAAAGCGTTATTTTCACTTTTGGTGTACAACGTGCAAACCTGCGGGCCAACATATTGCATCGGACAGCCAACACCCTCCGCTCTCTTTCCATGTCCTCGTCGTCTTTCAAAGACTCAGTCACTATGTGCCCCAGGTACTTAAAATTTAACACCCTCTCAAGTGCCACACCATTCATTTTAACTGGCGGAACAAAGACTGGTTTTTTGTGTCTAACTTTAAAAACTAATAACTTGCTTTTGCTTACATTATACACAAGTCCGTGCCTTTCTACATAAGCCTCACAGACCGCCAATAACCGCCTGAGTGCGCCGACTGAGGGACTCAGCAGTACCATGTCGTCTGCGTAACTAATACTATTGACAAAAATACCGTCAATAGAACAGCCGACATGTGTACTGCCGAGCTCTGCAATCAGTTGATTAACGTACAGGTTGAAGAGCGCTGGCGAGGTCAACCCTCCCTGTCTCACCCCGCACTCCAACCTGTACTCCTCAGACGACTCATTGGCCCATCTAACTTGATTCGTTTGATGACCGTACCAATACCGAAATATACTTGTTATGGCGTCAGGCACACCCGCTTCATGCATCTTACTCCACAACAAGTCATACCTAACAAGGTCAAATGCCTTGGAGAGGTCAAGAAAGGCTGCATAAACCGGGGTACTTTTCTCCGTGTAATACCGGACAGTATGTTTGAGGGACAACACAGCACATTCAGTTGATAGCTGTGGCCTAAAGCCGAATTGAGCATCATGTATTTTGAAGTGCTTCGTAAGTTGTCCCTCAAACACGCTGTCAAGTACTTTAGCCGCAATAGTCGCCAACGAGATCGGTCTGTAATTATTCTTGTCACTGACGTCACCAGTTTTATTTTTCGGTACTGGTACGACCACCGTCCGCATCAACTCTGCAGGTAGGTAGGTGTGGCGAATACACAAGGTAAAAAATAACGCAAGCAGTCGCGGGAGATGCTGTCCGGCATGCACAAAATGTTCGATGCTCAGGCTGTCATGTCCCGGTGATTTACCTCGTCTCATATTTTTAATAATTAAACATATTTGTTTAGCCGTAATACGAGCAGGCACCTCCGACACAACATCCCCAGCAGCAACACCAGTTACATCCGGTTTCGAAGGTGGTTGTAATTTAAAATGCTTCATAAACATGTTTGCGATCTCCCGCGGCGTACCTACCCCGTCGACACAAACCGGAACACTAGGCTTAGGATTTAATTTCTTTGTGTGTTTCCAAAACCCACGGAAGTCTTTCTTTTCGTGTTTAGAAGCCAATATATCCATTTTGATCTGGTCTTGTTTATTTTGACAAAACTTAAGTTTTTGTTTGAATATCTTACGGGACTCAACCATTTCAACGTAAATATATCCTGTATATGGTTTCCCATGTCAAACCCAGTTTGCAAACTTTTGCCTAGCGCTTCGGTGAGCGTCCCTCACATACTTATTCCACCCCAGGATGGGTCGACCCTTTCCACTATACCCCTTACAGTGTCCATCATAGCTGGACTCGGCAGCCTCGCGTAACGATACAATTATATTGTTATACAAATCATCTATTACTAACTTATGTTCTTGATTATTACACATATTATCACAACAGTGTCTTAATCTGCTAGGGAAATCAATTTGTTTTAATTTAGAGTTACATTCTTCAGTATACAACTCGATTTGACGTACATTACGGTCACCCCATGACACTTTATTTATTTGAAAACCCTGCGACGCGGTTGACTTTGGAATGGCTCTCATCATATTACATTGTACTTCTAACGGGAAGTGATCTGACCAGTATATATCATAATGTACCTTAACAGATGTTACAGTCTTCCATGCAGCCTCATATACCAGACAATGGTCTAGCCACCGCCGGCTACCATGTACATCACTTATAAAGGTATAAGAATCAGTCCCCAACTTAACTAAATCCGCACAAAACCAGTTTTGTTCCGAACAAAATTTCAACATTTCGTTTCCAAAAAGTTCCCCTGGGTGCGCATTAAAATCTCCCAATAAATAAACATTTTCAGTATCACTACTTTCTACTATGGCCGCAATCTCACTTAAGCAGTCAACAAATTCTAACAGATTGTCGGGTGTATCGGTTGGCATGTATACGTTCACAATCAAACTAGACCGGTCCGAAATATGGACTTTAATAGCAACAACACGATCACTAGTACATGGAATCACAGTAACAGAGTCAAATGTTGTATTCCGCCATAGCAAGGCCACGCCTCCATACGGGCGTCCTTGTAACATTACACCTGTGTCTATTGCCGACTTACCTAAAAAACTAAAGTCTTTGTTTACTTCACCTAAAAACGGTATTTCACTAGGTTGTAACCAAGTCTCTTGAAGGCCAATCACATCTGCATTACAACTTAACATCTTAACACATTCAAAAGACCTTTTAAAAGACTTACAGTTGAAACTAATTAGTGTTGAGGTATATTTATCCATAGTGTTCACATCCATTATTTTTGTACGGTTTCTTTAGCACTCGATTGGTAATTATCACCTGTATTCCACTTTTTGTTAAAAGTAACATATCTGCGAAAAGATATACCACTTGGCCACAAATCTCCATTCATAAAAATTGATAACTTATCTTTAGGAATCATAAATTTATACGCCTCATAATCTTTACTTAATTTCATATTTACTTTTTCTAAACACACGTCAGTCCCCGTCTTACACTTAATGTACTCGGTTATATCTGTCGAGGCGCAGTCCTTGCTTACATTATAAATGTAGAAAGGTATGTTTATATCGGCGGCCTTGAACCTGCATTCCGACGTAACATTCGCCGTCCCTTTTTTGCCAATGAATTTATTTCTGTTCCGCTTTCTTTGTACCAACGTCCATTCATCCATATTATCATGTATTGTTTCTAAGTTTCCCTTTGGTTTATTAGTGTTAGGCTTAGCCTCAGCATTGGAACTTTTCGAAACCACAATACCGTCCTCTTTGCGTTCGTTACTTTGCACCAACAAATCTTTTTCGCCGGGTACCTGCTTTTCCGTTAAGGATTGCACGAACGAGACATTATTACGATGACTAAGTGCTGTTCTGTGTGAAATAGATGTATTTATATGTAGAGGAGGTACCTGCGTATTTTTATTGATTGAATCCGTTATTTCACTTAACTTCTCTGACGAGATATGTGGTAAGCCAATAGGCCCACTTTCACAATCAAAACTGTCCATAAGACCTGCACCCCTGCGCCGATTATTCACAAAATGTTGCCCCTCAGGAGATGAGACTTTCAACATATCCTTGGTCACATAATTTTCTTTTATGACGGTTATATCATGCTGTAACATAATTATGTCCTTTAGTAGCCTCGTAGCATCTAGATGGTCGAAAGTAACCGGTGGCAGACGCTGCAGATCTCTTGCAACGAAGACTGGCAAGCACTCAGGGTCAGTCTCCTTTATGATACATAGGATATCCTCCATGTCACGCTTTTCTTTTCCACCACCCTTCCGATTAATGTTGCGGCCACTTGTTTTCACGGAATCAAAAAGTAACTTTTTAGCCGTTGCAATTTCTTCACTTTTGAACGCCGTATTACACAAACGTATTATACTGTCCTCGTCCATCACGTCTGCCTTATTTTGCACAAAGGCAAGCACCTCTGATATTACAATGTTGCAACTGCTACATTTAACAGTATTTAAAGCCATAATCACGAAAAACTCGCGACGCGCCACAAAACTTTTCGTTATTTTTTTCCGTTTACATGTGGGCACGTACGTGCTGGTTAACGCGCTACCGCACACTGAAAACATAGGCTATAAATTATTCTGGAAACATGAACACCTGGCGTAGAACCGCAACAGACCAGCTAAACTATAAGACATACAAAAATGGTGCAATAGCAAAAAGTGTTCCACGTGATGAGCATTTTCTACTGAGATAATAAAATTGAAGATCTGGAACACCTGATGTGGAACTCCAGGATCCCAGCTACACTATAACATGTACAGAAATGACGTCTAAGCAAAGTTGTTCTGCCTGATGAGCACTCTCTGTTGACGTATAAAAATTGAGGATCTGGAACACCTAATGTGAAACACCAAGAGCCCAGCTACACTATAACATGTACAGGAATGACGTCTTAGCCAAGTTGTTCAGCCTGATGAGCACTCTCTGTTGACGTATAAAACTTCCGTGTCCGGTGAGGACCTGCGTCATGCGGTAGGTAAGGACGCCGTGACGACGTGACCCCTCTTTGAGGAGTGGCTGGAGAGATCCAGCCACTCCTCAAAGAGGGGTCTTACTGCCCGAGGAATGACATCTTAGCAAAAGTTTTTCAGCTTGATGAGCACTATTTGTTTATGTATAAAAATTTAAGATATGGAACACCTGATATGGAAATCAAAGCTATCACTAATTTCACATACAGTGAAATTAGTATAGTGAGTATTTTATAATTATACAAATTATAAAATAACATAAGCTGGGATTTCTTCCACGCAGTAACAGTTAACAGCGGTAACAGTTTAGGACCGATTTTCGATGACGATGAATATTATTGTACTCGACTGGACAAAAGCCATTATTTTTTTTGCCGGGCTCTTGGAGTTGGGTAAAAGTTGGGTAAAACTTTTCAGATCTTAGATTTTGACGATCCCGTTGTCGCTGGCATAAGCAACAGGATACGCGTACGAAGTCGCGGGCAGAAGCTAGTGAAACAAAAAACTGTTACGATATTTTCTTGACTTGAAAATCTACAGCAATACGTGGCGAAAGGCGGCGATGATCATAGGGTTTGAGACCACACAGCGCCTGCGTATAGTAGAGCAGCCCTGTCTGTCAACAATTGATCTATAAAACATAAACAAAAGTTGAAAGAGCGGAAAAAAAGCGTGAGCATAAAGACAATTTGTCTTTTTACAGGGTATCGATAAAACATATGTGAAAATAATGTACCGTGCGCGCGACATCGTGAACTGTGTGGAGACATGTACTTCAGATGACACGCTGAAGCAGCTCCTGCCTCACCTGTTCGAGCAACTGGAAGCTTGCCAGAAGTCACTTACTGGGTACTTGGAGACCAAGCGACTGATCTTCCCCCGGTTTTTCTTCGTATCAGATCCAGTCTTACTGGAAATTCTCGGACAGGCGTCTAATCCTCATTCCATACAGGTTAGCATACCCAATACAAGATATACTTTATTTGGTTGAAAAAAAAAAAGATAAATCAATTTCACTGTTGTAGCCACATCTTCCAAGTATTTTCGACGCCGTGAACACAGTGGATTTCGATGATAAGGATAACATAATTAAAATGAATTCTGAAAACGGCGAATCTATTCCCCTTGATAGGCCGGTACCATGTTTAGGGGGTGTGGAGGTAAATTTTGACGTTAATGAGATTTTTTTGAATAGGCACCGTATCTATTTATATTTGAATCTTTTATTCATTTTATTATGCAGTAACATATCATTATGTAACACATTTTATTCATTAAGTAGATACCATGATTAGATTTTGGCACGGATGGTGTCGATGACTTAGTGACCATGTCACTTTAAATAATTTGCAGTTGTTCGTTAATTTATCAGTTTACGCTTATCACTTTTTTGTGATATTATTTTGCTTACTTTGTGCTATTAGGAATCTACTTGATAAATGTATCATCTTCGATTCCGTATTTTACATTTTATATAGATAGTGATGCAATTCAATAGTAATCCTTGTTTCATTCGTTTAAATGATAGCCTATTTGTATTACAGAACTGGTTGAATACTCTGCTGGATACAATGAAAGAGACAATCAAGAATGTTATCGCTAACATAGCACAAACTATGACTGGAGATCCAGAGTTCGAGTTTTTATTAGGCTTCTGGAACTTTCCTGGTCAGGTACCAATCAATCACTACCTACATATTATATTCACTGAATAAGGAAACGTCAATAGGTTCTACTTATACAATGCATCATTCGCGGATCTATGATTATTTCGAACCGAGGTAGAGTCTTGGTAGTGTACCCCTTTCTAATACCTTTGTCATTGTGTTATTTTGCAAGAGGGAGTGAAACAAACTAGATATTATTCCCTTTCTTCATTTTCACCAAACTGGCGCCCGGGTAGGTTAGCTTTTAGATCTAGGACAGCAACACATTTCATACATTTGAATCGAATTGCAAGCACCTATAACACGTTCACATAATAAATGCTGTTTGGTTTCTTGTGTCTTTTAAGGCTGGTTTGCTAGGAATGCAAATTCTTTGGACTAGCGATGCCGAATACGCTTTAAAGAAATCAAGAGTGGATCGATTCATAATGAAGGGTACAAATCAAAAATTCTTGGATCTACTAAATGGTCTTATTGATCAAACAGTTAAAGAGTTAGCTCCTTTGGACCGTACGCAAGTGGAGACTATGATCACCATTCATGTGCATCAGAGGCAAGTAATTTACTTTAAAGAACATATTTTTTCGATGCTTATCTTTGTTGAGGTAACTCGTAAAAATAAAAGAAATAGACAGTCCGTCTTTATCCAGGATATAATATATCAGCATAATTATCCATAGGATTAGTTAAGGAATAAGGATGTACCAGTGTACCTACCTAATGTTTGAGGACCATAGTTTGAGTACACTTCGATTCTGTTTGGCCTTGAATCCTGCTAGCATGCTTCTGGAATCAGTGTTGGTTTTCTTGACTCCTTTTTATGGATGTCTTGAAACTCTTCACCCCCAACAATTTGAACAGTTGAAGCTACTTAAGGTAGCTAACTTTTAGTAGCACTATGAGGATAGAATTTCGTGTGGATAAGTGTCCGCATATACATCTAAAGTACTGTTAGACTTATGATGATAATCGTTTAATTGTTATAAATAATGAATTATTTAAACAGAGATATATTTGACGATTTGGTGAGAATGAGAATAAAATCGCCGATAGACTTTGAATGGCAGAAGCAAGCCCGGTTTTATTACTCTGAAGATACTGACGACTGTATTGTATCTATAACCGACGTGAATTTCTTATATCAGGCAAGTAATTTTGTGATAGTAAATCGGTACCTTAAAAGTTTAAAGATTTTTAACCATTTTCGCTCGTAAGGAATTTCTCCTGTATTCTGAGTATATATAGTAGTTTATTACGATCAAAAATATATCATGACGTGTCTATTGTGAACAGAATGAATACCTAGGTATCACAGAGAGACTCGTGATCACCCCTCTGACTGATCGGTGCTACATCACACTGTCGCAAGCAATCGGTATGAGTATGGGAGGCGCGCCCGCCGGCCCCGCGGGCACCGGGAAGACTGAGACCACCAAAGACATGGGCCGCACCCTCGGCAAGCTCGTCATCGTCTTCAACTGTTCCGACCAAATGGACTTCAGAGGTACAGCCGTTGATTACAAGTGATGCTGGCAGGCGGAATAATACCATTTTGTGCATGATGTTCTTCAGGTTTGGGACGCATCTACAAGGGCTTAGCTCAGTCCGGCACGTGGGGCTGCTTCGACGAGTTCAACCGCATTGAACTGCCTGTGCTATCCGTGGCCGCACAACAGATCTATATCTGTCTCACTGCCAGGAGGGAAAAGAGAGAATTCTTCATATTTAGGTATAAACTTAACAGCATTGATGTCTTGCCATCATTACGAAATATTAGGCATGTGATGGAAAAAAATGAAATTGTTTTTGTATCTTTGTTAGCGATGGTGACACGGTTAGTTTGAATCCGGAGTTTGCGTTCATCATCACCATGAACCCTGGCTATGCTGGACGTCAAGAACTACCTGAAAATTTGAAGATTCAATTCCGCTCTGTCGCCATGATGGTACCGGACAGGCAGATTATTATCCGGGTCAAGTTGGCAAGCTGCGGCTTTAAAGATAACATCGTGTTAGGTATATCTCTTTAAATGGTTTTCGCAAGTTTCAGATAAGCTCTGTTGTCTTTATCTTCTTTTCTTTATCTAATTACTTGCTAATGACATTCTAACTCCTCCGAAATGTTTACTTGTACTATAACGTCTTATGCAGCAGTAAGTTCAATTGATTGCTAACATTGCAGCTCGTAAGTTCTTCACGTTGTATAAATTGTGTGAGGAGCAGTTGTCGAAGCAGGTGCATTATGACTTCGGCTTGCGGAACATTTTGTCAGTGTTGCGAACTATGGGCGCACGGAAAGAGAAAGAAGAAACGAGGAACCCCAGAAGTACTGAGGAGAACATTATGATGAGGGTGTTGAGTGAGTTGAAATCAAACAACACGATAGTTATACAGGGTGTTTCTTTAAATGGAGCCAAAAAAGGGAGAAATCCTTATCCTAGAGATCGGGAAAACTTCTAGGAACTTTAGCTTCTTTTTGAGTGTGACATTTGGTTTTTGGTTTTATTTTTTGGTCAAGTGTGAGTTGTCCACAAAAAGACGGTGAAAATGGCCAAATTTTTTTTTAGTGCCTATCGACTCTGTTTCATTTAAGGATCATTTCATTGTATCGGAAGAAAAAAATCGGGACGGCCAGCAGTTGGTCAATTTAAAATATTTTTCATACAAATAGTTATGAACACAAAAATTCCAATTTTTTTATGATGTTTTTGATTTGTCTTTAAGGATCATGTCATTGTATGGGAGGAAAATGTCTGGACAATGGAAGAGTCAAAAGTACAGTACTGTTTCTCTTACACATAAAAAAACTTAGTCGTAGTACTCAGTTATTTCATTAGATTGACCCACTTCTGTGCCCGGAGTTTACTTCCGATACAAATGAAATGGTCCTTACCTGACAGTGAATCAATAAAACATCATAAAAAAAAATTGGTAATAATTTTTTCGGTCATTACAATTTGTATGAAAAAATATATTGTTAAAATTTGACCAACTTCCGCCCACGTCCGATTTTTTTCTTTCGATACAATAAATGATCCTTACAATTGAAACAGAGTCGATAGCCACTTAAAAAAAGTTTGGCCAATTTCACTCATTTTGTGGACAACTCAAACTTGACCAAAAAAAATAAAAAACGCACCAAAATGTCAACAATCACAAAAAAGAGCTTAGGTATATATAATACTATTTCTTTGTAGGGAAATGAACGTGTCTAAATTAGTAGACGAAGACGAACCTTTGTTCATTTCGTTGATTGAAGATTTATTCCCTGGAATGAAGCTGACTCAAACTGTTCAAAAGTACGAATAAAAAATACTTAATATTATGAAACTTTTTTCATTCTTTACGTAAATCAATATCGCATTTTCAGGGCAATGCAAAATGCAATAAATGTTGTAACGGAACGCAATGGCCTTGTCAATCACCCAGATTGGAACTTGAAGATCATCCAGTTATTTGAAACATCGCTGGTGAGACACGGCTTGATGACGATGGGTCCGACCGGCTCGGGCAAGACAACCTGCATACACGCGCTCATGGCCGCGCTCACTGAACTGGGGAAACCGCACAGGGAAATAAGAATGAATCCTAAGGTATTATAATAACGTTTATCAAGACATTGTCACAGAATAAAACTATAGTATTGCTAATGAACTTCCTACTGGCAAATGCAAAAGGAAGTGGAGACACCATCTGAACTTACTCTTTATTAATATTTTAGGCAATCACAGCGCCCCAAATGTTTGGTCGTTTAGATGTAGCAACAAATGACTGGACTGATGGAATATTCTCTACTTTGTGGCGAAGAGCTCTGAAGGTTAAGAAATCTGATACAACTTGGATCGTCCTAGGTGAATATGGAAGTTTCCTTAGAAAGTGTTTTAGAACCTATGAGCGATGAGTTAGAAATGTTAGCAAGTTTGTGTTACCAGACGGTCCGGTGGACGCCGTGTGGATCGAGAACTTGAACTCGGTGCTGGACGACAACAAGACGCTGACGCTCGCCAACGGAGATCGCATCTCGATGGCTCAGAACAGTAAGCTGGTGTTCGAGCCCGACAACGTGGACAACGCCTCGCCCGCCACTGTCAGTCGCATGGGCATGGTGTTCCTGTCTTCATCCGTGCTCAAATGGCAACCTATACTTGAGGTTTGGTTACTTTTGCTCTTTACCTGTTCACCAGTATTTTATGTCGACGCACACATAGTTACATGACCTTGAATTAATCACAACCTTTTTTAAATAACAGCACTGGTTAAAGAAGCTGGATCCAAAACAAAGTGATGTTCTACGCAAGACTTTTCACAAAGTATACGATATAGTACATTCATATGTTCAAACAAAACTGACGACTAAAATGAAGCTTCTTGAAGCTATCTACATCAGGTATGCCGTGTTTACTTACATTGGTACTTCTTTGTTTTTCTTAGTGTTTGATTAAAATCTTCTTTTTAGGCAATGCACAGATGTACTTACTGGATTATTGCAGATCGAAATTCCTGGAGGCAGTAAGTACTTTTCATACAATTGGTACTTATCTGTCATAATATTTCGCTGCGCACAATTGCACCGAGGTGTGGGCCATGAGTATCTAAGGCGTTGAAACTTATAAGTTTTCGTATCGGTATTGCAGAGTCTCACACAGACCGTCATCTGGAGCGGTTGTTTGTCTTTGCGATGATGTGGTCGCTGGGTGCTGCGTTAGAGCTGGATATGCGCACGCGCATGGCCGAGTTCATGACCAAACTTCCCGTGAAATTAGACTGGCCCAGCGCCAAGTCCAAGGAGTGGATCATGCCTTTCGAGTACATGGTCAACTCTAGCGGTGCCTGGGAGCATTGGTTAGTAGACTGTGTTTTAGCAGCATAATATTCAGATTTTTGACAAGGGTTTGATCTGTATCATTGTGCATTGTAGACTGGTTTTAACTTAAATTTAAATTGCTAGGTCCGAGAGTGTCGAGCCTTACATTTACCCACCTGACAGTATACCTGAGTATTCTTCAATATTGGTACCAAATGTCGATAACGTGTGCATTACATTTTTGATCGAAACTATCGCCAAACAGAACGAGGCAGTACTACTGATAGGCGAACAAGGCACTGCTAAGACTGTCATGTTAAAAAGTTACATGTCGAAGTATGATAACGAGGAGAAATTATTTAAAGTAATAAACTTCTCCTCTGCTACTACGCCGAATATGTTCCAAGTGAGCATTTTAATAACTATTTGAACATAATGTATCTTGGATGTAGTAGTAGGATATATTCTTACTAGTGTTTCACATTGTGGAAGTATTTACAAGTTGAGGTAAGCATGAAAATAGCAATGGGTTTACTATATTTTATGTTACAGAGAATTATTGAATCATATGTGGAAAAGCGAGTTGGAATGACTTATGGTCCTCCAGGAGGACGAAGCATGACAGTGTTCGTAGACGACATCAACATGCCGGTGGTTAATGAGTGGGGTGATCAGGTATCTAAGTAAAAAAAATTGTTATTTGCCATACATACTGTACACTGTGTATAGGTATCACAAAGGCAAAATAGACACTTGCCAATCTAAGTGATTCCAGGTATGATGTTGATAAAATTGATGACTTGTTTATTTATTTTAAGGTAACAAACGAAATCGTGCGACAAATGATGGAATGTGGAGGTTTCTATTCTTTGGATAAGCCGGGAGAATTCACAATTATTGCTGATATTCAAATGTTTGGTGCTATGATACACCCTGGTTAGTACAAAAATAGTAGATTGTTATACAAGGGTGGAAAGAAATCAATTCCCATACGAGGTATTTAGACGCACGAGCGAAGCGAGGGCGGCTATAGTCCGAGTGGGAATTGATGACGTTCACCCGTATTAAACACTACTTTTCATTTCAAATATAAGGAAAGTAAAAAATAGTAGTTTTTCTAAAATATTTATTGATAGTTATAACATGAGTAGTACCTATTTTTAATACATAGTCTTTTTTTAATTTAAATTTCAAATATGGAACACACCGCCCGCGTCACCGCCGCGGGCCATCCCACTTTAATAGGTATTTTTTTTAATTCACATTGGCCGTATACACTCACAAGACCGCAGCATTTTTTTTTAAATCGATATTTCTTAATTATGTAAAAAAAAATATAGCCGACTAAATAACCAATTTTTTTAAATAGTTCTATTTTTAAAATTCATTCCCGCCCAAGGGAGGGAAGCATCGTTTTCGACCCGCTGCTCTGATCAAACAAACACTACTTTCCGAGTATGAGAAATGAAAAGTATATTGTATACAAAATTACTACAGTAGTTTTTAAGTTGTCTGTCTTTTCCTACAGGTGGTGGCCGAAACGATATTCCTCCACGTCTAAAACGACATTTTAACATTTTTAATTGTACGCTACCCAGTAATATTTCGATGGACAAGATTTTTGGTGCGAGCTTTGATTTTAACACTATTTTTATAATATAAAATTAGTGTATAATGGCGTAGACTATAGTGACGAGTGTCATCCTGAATTTCGACTGTAAATTGTTTCGACAAGTAATTAATTCCAAAAACAATAGTTCGAGGACAAACCACGAATTCTCATTATGTTATCAATTATTTGTTGTTATCAGTTATTTATAGCTTTTTAAAGTTGTCAATTCATTTTAAAATTTCAGAGACTATAAGCGCTGGATACTTCTGCAAATCACGTTTTGACAAATTAATTGTCGAGTTTATGCCGCGTCTTGTGCGTGCTACCCGTATAATATGGCAGCAAACTAAAGTATGTACCATCATTACACAGGACTATGAATTAAGACTTTGCCAAACAGAGAGATTAGCGTGGCATCCTTCTAAACAACAGTGTTAGCGTGGCGTGTTTTGTGTCACGACGAACGTGTATTTTCGTAGTAAGAACTACAGTAGTTTTACGCCAAGGACGCGCCACGCTAGCGTCACGCCACTCTCGCTGTTTTGCAGCTTAACTTGACTCTATGTGAATTTAATACAGGTTAAAATGTTACCAACACCAGCGAAGTTTCATTATGTGTTTAATCTAAGAGATCTGTCTCGCATTTGGGAAGGCATTTTGTTTATCAAGAGGGAGGAGTTACAGACCATTAATATGGCATTGAAATTGTGGTTCCACGAATGTTTACGGGTTATTTCTGACAGGTGACTTAAATTTATTTTTACTGTGAATTCAGCGAAAATATTAAAATAGACAATCCTTTAAAAACTAGCGACTTTTTGCAGCTGTTATAAAAATTAGTATACCTATCAAAGGTATATTAATTTTGTAACATGCAGTCAGTGACTCCTGACTGATTCTCTAAATCAGAGACTGGAGTCTCTGATTCATAGTTTTTTTTTTCCATAACAAAAAGTCTTTGGAATACGCAATGCAGGCGTTAATGTGAATATTTGTTTAATAGCGTCTTACTTATTTGTTCAGATTCACTACCTTTACCGACAAAGAATGGTTCGTGACGAATTTTTGGGCAACGGCAGCCCAAGAACTACCGGACCAAGTTAGCGAGTTTCCGGACAAAGAAACGTTCTTTGTCAACTTTCTACGTGAGCCGATTGAACCAACTGGTGAGGAAGACGAAGACATCAGTCTTGAAGCTCCCAAAATATACGAGGAATTACCTTCGTAAGTGGTTAACGTTTTAATACTAGGTCCCGAAGTACTTACAGCTAAACGAGTGAGTCGTGACGAAAATTTTAACGAGATTACGTAATATACAAAAAATGTGGAACTAAAAGAAAATAAATGGTTTTCCGTAATATTGATTAATACTATTTTATTACCTTTTAAAGATACGTCCGAATTCATCCCGTTTGAAAGTATTTTTTTGCATTGTTTAGCACTGACCTTACAGTTTGTTTAACCCAAAATAAAACTTGAAAAATATTTCTGTTTTAGTTGGGAATTCGTACTCGGGAAACTGGCAGGTTTTCAAGCACTCTTTAATGAGCAGATAAGAGGAGCTCATTTGGATTTGGTATTTTTCCACGATGCGATGG
The DNA here is from genome assembly GCA_028554685.1 of Agrotis ipsilon. Taxonomy (NCBI): domain Eukaryota; kingdom Metazoa; phylum Arthropoda; class Insecta; order Lepidoptera; family Noctuidae; genus Agrotis; species Agrotis ipsilon. Next base: position 13,916,800 of record CM052955.1, read on the forward strand.
TACACTTATTCATCATATCCAGAATTATAAACACACCACGGTAACTGATATTTTATGAATATAATAATGACTCGTAGCAGTTGGCACCTTGGCAGCAGGGACCTTTTATGCCTTTTAATTTTTGTGATGGCTACTAGCCATACTCTAAAATTAGGCTAACGAGAAAACAAACTCTTCAGCTTTGTTATGTTCTTCTTTTATTTTTCATGTACATGCCTGTTCACCTCCAAAACACCTATAGCAGGTTTCAAGCAAATTTTGTGAATGAGACTGGGTTTCCGATGTTCCGATTTCTTATCTCGATGTTTTGCCCTGACCCCGTTGTACCTAGCCTTGCAAAAGGTCGAGAATTAGTAGAGATAATTATTAAATTTTACAGTACCTAAATAATTAATCACAATTATTTTTAGCGGCAATGCATTGCTTGTCGGCGTCGGTGGATCCGGAAAACAAAGCCTAACGAAACTAGCATCATTTATAGCAAACTTTAAATATTATCAAATAACTTTGTCCAGGTAACTGAAGTCGCAACTACTATTGCAGTTTAATTCGTCCTGTTTTTTAATACTTCGATAAAACTTAAAAAATAAGTATTTGTTGCGAATACCACCGGTGTGTCTTATTTATTTCAGATCATATAACGTGAACAATTTCATGGATGATATAAAAGTGTTGTACCGCGTGGCCGGCCTGCGAGGGCAAGGCATCTCTTTCATATTTACTGACAATGACATCAAAGATGAGCAGTTCTTAGAGTTTCTCAACAATATAATGAGCTCTGGAGAAATTGCCAATCTCTTTCCCAAAGATGAAATGGGTGAGTTATTTTGGCATTTATTTTGTTCTAGATTCGTTAGTTAAAATATTTTCTTTAAAAGCGGTTAATCCATAAATTTATTGACACCAGATGAGATACTGAACGAGTTAACACCTATAATGAAGCAGAAAGCACCTAAAAGGATTCCAGTTCCAGATGTGTTGTATGAGTACTTTATCATAAGATCCAGAGCCAACTTACACGTTGTCTTGTGTTTTTCACCGGTAAGAAATATTAGAAGAGTTTTTTATGTTTAATGTTGCATGTAGTTTTAATAAGGCTCGTGCCAAACAGGACAAAGTAGGATTAATTTGCCGACTCAAAAGCCGTGGTAGCCACATGACCGAAAACATTATTACAAATATTTTATAACCTAAATTTTAATTGATTATACATATAGGAAGGTAGATTAAACATAAATGGAAATAATATTTACAAAAACGAAACCCATTAGGTATCTGTCTTTCGTTGCGGTTTTTCAGGTGGGTGAAAAATTTAGGAGCAGAGCTCTTAAATTTCCCGGCCTTATATCTGGGTCTACAATGGACTGGTTCCAGAAATGGCCTAAGGAAGCGCTTATAGAAGTGGCGCATCACTTTTTATGGGAGTTTGAGGTTTGTGATCATGTGATAATACTTTTTGTGAAAAGGGATTCGCGGCCAGAAATTGATAGGTAATTAGAGGTGCTCTATTGCTTTCTTAATGTTCACTTACGATAAACATTCAATACGAGATGGTCATAACAGGCTATGACCTTATTTACTAAACGTTACATTATAGTTAGTACACTTACAAAAAAAACACGATTTTTCAGGTTGTCTGCTCTACTGGAACCAAACAAAATTTGATTGACATGATGGGCATTGTTCAGGATAACGTAGCAGATACTTGCGCCATTTATTATGAGCGATTCAGAAGGCAGACACACGTCACTCCCAAATCGTATTTGTCTTTTTTGGATGGCTACAAAGCCTTATACAAAGCGAAACACTTGTATATTGCAGAAATGGCAAAAAGGTTTTCAAATTTTTACTAGTTTACTGTTTTCCACTACTTATTGAAGAAACATGATTTTTTTCCTTTTTTTTTTGATTTTTTTGATTTGATTGTCTTTAATGAACAGGGTTTTTTTGGTAGAGCGGGATTTTTTTCTGTATTTTTTTTGTCAGTAATACTCGTAGAAAACCATACAATTTTTCCCGCTATAAACAAAATATTTATATCATGTAATGATGATAAATAATTAACACTATTATAAACATAATTCGAAATGAGAACTACTCACAGTACTATTGCATTAAGTGCGAAAAGGTAAAAGTACTTGAGTAAAGTGTAAGCTGGCTTTTTTGTAGAATGACAACCGGTCTAAGCAAATTAGTCGAGGCTGCAGAAAGTGTGGATATACTTAAAAAGGAATTGGAAGTAAAAGAACGAGAAATAAAGGAAGCCACAGCTAAGGCTGAAGAGGTTTGTGCTTATTATAAAATTAATCGTTAGTTCTATATAAGCGTTGCATTGTAAAAGAGATGAGCAAACATGAGCGTATCGAGAATTTTATGACCTGAGAAAATGGGAATGGGACGTTTATAAAATATGCGTGGCTAGAAGTTGTAGCCTAAAATAAGAATGCATAGGTGATCCTTATCACGGCAACTTTGTCGTAGGTGCTGGAAGCTGTGGCAAACTCTCAGGCAGCAGCCGAAATTGTCAAAGCAGAGGTGTTGGAGGTGAAAGAACGAGCCGTGCATCTCGTGAATGTGATTGCGGGAGAGACAGCAATAGCAGAGGAGAAGCTTGCCGATGCCAAGCCCGCGCTCGATGCCGCCGAGGCCGCGTTGCTGGTATGTCTAGGTATCCAGATTTTCAAACAATTCACCTTACGGCTGTTTGTTAAGTCGACGCTCTGTTGCAGACTATCAACGCTGCTGATATCGCCACCGTTCGGAAGCTAGGAAAACCACCTCATCTCATCACACTCATTATGGATGCTGTCATTTTGCTTTTTAGGAAGCGCATCGATTCCATTAAACCTGATCCCGAAAAGCAATTTTTAACTGCGTCGTGGTCGGAGTCTTTAAAGGTATAGTCATTATTATCATCTTCTGGGAGCTGATATTTTGTTGAATGCAGTGATATTTCAGTTATTAAAAAAGTAATTTTAGGCAGACAAATCTTTGGACGGATAGTTGATTTAATCTCTTAGTTTGGAATAACGTAAAAATCAAATGAATTAAGCTAATTGTTTGCAAGTAAACATCATCAGATGAAATTAGCCAATGCTTTCAGAAAAAAACAAAAAAGAGCTGTAGGTATTTGAAACTTTCATGTTTGCTAATCAGGTCATGGCGGATGTAAAATTCTTAAACAACTTGAAAAATTACCCTAAAGATGACATCAATGCTGAAATGGTGGATTTGCTGCAACCCTACTTTAATTATAGGTAAGTGGATGGATTAGGAAAGTTAAGGTTACACTTAAATCAACTTTGATATCGCTCGGACAAAAATGTTTTACAAAGATAATGTTAATGTCTTTTCTTTTGCGTCCTGTACTTTGACTATAAAAGTTATCTGTTTCTAGAATTAATATTTTGCTTGTGATAGCTTTCATTATGACCATGGGACAATATGATTTCGGGTGTCTGAAAATATTTGTAGCTTCACAATATGTAAAGTAAATAATCTTATGTTTTTAGAGCTTGGTACATTAGGTTCGTTGTATGACATGTTACTATATCTTCTCTTTCTTTCTCTTAATATGATAGTCAATATACATTCGAAGCGGCTAAAGTAGCTTGCGGTAATGTGGCTGGACTGATATCGTGGACTATCGCCATGGCGCAGTTCTATGGAGTGAATAAGGACGTGCTGCCGCTGAAGGCGAACCTGGCAGTGATGCAGGGGAAGTACCAGGCGGCCAAGAAGGAGCTGGAGGCTGCCGAGGCGCAGCTCGAAGCCAAAGAGGTGCGCATCTAGTAGTGGAGTGTCAGTGACGTCACAGAGCTGGTAGTAACGCGTGCGTTGTTCGGCAGCGCGAGCTGGCGCACGTGCAGCACCAGTTCGACGAGGCGATGACGCTGAAGCAGGCGGTGCTGGACGACGCGGCCAAGTGCCAACAGAAGATGGACGCCGCCACCGCGCTCATCAACGGACTGAGCGGAGAGCGCGTGCGCTGGACTGAGCAGTCGGCGCTCTTCAAGTCGGAGATCGAACGACTAGTTGGCGACATCCTAATGCTCACCGGGTGCGTATGTGCATCATTGGTAGACGTTGTTTTGATGCATGTTTGATATATTGAGTATGCTTTATTTTTTTATGACCATTAACCTACTGTGAGCTTCCCGCAGTAGGTTAATGGTCATTTAACTATAATTATGAAATTGCAGATTTTTGACATATTCTGGACCTTTTAATCAAGAGTTTCGTTTATTACTGATAGAAAACTGGCTTGGTGAATTGTTGCGTAGAAAAATCCCAGTGTCTATGAGTTTACATATCATAAATGAACTTACGGATACCGCTACCGTAAGTATTAACGAAAGTCTTCTAATAAACAGGATTAATTTTACTTTGTAAGTAATACCTCCTACCTCCAGTAATTTCCTCCTATTCAAAGGAGTTTGAATGATTTCGCCTGCCTAGTTCCCCATTTTGTATTTTTTTTTTCAAAACTTCTTGTTAAAACTTTCTAAACTACCACATTTCTGAAAAAGGAAGCTATAATTTCTAATATTCCAAAAATATGAGAAGGTCTCTCATAGGGTTTACCAGCTTTGATAAGTACAGATTTATGCTTGGCTAATTAGGCAGACATCATAAATGTTAATAATATTCCAACCCCTTTCTCCAACATTGCCGTAAAGTCGCATGATACAGAGTTGATTTTTTGATTTATCATATTTTATAGATTGGCGAATGGAATTTATGCGGGTTGCCAACAGATGAATTATCTATACAGAACGGTATCATTGTCACTAAAGCTTCTCGATTCCCATTACTCATCGACCCGCAGACACAGGGAAAGATCTGGATCAAAAATATGGAGAAAATGAATAAATTAATTGTCACTTCCCTAAACCACAAATATTTTAGGTAAGATAATCTAATACAATATTTAACAACTTGTAGGCTTCAGGCTAAAAAAAGTAATTTTAACTCTCTTCACGCAATTTTGTTCACGATCAATATAGAAATCACGTAGAAGACTGCGTGTCTTTGGGAATGCCCATGTTAATAGAAGACGTGGCTGAAGAGTTGGATCCGGTTCTTGATGACATTCTGGAGAAGAACTACATTAAAATTGGGTCTACATTTAAGGTACGTATTTCAATGACAAGTGTGCTAATATATGATAATATATTTTTAATTTGTTGATATGGTAATACTTATGTTTGTTAGGTTAAACTGGGAGACAAAGAAATAGACGTTGTGGAAGGGCACAAAATATACATAACAACGAAACTACCAAATCCCGCTTACACACCGGAGGTATCCGCTCGAACTTCCATCATAGATTTCACTGTTACTATGCAAGGTATTAAAAGGTTTTCATTATTTTCAGTAGCTTTGAAAGTGTATAGTCAGCTTCAATAGTTGCTGACCACATTCAGATTTTCAAAACCGTTGTACACCGAAATAATACGTAATAATACGGTGTACAGCGATTTTGAAAATCTGAATGTACTAGTAGTAGTAGTGTCTGGAGTTAGAGAATATTTTCTTTGACATAGGCTTGCAAGTAAGCCTTTAACATGATAAAAACCTGTTTTATTTATAGGCCTAGAAGACCAGCTACTTGGCCGCGTAATATTAACAGAGAAGGCGGAGATGGAAGCCGAACGAACGCAACTGATCATGGACGTGACAGCCAACCGCCGCAAGATGCAGGAGTTGGAAGCTAATCTGTTGCACAAGTTGACTACTATACAGGGCTCCCTCGTCGAAGATGTCTCGCTTATTCAAGTGCTTAACGTCACCAAAGCTACGGCTACCGAAGTAATTATTCCGTAGTTAGCTAATGAAATAGTACATTGTTCACCGAGAGGAGAAAGTGATCGATTACCATCGAGGGTATCGTTTAAAGGACGAGGCGTAGCCGAGGACTTTAAAATACCCGAGATCGGGAATCGCACTTTCTCTCGAGTGATACATAGTGCTTTATACTACACCTACGAGGAAAATAAATTACTTTCTACGAAAACTGAATCCTCAAACAACACACAAATTGAAAATGGCGCCAATGGCGTCTGCAATTTTCACATGTTCTTTTTTCAAATTGTTTATCCTGCCGCCGCAGGGTCGCACTGCCAGCCCGACACCATCCAACATACAGCTAGTGGCCAGTGTCATTTTGCGAACTTTGAGATAAAAACTCACTGTAAAAACTTTTTGGCTTTTGATATTTAGGTTACCGGCGCATAGTCTTACCCAAAATTAAAAAAGAAAAAACACGTTAGAAATGGATTTTCATACACTTTTCTCTCCCGCTCCGATGCGTTTTCTCCCCGCATATTTGGTCGATATGCAATGACGTACTTTCTACCGTAAATTTGATAAAGTAACAAGGTACTTTCCAAGCAGGTGTAGTATAAATATTCTTTCGATAGTATACTTTCAATGGCTCACAGTGAAATAATAGTATTAAAGTAGTGATAGGAGGTGCCTTTATCTGCGACTAGCTTGAATCCCTCGATACATTAACGATGTTTAACTTACCTCACTCGCATCCGCGCGGTGAATTAACCCTTTTTTTTTTACGTGGTAAAATCATCGAATGTGGCCTCCCACCCCGGGCAGGGCAGGAGGGACTGTCAGACTTGTACTAACTTAAATCCACGGTGTCCTTCAGTAGCCTTTTTGTGTGCCGAAGTCGCGGTATAATGTCCCGCGACCCCGGCAAGGGTCACTTAACCCTTAGACCTTAGATGCGAATAATATTACTTTCTTCTTAAGACTTTCTGCTTTTGAAAGCACCATTCACTTGTGCCAGGTAAAAGAAAAACTAGACGTGGCCAAGGAGACGGAGATGAAGATCAATGCTGCTCGTGAGGAGTACCGGCCGGTGGCAACCCGTGGCTCGGTGCTGTATTTCCTGGTGTGCAACATGTCGCTCGTGTGCAACATGTACCAGACCTCGCTGGCGCAGTTCCTCGAGCGCTTCGATATCTCACTGGAACGCTCACCTCAGAGTCCTATTACGCTACGAAGGATTGGTTTTATCATCGATTATTTGGTATGAGTATTCTAACAACAGGTTTTTGTTTTCTCCAAAATCAAGTTAATGATCTATTTACTTTCATTTCCTTAAAAATAATGGAACGTTATAAATCGTTTTGGAGGATGATTCCCATAATTATTTCTAATTATTTTTATTTTAACGGCATGGTAAGCCTAGTGGCTTAGCGATTGACTGCTGCTCTGCATGTAGATACGTCCGATTTTCGTACGGCACAAATATTTGTAAGATCGACAAGTAGGTAGCTTTTCCGGGTCTGGATTTTTCTGTATGTGGCTGGAGTTTCTATGGTGGGGCATCGTTTTTAGTAATAAAAACATCGTTACAGAGTTACGATGTCTTTAAGTACATAAGCCGTGGTTTCTACGAGAAGCACAAGTACCTGTTTACACTGCTGCTAACGCTAAAAATAGATTTACAGAAGGAATATCTTACGTTTGATGAGTTCCAGACATTCATTAAAGGTGCTTAATTATTATTATACTTTTTTATTAAGTTTCTTTTCAATTCATACATGTCTCTCATAAAAATAGTGTAGACTACAGAATGGCTATATTGTTGCGGCCGCTGCAGCTATATGAGATACACTCAGAATCCAACATCAATTGTACACCTAACATGAGGTTTACGAATGCATTTTGGACAATTAACTCCAATTTTTCCTATCTGAAGGTGGTGCGGCGTTAGATCTTAATGCCTGTCCTCCCAAACCTTACAAGTGGGTGACAGACATGTCGTGGCTGAACTTGGTCCAGCTGTCTTCTTTGCGTCAGTTCTCTAACATATTGACACAAGTCTGCAATAACGAGAAGGGATGGAAGTCTTGGTGAGTTTCATTAATAATGGTTACAATAATCAGAACTAGCAATAGAACACATTTAATTGGCTCTCTGTTTGTAAGGTTCGACAAGGAAGCACCTGAAGATGAGCCGTTACCTGACGGCTATCACAACCTCGACGTGTTCAGGAAGTTGTTGGTGGTGCGCGCCTGGTGTCCCGACAGAACTCTGGCGCAGAGCTTGTGAGTGTGCGATATGTGTCTGTGTGGTAACATTACTTGTCAGTTCTCAGCTGAGAGTCAGCGCTGACACTGTGTGTTATGTTGTAGGAAGTACGTGGTGCACTCCATGGGCGCTCGCTACTCTGAGGCCGTCATAGTTAACTACGAGGTAAGAATTTTGCTATAATTCATACGCATCGCGACGTAATTGATTAATGCGAACTTTTTATTAATTTCAGCAAATGGTCCTAGAATCTCGTCCATTGGTTCCATTGATTGGCTTCTTGGCTATGGGCTCTGATCCAACGCCGTCCATCGAGACGACTGCCAAGCGAATGGAGAATGTTTGCCAGTCAATATCTATGGGCCAAGGTCAAGAGATCCATGCAAGGAAGCTCATAGATCGTGCTCTGAAGGAGGTGATTTGTCGTCTAATGTGCAGAACTGATTGTTTCTGCACTTTAGACTCGTACATTAAATAAGTAGTATTAACATTAGTACTTGTACTTAGTGCATAATATTGATTAGTTGTGACGGTGTTTAGGGTATGTGGGTGCTGCTGCAAAACTGTCATTTAGGACTTGAATACATGGTGGAGGTAATGGAGCAGTTCGGAGAATTAGAGAAGTACCCTGAGAAGATTCACGAACATTTCAGGTAATTTGTAACTGTTTCTGCCTCCAAAATTTATAAATTGCTATGGAATTCCAGAGTTATAAGGTTGTAATGTTTTAGGCTCTGGATTACTACAGAAGTTCATGAAAAGTTTCCAATTACACTTCTGCAAATGTCCATTAAGTATACTTGTGAACCACCTTCCGGTAAGTTAGCTAGTGACGTAGTTGGTTTGCTAAGTTGTATTTTTTATAATGTTAAGGAAAAACTGAGCTTTTTGTGTTTTAACGTTTAGGTATCAAAGCTGGTCTTATGAAAACATATGATTCGATGAGTCAGGACTTCCTTGACTACAGCGACAGTCCGTTCTATCTGCCGATGATTTACACGATCTCATACCTGCACACCATAGTCCAAGAAAGACGGAAGTTTGGTCCTCTCGGTTGGAATATTCCATACGAATTTAATTCTGCTGACTGGTTGTCGTCGTGCATGTTTGTGCAGAACCATTTGGATGCTTTGGAACCAGGACAGACAGTTAGCTGGACCACTGTGCGGTAAGTTCCTTCAGGCGACATTTCTAAACGTACGTAATAAGGCAGTAATAAAGTACAAGATGTTTCAGTTACATGGTGTCGGCGGTACAGTACGGCGGGCGAGTGACTGACGACTTCGATACGCGGCTGCTAACCACGTTCTGTAGGGTTTGGTTTTCAGACCATCTCTTTAATGATGATTTTCATTTTTACAAGGGGTACGGTATTCTTAAGTTTAAAAACATTCCGGAATACCTTGAAGCAATCGACACGATGAAAACTGTCGATCCGCCTCAAGCTTATGGCTTGCATACCAATGCTGATATCACGTTAGTATGTTTTTAATTAAAACTTCATAATCCTAATACCATTTCATATGTATTCTTTCATATTCATTGAATCATTTTAGTTACCAGCGAAACACGACTCAGGAACTGTTGGACACGATATTGTCTATTCAGCCGAAGGAGTCAAGCGGAGGAGGAGGGGAAACACGAGAGGCTTCGGTTTATAGGCAGACTAAAGAAATGCTAGAAAAATTACCTCCTGACTTTGATCCTCACGAAGTACTAGCTAGGTAAGTATTGTATATCTTTTAAATAATTATAAAGCCGTGTTCACTACACGGCTTTATAATAACAATGAGAATAAGGGTGCAGATTTGCTATTCTGGGCGTAAAGCTTTTTTAACTGATTATTCAAGATCGATGTTGTTTATTTCTTAACTCGTTCAATCTCGATGAACTGTTTATAATAAAGTTTCGCGATGGTATTGAGACGCGAGTGGTCTATTCATGGGAAACAGACGTCGTACGTTGCTAAATTAATAACTCACACCTAATTATTGATCAAATGAAATCTGAATCCCATGAATATCCCGGATCAAATACCTACTTTAGTAATTTTATTTTTTAAACCATTTTCTTTTTAGGTTGAGATTGTATGGCATACTTAATTCAATGGTCATTTTTTTGAGACAAGAAATCGACCGTATGCAGAAAGTAATTGAACTAGTCAGGACGACGTTAAAAGACTTACTACTTGCTATAGACGGGACTATAATAATGAATGAGGTAACTACTAATTTATTTTAGACAATAAAGATAAAATGCCATATACATACACCTTAAAAATTGAGCTGCATCCTGATTTTTAAAAGTCAGACTAATGAATTTGTCGGTTGGACCAGCTGCAAATATAATACTTAGTTTTTAGAGAATTAGTTTTTGTCAATACAGGGGCTGCACGTATAAACTATTTATTGTTGTAGACACTTCGAGATTCTTTAGATAACATATATGACGCGAAAGTGCCTAAAATATGGTTTAAGAGTTCTTGGTCATCATCAACATTAGGCTTCTGGTTCACTGAGTTTCTGGAGAGAACTATTCAGTTCTCAACGTGGTGCTTCCAAGCCAGGCCGAATTCTTTCTGGATGACAGGATTTTTTAACCCTCAAGGTACCTAATAGCAATAATTTAAACAATGAAAAGACAGGTATAATGTAAACCTCTTGCAATACTTTATTTTTACAATGACTGTTTCTGTTTTTTGTAGGTTTCTTGACAGCTATGCGACAGGAAGTGACTCGTGCGCACAAGGGCTGGGCGCTAGACATGGTTGCGTTACATAACGACGTTACTAAATTTACCTTGGATGAAATTAAAGCTCCGCCGCCGGTAAGTGTATAGCTTGCCATGTAGCATCAACACCATTGCGATGGAAAAATTATTGTTTTCATGGGTGAACGACGTTTTGTGTCATGGTGCGAGTACTTGTCAGTTTCAACTTTTTGAAATGCGAATTCAGGAAGGCGTGTACATCCACGGCATGTTCCTGGACGGCGCGGGCTGGGACCGTCGCAACCTGCGTCTGTGTGAGTCCACCATCAAAGTGGTGTTCACCGTGCTGCCCGTGATACACGTGTACGCGATCAACTCGACCGCGCCTAAGGACCCCAAACTCTACTTGGTATGTTATTGAAGATATATTGCTATAGTCGTTAGTTAGTCTATCTGAGTAAGTTCTACTTAGTGCTTCTCGTTTCTCAGTGTCCGGTGTACAAGAAGCCAGTGCGTACGGATCTTACCTTCATCACTCCACTGTGGCTGCCAACTATTAAGAACACTGATCACTGGATTTTAAGAGGTGTCGCTATTTTATGCGACATTAAATAACTGATTAGCATCTTTATATTATTATGACTTGCAAAATACGGTTTGCCTTTGTGTGTTTTAAGTTTTAAAATTCTGCTGCTGGGGTCTTAACCCCAGCGATTGCAGTGTGCCCGATAGGTTATCTTTCGATCGTCGATTAATTCGGCGGGTGTGTTTATCAAGTTCTAATTCTAATGGCAATTTTTTAAGGCGGGTGATTGTATTCCGTAGTTAAAATAATAAATCCATGTATTTTTAAACACTGAGCATTTTTTATATATCACATTATGATTATATTACTCATCTAATCTAATCTTACTAATATTATAAAAGGGGAAACAGTGAGGATGGCTGATGTTTGTTAATTAATATTTTACACAAAAACTTCTGAACGTTTGATACTTATTTAGAACCTGATTTAGGATATTTAGTAAGACCTTCAGTAGAATCAATTCTGACGTACACGCAGACGAAACCGCTAGCAACAGCTAATGTAAGACATTGTTACTTTCTCGACTTCCCTTTCTACGTCCATATTTTTGTGTTTCCTGATAGCTATGTACAACCTTGGGATCCTTAAGTAAGATTGAATAGGTTATTTCTAGGCATACGTACTTAACGGTCGACCTCGTCTTCACTTACCATCACTCGAGATAGAAGACAAACGTGAGCCGACCATAACTAAATAAGAAAAAGCACCCTTCTTGTAAGAAAATCTCCATATTCGGCTGAACCGTTCTAGTGATGCTCGGTCGTACAAGATTATTTATATAGAAGATTTTAGAAGCAATGAGTTACATCTCATCAGTGCTGAATTCGCAAACATGCATTAACACCGCTTTTGCGCTGAAAAGAGCTGGCAGGAAACAATAATTACAACATAGTTCAAATTTTGAATTACAAGTGACAGTTTCTTTCATGTCATCTTGTACCGTACATTGGTACATGTTGACATGTGTAAAAGTTTTATCTAGAAAAAAATATCTTATTTGATTGTGCATTGAACAAAAAGCTTCGTTTATTTTATAAAAATAATGGACGAGCCTAAAGGTGACGAGGCGCCACCGGCAGCTGAGCCAGCAACGACGGAACCAACTGAACCTGGAGAGCCAGTGCCAGATGAAGATGCAGAGGGGCTAGATATGAATAAATCTTTGATTCAGGTTCCTGTAAAGAAGATGTCATCAATCCGGAGAATGTCGATCGCTGATGGTGAACCCTTCGAGATTGACAAAACTGCTTTGGAAGCCATACTTGACATCAGTTCTCGTTTAGCAGATATTCAAATGAGAAGCAGAATGTCTTTGAGTGGTATGGGGCAAGGTCCGGAGACTTACAAGGACAAACAAGTAAATATTAAGTACTATTGATTGATAAAATTTTGTTTAATTTAGTGTCCATTGAAAGGGAATGATAAAACGGTTTCGTTTGCCAGGCCAAAGCTAAAGAAGCCCGTAATAATCGCGTGGGTGGATTGAAGCAACAACACAGATACCTACTAGAAAATTGTGCGACTATATTGAATAAACATATTGATTACATATTGGTAAGTATATTGTTTTATTTTGGCATTACGGGTAAAATTCGAATTCATTATATTTTTTACATGGTAAAATTATCAAATGAGTCCTCCTACCCAAGGAAGAGCGGGTGGGAATGTCAGACTCGTACTGATTTAAATCCACGGTGTTCTTCAGTAGCTCTTTATGTACCGGAGTCGCGGTATACGTGTGTCAGGCTTTTGGCCCTTTAAAGGGCACACTCTTTGAGGTGCACGGAACACAACGTGCCGTCGACCCGGGCACGGTCCATGGTCGGACAGCGAGTCGCCTATTACTCGTCGCCCGCATGCCCGCGCGCGGGATTTGCCCTTGGTAATGGGTGTCGAGAGGCAATGATTCCCGGTCATCGTAAGTGCGTTGATGTGGACGACGAGTAATGGGATACTCACCGTCTGATCATGCCGCTGCAAAGGAATACCGTAGATTTTAGGCATCCCTCCCGGTCTGCCCTGGGAAGGATAAATTATTTGATGGTTTTAAGTCGATTTAAAAAAAGAAACTTGATTGCTTTTACAAATTGTGTTACAACATAATTCTTTGTAAGTTAACAAGTAATGGCGAACATAGTGTTGATGGTAAAAAAATATGTCATGGGACTGTAAAATACTTACCTACACATGAAGTTAAAATGTTTCAGGAAGGTGTTTATGACGCAGACAGTCACATAGAAATTTTAGATTCTGCAATCTCTGAAGGAGGCAGAAACTGTGTTGTCTTATGTGATGCACTGCTTCCACCAGTAAAAATGGGTAATATTTTTTTACTGTGTTAGTTCGCTCTGTGTTCAATATTAGACTTTAATTCATTAATAGTAAGTGTTTTTAATCGCCTTCAGCTCGCGTACAGCTACTCTCAGATCGTTACGGTGCCTTTCGTTGTATTTTTGTTTAGGTTTTGTTACTTTTATATTCTGTCAGGGTTACCTCTAGTTCTATTACTATTTTTTTTTTATTTAAATGCAACCGAGTCTAAGAGTTTATCAAAAATTCCAGAATCTGGTCGGTATGTTCCCAATCAGAAAGGCAAAATGGATAGAACTTATATATCTGATGCGGCAACTATTGGCACCCAGGGGCAGTGTGTTGCCATGTACAGATTCAAGTCCAAAGCTATCGACAATAGGACTATTAACGAAGTAATTATTATCCAAGTTATTTTAAGTGTACCTTAATGTTGGAAAGCGTTTTGAGAAAATTTGCATTTCAGGGTCAAATGGGACCCTATTTACTCCGCTGTACCTGTTTATTACCACGCTTTGTCAGACTTTGTCTTATGAACCGTTTCTGTTGAGTTCGAGATAACATTAAACACTGAATAGATTCAGAATAACATAAACATTTCACATAGGGTCGGATTCCCTCATGCGATAGTCCGATTCGTGTTTGTTATGTTTTAATTAGTTTTAATATAAAAAAAAACACTAGGTACGTAGAGATTGGTGCAAGTAGTTGTGTATTAAATTACGATTAATACTTCCTTATCAATTTTTCAGGACTTCTTTTTTGTTTTATTTAATATGGACCCAGAAACCGATAATGTTGTATCAGGTATATGCAAGACTATGCAACAAGTATATGTACCGGCTCTGAAGAAGTGTCAAGGTTGGGGAGACATCAATCCTCCGAACCCTAACAGTGATGAAATAATTAAGAGATACATTTCGAAGTTCGTGCTATTCGTCGACTATCTTGCAAGTTAGTGGCATGTTTTACTTTTCTTCAATAACGTTTTGTGCATGTTTTTTTTTTTATTTGGTATTGGAAACTTCGCGGCCAATTTTATTTTTCCAAAACAACTTGATATATTTTGGGCACGATTATCTGCTACAACCAACTACATAATTATTTCTTAATCCATGCAATTCTGGCTACATTGCGGTATTTGATTAATACATTGTTTGATCAACTGAATTCATTTTTAGTGCGCAATGTAGTCAAACTACCACTCAATTTAAACCATTTCTTGCTACGTGTAAATGGGCCTTTAATCTATTTTCAGAAACAAAAATTGATTTAGACTGCTGTACTAGATTTAAAATCAATGTAGCTCTGTACGAAGATGAATTAAGTGATGAAGAAAAGATGAAAATGGCTATTACTAAAACTCATGTGTTAGAAGAAATATGTTCCTATGTCAAACAATGGATTAGGCAGATTACTATGGTAAGGAAATAAGAGAAATAACTTTTTGAAAAGTATTAATTAAAAAAACATCTCCACTGCTTTTGCAATTTAAGGTCAAAGTCAAACATTGTTTGTCATTAATTTATGTTTTTTTTATTAGGTTTTGGTGCAGAGTCAGCAACTGCGTCGTGAACCTTCTAACATTGGTCCACTAGCCGAGCTGGATCACTGGCGGCGTCAGCTCACTACCTTCACGTCTATAATCGAACATATCAAGAGTGAACCTACAGCGATGTACATACATACTTTAATACGTGCCAAATCGAAACTATTAAAGGTAAAAAATAAAAACAAATATTTTTTTTATATTGACACAGACTTGGTATTAAATATTTTTTCTTTTAACTTTAGAAATGGCGACAGCTGGATAATATGGTTACAGATTATTACAATGAAGCTTATGATAATGTAAAATATTTATATGCATTAGAAAAATATTGCGAACCGCTGTACAGGTACGATATTCAAAGATTAAAAGTTGCCACTTGTGATATCACTACATTTATAAAACACAGTCGTCGTCTCCCGCTGCGTCTGTCGAAACAGATTTTCTTACGGGTATCACTTACACTCGGAGTAATTCATGAGAGGAAGGCTAAACGAAGGTAATAGTGATAAGCTATGATAAGAGTTTGTAGTTTTTTGTTTTGAATGTCAGGTTCATTTTGCTTCTGCTTATTTAGAAGTTTGCATGAGAATAGGCATATGCAGCCATGGGAAGATGCTGTATCATTTCAACATTACTTACTATTCTTCTTGATTGAAAACAGAATTATCAGCCATACTTCAGTTAACAAAAAAACAACTTTATATCCAAGACAGATTGCAGAACTCAGCAACATGCAAAAAAGTACATATTATTCTTCAAAAATTATGTAGTTTTCTCATGAGCATAACACTTGGACCGACGACATCGTGAGAGTCGCGGGCAACCGATGGATGCACGTGGCGAATTGTCGTTCGGCGTGGCGGTCTAAGGGGGAGGCCTATGTTCAGCAGTGGACGTCTTCCGGCTGATGATGATAACACTTGATAATAATATTCTATGATAATTTTATTCTCAACAGATGTGATCCTTCCACAACGCAGCAGTTCATTCCTGGTTTATTGTACACCATTCGTATGATATTTGCTACTTCCCGATACTATAACACCACTAAACAGATATCTACGCTGCTGGTTAAAGCAACCAATCAGATTCTCAACATGTGCATGGATTTTTTAACCAATAATGGCAAAAAGAACATTTGGAACCAGGACAAACTTAACTTTATACGTAAAGCTAAGGTATTTTTATGTAATTTTTCTTTAATTTAATTCTGTTTTTGAAATATGAAAATGAGCAGCTCTGTTTTCTCTACACGCTCTACTTAGTCATGAAATCACCGGTTACCCAGTTGTATTGTGTAGTATCTGCTACTTTAAAAAAAAATACATTTTGCACCACATTTGTGAGGATAATTATGTTCTTGTGACTTATAATGTAATTGAATATTATATTACAGCTGTGCCTAAGTTTATACAACTTTTACCGTGAGTGTTATGCCGACACACAAAGAGAAATGATGGAGGCGGCTGATGAAAGACCCTTCAATTGCTCTGAAATGTATATTTTTGGCAAATTCGAAACTTTTCGAAGAAGAATCATTAAAGTATGTAGCTGATTTATTATTTTTTCTTAATTTTAGTCTTTTGCTTGTAATATTGAGTCTGGACTAAAGTTAACTTAGATGCAGCTTGCCATTTTTCATGCTTTTATACGAAGCTTTCCCCTTTCGCCTAAAAAACCCATATGGTGGGTAAAACGATACCGTGATTGCCGAGGTATGGAGACGTGGTCTCGGTACGAATGTGGGTAATTGATGGATCATCTACTGCGGCAGTTTTCTTATCTATTATCACACCTTGCATTTAAAACAATCCTGACTACAGAGCATCATACTTCTAGATCTACGAGAGATTGTTAATGTGGGACGTTTTGTCGTTAATCAGTACGAATGTAGCGGTCATTGATTAGGATCCATTACTTAAGTTCGACTAAACAGCTTAGAGAAAATTCTTCTTATACATTGCGAAAAAATACACAGTATAATATGAGATACGCATTTAAAATCAAACTTATTAAAAATAAAACTCAACGTAGTATTTGAAGAATACAAAAACGCGGCAAATTAAAAAAGCAAAGGCATCAAGCTCATACGGCCTCGTCGGTTTTCGTAATTTTATTTAACTAGTTGAAAATCCGGCTTCGCTCGGGTGAAACGTGTGTCCCAAATACTACACATCAAGGTACTAAATGTAGGTGTCACGGTAAGTCATAGGCCGAAAATAAAGAAAGAAAAAAAAAACTCATCATGATAACCGATGTCAATAATGGCGGCTGCGATCTGTCTGGTCAGAAAATCATTAGAAATTTACAAAATACTCGACCATACGAATTTTGCGGATATATGTTGTCGACTCGAAATCTTTATTTTTTAATGTTTTATTATTCTGGTTAGTTTTCGATCGAGTCTACCGTAATCTAAGTATTCCAAATTTAAATCACATTCTCTCCCTAGAGAGAGAATGAAATTCAGCACAACATTCTTTCCCTGTTTTTCACAGATTAAAAATGACTATTGTTATGTTCGCTTTTTGTGGCATAGAATGTCACTTTTTTGAGCAAGTGGTACGAAAATTGTATTTTTGTGTTAATTATTAATAGCTGCTTGATTAATTTATCCAACATTTAATACTTTATAATTGATACAGATTATCGATCTATTCCAAGTATATATCACGTATTATGTACTGAACAAAACTACTTTAGAAGGTATTGAAGAATATGCCGCCAATTTCAATAAGCTATTCAAGACAATTTCAACAAAAACTTATGACGCTTTAGATCACAGGTTGGTATTTCATGACTACTTTATTTAACAGGTACGTAATGGACACGCTTTATTAAATACTTGTATAATTATACAAATTATTTATGTATTATTATACCATACACACTTATTATTTTTATATTATGTGTGTTAGCCATATACCTGTTCATATTGTATTTATTCAATCTGTTAAACAGGCGACCAGACTTTGATAAGGACTACAAAATATACAAAGATGCTGTTGCTAATCAGGAGCTGTTACTTGAGAACTTTATGATCAATGTAAGTTCAATTTTTGTTATGGTGCTTCGTGCATTTTTAAAAAATATTTCATTTTGTATGAAACACCAGATATTTTTTATTTCTTAGGTTTGGTTTTACAGTTACCATAAGTACTTTCGCCAATGTTTTACAAATAACCCTGTTTTAAAAATCTGTTGTTGTCATGATTCATCATTTTTTGTAAAACTAAGTGTATCTACTAAATTAAACTTTTTATAGAGTGTGAATAAATGCCCAACCACAGAAATAGCATTGCATCTTTTAAATAGATTTGAAAAGCTGAAGTTAGAATGTCTCTATCTCGAAGATCAATATTATGATTTAATCAGTACTTATACAGCTGAAATAGAAAATTTGCGAGACTTGTAAGTACAGTTTTTTTTTGCAATGTGTTATGATTAGCTTTAATTTATATTAGCTTTAATAAGCTTTAATTTGAATCCCGACTTGAGATCGGCAATATCTACCGCTCGACTCAAAGTGGGAAAGAATACCCTTACTAGGATAACCCTGCTGTATTACTTGCGAGAAAAACTCTAGGAACATACTAATTCTAGAACAACATCTTTCTAAACAATAAAATTCAACATACAGTCTTTAAAAAAAAAAATTAAGTCATAGTCTTTAAAAAAAATGAAAAAGATGTTTCTCTAATCGTTATCTCCAGCATAACATTGACATTCAGTGTGTATCAAACGGTCACACGTAATGTAGCGTGCGCGATTGATTCTCTTTGAAGCTGCAGTTCATGAGTGGTGGCGCGGGGTCTAGTTTTTGTAATAAGTAATAATAAATAGAAAACACCACGATAACCCTTTTTAATTATTAGGTACAATGAAGTTAAAGAGAATCCGGATTTGCCACTAAACATGCCACCAGTCGCCGGACGAATTATGTGGATCAGATTTTACGATACCAATATCAATATTCCTATGGATATATTTAAACAGCACCATGAAGTCATTACACATATGGTACGTAAGAGCTGAGCGGTCATTTTAGAGTTCCGTACCAAAGGGTAAAACTTACAGTACTCCAAAATTAATAAAGCAAATAGAAATCTTCGTCACTGTTCGGCAACGGTTGTATTCCCCGAGCGTCGGAAGATGATATCTATATAGAGTGATTAAGTGCATTTTCTTCATGCATAACTTAGTAGAATTATGTGTTTTGTAATAGCAGCTCTATATAATTCCACACCGAGAGAACACGTGCAGTCACCACCAATATATAAAGACGACTGACGGACGTTTGACTGACCGGCCACAGCCGCCGACCGCCCGAATTGTTTTCAATTGTTTCACATGATTTGACATAAATTATGACATTGACTCCTGTTTCTTTCGAACAAGGTGCAAAATGCAAGTGCATTGTTTAGGGCTCTCTTCGATTCAATGATTCGGGTGTTTCCGGGAATACGACAATTGGCATGCGCTATTATATGGGAGTACTGTACATGATTCTAAGCTTCGTCGTCCGCTTTCTGTTATCACAGGTGTATCATGACGTGGAACTACAAAAAAAAAACGATTAAGTACTGAGGTACATGATGTGGTATACCGCTGAGCGCCATTGAGACCGAGCGTTAGTGGGGTCTTAAGAGCGGACGGTATCATTACACAGTGTCATACGTTTTTCACACACTTGTGAAGAAATCTTTAAAGCTTTTATTAAGCTAAAAGTTTTTTCAGAAAACAGGTAACGTGTTGGTAAAATTTATTTGTATTACATTGAACAGATCTTTTGTTTCGAATTTTTAAAAAAAGCAACACAAAAAAAAAAAACAAAAAAAAAAGTCCAGTTGATCACAGTATCAAACTGTGACTTTCTTACCATTATTCACAGAGTTATAGTTTTTTTTAATGTTGACACTTAAAAAAAACTTATAACTCACTGTGAAAAAAAAGAAAAGTCCGTTGAACAGTGTCATATGTGTAATTGCGGTGAAATAAGCATTTAGTAGGTGTTGAAAAATAATATTAAGAAAAACTGTCTGTTTAGGAACCCCCCCCATACAACCGTCATGATATTTTGCTTTCAGAATTTCTTAGAAAATTAGCTCTTTTACAATGAATAAGCACTTATTAAAAAAAATAAGTGCGAGTTGTTCATAAAAAAATAGTGAAATAAGCCACTTTAGTTCGACTACGTAAAAACAAAAAAAGTTCCAAGGTCATTTTTAAAAAACAAATTGAGTTATGTTTATTTTTATATTCTGTTACAGAACACACAACGCTGTATAAAGTTATACAATGTCTTGACAATTGTGTTTACTGAATTTGAATTGATATATCATTACGCTTGGGCTGAAAATGTGGGCCAGGTAAGTAATTAAGCTCAATATTTATCAACTTTGCTAAGTAAAATAATTTAAATGGGATAAAAATTACGTAACCTAAATTGTACACCACAAACTTTTTTTTTCAGGTACAATTAGGTCTAATCGCTCCTCTATTAATTCGTCACCCACAAACGAACATGTTCATTGTAAACTTCAGTATTTACATCCCAGAGTGCATAAGAGAGGTCGAGTACATGTGGCAGTTGGGACTACGTAAGAACCTGCTTATAAAACTGATAATGTAAAGTTAAATACCGTATGTTGCTAAGCCTTTTTTGAAGTGTATAGTACAGAGGTGTACCTAAGATTTAAAATCATCGTGGATTGATTATAAGAACTCTTGGTTCGCTTTGGATTGGTGATCGACGATTCTGTGTGTAATTTTCACGCAGGTGAAACTGCTGGAAAAGAATGCGGAAAGTTTTTAACCCGTATAGATCGATATTTTTTAATACCTAATCTAATCAAGAACCTTTGAATAATTTAGGTGTACCAGACGCGGCTCAAATCGTAGCATTTTGTAAGAATAAAATCCTTGGAAACTATGAAAGAATCAAATACTTGGTTGATAGAAACAATCAAATCAGAAGGTAAGTACCCAATGACCAAACATTTTAAATGTGTTAGGTATATTTTAAAACAATATCAAAACACTTTTACTAAAAAAATCATATTCTCTACTCTGTCGCTGAATATTTACAGGATAAACTTATTTATTGTTACTCTTACTAAAAATGATAAATTAAATAATGTATTTCCATTGCTGATCTGTACCCGTGTAATTTATAAATTGTATATTTGTTTGCATAAGACTTGACCATAACTTTTTACCCATATTCTAGGTATTCCACATTGGGCACACGACTTTTAACATTATAGATCTTTAGGGGTTTATTTAGGGGTAAAATAAATATCATCTGGCTTCACGGAACGTAGATTGTGTCGATAATATGTGCCTATCATTATTTTTTTTTCTTTCAGGAGCATGCCGAAATTGTATTTACCACTGCTACGAGCACAAATAATCAAATTGGAGAACGCTTTTCAGCCTGGATTTTCAACTATAACGTGGACTTCTCTAGAAATTCCTTCATATTGTGAAGCTATTGAGAAAGTCTTAACCGAAGTTGACTTGTTCGTGAAAGAGGTAAGTTTATAATCAGTTAACAAGTTTAAAATCATAATTTCAGGCATTACCCTGAATTAACTTTGAAAACATCAAAGGACCCAGCCTTCTAATAAGCAATGTAGAAAGAAGATTTTATACAACATGATTGTCATTTTTTCATTGCAGGTAGTAGACATGAAAGAAGCACGAATTGATGCAATTTTGAAATCAATCTCTTCAACATTGCTCGTTTATTTGCCTGAAAAAGCAGTGGTACCACAAACCTTCTACGAGGAGAACCTTTATAGGCGTGAAGAAATAGGTACCTACTTATCTACATTCTACAAACAACTTCTTATGATATAATAGTTATGAATGTTTTACAATTAAATCGTGTTTGTGATATATTTTTCTCAATTAGGATTTATGTAACCCATCTTTAACAGTCATTAATAGTTATTGATTAATTGACGGATCATTATGAATGAATATAGATATAATGTTAACTTTATTCAACAGCTGCAGAAATTCTACAGAAATCTTGTAATGCAGAAATTGCTGTTATCGAACTCATAAACAAATTCCTAGACAGTGTTCCATCAAAACCAATTCAAGCATTAAAAGATAATTGGTAAGAGTCGTATTCTATCTATGCTAACATCACACCTTCTTTAATTTCAATAGAGTTATTTTTCTGTAATAGTAGGTAAATATACCGAGTGTGTATTGAGTCTTCAGTACTTTATAAAGCTCCATGATCACAGATCACAGATGAATTGGAGATATTGTTTAATAAGGGAAATCCATAAAAGATTGTTTTCCTGACAGATATCGTTTTATCAAGCTATTTTATGTACTTTGGTCATGATACTACTCATAACTATTGTTTGACATAGGTTGGACATAGAAAAAGCTTTAAAACAAGTAACTTCAGCAACGAGAGTGATTCCTGAAGACTCAGGTGAGAACTATTATTGTCATAATTTCATAAATTGTCATTCAAAGAACTACATCCACATTATAGGTTCCAAAGGTATAAATGCACAAACGCTTCTTTCACATATTAGTTAATTATACCAATATTATAGTTTTCTAAGTATGCATTATAAGCTAAACGAAGCCATTTGCCTTTTTACCGCCCGGCCTGCACCCTCGTTGGGAACCTATAATGTTCACTAAGTAATTCAAAATATTCATGCATTTGAGTAACATACATGTTTCTGTTTTGGATTCTCTTTTGTTCATTATACAAATTTATCTGAATGGTAGTTGTTAACTTTATATGTTTTAGTATTTATGGAGATTGAGAACCCTGACCGTTATGAAATACTGCCTACTATTAATGAGTGCAATGAATTATTTGCATATTTTGCTACGAAGTGTGTGGAATCACTCATCAAATGTACTCGACTTAGTCTCGATATGCTGAGGCGACGGGCGTCTGTTTCAAGGTAAAAGATGATACTTTTTTTACAATTTTTTATTAATACTTCGTAGGGTTACTTACTACTGCGATAATCGGATCGGCAATTAATCGGCATAGTCGGGCGGAAAAACCGAATATACGCAGGTGAATGTTCGGAAATCACAAATCGCTCAGATGCTGCACATAACCTTTCGGCTTGGCGACTGCCATTTATGCCCGTCGACTTATTCCGAGAGTTGGTTGATATTATTGGGTAAGCAGCGCCCAAACGCAAAATATATTTAATGAAATGAATTTTCAGGAACACCTACAGAATTTGGCACAACAAAGTCGACAACCCACTATACATATTAATATTTAATTTTTTTGGCATTCTCTTACACGTTTCAGTTTTCTAACAATGACCACTGACCCTGAAGAGCAAAAAAAGCTACGCCCATTGATGTTAACTAACATGTACTTACAAATCCCTAAAATATCTATAAAGCCTTCATTGGAAGAAATACAAAATGCGTTCTCCCAGGTGAATAAATTATTTTTAGTGTTATGTGTAATATTATTGTATATCAAAATGTATTAGCAAGCGAGAATTGTCTTTGATGTTCTTGCCACACAGCAAGAAACTAGTTGAGTGAATAATCGTTGGTAGTGGATATTAACAGTTGGCAATCGACTTCTTCTTCTTCTTCTTCCTGCCCTTATCCCATTTTAGGTCATTGGGGTCGGCGCAACACGCAACACTAATTAATATAATTTATATAAAAATCGAATCTAAACCACATTTTATAACATCATCAATGGTATTCTTACCATTAATGTTCGCTTAATGCTCGGAGTTTTTCCGCCATACATGGATATTATATTCAATGTAGAGAACATTAAAAAGCAGCATATCAAAACTGTCAACAAGTCTAGAAAGCTATCGAATATGGTCGCTAACGCTGAAAAATAATCGAATCTAGTCGCTGTGGCCGAAAATCCATCGATTCTAGTCGCTGTGGCCGAAATCGGCTAAATAGCATTTTCATCATACATTCGTAAACGTATATTGTTCATATTGCTTTTCTAGGTGGTATTAAATTGCATAATAGATATTCATCGATACGTGTACATGTGGGGGCAACAAGAAGCATTGAAGAATGAACGGCTAGCTGGAGCGTCGAGCCAGTTGCATCCCGTACGCAGCAATGCCACATCCGGTGTGTTATCATCTCTCAGTTGTTTATAAACCGATTTATTAACTTTGTAGGTAATTAAACGTTTCAATATCATTTGCCTCCGTTAACCAGTGGCGTAGCGAGACGCATGTGCGAGGCCCTTTTTTAGGAAAATATAACTGACCTCCGCAGCTGTGATCGTCGGCGACATCAGCAATGCGGGGCCTCTGCGTTCTTTCAGTTTCCACTCATTAGACACCAGAAGTATATACGAGTATGCGTATATACTTCTGGTTCACTTCGGCTTCACGTTAGTTAGATTAGTGTTCGCTGTTGGGAAGGGGAGCTCAGAGTTTTTCTCTGAGCTCGAGGTTTTTTCGCGAAGCCGGGGGGGCTAGGGCCGCTTCGCCCAAAAGCTACGCCACTGCCTTCAACTAATGTGAAATATTTTCTGCTAAGGATCTCGGTCAGGGGCTAACATGATGGGCTTGAGAAGCTACTTTCGAATGGTGTCGGAACATAAAGATATCGTTCGATCAGTGATGGCGCTACAGGGAATGATGTACATGTACAAACCTGATATAGAGAAACTTTTGAAGGTAAGCGTGTGTTTTGACCTTATTGTAGATCTCTTTCGTGGAAAGCTATTATCCAATACCAAAAAAACTTCCTAATTGAATTTTTTTATTCTGTTTTTTAGTATTTTTTGTATTGTTGTGTGTGAATAGGGTACCGTTTTACCCTTTGGGGAACCCCAAAAACATGGTTGTTATTTTGGTACCTCAAGATCAATTAGTTATACCTACTTAAAGATAGATAATGATTTATGTCACACCATCTTATTGATGGAGTTTTTTCTCAACTCTAAGCATTCAATTACTTATTATCAGGGCTACGGAAGATTTGCACATTTATGGGCAGAGGACAGAGTGCAACAAATCCAAGATTTTGTTGATTCTGATCCTATGAATGTTATAGTGAAGGACACACTTACCAAATACGAGGGACAGACAGAAGAAGTGTTGGGTCTACCCAATCGACACATCATCGGTTCCATACAAATTGATATGGGTATTGATTTTTTTGTAATAACTGTAGTATAATTTTCATAATCTACTGGGACAAATGAGATATGAAAATGATTACGGTGGTTTCTCACAGTGACATTGCAAGTCGGGCCGAGCCAAGTCAAAATGCAACAAATTGATTATTTTTCAAGAAAAATTAAAAAAAGCCTCCGTACTTTTGAATATCTATAACTAAAGCATGAATACCTAAATCTTATGGAAAATCTAAATATGTACCGATGCAATGGATGTCTGGAAGTTTACTACTCTTTCATGCAAAACCTACTCAGCGGATTTGGGTAAAAAGTACCAAATAGGATAGTTTTTATCGTGGCATAATTTTCGAGTTGTAACGAACAAAGCCGCTGGACTCATTAATAGTGAATTATGTTGGTGCTTTTTGCAACGTAAACCACTTGACCTATTTTGATTAATATTAGTAGGTACAGAGATAGATGATAATTATTATCCTCGATGTAGTTATAGGCTATAGAAGGGCAAGGAAACTGCCGGCTAAAGCTAGTATTAAATAGGAACGTAAATTATGAATTAAGTCTATTTATCCATGTATTTTACAGATCATATTAAATTGGCCTTACATTTGGAATCAATCGAATGGAAGAGAACCTTGGGTAAACTGCTGTGTCTAGCTTATAAAGAACGAGTAATGAAGTTAATGCAATTCATTAACGAGAAAATGAAAATTTTGGGCAAACGGATTAAAGATTTGGATGATGTCAGACTAGCCATGGTCTGTCTGGAAAGCATTAGAGAAAATTTCATCGGGTAACTTATTTATCATCCTACGTATTTGCAAGTTATCTAATTATGGCATAAGCATTCCATTACCAGCTTAATAAAATGTTCCCACTGTTGGGAAACAGATCTCTTCTCTCACAACATGGAACTTGTGTTTCTTGGTGGCCACGGCCTAAAAATGTAAATGCCTCAATGTTTCATTAAATCAAATTTCGTCTCGTGAATTTTGTTTCGTCGTGTGAAGTAGATGATGATGTTCTTCAATTACATTTATGGTGTGTCAGGAATAAAAATATTGGGGAAATATACGTACTTTAAGACCGTTTAACGTTAAACACCAACGGAGTAGGTTACTTTTAAGATTGAATATTAATATAGGACGTAAGTCACACAGCATCCAACAATTCATTGTTTTAGTATGGACATGGAACTTGATCTAATTGAAGAAAGCTACGGGACTTTTCATCAGTTTAATATCGATGTCCCTAAAGAAGATGCAGACATGGTGTACGGGTTACGTTACGCTTTCCAAAATATGTTATTAACTGTACGTACTTTAGTTTTTAACCGACTTCTGTATCAGTATAATTGAATATCCTTGAAAAATCGATAAAAGACCTATATGCAGGAATCAATTTCTTTACTTACAGGTTTGTTTTTATTCTTTAACTAAAAGATATAGTAAAAAGACATTTAAAAATGACGCTAACATACGTATCCCATTTGTTGTCGTTTTCGTTGTGTCACGAAACTCAATCAAAAAAACCTTTTAAAATACATACCTGCGTAGATATCATTGTGGTCTGTACATACCTGGGTACCTATAAAATAAAGTTACTTTTCGTGTTTTGACATATAGACACGATAAAGTAATATTTTGGAAAAACCTTTACTTAAATTACATCACGCAAAATTACTACACAACAGAATTCCAAAAGTCGTCATCTTGGCTATTTGCTTTCCTTTTTTAGTCTCAACAAGTTCAACAAAAAATAGTTGACATGCAAGGTCCATTGCAATCAGAGTTAACTGAAGGCGTGGCCACATTTTTGGAAGACGTCCTCAAGTTCGATGCGGACTACGACGCGTTTGGTCCGATGACTCCCGGACTCACTGCTCGAGAGGCCAGTGACAGGTACAAAAAATACTTCATAAATGGCAGAATGTTATTCCGAGGGCTTACTTGAATAAATGAAAGAAGAAGCATGTAAGATTTCATAAAATTTTTGAGTATAAATGACTTATTTTTTTAAGCGAAATTCTAATGCGGATTTAAGTTAAAATAAAAATGACTTCTGTTGCTGCACACTTTATTTTGTACAAGAAATACAACTTTTATTAATCTCTTAACTTACATATAGGGTAATAATGTTCCAATCACGATTTGATGAGCTCTGGCGAAGATTTGAAATGTACGCCAGTGGTGAAAAATTATTTGGTATGGAAGTAAAAGACTATCCTATTTTGCATCAAAAGAAAAAAGAGTTCAACTTATTGAGCAAATTGTAAGTATAGTAATTACTTTTCGCCGTAGTTTCGATATCAAAAATAATGAACCACCTACATACAGTTTTTTACAGCTCTTGGAAATGTGACATCTTCTGTTTTAATTTTTTTTGTGTGTTTTTTGGCCATGTTTTTGCCAACTCATTTATGTTTTTTCATATCAGATACAGTCTGTATTTGGCCGTGATGAACTCTATCGACGGTTACTTTGAAACACCATGGGTGGAAATAAAAATTGAGCAAATCGTTGCGCAATTGGCGGAATTCGATATCAGGTAAAGCCAGAGACTTTAAATAATCGGGTTATTTTAAGTCAATAATTACAGTACCTACATTATAAATCAATCAAAATATTTTATTACATAGCGCTGTTGAAATTTTAAGAATTTAATTCATGGTTTTATTATAAGGTGCCGTAAATTACCACGTGCAATGAAAGATTGGCCAGCATTCATTGAATTGAAGAACAAAATCGATGACTTCAATCAAACCTGTCCATTATTGGAACTGATGGCTGATAAAGCCATGAAGGATAGACATTGGAGAAGACTGGAAAATCTGATGAGTTAATAACATTCAATATATCACTAAAACCTTATATGGTTTCGTCAAATAGCGAGGTGGCGTGGTGCGACGCTTGTGTGGCGTGTCCTTGTGGCCAGCCATGACGTCTTAAAGCGAGATTAATTCCACCGTGGGAACGAGATGACGCTAGACGACTTGTATAGCTCTGTCTCTGTCCCACAGTGGAATCATTGTCACTTTAAGACGTCATGGTAGGCCACCAAAGCGTATTTACTTACAAAGATATTCTTATTTTTAACGAGCACTTCGCCCGCGACTTCGTCCGCGTCATTTTCGAACTTTGTTTTTGTGAATTTTACTCCCAGTCAAGTCCCAGTCTCTGTAAGGGATACTTTTCGAAAATTTAAATCAATATTCAACAAAATTTCTATCTACTCGCAGTATCCCGTCTTGGGTGGTACCTACGTTCTTAAAATAACCCCAATGAATATATTGGGATTCATTGCTAACAACCCCAAAACTACTCTTAAGGGGTTGAATTTCGCAAGATCACTTAGTGAGAACCTATGTCTAAAGTCCTCCTGTAAAATTTGATACCTCTAACTGTCAATACATCAATCCCGTTTTAACTATCACTTACGTCTTGAGACTCCTAGCACTTGTAGTAACAAAGTTTCATACAAACTATCAACCCCAAAAACAACCCCTTGGGGGTAGAATTTCACAAAATCCCGTCTTTAGTATCACTTACGTCCGACAAAAAATCCATATGTAAAAAATTAAATCTTAATATCAACCTCAAAAACAACCCCTTAGGGGTCGAATTTCACAAAAATTTTACCTTGTTGAGCATTTACGTTTCAAAATGAACCAGCATGCAAGATTTGAGACGCCTAACACTTGCAGTAACAAAGTTTCATACAAACTATCGACCCCAAAAACAAACCCCTTAGGGGTCAAATTTCGCAAAATCCCGTCATAGTTAGCATCTACGTTCTAAAAAGACACCTTATGCAAAATTTGGAATTCCTAGCACCTGTAGTAGCGAAGTTTCATACAAACTATCAACCCCAGAAACAACCCTTTAGGGGCCGAATTTCGCAAAATCCGTTCTTAGTGCTCACCTACGTGGTATAAGGAAGGTTTATGCCAAATTTCAAGTTTCTAGGCCCAGCGGTTTGGGCTGTGCGTTGTCAGATCAGTCAGTCAGTTTTGAATTTTATATATATAGATAGATAACTTGCCAAGCAAAACGCGCCATTCTTGGCGAGGCGGGATACGTCGCGCCAGCAATTAAAGCTAGTTTTAGCGCCAGATACCTATATGATTTTTCAAAACAACGCCCTCGTCCTTGTAGCTAACGCTGTTATTGTATCGATGCTAAAGATGATAAAAGGGCACAATTTGCATAATTTTTATTATTTTGGGATTTATTTTAGACTGTGTGTTGGATGTGGAATCAGAAGCATTTACATTGGCAAATGTCATGGAGGCACCGCTGTTGAAGAACAAGGAGGATGTTGAGGTTCGTGTGGCAATGTTTCCCAGAATATGTTTCTTACTTTGATGTTCAGGATGCTTGATTTGACTGCTTCGCGACGGGCCAAGGGTCTCGACGGTTTTGACCAGACCCAACATCTAGTGTGGTTTTTTACCTTCCTTTAAACTCCCGTATTGATTTCATCAAAAACGATATAAAACCGTTTTCAAGAACAAGGTTATATTGCTTGTTTAATAGTATAGAATGATAGTTAACTGGAATTTAGGTCATGTGGGTTGCTATCAATCGATTAAGTGCATCCAATTTTCTAAATTCTGTTTGTTATATCAGATGAATTACCTACTTTCATCAACTATCAATCTAAGAGCCATAGTTAATATGTATATGTCCGTTATGTTTTAGGACATTTGTATAAGTGCGGTGAAAGAGAAGGACATCGAAGCTAAATTAAAGCAAATCATGGCGGACTGGGCGGTTATTGATCTACAGTTTGCTCCATTTAAGAACAGAGGCGAACTTTTGATCAGGCCACAGGACACGCTTGATACTATCACACTACTCGAGGATTCCTTGATGATCCTTAACTCTTTGGCTTCTAACAGGTATCCCTTAACACGTCTGGGTAATTAAAAGCTGCTTTACGACACACACAATCATTAAACAACATAAATGATCACTAGCTAGCAGGAACTGATTTAGATTTTTTTGAAAGGAGTTCTTTTATTTGTTTCTTTTTTTTCTGAAAGTACTATGTAGATCAATGAATAACAGTGGTACGTATGGTTAGTAGATACTAGTCATTATTTGGAGAAATAGTTATAGTGCTCTCGGCAAAGATATACTAATTCTAAGAGTTTGTTTCTTTTTTATTTGAATGTAATTAGACAGTTTATTTTAGATATAACGCTCCTTTTAAGAAAGACATTGTATTATGGATAAACAAACTCGTGAGCACTACCGAGATTTTAGAGAAGTGGCTTCTGGTGCAGAACCTATGGATGTATTTGGAGGCAGTGTTCGTTGGAGGTGACATCGCCAAACAGTTGCCGGCGGAGGCCAAGCGATTCGCAGTATGTTGTTTCAAAACGTAGAGTAATTAATTACATCTCAAAAGAATAGAATAAAATCTCTACCCCTTTGGGACGAGGGGTATGGTGCTTACACCATGCACTCCTTCTGCAAAGCCGTAATTAAAGCCTAGTAAAGGAACAGACGGAACGTATGTGGGAGAGACAGTCCTGTTTCTCACGCCCTGAAAGCAGGGCGAGACGACGACGCCCTACGCGTGGAGAGTAACGAAAGCTGAGCTACCGGTAGCTAAACATTCGGGTAAGTTAGAGGGCTACGATGAGCTAAATGAATAGGTTGAGATTTGGTTCTGTCTAAATATACTCGGACTTCCCGTGCACTTGTGACACATTTTTAGGGTTCTGAACTTCAATGACCTTGTTTGTATTAAATATTTTCCAATTTCAGGTTTCTTTTCATCTTTACGTATATGTAGGTTATGGGTCAGTGAATAAATAAATAATAAAAAAAATGCTTACAGAGTATCGACAAAACATATGTGAAAATAATGTATCGTGCGCGTGACATCGTCAACTGTGTGGAGACATGCACTTCAGATGACACTCTGAAGCAGCTCCTGCCTCACCTGTTTGAACAACTGGAAGCTTGTCAGAAGTCACTCAGCGGATACTTAGAGACCAAACGACTCATCTTCCCTCGGTTCTTCTTCGTCTCAGATCCAGTCTTACTGGAGATTCTCGGACAGGCGTCTAACCCTCATTCAATACAGGTTCTGCCGCATCGATTTCCTAGTATTTGCTTGTGCTCTATATCTTTATTTTGTTTTTTTTCTTTAACATTAACTTCTTTAATTTGCTTAGCTGGTGTCTGAAAGTAGAGCTAACCAAAACTAAGCCAATTTTCATTAACAAAAAAGTTACTTCCCGTATACATTTAATTATTTTTTGTCAAGTTTCTGCCGTACATTATGTGTGTATGCTTTTTAGGGACACTTGCCAAGCATCTTCGACGCGATATATACAGTGGACTTTGACGATAAGGACAGAATTGTTAAAATGAACTCGAGTAATGGAGAGAGTATACCTCTGGAAATACCAGTGGTGTGC
This sequence comes from Agrotis ipsilon, assembly GCA_028554685.1. Lineage (NCBI taxonomy): Eukaryota > Metazoa > Arthropoda > Insecta > Lepidoptera > Noctuidae > Agrotis > Agrotis ipsilon. Next base: position 13,948,583 of record CM052955.1, read on the forward strand.
GTAGGAGGCGTTGAGGTGATTTTTAATGACCATTAATCGATATCGTTAACATATCTTCATAAATTACTATGCACCAGATCATTCTTTAAGTTAGCCAACAAGGGGAAATCCGAATCCATAAAAAAAAGGAATAAAAAGTCATCAAAGCTTGGTAAAATCATTAAAAAAAAAAGATACAAAAATCCTTTGTTAGGAGACTGAACCCACTACTGCAACTTATATTTTTCTTCCCAGAACAGAATCATAATGAAATTGATTTAGATCTTTACCATACCACCTACCAAGGTTCTTAGACCTCGCCATGCCCTTTAAACCTATTCTGTCCGATCAATCTTTCAAATAAGCAAATTAAACCTTTCGAACAACCAAGATATAAATATTGATATTTTTACAGATCTGGTTGAATACCCTTCTAGACACAATGAAAACTACCGTTAGAAATATCATTGCTAATATTGCACAAACAATGGCTGGAGACCCGGAGTTTGAATTTTTGGTCGGATTTTGGAATTTTCCTGGTCAGGTAAAAATGCTAATTTTCTTTTATACGTAAGGTAGCAAGTAAGCTACTCATTTGCTTAGCCTTTTCCCAACTATGTTGGGGTCGGCTTCCAGTAGAATCAAATATAGCAGAATATCAGTATTTTAGGTGGAGCGATTGCCTATAATGACCTCGACAACCCTGTAACTGGGTGCAATACGGCACCCTTTGGTAAGCCTGAGTTATTAGACTTTGGAGCTTCTGGCTTACAGTAACGACTGTCAATTTAATGAGACCAAAGAGTTTACCTATTTGAAAATTTTTACTAACACTTCGTCACTTTACTATAGTTTTAGTGTTATTTTAACAAATATGAATTCATGTTTTTTTAGGCTGGTTTGTTAGGAATGCAAATTTTATGGACAAGCGATGCAGAGTATGCTCTAAAGAAAGCAAGAGCGGATAAATACATAATGAGAATTACAAACCAGAAAAACCTTGATTTATTGAACGGTCTCATTGATCAAACAGTTAGGGAACTGGTACCACTAGACAGAACGCAAATCGAGACTATGATCACTATCCATGTGCATCAAAGGTTAGTGGTTATTTAATTTATATAGAAACTATCAAAAGTGGGTTAAGCGTGATGGGTATCTGCTTTGTCTCAGAAAATCAACCATAAATATTAACATGCCATATTGCTATATTATATAAACAAAATAAATCTAACAAATAATTTTCCAAAGTCATTATTTCATTGGTTTTCAGAGATATTTTTGATGATCTTGTGAGATTGAGAATTAAAACTCCTGGAGACTTTGAATGGCAAAAGCAAGCTCGTTTTTATTATTTCGAGGACACGGATGACTGCCTGGTATCTATAACAGATGTTGACTTCATTTATCAGGTACATAACAAAATAAATCAGATCGATCCATCCGCAGTGAGCAAGATAATAGATCGGAAGACGTGTATTACATTTTTTTAAATATTGACTTCGTCTCTGCACAGAATGAATACTTGGGTATCACAGAGCGACTCGTGATCACTCCTCTGACTGATCGGTGCTACATCACACTGTCGCAAGCTATCGGAATGAGCATGGGAGGCGCGCCCGCCGGCCCCGCGGGCACCGGGAAGACTGAGACCACCAAAGACATGGGCCGCACCCTCGGCAAGCTCGTCATCGTCTTCAACTGTTCCGACCAAATGGACTTCAGAGGTATATCCGTTGACTGTAATTGATCGTTGGTAGGTGGAGTTATACCATTCTGTACATGATGTTCACCAGGTTTGGGACGCATCTACAAGGGCTTAGCTCAGTCCGGCACGTGGGGCTGCTTCGACGAGTTCAACCGCATCGAACTGCCTGTGCTATCCGTGGCCGCACAACAGATCTACATCTGTCTCACCGCTAGAAGAGAAAAGAAAGACTCCTTCATATTCAGGTATAAATATGGTTAAACAGCATTGATGAGTCTTTATCATCAGCAAATATTTAAAAACTGATGTTAATAAGCATTTTTTAAACCTTTGTTAGCGATGGTGACACGGTTAGTTTGAATCCGGAGTTTGCTTTCATCATCACCATGAACCCTGGCTATGCTGGACGTCAAGAATTGCCTGAAAATTTAAAGATTCAATTCCGCTCTGTCGCCATGATGGTACCGGACAGACAAATTATCATCCGTGTCAAGTTGGCAAGTTGCGGCTTTAAAGATAACATCGTTTTAGGTAGGTATAGCTATTAGCGATGAGACCGCCTTTGTAACCATAGAATTACTAATGTTTAAAATAGTTTAGTAATAATTTTTGTGCAAAAAATTGAATTATTTCTATCTATAGCTCATGCAAAGCTATTTGTGCTGCAAATTTGAGTAAATGACGTAAATGAAACCGTTGTCTTCGTCGACGCTCCATCGCCATCACTCGCCAACTTTCTTCTTCATTCTTTAATCGTTGTCGTCCTGTCAAATTGTTCTGTCCGACTGTTTGCTTCACTGTTCTTCGCTCGTGTTTAACCAGCATTAGGATTTTGGATCAGTCGTTAACAAAACTTTTGTTAAAATTCCAGTTTCATAAGATTTACCGAATTGTTAGTTTACCTGTTGATCAAAGAATTCCCCTTTTGGCAGCTGTAACAGCGAGTTCAATTGATTAAAAAATAATAACATTGCAGCTCGTAAATTCTTCACGTTGTATAAACTGTGTGAGGAGCAGTTGTCGAAGCAGGTGCACTATGACTTTGGCTTGCGGAATATTTTGTCAGTGTTGCGAACTATGGGCGCACAGAAACGAGCGAACCCAGAAAGTACTGAGGAGAACATTATGATGAGGGTGTTGAAGTGAGTGAAATCAACAATATCATCGAAGCAATGAACTATATGGCTATGGTATTCTGTAATAATGTTATTTCTTTGTAGGGAAATGAACGTATCTAAACTAGTAGACGAAGATGAACCTTTGTTTATTTCATTGATTGAAGATTTGTTCCCTGGTATGAAACTGACTCAAACTGTTCAAAGGTACTATATGTATAATGTATATCTGTCTTCATGTTAGTCTTCTAGCCTTTATCATATTACATTTCACACTCATTTAGTTTAATGTTATATTACTGTGTTAATTTGGAATCGAAAATAATATATTTTTATATTTGATATAGACATACGGATTTCGTATACTTGGGCTGTATGTTTACACAAGAGATAGAAAGATTGATGTTGATGTAGAAAGGAGGGTAAATGCGGGAAATAAAGTGAATGGTGTTATACCTACATGGCTGGTTATGGCAAATGAGGCTTGAAAGTAGGATTAATGCTGTGGACATGCGTTCTTTATGAAGCATATGTGGGTAACGTTGAATAATAAACTGAGAAATAAGTTTATTCGAGAACGTTGTGGGTTAAAAAGGAGGAACATCTGCATTGGCCTTATTGCTGAAGTACTTCAGAAAGACTGGGTGCCTAGTAGGTACTCGCAATCGGTCAGCGTGTATGACCAGAAATATGAATGTGGATCAGGCGTGTGTGAGGATCGTAACAAGTGGCATTCTGTAGTTTCTGCATACCCCCATGGGAAAAAAAGCGTGAGTTTATGTATGCATGTATAATAATAAATGTTTTTTTTTGTCATGATGACAACAATTTTATATTTATTTAGGGACATGCAACGGGCTATTTTAATAGTGGCAGAGCGCATGTGCCTTGTTAATCATCCAGATTGGAACTTGAAGATCATCCAGTTGTTTGAAACATCACTGGTGAGGCATGGCTTGATGACGATGGGTCCGACCGGCTCGGGCAAGACAACCTGCATACACGCGCTCATGGCGGCGCTCACTGAACTGGGGAAACCGCACAGGGAAATGAGAATGAATCCTAAGGTATTATAATAACGTTTATCAAGACATTGTCAGAGATAAAACTATAGTATTGCTAGTGAACTTCCTATTTCTAGTGAGCTCAACACTATCTGAACTTGCTCTTTATTAATATTTTAGGCAATCACAGCGCCCCAAATGTTTGGCCGTTTAGATGTTGCAACAAATGACTGGACTGATGGAATATTCTCTACTTTGTGGAGACGAGCCCTGAAGGTTAAGAAATCCGATACAACTTGGATCGTCTTAGGTGAATATGGAACTTCACTTGGAAAGTGTTTTAGAACCTCTGAGCAATGAAATGAGCACGAAATGTTAGCAAGTTTGTGTTACCAGACGGTCCGGTGGACGCCGTGTGGATCGAGAACTTGAACTCGGTGCTGGACGACAACAAGACGCTGACGCTCGCCAACGGAGATCGCATCTCGATGGCTCAGAACAGTAAGCTGGTGTTCGAGCCCGACAACGTGGACAACGCCTCGCCCGCCACTGTCAGTCGCATGGGCATGGTATTCCTGTCTTCATCCGTGCTCAAATGGCAACCTATACTTGAGGTGAGTTTTCGATTCCCGATTTCATGAAAAAGCATGTAAGTAGCAAATTCAACAAACATGCTTATTCTATTTGCACGTATTGGTGTATTTGGATCGTCAATGCGGCACATTTCTGTACCTTGTCTGTTAGGTGATACAAGTAAAAAATCAAGACAATGCAAAATTTCTGATCGATAATATAATAATTGAAAGTTTGATCAGCAAGGTACTTTAATTTTACGGTTTACTTAATTCATTAGCTTGTGTTAGAAAAAGTTTTGTGTTGTAATTTGATTATAACAGAGACTGTAGTTTTATCAAATTCTTATTGCATCGTTTTTAATAACCAATAATCACAATTTCTTCAGGGTTGGCTGAGGAAGCGCCCTCAAAAGGAGGCCGATACCTTCCGTAATATTTTCAACAAAGTTTATGACGATGTACACTCATTCGTACAACACAAGTGTGTGGCTAAGATGAAAATTCTTGAGGCTATCTACATAAGGTAAAGCAAGTACCGTGTGTATTAGAGTAATTTATTATAAAATACTTATCAGAATTTAAAAAAGATCGGAATAATTCTTTTCAGACAATGCGTCGACGTGTTAACTGGATTACTGCAAATTGAAGTACCCGCTGGCAGTAAGCAAATTATTATCAAAGCCTAAACTTATTTGTACAATAATTCTATTCTCTTTTCAGGAACTTTTGTTAATAACTTAAATACACTTTTCAGAGCAAATTCCCAAAAAATGCAAATATTACTTTGTCATTTATATTTTTTTTCAACTACAATGTTAATTCTGTTTTTGGTATTTTATATATTTTCCACTACGTCATCCTTCACTGTGGGTGACTCGACATGCACTTCACCAATATTTTTACACATAACCTGATTACACAATATGCTTTTACATATATAAACTTTGATGATACTTACAGAGGCTCACACAGACCGTCATCTAGAGCGTCTATTTATATTTTCTCTGATGTGGTCACTGGGTTCGGTGCTTGAGCTGGACATGCGTACGCGCATGTCTGAATTCATGACAAAGCTTCCCGTGAAGATGGACTGGCCGGGCGCTAAATCCAAGGAATGGGTCATGCCTTTCGAGTATACTGTAACTCCCGCCGGCTTTTGGGAACACTGGTCAGTGCTAAAGCTTTTTAAATAAAAAATTTTTGTAGTGCACCTATTCTTGCGTATTTGTATGAAGTTTATTTATGCCGAGTTCCGTAATTTATACATTTATTTCACCACTGTAAAAAAAAAATATAATTACATACATTACTAATTTGATGAAAATTAGGCTTATTGGACGATTCGCACGAATTTAACTCGCACGAAACGTGCGAATCGACTCCTTTAAAACACATTATTTTTTCTGTAGTCGATTCGCACGAATTTCATTTATTGGTGTGCGAATCGACACCCTCACAAATATGTAGTAGACTATTCGCACATATTTCATTTAAAGGTTTAAAAAAATTAAAGTACAGTCGTATTCAGCCATCACTGAAATAAATAAAAAAAATAATCGAAGTTTAAAGAGCAGATATTTACTTGAAAGTAAGAAAGATCTGTATGGAATAAGTGATAATAATAATTACTTAAATATTTTTACTATCGCTACATCTTCAGACGTGTGGTTTACCTGGGATTCCAGGGCTTTTCTTAAACGAACACAACTAACCCACCTATTTTTAAGTGTGGAAACCCTTATGGACTTGTTGTGTTGTCAGCCTGGAGAACACCGGAAGGGGCATGTCAGACTCGACTGACTAAAACCACTAGGTGTCCCATACTGCAAATCATTAAGAGAATGTTGCCACAGGTTAGATTAGGTTGACATTTTCAGATATTCCAGGTGAACCTTACACATTTGAAGAATGTCGCCATAGTAAAAGTATATCGTATCTACCACACGCTTCGAATGACACCTGTTTCAAATCAGTAGAAGAATGTTGCCACAGTTAGGTTAGGTTGACATTTTCGGATATTCCAGGTGAACCTTACACATTTGAAGAATGTCGCCATAGTAAAAGTATATCGTATCTACCAAACGCTTCGAATGACACCTGTTTCAAATCAGTAGGAGAATAATAATAATTTGTTTATTTCTCTCAAAAAGGTACAATAATGGTCACAAGTTGTAATCATAATTATAGCATAATAATTTAACCTTTGTGAGAGCTGGAGTCTATACTGGGTACTGGCTACTCAGAATGTTGCCACAGTTAGGTTAGGTTGACATTTTCAGATATTCCAGGTGGACCTTACACATTTCAGGAATGTCGCCATAGTAAAAGTATATCGTATCTCATCCACACGCTTCGAATGACACCTGTTTCAAGTCAGTAGGAAAATGTTGCAACAGGTTAGGTTAGGTAAGTGCATATGTTTTCAATGCTCGAAATCACCTTGTTGGCGCTCGAATTCGACTTAGCTGTCATAATAAGAAGTGCATAACATCCTCAAAGCTTTCATTTGGCATAGGTTTCATCGCTGTTGACCGATGGTCCAACTTGACGCATGGTCCTTTGTTAATTATATATAAGCCTACCTCATTAAAAAAGTAAATGTTTGTGTAATGTAAAAAAAATAAATAAATATATTGTACTTTTATTTTTTATTACGCGGTTAGTGGAGTAGTAGTTTGTTAGTGACACTTATTATTTATTATTCTGTGATCGATATTTGCTCATTTTTAATCTTCAAACCACGAGCTTATAGTCCTCGCCATATAAGTGTGGAATAAAATTCGTTGACTCCCGTGTACCAATGTATTCCAATATTTCAAAACCATTCGAAAAAATGTAAAGAAAGTGTCGTAACACGATCAAAATAAACAAATCGTGGTAAGGGACGACCGCGACCTTACATTTTATTTTGAAATTCGAACGATGGTATAGTGGAATTCTAACGATGCGTTATTAGGATCAATGACCTTTATTCCTCACCTATATGGCGAGGACTATAGAAGATGTTTAGGACTTAGTTTTAATTTTAATACAGATATTGTTGATTATACATTGTGTTTTTATTTTCTATCTATTACGAGTAAAACATATTTGATCTTACTACTTCTGTGCTCAAGTGTACTTTATCTTAACTGCATTTCATAAAAAAACCATATGTGTGCGAATAGCCTACTACATATTTGTGAGGGTGTCGATTCGCACGCCAATAAATGAAATTCGTGCGAATTGACTACAGAAAAAATAAAATGTTTTAAAGGAGTCGATTCGCACGTTTTGTGCGAGTTAAATTCGTGCGAATCGTCCAATAAGCCGAAAATTAACAAAAATTATAACCGTAATTTAACCAGCGAAATTTAATTTTTGAACCGTTAAAATTTTTATCGACACCTTTAGGATGTCTTTTTTTAGATGTCACTGAAAAAGTTTGCAAATTACCTTGCCCATGCCCTATCCGATTTGATTCATACTTCCAAGGGTGTCCACTGGAAGTATGAATTTTAATTAACGTATTGGTAAATTTATTGATTGTGATTTAGTCATATAAATTGGTGTTTTCATTTTAACAGGTCCGAGAGTGTTGAGGATTACATTTATCCTTCGGACACTATACCTGAGTATTCTTCGATTCTGGTTCCTAATATTGATAATGTGTGTATAACATTTTTGATTGGAACCATCGCCAAGCAGAATAAAGCTGTGCTGCTGATCGGTGAACAAGGCACTGCCAAGACAGTCATGTTAAAAAGTTATATGATGAAATATGATAATGAAGTTAAATTGTTCAAAATAATTAACTTCTCATCTGCTACGACGCCTAACTTGTTCCAAGTGAGTAGCAGGATCTAACTATGACAAATATTGAAAAGTAAAACGGAAGTTAGGTTTTTCAGGGTTCAAACAAAAATCTTATATGATCAGTTTAAGTGTGTATTATTTTTTGTTCGTTAGGCGACATGGTCGCTTCTCGTTGTCCGTAAATCTTGAGGTTTGAGTTACAATTATTATAGACTTTTATTTGTAGTTCATTACCAAAATGAACAAAAAAATAATATTATGTTGCAGAGAATTATTGAATCATATGTGGAAAAGCGAGTTGGAATGACTTATGGTCCTCCAGGAGGACGAAGCATGACAGTGTTCGTAGACGACATCAACATGCCGGTGGTCAATGAGTGGGGTGATCAGGTAATGAGTTAATGACACAACGATAAGCATAGCTACTACGGAAAAGTCGGTGATGATAGAATTCCAATTTCCAAAGATATTTAAAAGAGCTATAGAGCGTTCAACCTGTACCTATAACACGGAATAAACACTTCTCAAAAAAATATTAGTCACTATTTCGCGGTAGATCGCAATCATTGAAAAACTTGGCCCGGATGGTATCAAGTCATCGATCGCTACGTATCGACTAGCTTGTTAAATATTCCTAAATAGAAGAATGCAGACTAGGGGTAGATACAGAGACCAGCACTTCAAACTACTTCAATCTGATTTTCTTAAACAGATTTTTAACTTTATTAAGGCTAGGCAGATGAAGATGATGAATTTGGGAAACTTGACAGATTGGAGTAGGTTGCTGGCTGGCGTGTGTACATACGGTACTAAACCTTTGTTTTCGTGTTTTAGGTGACAAATGAAATAGTTAGACAAATGATGGAAGGAGGTGGTTTCTACTCACTAGACAGACCCGGCGATTTCATTACTATAGCTGACATACAAATGTTTGGCGCAATGATTCATCCAGGTATTTAAAAAATACCTACCATGGCTTATTTTATTTAGCTTATTAAAAACAACTGCTGCTCCTGCTACCGGCTCACTGTTTGGCAAAGCCTTTACTTATTTAATTTTATACTTTTTAAATGTTTGTAGGTGGTGGCCGTAACGATGTTCCTCCCAGGTTGAAGAGACAGTTTAATATATTTAACTGTACGCTACCGAGCATTATTTCTATGGATAAAATATTTGGTAAATAAAATGTAGTATCGATCTATTTTAATCTCACTAATTTCAAGTACTTATATTTATTAAATTAAGAACTTAAAGGATTTATGTATAGTAATCATAAAAGAAGAATTGTATTGTGTATTTATGGATATTTTTTCGGACGTGTTAAATAATAAAATGGATATAAAAAATGATCTTGAAATTATATTATATCAAAAACTAGCTATGAGCCGTATAGTTGAGGGGTCATAGTTATTACTTTTATGTATTGTTCATTAACCGGAACCTTAATACACGTAAAATTATACTTTTGATAACCTTTTATTTATTTCAGATACAATAAGTACTGGACATTTCTGTAAAACCCGCTACGACAAGAAGATCGTAGATTTTATGCCAAGACTCGTACCGGTCACTCGTGTCTTGTGGCAGCAAACCAAAGTTTGTAGTACCTAAAGCTGAATTTTATTTCCTTACTAGCTGTGCCCGCAACTTCGTTCGCGTGGATGTCGGAATTGAACAATGTATTTTTTAGTTCTAAGCGCTTAAATCAGGCAACGTTTTTCATATAAACGCTCCACTCCCGTCCGCTCCACTCCAGTCCGCTCCACTCCAGTGCGCTCCACTCCAGTCCATTCCAGTCCATTCCAGTCCATTCCAGTCCATTCCAGTCCATTCCAGTCCATTCCAGTCCATTCCAGTCCATTCCAGTCCATTCCAGTCCATTCCAGTCCATTCCAGTCCATTCCAGTCCATTCCAGTCCATTCCAGTCCATTCCAGTCCATTCCAGTCCATTCCAGTCCATTCCAGTCCATTCCAGTCCATTCCAGTCCATTCCAGTCATCCAGTCATTCCAGTCCATTCCAGTCCATTCCAGTCCATTCCAGTCCATTCCAGTCCATTCCAGTCCATTCCAGTCCATTACAGTCCATTCCAGTCCATTCCAGTCCATTCCAGTCCATTCCAGTCCATTCCAGTCCATTCCAGTCCATTCCAGTCCATTCCAGTCCATTCCAGTCCATTCCAGTCCATTCCAGTCCATTCCAGTCCATTCCAGTCCATTCCAGTCCATTCCAGTCCATTCCAGTCCATTCCAGTCCATTCCAGTCCATTCCAGTCATCCATTCCAGTCCATTCCAGTCCATTCCAGTCCATTCCAGTCCATTCCAGTCCATTCCAGTCCATTCCAGTCCATTCCAGTCCATTCCAGTCCATTCCAGTCCATTCCAGTCCATTCCAGTCCATTCCAGTCCATTCCAGTCCATTCCAGTCCATTCCAGTCCATTCCAGTCCATTCCAGTCCATTCCAGTCCATTCCAGTCCATTCCAGTCCATTCCAGTCCATTCCAGTCCATTCCAGTCCATTCCAGTCCATTCCAGTCCATTCCAGTCCATTCCAGTCCATTCCAGTCCATTCCAGTCCATTCCAGTCCATTCCAGTCCATTCCAGTCCATTCCAGTCCTTCCAGTCCATTCCAGTCCATTCCAGTCCATTCCAGTCCATTCCAGTCCATTCCAGTCCATTCCAGTCCATTCCAGTCCATTCCAGTCCATTCCAGTCCATTCCAGTCCATTCCAGTCCATTCCAGTCCATTCCAGTCCATTCCAGTCCATTCCAGTCCATTCCAGTCCATTCCAGTCCATTCCAGTCCATTCCAGTCCATTCCAGTCCATTCCAGTCCATTCCAGTCCATTCCAGTCCATTCCAGTCCATTCCAGTCCATTCCAGTCCATTCCAGTCCATTCCAGTCCATTCCAGTCCATTCCAGTCCATTCCAGTCCATTCCAGTCCATTCCAGTCCATTCCAGTCCATTCCAGTCCATTCCAGTCATTCCAGTCCATTCCAGTCCATTCCAGTCCATTCCAGTCCATTCCAGTCCATTCCAGTCCATTCCAGTCCATTCCAGTCCATTCCAGTCCATTCCAGTCCATTCCAGTCCATTCCAGTCCATTCCAGTCCATTCCAGTCCATTCCAGTCCATTCCAGTCCATTCCAGTCCATTCCAGTCCATTCCAGTCCATTCCAGTCCATTCCAGTCCATTCCAGTCCATTCCAGTCCATTCCAGTCCATTCCAGTCCATTCCAGTCCATTCCCAGTCCATTCCAGTCCATTCATTTATTTGAATAATATAGTTTTTCTATTAGAAGTTAGATTGCGCGACTGACGTACGAAATCAATGTGTGAGACCAAAGTGCACTCGTAATTTTACTTCTGAAACACTTTAAATTCAAAAATCTTTTGACAGACTGAACCGATTCCAATGAAACAAAAACTAAATTCCTCTCCAAGTTACGCTTAATCGTTGTGTATAAAAGTTATCAACATTAATTTCGTACATTTTACGTGATACCTGGACAAATAAACAGACAAACAGATAAACAGACAAACAGACAAAAATTCTAAAAATGCTAGAAATGGGTTCTATTGGTTGTCCTCTAATACCCTGGCTATATTTTTTGAGTTTTTATTTCATGTACAAAAATGTACAAAAATAAATTTTCTACAGTTTTATTATATGTATAGATAGATATAAATAGATAGATAGCGTCCCCAAAAAATATATCTTCCGTTGTGTCCATCTGTCTGACTTGATTTCAATTATAGATAGATGTTTGTTTTGCACAAAGCCGCTGGCAAAGTTTGCTAGTAACATAATATATTATTTTAGACTGCTGCCCCAGCCTGGTGACCTACCATGACTTCTTAAATCCGGGCGTCCGTGCCGTCCGCTCAGGGCACGAGATGGCATAGACGACTTGTATAGCTATGTCTCTTTCCCTTTTTCTCTAAACCCACGGCTAGACACCCAAGTGAAAAAAATAATAATTTAGAACAAAGTTCCAGTGATCCTATGAACAACACTTTCCATTTTGGTGGTCTGTAACACCTTTTCAAATATCACCACACCATTTTTATATTAATAATCTTTTTCAATATTATTTTTCAGATAAAAATGTTACCAACTCCAGCGAAGTTCCATTACGTATTCAACCTAAGAGATCTGTCCCGTATATGGGAAGGAATTCTGTTTATAAAGAGAGAAGAGATTCAATCGATTCAGACGGCGATCAAACTTTGGTTTCATGAATGTTTAAGAGTAATATCAGACAGGTAATTAAATAAGAGTACGAGAAACGTCAATGACCTTCATGTGTCAACTGTCTCTTGAAAATTACGTATAGCAATAAAATAATTTAAGAAAATTATTTTTGCTTTTGTGGTTTCATAGTCAACAAGAAACCCTACCTTCAAAGTGTATTTTTTGTTGTGGGTCCCCCAATTGACGCAAACAAAAAATAACTCTCACGAATAGCGAATAATACGAACAAGCTAGACATTTAATTTAAAAAAAATGATCTAACTGGTTTCCCTTTAGATTTACCACATTTGACGATAAAAATTGGTTCGTGGATAATTTCTGGAAGACTGCCAGACAAGAGTTACCGGAGTATGTGAGCGAGTTTCCAGAAGAAGAAACATTCTTTGTAAACTTCCTGCGCGAGGCAATTGACCCCACCGGCGATGAGGATGAAGACTTCAGTACTGATGCGCCCAAAATCTATGAGGAACTACCATCGTTAGTAAAAAAAAACTCTTTCTAAACCATGTGATGAGTTACACATTTGACGCACGATCTGTTACCAAAATATTTAGTATAGCCGCATTATATTTTTGGTATGGAAATATAATCAAATGTCCTGCTCACAGAGCAGGACATTTGATTATATTCCATGGGGCGGAAGGGATTGCTAGACTCCTACTGTCTACTACAAATGTTTATCTTTCTTTACTGACTAAAAACATATCTATTCGTTCACATTTCCTTTATGTCCCAGGGTTACAGTGCCCTGCCCTTGAAAGAAAAGCACCTCAAGGAGCTAACTCCTTGAGGCGCGCTTGAAAAACGCGACATTATTTTCATTTCATTTACTTTAATGCCATCCACTTCCAACAGAATTGGTATGCACATATTACTCAATCCAATATGCTGATTTTTTTTTCTTGTGACAGTTGGGAATTTGTACTCAAGAAACTCCAAATGTTCCAAGATTTGTTTAACGAACAAATTAGAGGAGCTCATCTTGACTTAGTATTCTTCCATGACGCGATGGTGCATCTGTTTATTATATCCCGAATCATTAACACACCTCGGTAAGCTACTCCTTTCAGTCATTTCCCAATTTCATTGAAACGTGGTTTTAACATTTCTAAAATGTTTCATTTTCACAGAGGCAATGCTTTACTTGTGGGCGTAGGAGGTTCTGGAAAACAAAGCTTAACGAAATTGGCATCGTTTATAGCTAACTATTCCTTCTATCAAATAACTTTAACAAGGTATAACACAGACAATCAATTCGGTAAAGTAAATATTATTGTTGTTATTTTATACGGTTTTTTAATAATGTTCTCAGGAGTTACAACGTTAATAATTTCATGGATGACATAAAAGTGTTGTACCGCGTGGCCGGCTTGGAAGGACAGGGCATCTCCTTCATATTTACTGACAATGACATCAAAGATGAACAGTTTTTGGAGTTCCTCAACAATATTCTTAGCTCTGGAGAAATTGCCAATCTGTTCCCTAAAGAAGAAATGGGTTCGTTGAATCAACCAGTATTCTACCTGATCTGTATCTGCTTGAGCATTGTAATGACGAGCAACAGGCCGCGACGGGCGTCTGGCGCGGCTTGTTAAGCTAATAATCGGCTATGGCATGGCGGGCGCCGCACGGCTGCCTAACGCATAACCGGCACTTGCGCGATTTTCAATTGTTTTACTCAAGCACCACCCGTTTCAGCTCCGTTGTCGTACAGGAGCCCAATCGCGTAATTTTTTTTCAAGGAAAACGCCTTTGAACCGCTACCATAACATAACTTTTGACAGTTTCGTATCGCGCTAAAATTTTGACAGCAAGTTGAGACGCACTGCGATCGTAGCTGGAACGTAACCGCTGTCAAACATAAAGTTGTTGGGACGCTACAGTACGACATAAAAGAGAAGAAATTAAATATTTTGGAACTAACATTTTGATTTTTTCTGGCAACACTTAAAGTGAGTACGTGAGCTGTCAAACTCTTCAATCATAGGTTGTTATTACGCGATAATTCTGTTTTTTGAGTAGTTTTTCTTATTTGTGAAGGCGAAAGAAGAATAATCATGCCTAAGGTGATTCGTGGTGGTGCACGTGAAATTATATATAAAGTTTTCCTGCGATGTATGGCAGAATTCCAAGCTGGGAAACTGCTAACCGATTTGGACGATGTTTATAACCGCACAGCTGATTTGACTGGTAAGTAACTAAAAAAGTTTCATCAAACAGCTATTACAAGTCATTGTTACATTCAGAGAGCTTATTTTTCATGCTAACTATTACTTACAATAGTTATTGTTTATCGTTTTTGAGGTTATGCTATGATAAACAAAGGCACTGTATTTATAGTGCGACTAAACAATCTTGAATTAAGTAAAGTAAAAATATTACGTATTTAATTCCTATAACAACAATACAACAATTTGTGTTAATGAGACCAAATTATTTGTTTTTCTTTTTTAATTTTGTATTAAACATATTATCTATGAGACTTAGTCACACAGTGCTGATAGTAGTGAAGATAAAATTATGAGAAATACTTTCATTCAAGGGCCTTATTTAACTTTTTTGTTTTATCTTGTTGATTCTAGGTGTTTCTGTAAGCACAGTGCGAAGAATTGAGAAGCATGGCGCCGCAAGTGGTGGAAAATTCTCGACGCCAGCTAAACACAGAAAGGGTCGTCCTTCAAAGGTTTTAGATGACTTTGACGTATGTGCTATAAGACAAAAGGTTCATTTTTTTTATACTGTTAAGAAAGAAGTACCAACCATAGGGAAATTACTAGCTCAATTAAAGGAAGATATAGATTATGACGGAAGTCGAGAACACTTGCGAAAACTCCTTAAAAACATTGGATTTCTATACAAAAAATGTAAAACTAACAGACAAGCTTTGATTGAAAAACCTGTTATTGCTCATAAGAGAGAACGGTATCTAAAAATAATAATGGATAATAGAAATTTACCTGAAGAGCTTCAAAAAGACATCATTTATTTAGATGAAAGCTACATCCACTCCAGCTACAAACTTAAAAAATGCTGGCAGTCACTTGAAACTCAAGGTTTTACGACAGACATATCAAAAGGAAAGAGATGGATTATAGTTCATGCTGGTACTGCAAAGGGCTTTGTACCTAATGCTCTTTTAATTTTTAGCGGTGTAAATAAACAAGAAGATTACCACTCCGAAATGAACCAGCATAATTTTACCAAATGGGTGAAGGAAAAACTTATCCCTAATGTCACAGAACCCTCAATCATTGTGATGGACAATGCACCTTATCATTCCGTTGTTCTGAATAAAGCTCCAACATCAGCAAGTAAAGTCAATGAAATACGATTATGGCTTTTAGAAAATAATGTGCCTTTTGATGTAGATTTAAGGAAACCTTCTCTTTTGGAGCTGGTTAAGAAACACAAACCTGAGCCAGAATATGAGATTGATGTGATTCTAGGTCAACACGGTCACACAGTAGTAAGGCTGCCACCATACCACTGTGATCTTAATCCTATAGAATTAATTTGGGCACTAGCCAAACGAAAGGTTGCTTCGCGTAATGTGGGTGCAAGTGATGTTAAAAAACTAACCGAAGAAGCATTCAATTCCATTACAGTAGAGGATTGGAAGAACTGCTGCGAACATGTCAAGAAAATCGAGTTAGAATATTATAATCGTGGAAAAACATTGTACAATGACATAGACAGTTTAATTATCCAGGTTGGTGCAGACAGCAGTGACGATGACTCTTATATAGAGTCCAGTGACGAATCAATGTCGGAGCAAGTAGACGATATAAACCAAGGTGCAAGCACGTCACACTCTGAGGGAATTGAAGGTGTCGAATATTTAGATTTTGATCTATTAGAATAGTGTACTAGTACCTTTTCTTTAATATATCTCGATAACGATAGTTTGGGTGACTTGGTGGGCTGTCTAATGTAACATTTCTGATTTCAGCCTATTTTTAAATAAATATTTTTTGCATGTGTTGTACATGTCAGTTTTTTATTTCAATATATCATACCAATATACCATAAATGTGATAGCTGATTTTATTTGTACTCAGGTAACAAAATGAGCATAAATTTTACCTGATGGTAGGTGAGAGTAACAAACGTCCATACATCCATCCTAAGAAACTTACGCATTTATAATATCACTAGGATAAGATAAACACTTGCGTTCGTTACCTTGAAATATTATAAGCCTTTAAATAATATTAAGTATCAAGACATGTACGAAAGTGGCGCCCTCATTTATTTTCAACTCTTTTGTGTCGTACTTGTAAATAAATAAATAATACTATACAAGTATCAAGTTCAGTTAGGTCATAATAACTGGGTTGCTACATGAGCGATTGTGGCGGCCTCATTTATTTTCTACTCTTTTATGTCGTACTGTACTTTTATAGGATCGTTACTGCATCGTTGGCAGGGCCGCGCCGCCCCTGTGTGCGATGTGTGCGGCGCGGCGCACACAGGCGCCAGGGCTTTAGGGGCGCCGGATGAAATGCCAAAGCCAATTATCGAAATTATTTTTTCAAGTAACATTTTTGTTACATTATACCTCACCTCAGTATCGATAAGTAAGTAGATACCTACAAGTCTCCCAAGACATAAGCACTATTTGAATTGACCCACTGTACTGTTTATATTTCGGGTAAGTAATGAGTTTATACGAACTTCAAGCCTGCGTCTACGTTTTAAAATCAAAAGGAGCGCCGCAGACAATAGCTGACTATTATATGTAGTACAAATCCGAGCCGTAGATTATGAGTTTATATTAACGCAACTTGATACGACCGGAGACAGCAGACTTGCCAAGTCCACAATTTCAATCAACGAAAAATAAGTATACAATCTAAATACATTTATCCAAGTGGGTGCTAGGTGCGCATTGAATGAACGTCCCGTGCTATAAATTATATAAAAAAATAAGTTTAATTTCTAACACTAATGACAATACTAAGGACAACATTTAAAGTGTTTTCACGATAAGTGGTAGACTGGTAGTGTACAAGAAAATAAAAGAAATTATGTGGATACGACGTGACGATAATTATACGTAATAAAAACACTAAAAATACTAGTAAAAAAATTACGGTTCTATGTCTACTTCCAAGGATTTGGGAATCATTGAAGTGTTTTGAACTGATGAAGGTGTTAAAACTGATCAAAAAAATGTTTTAAACGGGGGGTATGTTCTTTTTATGTAATTTCTTTAACAATATGCTACAATAGCCCTGATGTTCCTTCTGCGTTTTAAATAAAATAAATAAAGCAATAAATCTGTCATAGTTTATAAAAATATACAATCAATATTAATATAGTCGACACGGTTGGCGCAGTAGCTGAGAGAGGGATCGGCTGTTGCGCTGCGTGTCACGGTTTCGATTCCCGCACGGAACAGTATTTTGTGTATTGTGTATGTTTTTTTTCAAATTACTGTTACTGTAAAAATATACTTGTATTAGTTATAAAATTGGGCGTTACGTTGCGGAAATCCGTTACATCAAAATTAGGAAAATTATTTAAAATATTAGGGGTGGGGGAGGGGGGGGGGAATTCTGCGGTCAACAGCTACTGTAAAATAAAACTGAGGAAAACATTATTTTTCAAAAAATAAAAATGTCGAACCCAGGCAAAAAAAAGCTTTTTAAAAAAAAATGTAACCGCCTTCAAAACCAACCACTAAAATAGGGTAAAATAACCTACAAAATAACTTTTCTTTCGGAAGTCGGTGGTTTTATTTTTCATTGCCTTTTTTGCCACCGACTTCCGAAAGAAAAGTTATTTTGTAGGTTATTTTACCCTATTTTAGTGGTTGGTTTTGAAGGCGGTTACATTTTTTTTTTAAAAAGCTTTTATTTTACTCTTTTTAGTTGAAATATTCAACCCAAATTCTTGTCAAATAGGTACATCATTTTCTTACATGTGCACTAGAATTTTGTAATCCGTAGCACCGGTAATAACATCGCTCATGTACAAAATTAGCTAATAAAATTCCCTATCTCAAAAATTACTGAACCGATTTTGATGAAACTTGCAGTGTTCCCTCAGTTGAACAATACCTAGTATAACAAAAAAAGAATGACTTAAATCGGATTTGTAGTTCCAGAGATAAGCGAAAACAAACTAAATCAGTTGATGCCTACTCCTTACTGTTGAGGAGTTGTACCTTCCATCATTAGCTCAGCTACATGAAATTATGATTACCATACGCAAATACTTAAATTACTTCATAATATTTACGAAAAACAATATGTGGGCCTATAAAATTTGAGGGTTGCCCTCGATTTCTCCAGGATCCAATCATCAGATCTTGACTTGGTGAATATGGGACCACTCCGGAAGCATCTCCTTTCGAACAAAAAAAGAATTTTGAAAATCGGTCCACAATCGCCGGAGCAATCGCGTAACAAACACACAAAAAAAAAAAAAAAAAAAAAAAAAAACATACAGTCGAATTGATAACCTCCTTCTTTTTGAAGTCGGTTAAAAAGAGGCGCTTCCAAAATTTTGCACACAGGCGCTGCTAGGGCTCGGCGCGGCCCTGATCGTTGGAGTGCTTTGTCTTTGTTGTGAAGTGATTCTGAGTGAAAATCTTGAAAAAATAACAACATTACCATGTACGCCTACATAGGTTTATTATAAAAATCTCATGAATACGATGTAGCCGAAACCAAAAAACTTAAAAGCTAGACTTAGCTACGCAATGTTCCAACTTTGGTTAGCGTTTGAACTTATAACGCAATACCAAAATCGGAACAGCTGAATCGAAACCTACCTAACTACTGTCGCAATCGAACCATAACGTTATCGTATACGTTTACAGATGTTTCAAATTAGCGCGATTGGCCTCCTGGTCGTACAGACCGCGGCCTAGAGTCAAAAATGCATTTTAGTAACATCGTTTCTTTGGAAATTGAATGTTATTATTTACTATTTATGTAATGTGTCTAAAATGAAGGGTAGGTAATCTTCACTATCCCATTCTATTTTCTTTCTGTTTGTACAGACGAGATTCTTAATATGCTGACACCTATAATGAAGAAGTATGCACCTAAAAGGATTCCAGTTCCTGATGTGTTGTATGAGTACTTTATCATAAGATCTAGAGCTAACTTACACGTTGTCTTGTGTTTTTCACCTGTGAGTCTATGTAAATTTATTAGAAACGTAGACAACTTTAAAAGTCCTCCAACATAACCTTTTATTTTTCGCAAAATCTAGAAAGCACTGCCCAATATTATTTACTTGTTACATTTAGCGATATGTCCTAATTTGACCAGTGTCTCGCCTGATCGTAAGCGAAGTTTTGGTCGACTGTGAAGTACGCTTGCCTAGAAGTAACTTAATTCGTTCTTGAATTAAAGATCCCAAGTTTGGAAATACAGACTTCGGCAGGGAATGACACGAATAAGTTTCGAAATCTCGAAATTCCACAGTCTCTAATATTTTAATTCTTGTTGGAGGATTCTTTCAACCCTTCCATGTTGATTCAAAACTATTATAATTATTTAGGTAGGTGAGAAGTTCAGAAGCCGAGCTCTTAAATTCCCGGGTCTCATATCTGGATCTACCATGGACTGGTTCCAGAAGTGGCCCAAAGAAGCGCTTATTGAAGTGGCGTTCCACTTTTTGTCGGAATTTCAAGTTAGTAAGACTCATAGTTGTTTTGCTTGATCTGACACGTAACCTAGACTCCAGATCATTTATTAGTCAGCTGTTAATACTAATTTATGTTTCTTTAAACATGATTTCCATTTAGTTGATAGTGTTGATAGCGTACGAAATGTTCCATTCTAGGTGGTATGCTCACCTGAGACCAAGACGCAGTTGATTGAAATAATGGGAGTGGTACAGGATAATGTAGCAGATACCTGTACAGATTATTATGATAGATTTAGGAGACAAACACACGTCACTCCTAAATCGTATTTATCTTTCCTCGAAGGCTATAAAGTTCTTTATAAAGAAAAACATGTAAATATAGCTGAAATGGCGAAAAGGTAATATTTAAAAAAAGTATGAGCTTGTTTGTTAATGAACCCCGTTGGTCGCTAGTACAATTTACCCTATTAACTAACCCATTTTTGTGGTTACTGGGGCATTTCAGCTGGGTTGATACCACCACGCGTCCCTGAGAAAAAGGACAGACTGACAACAAAGTGATCCTATGACTGATCTGTTTTATTTTTTGAGTTAGGGAACCCTAAAAAGAATGATTAGTATTGTATTTTAAATATTTTTAGGATGACTACTGGTCTAAGCAAACTGGTTGAAGCTGCAGCTAGTGTTGATATATTAAAGAAAGAGTTGGAAGTCAAGGAACAGGAGATTAAGGAAGCCACGGCTAATGCCGAAGAGGTTTGCATCGTATCTTGAGTAGCTGTTTATGGAAGGATTTTGGAACGGGATTTTGTTGGCTTTAAACTTTATGTCACGCCATTTTTTGGTATAACATTATCGCATATCTTTATTGCCACAAGGCTAGTGTGGCACAATAATACTTTGACATTATTCAGTGTGTCGTACCACCAAAAGTTAAACATCTGTTAAATACGTTGAACAGGGTCATTTTGCAATTATACTTCTTTTAGACAACTAAAACAAATGTAACTATAAAACGACCCTTATATCAACGTCAAATGCGTTCTGATATTATCAATTCTTTTAGACAAATGTTTAACTTTTTGTGGTAGGTACGGATTATACAGGGTGAATTTTTCAACTGGGCGTGGATGGCTACTTTCGAAACTATGAGGAATATCGAAAAACGTTGAAAGGAGTCTCGAGGCCGATTTTGACGAAAACTAAAACTGCATCATTGGATTTTAGAAAAATCAAAAATCCTGGCCAGGAATCGAACCCGCTGATTTTGGAAAAAAAAATCACACCCTGTATTATTACACCGTTCGATAGTGTTGCTAATAAGGATCAAATTCTATGAAGTAATAAAAAAAAAAAAAATATACGGCAAACTTAAGGAAATGGCTGATTTTTATGAAATTGCTATTTTTCCATGTTACTTTACATCTACTGAGCCATAATTTATTCAAAATATAAAATTTTATTGTTTTCAATGTCTCACTGGATTTGACGTTTCAAGAATCCCACTGTACTTAGCAATACGACATTATTGAGTTAAACTAAAAATAGCATTATTTTAAAGAAGAAACGGTAACTTATGTTTCAAATACAGTCTTTGCCCTGAAGATTAATCAGTTTTTTTGTAATTATAAGTTTTCCGTAAGTTTGCCGTATATGATTACTTCCCAGTATTTGATCCTTATTAGCAACACTATCGAACGGTATAATAAAACAGGGTGTGATTTTTTTTCCAAAATCAGCGGGTTCGATTCCTGACCAGGATTTTTGATTTTTCTAAAATCCAATGATGCAGTTTTAGTTTTCGTCAAAATCGGCCTCGAGACTCCTTTCAACGTTTTTTGATATTCCTCATAGTTTCGAAAGTAGCCATCCACGCCCAGTTGAAAAATTCACCCTGTATATTATATTTGCTACTTGAAAACAACACACAGTCTGACGTCGAATGAGTTGCAGGTGCTGGCTGCGGTGGCAGACTCTCAGGCAGCAGCCGAAGTGGTGAAGGCCGAGGTGATGGAGGTGAAGGACCGCGCTGTAAAGCTCGTGAGCGTTATCGCTGCCGAGACAGCAGTGGCGGAGGAGAAACTTGCCGACGCTAAGCCTGCGCTCGATGCTGCAGAGGCCGCGCTACAGGTAGGTACATCCACCGCTCTATATCTATGACATAAATTTTTTTCAGCGTAGTAAAATCATCAAATGAGTCCCCCTACCCAGGGCAGGGCAGGACTGTACTGACTAAAATCCAAGGTGTCCTACAATAGCCCTTACGTCACGGTAATTTACTAGCCCCGCGACTCCGTCAGGCTTTGGCCCTCTAAAGAGGGGCAGCGTCATTGTGGTAACACTCTTTGAGGCGCACGTGAAACTCAACGCGCCGACGACCCGGGCATGGTCTATGGTCGGATAGCGAGTCGCCCATTACTCACCGCCCGCAGTAGTTAACATCACTTGGTTGACGACACTGTCCTGTTGCAGACTATCAACGCTGCTGATATCGCCACCGTCAGGAAACTCGGCAAACCACCTCACCTTATCACGCTCATTATGGATGCTGTCATTCTACTCTTCAGGAAGCGCATAGACCCCATAAAACCTGACCCAGAAAAAAACTTTTTAACCGCTTCTTGGGCAGAGTCTTTGAAGGTATTGTGTGTTAACAGGAATATTATTTTTTGGTCAGTGTGACCAAGAACAGATTTTGGTTCTAACATCTTATCTGACTTTAGGTAATGGCGGATGCAAGATTTTTGAGTAATTTGAAGAACTATCCAAAGGATGAAATAAATGCTGAAATGGTTGATTTACTGCAGCCTTACTTCAGCTTCCCGTATGTTTGATTATGTTTTACTAATTTCCGAAATAAGCGCGTTCAACCAAACTTAAACTCAAAACCAATGATTCAGCTTTATGATAATTATTAGTATAGCTTTAGTTTAGCGGCCCCTACACTCTGCAGTTACAGCTGCCATACAACAGTTTTATCTATTATTTGATTCGATGCATTAAGCATAAATACAAAGAAAGCGACCGCGCAGCGAGCTAAGGAAACAAAAGTCAGGGTACATTTCACATTACGATGGACACAGACTACGGATACGACGCATGGCTTTTTTTTATTAATTTTGTTTGTTAATTTTCTTCTAAACATTACATTTCTTTCTTAATTTATGTACTTTGACTAACTGATTTTTTACCAATCGTTACTTATGTATCTTTCGTGCTTCCTGTTTGACATTAAATCTCTATTTTCTATTAAGTTAATATTTATTGTTTCCAGAGCAGGGATGACAGGAAATTATTTTTCACACTACTTGCTCGTAAATGTCAAATTATATGTCAGACTAACCTACTGTAAAGCAAGTCATTGTTCCCTCTCGCTCGAACCGGGCAATAATATATGTACTGAATTTCATTATTCCCGTGGGAATAATGTGATTTGAATTTGGAACCTCAAAGAAAACCGTATTAAAACTTTCACCAAGGAGTCGTATCAGTAATGGCGGCCGCTGGCCGCAACAGCTGATCGGTGGCAGTGGTGCCAACTTCACGATCGAAGGTTGTCGTACCACATCAAATTTCAAACATCGAATTTATTTCCTCGCAGTAGGCGTGAAAAGCAGAGTACGCTCCTCGGGAGTAAAGCTGCCTTGTCTTGAGCTAACTTGAACCCCTCGCTACACTAAGGATTCTTAACTTAATTCCCTCGTTTCACTCGGGAATTAACACTTGAACCTCCTCGCTGCGCTACGGAGGTTCACCCCCAGAATCCTTAGTGTCGCTTCGGGATTCAATACGCCCGTGACGTAAGGCAATGCTTTACTCCCTTGGTGCGTAATGTACTATTTTCATCCCCCCATCTCGGAAAGGGTACTTTTACTCTTCGATATCTGAGCGTAAAAGCCGTTTTTATCCTCTAGTGAATAAAGTAATAGAATTTGTTTCCTCGCATTAGGTGGGAAAAGCAGAGTACGCTTCTCGGGAGTAATGCTGCGTTGTTTTGGGCTAACTTGAATCCCTCGCTACACTAAGGATTTTTAACTTTATTCCCTCGTTTCTTTAAGGAATTAACACTTGAACCTCCTCGCTGCGCTACGGCCGGACGTTCACCCCCAGAATCCTTAGTATCGTTTCGGAATTCAATAAAATAATCGCTTTCCCTTGTCCCTTAGTCATTTCCTCGCTGAGGTGGGATGAAAAGTTACGTGTTGCACTCAAGTGCAAATATTTTACACCTTGTGCTCTTTTGATTCCCTCGCTATCGCTCATGATTCTAATTTTTGAATCACTCGTTGCACTCGTGATTCAATTTTAGAATCATTCGCATGCTCGGTCATCAAAATTGAGCACGCGGTTAAAAATCAACTTTGCACTCTTGTATAACAAATAACTATTATCTAAAACACTTCTAATTCACTTGTTCCTATTTAAATAAAAAATC
This sequence comes from Agrotis ipsilon, assembly GCA_028554685.1. Lineage (NCBI taxonomy): Eukaryota > Metazoa > Arthropoda > Insecta > Lepidoptera > Noctuidae > Agrotis > Agrotis ipsilon. Next base: position 13,973,058 of record CM052955.1, read on the forward strand.
AACATATTATTGCATTTTTTACTCTAAAATATTGACTAAGTTCTTGTTTTTAGTTTGTACACGTTTGAGGCGGCGAAAGTAGCCTGTGGCAACGTGGCTGGGCTGATATCGTGGACCATCGCTATGGCACAGTTCTATTCAGTGAATAAGGACGTGCTGCCGCTGAAGGCGAACCTGGCGGTGATGCAGGGGAAATATCAGGCGGCCAAGAAGGAGCTGGAGGCTGCCGAGGCACAGCTCGAAGCCAAAGAGGTGCGCATCTAGTAGTAGAGTGTCAGTGACGTCACAGAGCTGGTAGTAACGCGTGCGGTTGTTCGGCAGCGCGAGCTGGCGCACGTGCAGCACCAGTTCGACGAGGCGATGACGCTGAAGCAGGCGGTGCTGGACGACGCGGCCAAGTGCCAACAGAAGATGGACGCCGCCACCGCGCTCATCAACGGACTGAGCGGAGAGCGCGTGCGCTGGACTGAGCAGTCGGCGCTCTTCAAGTCGGAGATCGAACGACTAGTTGGCGATATCCTAATGCTTACCGGGTGCGTACTTACACACTTCAAACCGGCTTGACATTCAAGCATACTTGTAATATAGAGTCAATGCGTGCTTGTTTCATCTATCTATGCACGTCGCGTATTTAATTACCGCATGGAGCAAATATTTGTGTGACCTACAAGTAATTGTTTCGGGATTGGTTGTATAAATGTGTCAAATATTGCTGACTAAAAACGTTTGCAAAGTCACCCACGATAGAAGAGTAATTCCATCATGGAGCAACGTTCGCACTGAAATAAATTAACTGCCATACCACAAAAAGTTAAACAATTGTTGAACGCTTGTCTGAAAAAGAGGTAACTGCAAATGTCGATTTGACGTTGACAATTTTTGTAGTCAAGTGTTCAACAGATGTTTATCTTTCTTGTGGTAAGACGATAAATGTCTAGCAATATTCTTTTAGATTTTTGTCATATTCGGGACCATTTAATCAAGAATTTCGGGGATTGTTGATCAATAACTGGCTTACTGAATTGGTGCGAAGGAAGATTCCTGTGTCTATGAATTTAAATATAACAGATCAACTGACTGATACTGCTACGGTATGAATTTAAAAATGTCTTCTTTGGTATTAATATTGCGTGTAGTCATTATTAATGTAATGTTTTGTTTTTCCTTTTTTTTTGAATTCCAAAGGATAGGCCCTTTGGCCTTTAAACAGAAGGTTTAGTTTTACAAGGCTTTTTATTTCGGAATTCTTCATTTAATCAGTACTTATAACGAACGGAGACTGCTGTTTGATGTTTCGATTAATTTTCATGATGTCGACAGAGTTTTTGTTATTCGATTTATTGAAACTCGGTATTTTGAGTATAGTAATTAAATGGTATGAATGATAAATGGAAGATGTTTGCGGGCGGCGCGAATAACACATTGATTACTTTGATAGTACGCGAATTCCCTACTAGCAGGGCCTCGTAGCGTGTATCAAACATTTCTTATTAAGTCACCGCTCACTGCAACTCGCTAACGCACCGCTCACAGCGGCAATTCTTTTCCGGCGCTCTTTCAGAATTCTGAAAATCGGTTTTTTGTAATCCGTTCTGACTTTCGTATACATTTTTATAGATTGGCGAATGGAATTTATGCGGGTTGCCAACAGACGAACTGTCTATACAGAACGGTATTATTGTCACTAAAGCTTCTCGTTTCCCATTACTCATCGATCCACAGACACAGGGAAAAATCTGGATCAAAAATACAGAGAAAATGAACCACTTAATTGTTACCACGTTGAACCACAAGTATTTCAGGTAAGTTGAATATGTCCGAGCGTCATAGGAGAAGTGCACCTAGATAGTAGTAAACAACACTTGTATTTCACTTTGGAGACTTATATTTGACTCTTTACTCTCTTTATTTCTCTCTTTGCCGTATACTGCCTATTTTGTATTTCATGATTGATTTAACAATAAGGTTTAAAGTCGTGTGTTCAACATATGACCTTTTATGAAAAAATCAACTGTTTAACACATGACTTTTTCCTGGGGATCTTGTAACTTTCTATTCAGGAATCATATCGAAGACTGTGTTTCTTTGGGAATGCCCATGTTAATAGAAGACGTGGCTGAAGAGCTCGATCCCGTACTCGATAACGTTCTTGAGAAAAATTACATTAAAATTGGCTCTACATTCAAGGTAGACTATGATTTTTAATTTTATAAGTTTAAAAATCACTGGTAGTTACAGACAGCGCGCCAGTTGAATGCAGTTGGGGTCTGAGGTGAAGAGCCCCCCGCTACCCGCACGCCCCACCTCACGCGCCTGCAGTGTAGTACTTTGCCATCCTTGTCAACAGCACTACCGCATTCCTAAGCTCTGCATTCAACTCGCGCGCTATCTGTAGGTAGTTCCTGATCATTGGTCGAAATAACTTTTGGTTTTTATATTGTTAACTGCTGACGCTTAAAAATTAAATATACGATTTCAGGTAAAATTAGGAGACAAAGAAATAGACGTAACCTACGGTCACAGGATATATATAACGACAAAACTACCTAACCCTGCTTACACGCCTGAGATTTCGGCTAGAACGTCAATAATAGACTTTACTGTGACAATGCAAGGTACCTACCATTGCTTATACCCGGAAATTGCATTTAATATTATAAGCATATAATTATCTAACTGATACAATTTCCTAAGGTTTGGAAGACCAGCTACTTGGCCGCGTAATATTAACAGAGAAGGCGGAGATGGAAGCCGAACGAACGCAACTGATCATGGACGTGACAGCCAACCGCCGTAAGATGCAGGAGCTGGAAGCTAATCTGTTGCACAAGTTGACTACTATACAGGGCTCCCTCGTCGAAGATGTCTCGCTTATTCAAGTGCTTAACGTCACCAAAGCTACGGCTACTGAAGTAATTAAAAAAAATCTTATTCGAATGTTTATTTAGAGTTATTCTGAACACTTAATGCTCGCCAGGTTCGGCTCAGGGTACAGGCTCGCTTCGTAATTTAGCCATAATTCATTTAAATTAAGTTTCAAAGTTGTTAAGGATGAAAATGTCAAATATATAAACAGATAGATGTTAAACATTCTCAGCCTTACTACAAAAGACTTAGGTAAACGTCTGTTAAACACTTTTCTAAAAAAAATGTGACTGCAAAACGGACCTTATTTCAACGTCATAATCTGACATTTTTTAGGACAAGTGTTCAACAGACGTTTAAAAGTATTTGTGGTACGACGCTCTGAGAGATAAGATAAGTGGCTACTGGCCAAAAACACTTTGTTAACCAATAAGAACTTAACATTTAAAAAACTTAAGTTTGGGTTAATAAAATTAAGGGTTCTATCTATGCAGAGGGTTCTGCATGTACTTTTGCACCTTTCATTTGTTAATGTTAGAATTTGAGATATTAAGAAGTCAAGATAGGTGAAAAGATATAGGGGAGGCTTTTACCCAGCAGTGGAACACAAAGAAGCGCACTTGGGTACTATAACTATAAGATGCCAGCGTCCGCTGTGCCCGAAATTGGTCAGGCCGATGAATTATGTTCGAGTTAATAGGTAAAAGTTTTTACTTCACATATTAATACACATATACTTACTTGCGGTAGGTTAAAGAGAAACTAGATGTGGCTAAGGAAACTGAATTGAAGATAAACACGGCTCGTGAGGAGTACCGACCGGTGGCGACCCGCGGCTCGGTGTTGTACTTCCTGGTGTGCAACATGTCGCTCGTGTGCAACATGTACCAGACCTCGCTGGCGCAGTTCCTCGAGCGCTTCGATATCTCACTGGAACGCTCGCCTCAAAGCGCTATTACGTTCAGAAGGATCACCTTCATTATTGATTATTTGGTAAATGAAACACTTCTTCTGCGATCGCACAAGCGTATTGTACAACTTACAAAACAGGTCCCACAGCGGCGGTATATTATAATTTGTTACTACTGGCTTTCTTGCTACTGATGACGGACACATACATGCAGTACCGGCCAAGGGGTACAGGGACTTGTCTTATTCGTCATCATCATCATCAGAAGACGTCCACTATTATACATAGCCCTCTTAGACCGCCACGCCGAATGACAATTCGCCACTTGCATCCATCGTGACGGTTGCCCGCGACCGTCACGATGTCGTCGGTCCACCTAGCGGGAGGCCTAACTACGCTGCCTCTTCCGGTCCGTGGTGGCCACTCGAACTTTTCTTCCCCATCGATTGTCAGTTTTAGGCTTGCTATTGCTCGTTGAGTGACTCAGTCTCTAAAAGGCCAGCAGTGAAAGACCACGATCCAGACCACAACTTGTCTTATTACAAGCTCATTATTATGTTTCTTTCTCAGACTTTCGACGTGTTCAAGTTCATCGGTCGTGGTTTTTATGAAAAGCACAAATACTTATTTACTGTGTTGCTTACATTGAAAATAGATCTACAGAAGGAATACCTTACATTCGAAGAATTTCAAACGTTTATTAAAGGTGTCATATATTTTATTATACATATAACATATAATAGCACTAGCATTCACTCGTTCCTTTTACGTTAGACTAAAATTGGGCATTGTCCATTTTTTTTCGATTCTTGACTCACCATCATGGCATGGTCAGGTGTTTTTTTTTCCTTTTATCGGGTAAACTTCAATAAAAATAAGATTTCAGTTTTGATAATTGAATATTTTTTTCTTCATGTTTGAGAAGCTATCGCTGTTTAATCCACCAACAGTACTAAAACTGGCGTACACGAAGCCTTACGATAAAACTCTCTTATGTACTACTAATAATTGTCGCTTGAGAGGAAAACACAGACAAACTTTGACGTAGCCCCCGTAAAAAATTAATTGTATGGGAAGGTAAATATCCGGATAGCTGAAGTGGGTCAATCTTACGAGAAACATTGACTTCCTGACACTGATTCCTTTGCTTATTGACCAACTTCGGCTGTCCTGTTATCTGCTGATCTGAACAGCAGAATATCAGAACAGCCGAAGTTGGTTCTGATAATTTCTGCTGATCTGAACAGCAGAATATCAGAACAGCCGAAGTTGGTTCTGATAATTTTGACATTTCATGTTATATAAATTTTATAGCATACATGGGATCGATGGGGACTTTCACCACGGTTTTTTCACTACTTCTCTACCAAAATTCAGCTGTGTCGAAGTTTTTGTTATTTGATCACTATTTTTAACCCCCCACGGAAAAAGAGGGGTGCTATAAGTTTGACGTGTCTGTCTGCCTGTCTGTGGCATCATAGAGCCCGAACGGATGAAGCGATTTCAATTTAGTTTTTTTTTTGTATGAAAGGTGACTTACTTGCGAGTGTTCTTAGACATGTTTGACGAAAATCGGTTGATCCGTTTAGAAGTTATGGGGGTGAAAGTGGGGAAAGGTAACCGAGGGTCTGCAAATATACTGCATATATAATAATTTGGAGCAGTCCCCCAACGCGACGTATTTTTATTATTTTTTACTTTTAGAACTTTTAAAATCAATAACATAGCTTAATATCTGAAGGTGGCGCTGCGTTAGATCTTAATGCCTGTCCTCCTAAACCATACAAATGGGTGACAGACATGTCGTGGCTGAACTTGGTCCAGCTGTCTACTTTGCGTCAGTTCACTAACATATTGACACAAGTCTGCAATAACGAGAAGGGATGGAAGTTTTGGTGAGTTTCATTAATAGTTATAATAAATAGGACAAGTAGCAACAGAACAAATTTAATTGGCACTGTGTTTGTAAGGTTCGACAAGGAAGCACCTGAAGATGAGCCGTTACCTGACGGCTATCACAACCTCGACGTGTTCAGGAAGTTGTTGGTGGTGCGCGCCTGGTGTCCCGACAGAACTCTGGCGCAGAGCTTGTGAGTGCATCACATGTGTCTGTGTTACCTTTGTACATTACCAGTCAGTTCTCAGCTGAGAGTCAGCGCTGACACTGTGTGTTATGTTGTAGGAAGTACGTGGTGCACTCCATGGGCGCTCGCTACTCTGAGGCCGTCATAGTTAACTACGAGGTAAGAATTTTGCTATAATTCATACGCAATGCAACGTAATTGGTTAATGCGAACTTTTTATTAATTTCAGCAAATGGTCCTAGAATCTCGTCCATTGGTTCCATTGATTGGCTTCTTGGCTATGGGCTCTGATCCAACGCCGTCCATCGAGACGACTGCCAAGCGAATGGAGAATGTTTGCCAGTCAATATCTATGGGCCAAGGTCAAGAGATCCATGCAAGGAAGCTCATAGATCGTGCTCTGAAGGAGGTGATATGTCTTTTGATGTGTAGGACTGTTAGATCCGAAGGCTTAGTGCAGAATGTTAATACGTTTTGACGGTGTTTAGGGTATGTGGGTGCTGCTGCAAAACTGTCATTTAGGACTTGAATACATGGTGGAGGTTATGGAGCAGTTCGGAGAATTAGAGAAGTACCCTGAGAAGATTCACGAATATTTTAGGTAATTTTATTTCTCTGTCGATTTCTGTCTTCAAATAAATAAGTTGGTATGGAGTTTTAGAGTTATTTAAGTTCGTAATGTTTTAGGCTCTGGATTACGACAGAAGTTCATGAAAAGTTTCCAATTACTCTTTTGCAAATGTCCATAAAGTATACTTGTGAACCACCTGCCGGTAAGTTAGTGACGCATTTGATTTTAAATTATATCAGGTAATAGTTGTATTGATAGTGAAAATTATGTTTTTCATAAATTTTTGTTCTAGGCATCAAAGCTGGTCTCATGAGAACATATGACTCGATGAGTCAGGACTTCCTTGATTACAGTGACAGTCCGTTCTATCTGCCGATGATTTACACGATCTCTTACCTGCACACCATAGTCCAAGAAAGACGGAAGTTTGGTCCTCTCGGTTGGAATATTCCATACGAATTTAATTCTGCTGACTGGTTGTCGTCGTGCATGTTTGTGCAGAACCATTTGGACGCGTTGGAACCAGGACAAACAGTTAGTTGGACTACTGTGCGGTAAGTTCCTCCGGTCAATGATACTAAAAGTAGACATATTACAGTCTATTTTAATAATGAACACGATGTTGTAGTTACATGGTGTCGGCGGTACAGTACGGCGGGCGAGTGACTGACGACTTCGATACGAGGCTGCTAACCACTTTCTGTAGGGTTTGGTTGTCGGACCAAATCTTTCTTGATGACTTCCAGTTTTATAAGGGATATGGTATTCTTAAATTTAAGAACATTCCAGAGTACCTTGAAGCAATTGAGACAATGAAAACTGTTGATCCACCCCAAGCTTATGGCTTGCACACCAACGCTGATATCACGTTAGTTTATTTATCTATCGGTCTGACTCATAAAAATCAACTAATCAAATCCTGAGCAACCTTTTGAATAATCACTACCTACCTCCTTTATTAATCAATAATTTTATAACCATTGGTTATCGATACTTAACTAATCAACGATTCACGACACAAAAAAAATAGCCTGGCCATACCGCCGTGTGTTGACAGCACACATTATATTTTGCCACGTATTTCCGATAGCAATAGCATCATTTATATTATATGCATGTGAAAACGAACTGATATGCTTTATTTTTTCCATAATTAATTGAATGTTTTTTAGTTACCAGCGAAACACTACTCAGGAACTGTTGGACACGATATTGTCTATTCAGCCAAAGGAGTCAAGTGGAGGAGGAGGAGAAACACGCGAGGCTTCGGTCTACAGGCAGACTAAAGAAATGCTAGACAAAGTGCCTCCTGACTTTGATCCCCACGAAGTGATTACTAGGTAGGTAATATTGTTGCCTAGGCTTGTCCCCACTACATTGTGGTCGGCTTCCAGTCGAACCAGATACAGCTGAATATCAGTACTTTAAGTGGAGCGACTGTCTATCGGACCTCCGCAACGACCGCAACGTAGTAACTGAATAATATGATACCCCATGGTAAGACTGGTTCTCAGACTTTAAAGCTTCTATAAGTAACGACTGTCAAAGATCTACAAATGGCTTCACGTGCGATGGACGCAGGAAACTCGTTATGAAAGATGGTCAGCGTCACCCATCCACAGACCAACCTCGGCAAGGGACAACAAACATAATCCTTGGATAGTTTTACTCGTATTAATTCAGAATCTCGATTTTTTATTCGAATCTTAGAAGCCCAGCGCCTCTACTAATGTTGTTTGTTTCTAGATTGAGAATATACGGTATACTACATTCGATGGTGATTTTCTTAAGACAAGAAATCGATCGGATGCAGAGAGTTATTACTCTTGTAAGACAAACATTAAAGGATTTGCTGCTTGCTATTGACGGTACTATTATTATGAATGAGGTACGTAACGACAAATCTCTTCTTCTACTTCATAAATTGTTACCTATAAATTACCTTATGACCAGAAAGTTTGCTGGAGGCATCTAAAGTATTTCCAAGGAATTTGAAGGCTTTGGCAGTATCGGACGCATGCCGTATTATTATTTTCGGAATCGCAGTGCACTAATGTATACTTACGTGTGGAACACTCATGTATACGTGTGGGGACACTCATGTATACGTGTGGGGACACTCTTGAGTTTTACTTTCCTAAAGAGTTCAGAATTATTTGCCGAAATGTAAGTTGAAAACTGAACCTTGTAGAATCATTTTATTTGTATTTTTCTCCCTGCAGGTATACTTATTGAATTACGACAACATAATTACATATATCATGTTTTCAACTATTGTTGTAGTGTATTTGTTTGTGTGTTTGCCTGTATAATTATCTACATGTGTACATTATACTTTTGTAGGCACTTCGAGATTCCTTAGATAACATATATGACGCGAAAGTGCCTAAAATATGGTTGCGGAGTTCTTGGTCATCGTCAACATTAGGCTTCTGGTTCACTGAGTTTCTGGAGAGATATATTCAGTTCTCAACGTGGTGCTTCCAAGCCAGGCCAAACTCTTTCTGGATGACTGGATTTTTCAACCCCCAAGGTATATCTACGAATATAAGTAATTCTCTGCTGGTGGGCCGGTCTCTGCTGGGGCAAAATAGGAAAAATCCTAAATAAACACTCTCTCTCCTTACAGTACCTATGCGTAACGCAACATAATTTCTGGTATCACACAGCTATATTATAGTAGTTACTGTGGCCACGATTTGTACCGCATTAGTAGCAACAGCTAGTTAATTATCCATGTTGTAGGTTTCTTGACGGCTATGCGACAGGAAGTGACTCGTGCGCACAAGGGCTGGGCGCTAGACATGGTGGCGTTACATAACGACGTTACTAAATTTCCCTTAGATGAAATTAAGGCCCCGCCACCGGTAAGCCATTCTTTTTTTTAATTTAGTGATATTTTCGTGGTTGACTACTATCTCACGAAGATGAGATCGATGGTGAAGCAAGGTTGACTGGAAGTACTTTACCTATTGATTACATGTGTAATAGAGGCCTTTCTTACTAATTAATCATCAACACCGTCTTACCATTGAAATTGATATCGACATGGCCGTTAAATTCCAAATTCAGGAAGGCGTGTACATCCACGGCATGTTCCTGGACGGCGCGGGCTGGGACCGTCGCAACCTGCGTCTGTGTGAGTCCACCATCAAAGTGGTGTTCACCGTGCTGCCCGTGATACACGTGTACGCGATCAACTCCACCGCGCCTAAGGACCCCAAACTCTACTTGGTATGTAATTGTAGATATATTGCTATAGTCGTTAGTTAGTCCATCTGAGTAAGTTCTACTTAGTGCTTCTCGTTTCTCAGTGTCCGGTGTACAAGAAGCCAGTTCGTACGGATCTTACCTTCATCACTCCACTGTGGCTGCCAACTATTAAGAACCCAGACCATTGGATTCTAAGAGGCGTCGCTATCTTGTGCGATATAAAGTAACATAAATTATCAAGGCATCTCATAACAAAGTATATAATACGGCATAAATAAACGTTTGTTAAACGTTGAGCCATGTCCATCGGTATCTTTGTACTTTGTTTAAATTCCTGATCTGAAAAAAATCTAATTGAATTATTTATTTCCACTTGGAAATCCTTGGAATATTGGAAACAATGCTGGTCTTTATTTGTATGTCTTTTTATTCGAACAAAGTGCTTAGAACGTTGCTAAGCACTGACTTTGGCTAAGCTTTTCCTTAGCAATGACTATGATTTATCTTGGCCTTAGTCCAGAATAAAAGCAAGTTCTTTGTGACGCCGCTGTTTATAACATCATTTACTAACTTAATTTTCCAGTATAGTGTATTTTTTCTTGATTTGATTTTGCGACTCACTTTTAATGTAGTATTTTCAGATTATTATGATTTTTAAATAAAACACAATTATTTACGATATTTTTTGTTTATATGTTGAAAGCATTGAGGTATTGCAATTTATTTACATTTAATGTAACGAACAATACTGTGGATGGATGGATTACAAACAGATGTTGCTCGAACTTTAGTTTATTTATATTTTATAACTTTTAGTACCTAGCGATGCCCGTGAACAAAGTTATCTGCTGAAACTAAAACTTTAAACTATTACATAATAATTTATGAATGCAGAAAGTATTGGGCGTAATAATAATATTAATGGACGGAGTAAATTCGCTGATTATTTTACGTTGTGCATCACAAGTAGTATTTGGCTACGTGTACATTATAATAAGCTTGAAAAACAATGTTGATTTCATGCTTAAAGTTGATTTAATTGTCCAATATTGTTTTCTGATAGCGTCATTATTTAGAGAATTAAGTTCGATGTTTTTCTCGCTATGTCTAAAGCTTTGGCAGTTATGTAGGTACTCAAATCACTATTTAAATATATCAGTCGTATTGTTTTTTTTTTCTAATTGTCATGTGGTTGTTGATAAGGAAATCTTAATTTCATTAATTGATAACATTGTAACAAAAATGTTCTATGACTACTAGTATATACAAGTTACAGTAAATAACGAGATCTAGCATTCCTATCATACTTTAGTAATATCTATCATATATCTTATAAACTACAACGAAATAAAAATAAGCAACCGCTATACATACAGTCTCATTTAAACACAAGCTAAGATTTAGTGGAAACATGCGACTTGATACATTAAGTGAAATTGGGCTTACATAAAACACTAGGTAACGAGAATGTTAAATATGTCGTTTTTAGTAATAGTCCAGTCATTAAAGCCTAAACCCGAAAATAATTAGTAACTTGCTGAAATTTTAAGGGGTTCTTAAAGAAGGTAAAATAACTTACCGGGTGATTTTGCAGCGTTCTGGGGTGTACGGAAAGGGTTGAAAAGGGGTGAAAAGTGTTTTTCGATAATAACTTTGCCAAAAAAAATAGTAACACGCTGCAAATTTGGAATTAGGTAGTTTTTACCGTTTTGTAACGTATATCAAATTTGCAGCGTTTTGCAACATACGGAACATTGTTTATTTTTAAAAAACAATGCAATTTGTTAAAAACAAGGGTAAAAAAATTAGTAACACGCTGCAAATTTGGAATTAGGTTGTTCTTACCGGTTTGTAACGTGTATCAAATTTGCAGCGTTTTGCAACATACGGAACATTGTTTATGATTAAAAAACAATGATTTTTTTTAATAAAAGGGGTGGAAAATATTAGTAACTCGCTGTAAATTTGTAATTAGGTTGTTTTTACCGTTTTGTAACGTATATCAAAGGACATTGGGAAACCGATGTATGAAATTTGGGCCCACCCTCAATAGTAACATGTGATACACTGTTGGATAGGGCTTTCAAAGCGGAACATTAGTTACTAACAAACATATGGTCTGAAGTTAGTACTTTTGAAGATACGACGTGTTAAAGTCGTCTCGGTAAAACATTTTTTCATAATTTTAATAATAATCAATGTTCCGTATGTTTCAAAACGCTGCAAATTTGATACACGTTACAAGCCGGTAAAAACAACCTAATTCCAAATTTGCAGCGTGTTACTAATTTTTTTACCCTTGTTTTTAACAAATTGCATTGTTTTTTAAAAATAAACAATGTTCCGTATGTTACAAAACGCTGCAAATTTGATATACGTTACAAAACGGTAAGAACAACCTAATTCCAAATTTGCAGCGTGTTACTAATTTTTTTGGCAATGTTATTAACGAAAAACACTTTTCACTCCTTTTCAACCCTTTCCGTATACCCCAGAACGCTGCAAAATCACCCGGTAAGTTATTTTACCTTCTTTAAGAACCCCTTAAAATTTCAGCAAGTTACTAATTATTTTCGGGTTTAGGCTTTAATGACTGGACTATAAGACATTCTTAATTATAGAGTATAATTTAAAAAGTATGAACATTGAAATATAATTATCAACAATTGATGTTTTTAAAAAAAAAAAACAGCAAGAATGGGAAAATGGCAATGAACGTCACCTAGCGCCTTAATAAGAATCTAAAAGATTAACTCATTAAAATTCAGTTCATAAATATTTACATTAGGTAATTGAACTTAGTTCAACCAAATTATACTAGTTCACAAAAAATAACATCACATTTGAAACAAAAATAAAAAGATTTCTCGAAAATACGGTAATATGGGTAGATTATAAAGATGTACGTCGTACATCGAGGTTCGTCATCGTTTGAAGGTTAAAATAATAAGACCTGTGCGACATTCTTAATTTAATTCAGGTAACAGTTTGATAAGTTTTTGTGAGTAATTTATCAATCAAACACATTAACTTGAAAGATGATCTTTTTTTTTATTTGTTTAGGTATCCAACTTTATTACTTTCCAGGATTATTTCCTCATTGGGTGTATTTTTTCAAAATCTACGGGTACGATCCTGGCAAAGAAATCTGATTTTTCAAATATCCATATCAAAATCGCTCCCGAGATTACTTTGAGTATTTTGCGCTAATCAATATAATATTAGTATATTGTAAAACGACCCAGTTATGAGTATACATTTAATAAGCACATAGAATAGTCTTCGAGAAGTACGATTATATATACATATATTTTTAATACCGTGAGAATAAAGATGTGTCATACATTTTAAGTTGAGTCAAAACCCAAAGTCAACCCATGCAGGTTGAATTAATATTTATAATATTGTTAACGCTTAACAAGTAATAATTACATAATTAATTGTAAGACACTTATTATAAGATAATTTAAGTTATCTGAAATGTGTCTGTAAAACATGCGTCTTAAAATTGCCTTTGGCTACATTAAATAAAGAATATCTTATTGCACGAAAACACCATTGTCTCTTTGGGGTTAAATAAGTAGGTATAATTATTCCCGTTTCACGTCGCCACGAAAATTGCCGAGAGGTTCCACAGATCTCGACCTGGGTGCTCTGAAATGTAAAACAATAATAACTATATTTAATTTTATTATGTAAAAGCTTATTTACAATAATAATGACTCCATAACTTGGGGTCCAAATTGACTTCTTTAAGACAAAATATTATTTGGAAAATTTCCACCTCTCGACCCTATTCTAATATCTGCGAGAAAATGCCCGTCCCGAAGGCAAACTGATACTTATCTGATAACACAACTAAGGTATTGAACCTTCAACTTTTAAAAAAAGGAGATCCATTTATTTGTCCTATCTTACCCAACTTTGAAAGCTTACACTTCGGAAAAGTGATTTATTGATGCTAAGATTGATATTACACTTTGATTTCAACAGAATTAATGAATAATTATTACCTTCGTCTTGAAAGCGTCAGTTCTATTTTTCCTTCTTTAACTTGTTTGAAAAGAGAAATTGCCCCAGCATGGCTCAATCCACGTGTTGACACTTTATTTACTGATAAGATTTCATCACCTGAAATAAAGTTTCATTTTCGTCAGATAATAATATTTTATAATTATAAAAAGAAAAGTTACATTAAAACAAGAACTACCTTCAAAAATAGTGCCCTTATCAGCTGCTTGGCCATTTGGAAAAACTGTTTTAACAAATATTCCCATTTGACCTTTTGGTGAATCGGTTCCTCCCACAATGCTGAAACCAAGACTTTTATGTCCTTGGCCTTTCCAAAATTCAACCTTATGTAACGAACTGTGTGCATAATGTCCCCCATGCTGATTGTCTTGTGAAACGGCAGCGTGTTCTTGAAGTCTTGATACATGGGAACCAGGGTTTGGAGAACATCGCTGTGAACCAACTCTGCTGAAAAATCTACTCCGACTACTGTTTCTCAGTTGTTCAGGGATACTTTCGAATGATCTGTTTTGGTAAAGTCTCGGTACGTGTTTTATATAATGCGAATAATTTTCTTTTATTTCGTTGGTTGCGTTATCGTTATAGATAGAGTAGGATTGGGTAGTTGATGGTGGCCTAGAAGTATGAAAAGATATCGGTCTATAGTTATTTCCCTGATTCGACCTTGGTGTTGGCGACGACCGCAGTGATATTTCAATATTTGTGATGTTTTGCAAAGAAGCAGATTGGGAATAACAATGCCTCTCCAGCAACTTTTCGTCGTCACTCTTCTGGTTTGAATGTACCCGACTATTATTTTCCTGAATACCAACTTCACAGTTTCTATGATGATCTGTTTTGGAATTAGGATCATAACTGTTTTGTTTTGTTGAAGGTTCTTTGGCTCTACTGCAAACGTTGTTGTAATAAAATTGGTTTTCAGTGGGAAAATGCGTTTCAATTGTTATTTGATTAGACGGCAACGGTTTATGAACAGTTTGAGATATAATATCTGGAGGAACGTTTGACGCCGGGAGTGTGACAGAATTTTGTTCTAAAGTCTGATTGTTTATTATCCTACTTAATGTCACTGGGGTAATTTCGTCGTGGGCCATCACTAGATCAACTTGATATCTTTGAAATAACGCTCCGTCTTCGATTGTAGCTTCTGTCGAACAAGAATTGACTATGTGTTGCACTTCCTTCAAAGATGACAATCCCCTTAAAACTCTGCCATTTACGTTGACTATTTCATCGCCAATTCGTAGTCTTCCATCTCTATGAGCTATTCCGTCAAAATCTAATTTGACTACAATATAGCGTATTTCGTAATTCGATCCGCTGTTATCGAAATCTACCCTATGTTGTGCCAAGTAAACACCAAGACTCTCGTCTAGCCTTGATTTTAATAATCTTATTTTTCTAAATCGTTTAGTACAAGGTCCTCTACCCAAAATATCCGTTTCAGGAGCATGCTGTGTTTGTGACTGAGTATCTATGTTGTCTTGATTTGAGGTTTCAATAGGAATCAGCTGAGAATGTAAAAACTTAATTTTTCTAGTCTGTACTCTCTCGTCTAATGTTATTGTTTTGTAGATATATGGTTGTTTCTTATTAATAGTTTTCTTTGGAAGTGGTGGTGGTTTTGACTCTATGTGGTCAAACATTGCATTTTTCATGTTGTCACTGGGAAATTTATGGATATTATCTCTATTTGCACTTCCATATTCGTAAGAATTACTTTTATCCTCTGGGAAAAGTGCACAAGGAGTAGAACTTCGTCGAACTGGAACCTGTACTCTGCCAAAATTAATTTTGTGGTTTAGACTATATTGTCTTGAGAAATTTCCATGGCTCCCTTCAGAGCCTATATCTATTAATTCTTTTCTTACAGATGCATTATTGAAATGAGAAGAATATCCTGGTGGGGAATGGTTGCTATGGTCGTCAGTAGGTCGACCATCACTATCATATCCAGACTCATTGGAACTTACGTAATTACTAAGGCGATGGGTTTGCACTTCCACATTTTCTGGTCCGTGATGAATACTTTGGGTGGAAGAAGTGATCTCGGTTTTTATATCTCGCATTGAACCTAAAACAGAGCTGTATTCATATACAGGTAGGCTGTTTCTATTCCGTGGGATTAACATAGGATCATAATCTAAAGGTGCTCTATGAGAAATCATTGACGATCTGCGAGGCACATCATCGATGCGACCCATTGTATAAATACTGCCATCTATTTCATTGATACTTCTCATCGAACTTCGTGAAACATCGTAATCTTTTCTTAAAGCACTATTTAATAACAGATTTTCGTCGTGAATTGATATGCTATCACTGCTCTGGTATTGTTCTTCTGATCGGGAATTCGTAAAGCAATTTCTATCTTTTCGAAATTTCGGAGATTTTCTGTCAATTCGTTCCGATAAACTTTGTCTAATTGAACTCGTTCTTTGTTGAGAAGCCATGCTATTCTCTTCAGGCAAAACTGATAACTTCGATCTTAGGAACGCATAAGGAAAATTTGGCTTCTTCGAAGCTCCGTTATTGGTTTGTCCATCATTTAGATTTGTTATATTGTCACAACTTACGGCTTTAGCTGATGAGGTTACAAGAGTATCTTCAGACAAAACTTTGTGTTTTTTTGGTGAAGTTTTACTGCCATTATCAGCATTTTGTAAATCTATGTCGTCTGATGGATCGTCCGCTTTTACATAAGTAGAAAGATGTGAAGTAGAACAACTTCGATAAAGAGAAGGGCCATTTGCAACAGGGTAATTTTCTGTAGTTTTGTGCATGTTAAGAGATTGAGATTTAGCCGAATTTAACATTCCCGTGGAACCCATTCTATGAAAGAATGATTTAAAAGGGCTCGGAGATCTGTCTCTTGAACCACTTCTGATGGAGTCAGTATCGTTGTCCCTTTTCAGCGAAGTAGAATCTGAACTACTACGCCCCATTTTCCAGTGTTGTTTTTTCTTATATTGCCCGGTGATAACAGCTTCGGAATCTTCTTCTTTAAGATCTTCATTTGATTTGGTATCTGCCGATATTTCTTTACTATCTGCTTTCTTTAACATTTCAAGTTTCTTCCCCATGCGGCGACCCCACGTTGCAAACACTGTAAAACGATAAACAGTACATTATTGTACATTATACAAATAGTAAAATTGTAACAGGCGGATGTCTATATATTAACACTTTCCGGGACAGAACGCCTCTCGCCGTTATCTAGATATGTCTTTAAGTGACAGTGCATGTTATTTAGCAAACCGCCTGTAGCCGTTGCTTGCCGCTAACATTACGAGGAAGCACATCATCTCGTGTCATATCACGCAACATCATTCGTTTGTAGCTGTCACGGCAAACTCTTTTCGAGCCTTTTTTTTTCGAGTATTTATGCACCGAACTAACACATTTACACCGCCGACAGGCGTAAACTACGCCATACAAGTACTTCGATGTTGATATTTAGTGTCACGGCGGCGGCGTGTGCGTCGCCGTGTGTCGTTTCGCGTCGCAACGGCTTTAGGCGGTATGATGAAATGTATGGGATTTTTAAGTGTCATATTGAAATATTTAAAAAAGTCAAGTGTCCTGGAACGTGTTAAAGATATTGAAATAACTAGTAGATATGCTTACTCGGAAATATCAGTATTCTAATAAAGACCCGTTTAGTGCTAGGTATGCTAGTTTTTTAGTGGTTACTTTAGCAATAGAAACCGATGCAACAGTTTTTAGAACATTTGTCTGTCTGTACATAAATGCATCACGCAAATATAATGCACGAAGTAGTGGAATTGAGTTTACAATTTTCACTGATGTATTGCTATAGAGCTATACTTAAAATATATTATTATAATTCTACGCGAATACGAAGTGGTGGCAAAAGCTAATGAAAATGAATCCTATGACGAGTTATTCCCCAAAACATATGCTACTCGTACACACACGCTAACTGCTGACCTTTTTTCATCTCCTTGACATCATCCTCCATAACCATGGCTGGCAGTGCGGTTACAAGTGTGAAGTCGTGAGGAGCGTGCGGCGCGGTGTTGGCGATGTCTGCGGCGGCGGCGTCTCGGCGTGGAGACGGCGTCGCGACGGCTCGCGGCCCGGTCACTTCCCTGCGCTTCGGCCCGCGGAAGAGGCGCATGATGACCGATCACGCAACCATCGCGCCACTCCACACGCGCCCTCTGTTCTGAAATTGTTGTTTTGTACTGATTACGTATCGTAACTATACTTTACTTCGTTTTTTTAGTAGAATGCTTAGTTCCATTTATTATTGACTCTTACTTTTTTTGTAAAAATACGTTCACAAGGCCCACTGAAATAACGAACGAGCATTCAAGTTCTAAACCGTCCTCTACTGTTATTAGATCAATATGACTGATATACATAATTTATGGCGGTAACTTATACTTAGTAACATAGTCGGAACCAGTAGAAACGCTTATGTTGCGTGCACAAGTGAATCATAAACGAGTCGCCGGCGCACAGGATCACCGGAAATCCAAGCTTTGAGACGTTAGTCTTGTCTAATAACTGACATTCCGGTTCAATCTAGTTATTTTCACTAGCAAGAACTTCTTTAAGTAGTACACGTACTTAGTTTTACTCCCGGGAGAAACGGTCATACAATAGTATCGGAGCTCCAAGCCAAGTTATTCCGTTGCAGGAAATGCTAATAGATAACTGAAGTACTGAACAGTGAAGGGGTAGTAATTAAAACGAGGCTAATGAAAATCGATACTGTTAAATGTAAAACTGAATCATTACTGAATATACAATTTATTCAATAAAATGTAATTATCACCTTGCAACTTGAATTTGCCGGTCATGTCAAATCACACCGGGCTGACAAGTGTACATCACCCTGCCTTATCTCTGCTCGCTCCACTAAGGATGTACCATGGTGCGTAGGGTTGGAATTCCAGTTACCAATTTACGAGTTGATCCAAATATTATGATTTACACACGAAACCGCCAAGTTAACGAAGAAACCCGTGATAGATTAGCACCGTGTTTATAATATACCGGATTCGAGATGTACTACCCACACTTTATCGGTCACAATGAGTAAGTGCATATACGTAAGACAATATGATAATTTAAGAATGATCAGTTTTGTAATGTATGTCCTAGCTGTCTAGCTAGCTAGTATAAGGGAAGGTTCATATCTGACGTAAAATAGGTACGTCGAGCGTATCATCGAATGTTCTTTGACGCAATAAGTATCATCGTTTGAGTGTGGACGGTCAAGTGTTTTCTATACATTTGTCTGTTCTGGCGTTACGCGACCGATAAAACGCGACGCATGTCCCGTCAGTTATGAACCTTCCCTAACAGCGTACTAATGTGAGTTAAGTTGCAAGCTCGCAAAAGCTGATGACACTAAATATCAGTAGATTACTCTCCTCAGTCTCCTCTTAACATTCCTAGCGGGTACGGTCTCTCACTATTCTTGGAGTTGATTTGTATACAGTCTTCCTTAGTAATTACGTTTTTCTTACAGGCGCCATCGCCAGCGGGAATGCGGACACGTACGTTAACGTATATTTAAATGCAAAAGTTTATCTACGAAGAAATCATTTTCCGTGACGATAATCTTCTTTACGTGTTCATAAACCCAAATCTTGTCCAGTGACATTGTTTTTTTTAAATTAATTTGCTGATGGTAATATAGGCGGTGTACAGTCTCTAATCTGAAGAGATGAGTCAATGATACTTCATTTGACTAGATTACATAATATTGTGACACGATCACCTAGTTTAGGAGTCTGGATTTAACATAAATGAATGACCTATACTTAACCAATTAATGTATTCAAGTTTTAAGAAATGTCAAAGATTCCTATGTCAATAAAGATTTTTATTTATAACAAGCACTCCGGCCGCGACTTCGTCCAGGCGAATTTCGAACTTTACCTCTGTGAAATTTTACTCCCAGTCGGTTCTTTATGGGATACTTTTAGAAACTCTCAAAAAATATCCAAAAAAAAATGAGACTCCTCGCGCTTTTAATAAAAAACGTTTCATACAATCTATCAACTCCAAAAACAACCCCTTAGGGGTCATATTTCGTAAAATTCCGTCTTAGTGAGTGAGTGATAATTATTTATTTATTAAGGCCTTAAACTCGCAATCTCGAGCTAGTGGATGTAGTGCAACAAACAATCATATTACTGGACCCAACTTTCTGCTTTATAATTAGGCTTGTAAATTCAGGACAAATAAGATTAAGATCAGGATCAAGGCCAATACCTACGTAGTTTTGTTCAGGGATTTTTATTAACAACTTGGACGCTTGCCACACACAACATAAAAAAATAAAATATTATGTTTAAGTAGTTACTGTGTGTGTTATTGTAATAAGTAATAATATACCTAGCAAAGTAAGCAAAGGCTCGGGGCTCGCGTTTGACGGACATTGACATCAAGTCGCGGGGCAGGTGCGCCTGCGCAGTGCTAACTAATAGCGTGCGCACGATACTACTCGTGTACTATGTAGCGTGCTGCACGGTTTACTTTGACGAGAACTTCATAAGTTCTTTCATTTTTATGAAAAATTAACGCACTACCTATTTATTTACAGGAAATTTGAACTAAGATTTTTTTAATTTAGACCTTTAAATACTTTATTTAATAATTGAGTGTTTCTAAAGTTATGAACTTAACGACTACAGTTTATTGTTGTGCGATGACTCACCTCATACCAGTGCACATGGGGGGAGACAGCGACAGGCGGCGCGGGCGCAGGCGACGCGACGCTCCACTGAAACATTATACATAGGACTTTATGAAAATGAAATTCAAAGTACTACACTATTCATTAACTACTTTCGAAATACAACCGCTGGATGTACAGTACACTGCATGTCTAACTACCTACCTATACTAGTAAGAAATAACGTGTCGCATGCAAGCGTCAATCCGTATAATTATCAATCTAGATTGAAAGTAAGTGCTTTGAATATTTTAGATCCTGTGATATAATAATCATGATATTTGTGTATCAGTAGCTACAATCATAATTTCATACATAAAGCTAACAGTGTCCAAGGATCGGAAACATAAAAATTCCATCACGTAGAGAGTGTTTTATCGCCATCTATTGTAGGACAATAGGGACTGCTTACTGGCAAATAATAATAATCTTTGTGAATTAGTCACGCTCTGGTCACAAATTACAATGCTAAGTTATTATAAAACCACGAGTAATGGCTCACCGTAGCTACGTGAAATTCACTTAAATTTGAAAATACTACAAACAAACAACACACAAATTTTTTAAACGGCTTCTTCAATTTAAATTCACTTTAGTCACTGTTACAGTCACTTTTAGAAAATCTAAATATTATATATAAATATACAATACTATAAATTAAAAAAAAAACATGAAAACTTCACTTAAAGAAATTTCCATAAAACGGTTGGTTTTTCCAAATCTGTTTAATGCGACTTCATTCAAAAAAACATTTTGTACACAATTTTTTAGGTACACAAATGTTAATCAAAATAGTATAGGCATATTTTAAATTTTTGTTTAAGTAGGTAAATCAAATTCAAATTGTAGGTATATTGGCCTACTCTACATTACAAACTAATATCACACTTAAAATTACTGTGACACTGGCTGGTCTAATCTATATTTTGTAGATAAAGTTGTAAAATTTCGACCAAAAACTTGTTACAGGTATCTGGATCAACTAAATAGGTAGTTTTGGCACTGAATACTTTATAGCAGCCTATAACATTAGAAACTCCTGCCATTGAAACGGTTGAGGCCCATTGTTTTGAAACTTACATAACTCCTTTGTGAACGCTTTTACAAGATAACAATGTGTGAGATTGCACACGTCCTAATTTGACAAATAGGGAGGACCATTTTACATAACATCTGCTTCTTGATTTGTATGATATCAGAGTGAGATCCCAGAGTTTGCGAACCTTACTTATTCATTCATTTGTATTTAAAATATTTGCATACCTGCTTAGTCAGGTATCTAATAGCTGTTGGATTAATATAGACGTTTTTGTGTTTTTAAGAAACGCATTATTTTATACGGGTGTCAAGAAAATACACTCAAATAAGTAACGAAACAATACGTCGGCAACTTTTATTATTATTATTATTATACCATTTATTTCAGGCATCAGTGGCCCATATAAAATTCAATACAAAAATAAAAATAAACAATATACTAATAAATATAAAAACAAGATATTTAAACAATACGAAAATAAAACTAATTCACACGTAAAGTCGGCGTCGTGTGTCGCGCGGTGTCAGGTATCCGGCCTCGGAATCGCCGGAACAATACACCTCTCGGCCAAAACTCCTCTTTCGTGAAAGTCGACAGATGTTCAGTCGGCACCCTCACCACAAAAGAATTGAAGTTCACGTTGTGACGAGACTGCAACTGCTCGACCCTCAGGGTAAGCTTGGACTTGATGCGGACATACTCTACAATCGACTCGACCTTTGTAGTGTAGTGCAGCCGGGACACGTACAACAGCGTCACTGGTATTGCAGGACGCAGTAGATGATTCGGTCCGGTCGGTGCGGTACCGCACTGGTTCCGACAAGTAGGCTTTCTCCTCTTCTTCTTCTCAACTGTGATAAAGCCATCCTTGTCACACTGGTCCTTCTCTGGACCCTGCTGAGGCAGATCCCTTTGTAAAGGTACCTGCTTATCCCCTTGCTGCTTAGATTGAGGCGCAGCTGGTTTGTTGGTGGCAGTAATAGCAGCGTAAGCACGTTTCGGGGTTGACGTACTAACGCGTGTAACCTCGACCGTAGTTGAGGAACGGTCGGTGGCGGAACGTAATGCATCGTCCGCAACATTGACAGTCGGCGATGTATTTAAATTCGCCGACTCAAAACTGCTGATGGATGCATTCAGCGCCCCGCGGCGCATGTTCACATTAGAGGGGTCAGGTGACCTACTTACGACACCAGCGTTGCGTAACAACACTACCTCGGCACGTAGTTCACCTATGGTACGATCCGACACCTCTAATTTGGACTGTACTTCGGCCAGGCTGGTCTTCAGGGATGTTATATCTCTCAACAGCCTAGTTACATCAACGTGGTCAAACGTGACGGGGGGCAGCCGATGCAACTCCTTCGCCACGAACGCAGGCACGTCGTCTGGATCGGTCACCTTCAGTAAGGTGATGATGTCCTGGATACTCTTATCTGTCCCATCTCTCCTGCGGGACGGCATCTGGTCGAGTTTTCCAAGTGTTTGGAATAGCAGCTTTTTACCACTGCTTATCTCATCTTCCTTGAAATTTGATCTGCAGATCTGCAGGATGCTCACCTCGTCCATGGTGTCGATGGCATGTTGTATAAATGCCAACAACTCGTTAGCTATGAGATGATGTGAAGTCATAGCGACGACAACGGGCAGCGGCTATAGCCGCGCAACACGAGAATTAAATATTCGTTTTATTTAACACGTCCGTATCCGAGCGCACATCGCACTGCACTAAAATTATATTATTATTATTCGTACTTACTTTCTTGGTGTCATGGCGCAGGGAAATATTCATTGTTCTTGGTAAATATAAACACATAAATAAACATGTGGTCGGTATAACTGAAATAAGTAACTATTCTCAGATTGGAAAGGTTATTTTGTCCAGTACCTATGTACTCGTATATGTTCAAGAAACATCCCATAATTGTCTAAATAGCATTCAGTAATCAGCAACTCTAGCTAATATTTCAAAGTGGTTACTATATAAATAACGATAATGTGCCCTACCTAACTGCTTCTTTGACACCACTTTTGTTTTTTTAATGAGGCGTATGACATTATCATTGAACAGGCTTCTTTCATGTAAGCTAATTCCGAGAAGGACCGACTAGACTAGGGTCAAGAACAATTCATCAGCCTGTAATGTTCCTACGCTGGGTTACAGGCCTGCTCTCTATGAGAGGGAGTAGGTCGTAATCTACCACGCAAGCCCAGTGCAGGTTGGTAGAAATCACAATTCTTGTCCTAACACACACATCCATCATCATCATCCATCCATATGAAATAACTAAAAATGAGTAGAAAATAAAAAGTTCCGAAGTCTTGGCTCTGATGATAATATAAAGTGTTATGCAGTTTATCCAGGCCAAGATCATCAGTATAAAGTTTCACTCAGTTAAAAGTAACGTTTATAATGTGCACAGCAGATTGTTATTCCACAAATCGTTATATGAGTTTCTTACTTTGTAATAAGTTTCTAGCGGTAACTGTTTTTATCTTAGTATATTATTATTACATCGGAAATGTACGTAAGAGATTATATTACTGTCAGCTTAATGAATGTAGACAAAATGTAACGTTGAGTTTAATTCCACCCTTGTTTATCATACATTTAAGTAGATAATGTAGATTGGTACCTAACTAATTATTGTAAATGAAACACGGTGGCCACGCCAAAACAAAATAAGTAGGTACAATCATGTTAAAATAATATTCATATGACTAAGTAAACGGGTAAGTTTAAACATAAAGTACAAATAATGTCAAGCAGTACCTACACAGTGGTTGTGCGACTGATTGTGGTTCGTTATTTGCTCATCATTAGCGATGCCGCTGTTTTGTTTGTCTGAAAGTGCCGCATTTATGACATGCGCCAGGGTGGACCCTGGGCCTGCCAATAATTGGAACTATGTTTCTTAAGTCCTATTATAATTAATTCTGTAGATAATGTATTAATTAATAACCCTAAACTCATATAAACATATCTTTGTTGAATGTTTATACATGTACATCTGTTTTTTTTTTTTGCATTTAGTTGTCATTTAATATTTTCCTCCCAGCTCGAGGTGGGAAAGTTACCTGTTGCAACTCAGTGCAAAGATTTTTTCGTTACATTAGCAGCATTGTGGCCCTCGCTTTTGTGGCACCCTAATCACTCTGATTCCTTGAACATATTGCCCCCTTGGGCTCATCAAACCCTCGCGGTTAAAAACACTTTCGCTACTGTTATTTCCAAAAAGTCCTACAAATTCGGTAGGTTTACCGGGAATAAATTAGGTAAAATACGTGCACACCACCTAATAGAAGCTTTTGGCATGAAAGTTATACGTAAGGTGCGTCTACATGGTATCTTCAAATGTTAAAATATGATCCCTATCATATTAAGCTCAAAGGACTGTTATCATGTTTGGTGCAGGGGCAATTTGTCGCGCGTACAGAGTGAACAATTTACAGACGCGTGGGCGGGCGGCTCGCACACGCGCTCCGTGGGCGGACGGAACCATTCTAGAGAAATGTTCTCCGAAACTATCTCCTCCTACAATCAAATGCACTTTTACGATCAACAACCACAACGGCGGCTAATTAAAACTCTAAACTTTACAACGCACGTTGGAAAGCCGAACAATGTAGGAATGTAGACGACTGTAAACTCACCGACTAGGCTAAGACAGAATTTACCTTTACTCACGACGGACCTGGCCTTAAGACACATTTTTTACTAATAGCTTTAGGTAATACCCTTGTTTATTTTACCGCTTTTCGAAGATACAATAGAGCTAACAGGGTCTAATAATTCATTGTTTGATTGCTCAGCTAAGGGTTTGCTAAAAATGTGTTTAACAGATGAGCCCAGGCCGAAGCTTCGCGGAAGTACTTAATTGATTAGATAGTGAAGCCTCAAGCAACGGTATCGGAAGTTAAGTGGCTCCACCTTGCGTCAGGCGAGCGAAGGTAAATCAAGCACGTCCAGCTATGAGACATTAATAGCAGGCAATAAAACAAACTCGACTGTTTCCTGTCACTGAATGGGATCCCAGACACTTCACGTGTAACATATTTACGATTACGTATATTAGCATTAATAATTTTCATCAAAAAGGTTTGCGGGATTGTTGCCCATTTATTTGAACTTACAACCATTTCGTTAGAATTTCCACACCGTCGTTGCTAAAACTTTAGCCAATTCCAATTATAACATAGTTATAAAACACAGTGGCTTCTGCGTTCTGCATGTCTGTACGCAGATAACTTTCGGACGGCTGCACAATAGAGCTTTTATTAATTTGTTTATTATTATCAGGACTAGGTTAGTATACAAGGAAGTCGAAAAATCTACAGACAGGTCAAAAATTTTAACATAGGGCCGGCTGCTACTTATTCTATGGGTAGAATACACACACTCAAAAAAGAGCATGTGGTATTAAAAATGCTTACAATGCTAAAATAAACATAATTAATACCACTTTTTTATTACATTATTCTCACTACTCTGTGTAAAATAACACGTTCGGATACACGGATTCACTTTCGCGATTCCCACAATGTTCAATTATTATAATATCTATGATAGGTATATCGTTACTGCAAATGATCACATTTTTGATATCAAGTAGATCGGATCACAGTCATAATTATAATATAGTTGCAGGTATGTAACCTGACATTGTTATGCGGAACTCGCAATTTCGATTAGTTCTACTTGTGATCAACAAAGTTCATCAATTATCTTGAGCAATTATCTATAGTTGTTGGCTATGCTTCACGGTCACGGAAGGTATTTCGACTGAATTTATCCAAAATAGAAAAGTAAGAAATTATGAATCACCATCCCGCTTTGTTGCAAACTTGTGAGGCATGAATCTTATAATGTGGTTAGTAATCATTTTGCTGGGAAGCTACGGGAAGCTATCATTATGATGGCAGTAATTATTACTAGAGGTTTTGTGTGGTCATAGGTATTAAATTATTCCTTAGCTTCCAATGTCTCGAGCAGGAGGATTGGAACTGCTGGCATAAGAAAACGTCAATAAGTGGAACGCGTACAAAAAATAAAGATTAGAATAGTAGTGTTGAAAAAAACATGTCAGTCAGTGTTACTTCATAAGTTACTTAAATTGCTCGGCTGATCTACTTCTACTAATATTATAAAGAGGTAACAGTTGTATTTTTATGAGTCTGTTTGTAGGAAGTAAGTCTGGAACTGCTGCACCGATTTCTACAATTATTTCCCTTATCTAAACCGGAGTGCTAGTCTCTATACTTATTTGAACTATATGGCAGAGCCGTAAGCGTGACGTACGCAACGTAACGTAGTCAAATGCGCGACAAACACATAAGTTCCCTAAAAACGGTTGCGTGATAGTTCGATTGTAACGAATAACTTGATCCAGTGAAAGCCGTATTACTTCATACTCGTAATATGTACAGAAAAACCGATTCCCAGCAGCGAACCATTCACAAGCATCTTTGATTAGTAAAAATTAAAAATTCCAATTAATACGTAGTTATCTCGGCGCCCGTCGAACCTGTTCGCTTCCGGAGTTACGCAAAACCAGTTCGCTGTCCAATTAATTTGTTCTTTTTAAAATCACTTTTTAAAATGTTTGGAATGACTCGTCTGCTCTTGTATTAAGTAACTTCTGGATTAGGTAACTGAATGGGTGCTAACGACTAAATTATTTAGTTTACTAGCTTCTGCCCGCGACTTCGTACGCGGATCTTGTTGCTTATGCCAGCGACAATGGGGTCGGCAAAATCGAAGATCTGAAAAGTCTGATACCCAACTCCAAGAGCCCGGGTAAAAAATTCATGGGAGTTTGGCTAGTAGAATAAAAATTGTATTAATATATTAGTCGTCATCGAAAATCAGTCGGTGAAATTAGTGATAGCTTTGATTTCCACATCAGGTGTTCCAAATCTTATATACATCAATAGATAATGCTCATTAGGTTGAACAGCTCTTTCTAAGACGTCATTCCTATACAGGTTGAATTTTTCAACGGGGCGTTGAGTTGAAAAAAAATAAGCATGATTTCAAAGAAGAAAAGGTTAACTTAAGTTTCGAATACAGTCCTCGCCTTGAAGATTGATCAGTTTTTATTCAATTATACGTTTTTCTTAAGTTTGCCGTATATGATTACTTCCCAGAATTGTTGAAAGGAGTCTTCAACATTTTTCGATATTCCTCATAGTTTCGAAGATAGCCATCCACGCCCAGTTGAAAAAAATCATGTTATTGTGTAGCTGGGTTCTTTTTTTTCGTGGTAAATCATCAAATGAGTCCTCCCACCACGGGCAGGGCGGGAGGGACTGTCAGATTTGTACTGACTAAAATCCACGGTGTCCTTCAATAGCCCTTTATGTTCCGGGGTCACGGTGAAGGAAATAAGTCCCGCGACCCCGGCAGGCTTTAGCCCTCTAAGAGGGGCCCCCGTCATTATGCTGACGCTCTTTAAGGCGCGCGTGGAACACGACGCGCCGTCCATGGTCGGACGGCGAGTTGCCCTTTACTTGCCGCCCTTATGCCCGCGCCGACGGTGGCCGGAGATCGTCCTGTGACGTCCGACGCCGTGGGCGTCCACCACCGTGGGGTAGCTGGGCTCTAAGAGTTCCACATTAGGTGTTCTAGATCTTCAATTTTTATACGTCAACAGAGAGTGCTCATCACGCTGAACAACTCTTGCTAAGACGTCATTCCTGTATATGTTATAGTGTAGCTGGGCTCTTGGAGTTCCACATCAGGTGTTCCAGATCTTCAATTTTATATGTCCACAGAGAGTGCTCATCAGGCCGAACAACTTTGCTAAGACGTTATTCCTGTATATGTTATAGTGTAGCTGGGCTCTTGGAGTTCCACATCAGGTGTTCCAGATCTTCAAACTAATTCTCTCAGCAGAAAATGCTCATCACGTGGAACAATTTTTGCTATCGCACCATTTTTGTATCTCTTATGGCTGGTCTGTTGCGGTTCTGCGCCAGTTGTTCAAGTTTTCAAAATAAATTATAGCCTATGTTTTGACCAGACTTAATACCTATACAACAAAAAAAGAATCATTCAAATCCGTCCAGTACTTTTTGAGTTTATCCCAGACATACATACAGACAAACAGATAAACAGACAAACAGATAAACAGACAAACAGACAAAAATTCTAAAAACTATATTTTTGGCTTCGGTATCGATTGTAGATCACACCCCAAGTATTCTTTTAAAAAAATATTCAATGTACAGTTTTGACTTTCCTACTATTTTATTATATGTATAGATGTATAGATTTGCTTCCTTATAATCCAGACCTGCTGTCGGCCGGACTACCGCGTCAGAGGCGCAAGGAAATACATTTGTTGGGGACTCTTTACTTTACCTTTTTATGAATTTAATCAAAGTGTGCTTAGTTTATCAACGGTTCATAAAATCTATTCTAACCAACAATTTGTTGCAGACCTTGACGTGACTGCAGCAACACCACCCCTAACACATTGCTTTAAATAAAATGGTAATGGGGAAGCATGCTTTTCTTCAACAATTTGGTGCGTTCACTGGGCCTCAATTCACAGCGGGGTCCATAAGCAGTTGCGTACCCTGCCTTAAGAGTTGTCTGGCCATGCCATCAACTAATCTATACATCCAACTAAGTGACGCAGAACGGTTCAGCTTTGAATTTTGTATGAACTAAGCTACTAAAAGCAATGTATCGCGGCGCTATCTCAAGGTTCTGTATCGACAACGACATTAAAAAATGTTCTTTATCTGTTATATCTATAAAAACATATTTCCTTCTACCCCAATTTTTAATGCAATTTATATTATTATTCCGCAAAGAGTTAGCAAATGAGTTGACTCAGTTCCGATAAGGGTCTTTTTACACGCTTCACTGGATGCACCAAAATTTCAGTTTGTGTGTCTCCGCTAAAATGATTTGATCGATTCTGAAGTTGTTTTATTCTAAAAGAGAACAATGTCTGTGTCTATCGGGTCAGCTAGTTGATTATGTAATACGAGTATTGTATTGTTTTATATTATTGTCTAAACTGTACAACTAACACCGTTCTCACATAAGAATTTTTCAAAAGTTCAGAAGATAAGTATTTCATAATATTCTTGGCTATATCTTCTATGTATAACTAACGTAAGTTAGTATTATTATAAAAAAGATAATTAAGTTTATATATTTTTTGACTTTAACTTTGAATGTTCTTGATATCAACAAATTTTTCACACGTTTTTATACACTCACTTTCTTCTTTGTATTTGCAACTCAATTTTGAGGCACTTCCAGATAAGCTAGCACAGGCTAAATTGTTGCATACGCGTTCTGATGACAATATGACTTAGCTAGTCTTCATCATCATCATCTTTGCAAGTTACACCGACGATCCATACACGTCATGTAAATATATCCCATAAATAATCCCTTAGATAATATACGCCCCCACGTTTTGAGTGGCCCTTCTCTCTACCCCGTAGGGTTATTTTTTTATTTTGAGGACATTTAAAAGCGTGGGTTTTTTTAATCCATTTTTTTTTCACTCAAAGTTATATTCATGTCAAAGCATTCGTACGCAACTTAAGGGTGCTTTTCACACAAGATATGCTATGTAGCTATGCTACGAAAATTTTTAACACATTTCCACTAATGCTAAGCTAGATAGCCAAGTAAGATATGCTATTAAGATGCGCCGCCGCTTCAAGGTAGCTGTGCGAGGAAGATACGCAACTCGACCTATGCAATGTATGGACAAGCCAACATAGCCACAATAGTAATAGTGCGCATATGTTTAACTTTTTTTTTAAATTCTAGTTTATCATGATGTAAGATGCAAAAAATACATTGGTCTTTTAATTAACTACATAATTATCTAGGTATTTTGTACTAGGTACTATACTTTTCAGTTTCTTTTGTAGGGTTGGCAAAAAAATCCTGAAATACGACTTTCGCATTTGTTTTTCTGAGAAAGAATATCACCGTGCGCGGAACGACACACAGTCCTTTACCATTTAAAAATTTAGTTTTTTTTTAAATAAAAAACAAACGAGTAGATGACATTTGTAATTTTTTTTTTAATATTAAGTATGTGCAAGCCACTTAGGAACACGTTTACGATTTGTGTGCGAACGCGAGACGGCTACCGAATCTAATTCTGTATGTTAATAAACGTTTCATCAATAAGTAATCGAACTATGAATATTCCGCATTTCATTAAATAGTATTAATGTTTGGAGTGGTTTGATATTTATGCGAAGTTCTATTAAATTAAGCTACATTTATAGAAGGTGTGATGTTTAAAACACCCAAAATTTAAGAGAGTTAGAACTTAACTCTAACTTTGTGAAAACTATTTTGCAACATATACGAGTAATAAGCAAAACAAGTATTTAAAGTTACACTTCGCGACGATTATATTTACATTAATTAGATGTAGTTCTCGTGAAGCTGTCACACTCACACGCACAAAACATCCGCATTCTGCAACCAAAAGTGATTGCTCGAAACCGTGACTTCAAACGTAGTGGAAATGAATTCAACTAAAATATGCTCAGCGCAACATTATGTTTAATTACCGAGGGCGATGTTGATGAATTGTCCAGATATAATGCGCGAGACGGTCTGCTGGCATCCAGGCCGCATGTGCGAGGTGCGTGTGCGCATCGCGGCCCATTGCGGCCGAACTCAATGAGCTCTGTTTTATCTCATGTAAAAACTTTAATGTTTGCAGATTAGCCCGCTCGAGATATGCGTTCTTACTGTACGTAAGTGTAACACGCTTTATAAAGCATATTTAAAAAAATTACAACTCCAAGCCACGGATGTTAGAACAGTTTTGTACGTGTAATGTGAACACAAACGTGTGTTTATACCTAGCCGCGTGTGATGAATTTATGGACATGATGATTTTGTAACCTTGCTAGTGTGCGGCTAAGTCATGCTTTTAAAATAATAATTTTGTTGTACGCCGTAAAACGGCTGTCGTGTCGTGACCACAAGCGTAAGTGTTTACATAGATTGTAGATTGAGCAGTAGGTAAATAAATATTTAGAGCTTATGTCAGTGACCTGCCGATATATTGACATCTCATTTGTAAACTGTTTGTTATTGGTTTATAATTAGCCAAGTTTTGCAACACCCTGTACATAAATCATCGCATCATGTTAAATCATATGCAGTGTTCAAGTACACACAATATCGTATCAAGGTTAAACTAAGTAAAAAACGCCACTGTGCAGGTGGTTTCTAAGTTATTTTTTTTCTGTTATTGCACACATTTTGATGCCCCATAACGGATATGGCTAAGTACTTTACAACATATTTTAAGTATAGGTTGTAAAGTACTGCGTACAAAGGCTATTTTACTGCAACTATAGCCTTGAACACGTAAATGTCGCATTTCAAGCAACGATTATCGGCGTAATTAATAAGAGAAGCTGATTTTTAATTCTTATTACAAGTATTACAACTTTCAAGAATAACATTGTTATTTTGTTTAAGTGAATGACTGTTGAGACAGTGATGTAAGTTCAAGTGCTAGTCATTGAATCATTCATCGGAGAAACCACACCGTACGTTTCAATTTGAGGATAACAACTAGGTACATAGGTAAATCCTATAAAATATTATGTTCTAAGCCAGCAGTAAAAATCCACCTGACACTCATAATAATGTCCCCATCAGTGGATAACTTGAAAATCGGCATTTAATTGAACGTGGTTAAGGTCTAGGCAAGTGTCTAGGCCATTGTAATTAATCGATGTCTACTGAAAAACAAAAATGAGACAAATAAAAGCAAAATGTTCAAGTAAAGCAAACACAAACAAGTTTAACTGAATGTATAAGACGTCTGTTGTTTTGTTCTTACCCTGTTTGTCTCAGAAACTCGAAAATAAATGTTCCAATTATCGTCAAGGTGATTGTCACCCAATTCTACTACTCGACTGCCTGTGGTGTTTACGATCACAATGACATTTTACAAAGTTGTTCGTTTAGCGGAGCACAATCACCCTCTGCCTAACATTCACTGTGATCTGTGCACAGAATAATCACGGCCATCTCGGAATGTTTATTATAACGTGTAATCGCCTAGGAGTCGTTAGGCATCTAATGCGAATGTGGCTCAGTGCCACGGAGCCTCCGAGCCAGTCACCGTAGCAATGCAGAAGCGCTATCCAGAAGTTCTTGTAACTTAAAGTAAACGGGAACTTTGACGAAAAAAATAGTATCTCATTCATGCACTAGATGCGCTTTTTTATGAATACAATAATAGTACATTATGATACAAGTGCGGTAAGTTGATCATTACAGCCGAGGCGATATTGCTCGCACGAGCCCGTAGGGCGAGTGCTATTAGAAAGCAGAGGCTGTAATTATCAAACCGCACGTATGTCATACGACGTTTTATAACACATTTGTGAGGAAATAAATAACACTCGGACTTTATTAAACGAATAAATTCATTATTACTTGACATCTGTACATCTGTACTTAATAATAATTTCGTGCAGGTCTACGGTAGACTCGATCGAGAGCTAACCTGAATAATAAAACATTAAAAAATAGAGATTTCGAGTCGACAACATATATCCGCAAAATTCGGGTTGAGGAGTATTTTGTAAAATTGTAATGATTTTCTTTCAAGACAGATCGCAGCCGCCATTTTTGACATCGGTTACCAAGTTGAGAAGTTCGCGCATCAACGTCTTTTGTTTATGGCAAAGGCACAAAAACAGCCAGTATTACTAATAAAGTAAATTAATACTTTTGTATTTTTGTTATGGATAAATGGTTGTAATTAAATGTCAAAATTAATTAAATTAAAGAATTAAATGTTTTTTTATTATATTTTATCTCTCAAAGTTAATTGTATTCATAAAATGTTGACCACTTTTCTGACATAAAAACTCTTTGCTAAGATTTAAAAAAGTACCGTTCGTTTTAGACGGAACATCTTGATGCGTTTTACATTACCGCACTAGTGCGTAATAAGGTACATTACAGTACTGATAGTGGTGCAGTAAGAGACCTTTTACGAGCAAATGTGTTATAAACGTAATAAATAGTTCAAGTAAATAAAATATATTAATCTTGTGATAGGGCCTCGGATCTTAACTCTTCATACCGACACATGCGCGCTTTGTCATCTCATCATCTCAAACACGTTCCGTTGCATCCGTTTGCAGTTTGTTGTTGTTGTTTTTTTTTCTTGTGGTACATATTTTATGATAGAAGTCTTTTCACATCAAATTGATTTGTTATTTATATTAAGATAATATAAGCCAGACCAGGTGTAAGCTTCATGACAGTGGCGTAGCTAGGCCAGAACGGGACTCGTATAAAAACTTGTTTGGGGTCCTTCTAATCTAAGTATATAGTTTTGCAGAATAAAGACAAATAACAACCTGACTCGTGTTACTAATACTATTACTGATGTCATTAAGAGAATTTTTAAGGGAACTAGAAAATTGAGAATGTTGATCGACTGATCGTAGCCCATTTATGACAACCTTTTTTTAAATTGAGCTATGTTAAGAGTTCGATAAATTGAAGCTTTATGCTATAAGTTTTTTCGTCGGGGGCCCTTAAAACTTGGGGGCCCCGTATATTTGATATGGCTGATGCGGCGGTAGCTACGCCTCTGCTTCATCACTTCAGGCTGGTAAGTTTATATCGTCTCAGTGTCTTTATGTCAGAAAGAAACGTTAAACACTTTTATACCATGAAATTTTAATTTATTGCCATAGAGTAACCGCATTTCGGCGGAACCAGAGCTGGACATGGCGAAGTTCCGTCACTCCGTTCGAAGACATCCTGGGGTGTATATGACATATAGCGTCTACCAACTAGGTAGGATTTGCAGGTGTAGTTCATATCAGGTTAGACTTAATTAGATCATTTCAGACAACCATGAAATATGTCAACCTTCTTAAATTGATTTTCAGGTTAAAATAATACAATGAAATACAAAATCCAAAACGTCAGGTGACAGTTCTAGCTCTCTTTCGATAAGTTTAATACTTTAATTCACTAATTAACCTTTACCCACTTATTAAATTAACAAATTAAATCAATAAAATCAGAATCGTGTATTTACTTCAAATCAGGCCTTGAAAGCACATACTTGCATAAGTATTTAAAATTAAAAATACTTTCTGTTCAGTGTGTGTGGTTGAGAAATTATGAAAGAGGCACACACTCGGACTGTTTTACGGTCACGCAGTTTCTTTCAAGAGCAGCTGTACAACTGAAAGAAACGAACTCGTTTCTCTCTCTTTAATGTTCGCCTCTCTTGGTAAAAATATCTGTATGTTGATGACTGATGTTTCTTTAACATCCTGACTTCTGAAGGTATACAAACCGTTTCGGAATACAAAACGTTCGTTAACGATTGCGTTCAGGAACATTGAATGATATCAATTTACTTTATGAGATAGCGAAGTTTTAAATACTAGTGTATTTATTTTTGTTTGTAGTGTTTTGATATGAATACATTTTAACTCTTTCAGTAGCAAAAAAATAGCTCTCAGGAATGTACCAAATGCAGAGCGTTGATTCTTTACTTTTTGATTGTCCCTGAAACTCTTTTGGTGTTTTGAAAATTATTTTTCACAATTGATAAGAACGGAGGAGGCTTTAAGAATATTTCGTAGTCACATAATTTGCAATAAATGCCTCAAAATTAAAGACATTGAAGTTAAAATTTTACTAAAGCGTATCTTTTGACCCCGTTATTTACTGAGCAGTGTAATTTTTTATTTTATTTACCGATCTATTAGCGGTGGCTCTCTGTTTAGCCACTCTCCAAAATTGTAGAATTAAACGTGAAAGTGCATTTAAAGTTTACTTACTTCTTACCCAAGTTATTTACCAAGTTCAATTAAACATTTACCTAAGATTTATTTTTGATAAAGGGTTCACCGTTTTTACTTTTTGTTCATTATACAGGGTGATGAAGAAAGTAAATATTATTTACAAATTACACATTTTTTAAAACCCTTTCAATGATTTTAGAAAATGTTTACAAACAAGTAAGTAACTTGAAAACCAAATTAGTTAGAGTACTTACATTAATCCTTGAATATAAAACTTGAAACTCTGTAATTATCCTGAACTGTCTAATTAAAAAATCAGAAGTTAAAACCACATATGAAACACAAGCACGTCAGTATTTGGGAGTGTATCCAGGAGCACTCGGGCACACCGCACAGTGTCACGGCGACGTGAGGAGTCGTTATCAGTACGAGGCGCGTGAAGACATGCGGATCGATCCCAATGCGGGAATGTTTTGATAAGGGCGGCGCGGAGCGCTCGGAGCGGCCGGAGCGAGGGGCCTGGTGCGCGCGGCGCGACAGACTGCCGCCGCCGCGCCGCCTCCAGCACGCCGAGATAAGCAGCGCTGCTGCCGCCCGCGCGCCCCATGCACGCGACAAGTGCATCCATTCATTCCACACGGCCACACTCCCCCGATTTAACGATTCAAACAATGGATTTATGAATAAAGCCAATGATAACGACCTAGGCCTATTGTTTTCGGATCGCGCTATGTTTCGTAAACAACACCTGCCCCGACCGTATTGTAAAACCTATGTAATAATTGATAAATAATTTCCTATGAATAAGATAGTCAAATATTGAATTTGCATAGACTGAAGTTTTACTTACATATCATAAATCAAATTAGAGGCATATTTATATTCCACATATTTTCCTCTCTCGTAAATGACGATAACTTATGTACACGTTGTACATACACTCACGTATTCCATTGAAGTTTACTTGTAAGTAGGTATGGATTGCTAAAATAAGGTAAACCTTGAAATTATTGTAATGATTACCAAACATCAGAATGTACTTGATAACCCTTGTCAAAATGTTCTCATCTTACAAATCAATACAACCGTATAATTTAGCGCATGCTTACATACTAATGTTTACTTTTTTTCTAGACTATACCATCTTTAATACTGTATACTTATGTATAAATAAATAACATAAATCGTAGCAATAAGAGAGCGGTCTCTCTATCCGTACCCTTCCAATCTCCTGAAATATTCACTATTGCTTCAGGCCAACTTCTACGTTGCGCTTTTCAGTGCATCGGCAAATCTTGCCATGCGTAGAAATCTTTATTTTTTCTGTTATATCGTCTCTTCTTTCGCCGACAAGACCTTTATTACGGTGCCATGATACAATAAACCAAGAACAACTTACAGAAAATCGTAATTTTATACATTTTTCACACTCGCGTAGTCATTATTAATGGGAGAATGTATTTTAAGTTTATAATTAAAACAACCATTTTGTACACTTATTTCGTCTGTAGCTATGACGTGTTTAAGTACCTGCTGGTGTTTTATAACCACTAGCAATAAATTATTTTTAGGCATAATTTGAATACTTACCTAATATCTGCTACATCACTTTGCGGTAGGTAAAATTACCCTTACTGTATTTAAATGTTCTACATTTTCTAGTCAATAAAATCCACTGAGATTTCCACTAATTTACAACTTTTTGTCAATTATACCTACTTAACGTTTGAGAGGTTGAAATGAATTAAAGGAAAAGCCAGTTTTACTCTTAAGTTTTCATGAAAATATGAAAGTGTTTCATATTGATACGACTATTATGCGAGCCTCCATTATCACGTTTTTTCCAAAAAATCAATATTGCTGGCCATAATAATAAGTATATTTTCTTATTAAGTTCATGCTCTACTTAAAGTTGAGAGTTTAATCAATTCATGTCTTTCACTTATGAAGCATTCAAATGGTGAATTGATTTTATTTCAAACTAGCTTCTGCCCGCGGTTTCACCCGCGTCATGTTAGGAGTTTGGTCCTATAGTCCCGTCTCCATCAGTTCCCTTGAAGAGCGCTATTTCCGAAGTCGTGGGTATCTTCAGTAGTGGCTGGGGCGAGAGGTAGAGGATGTCTTTTCCCTCACGCATTCCGACTGCTAACCATTCCCCTTAATTGCCACTGAATCTTGAGATACCTCCCGAAACGAAAAAAACGAAAGCCGGTAGGACTGCGTCAGACTGAAGAAGGTGAGGAAGCAGCCCGTAGCCTTTCCAAACGATCCTTAAAGTAGGCCGGTCAATATCGACATTAAAAAACCAAACATTGCAAACGCGCATGAAACTACGATTCTTTTATATGTTGTTAGGTCCCTTTAGAGTTTAGAGTATTTAACCCAAGTTTGCAACCCTGATAACCCTGTTCTGTCAATGTCTATGTCGAATCAAAATCGCACTTAACCAGTTTTTAGTATTTGTTGTTACAGCGGCAATAGACATACATCATCAGTGAAAATGTAACCTATCTAATTATCACGGTTCGTAAAACATTACATTACTTTATAACATCTACAAAAACCAGCAACAAAACCACGTTTTTTATATGGGAGCCCCCCTTTTTTTTACGTGGTAAAATCATCAAATGAGGGCCTCCCACCCTGGGCTGGGAGGGACTGTCAGACTTGTACTGACTGAAATCCATGGTGTCCTTCAATAGCTCTTTATGTTCCGGGGTCACGGTAATGAAATAAGTCCCGCGACCAATGAGAGCCCCCCTTAATATTTATTGTATTCTGGTTTTTAGTATGTTTTGTTATAGCAGCAACAGATGTACATCACCTGTGAAAATTTCAAATCTCTAGCTATCACGGTTCATGAGATACACACGCAAAAACTACTGAATTGACAGCACAGGGTTTCCAGGGTTGCAAATTATAACAAAATGGTAGTTACATGCGCGTTTGCAATGTTTGATGTCGAGATTGACCGGCCTAAAGAGGGATTTTATAGACGCAATTGTGACATATTACCCAGCCCGTCATTATTTTGTCGCGGTGTTATTTTGAAACTGCGATATCTCCTAAGACATTCATTGAAATCAAATGATGTAAAGGGCAATTTCGTTCAAAATTAAATGCTTATGATGATTAACGTATTTATTTGGATAAGGATTAATATCATGTTAATGAAAACACCTTCGCAAATAATGCATTACTTTAAAACAAATTTGGTTCCCATAAAAAAGGTTATAGTGACTTAACCTTTAAAGATAGATATATGCTCTTGCGGACTTTATTTTAGAAAATTTTATGAGGAATAATTCCGTAGTACATAATTTTTGCGAAACTCTAACCGTTTACGCAGCGCACGCAACGGAAGCTCTAAAAAAGGAATACATTTTCCCGATTTTGAAACATTTCTCATTACTGCTCCGCTCCTATAGGGGATAGCGCGATGTTATATAGCCTATAGCCTTCCTCGATAAATGGACTATTTAACACAAAAAGAATTTTTCAATTCCAACCAGTAGATCCTGAGATTAGCGCGTTCAAACAAACAAACAAACAAACAAACAAACTCTTCAGCTTTATAATATTAGTATAGATACAGACAATGATTGAAATTGAAAATGTTAATGTTATAAAGGCACATTTTCAACCATGTGTACCACCAACTCTGTTTCATATATCATCCAGACGACATGCTCCAGAGAGCCATCTAACCGTTATTTGTTAATTACTCGCACATTTATGTACGAATCTAATTGCGAAATGGCTTATTATTTTTTATATAATTTGGAATTCTTACCACGTACAGCGGTTATAACGGTAGCTCCGCGAATTAAATCGCACTTTAAGATGATGTTGAAAAACAAACACAATTTTAGACTTCTTATTTGGTAAATTATATGTAAGAAAACTAGGACGATGTAGGAACCGTTAGGTTTAGAAACCCAGCCATGCAGAAAATATTGTAGGTATACAGCTAAAGGGTTATATTTTGGTAGTAACTTAAAAAGTTATTACATATTAAAACTTAACAGTGACGGGACGTTTTTAGATCCTGCATTGTATAAAAGCACCTATTAAAGTATTCTAAAAGAATTATAAGATGGTAGAATGCTTCTAAAAACTCCTATGAGTTATATTCATCTTGAATGGTCATGCCATTTCCCTTGCAGAAGAGATCGATCGAGTGTCGCAATGATTAATGTTACAGATGGACATGGTGGATGCTCTTCTGAGATATCTGCTGAACTTTTTAAATACATATTTAAGTATTATATTATATTTATTTTAAAAGAATAAATATTGATAGATTAAGATAAGGCTGCAACATTTTTTAAAGCAAGATAAGTACATGCATACATACAACGTCTGTTACTTTTGTCTGATAATGTCTAGCTTTTTATAATATTGAATAACATGATTTTTTCTTTTTATGGAACCCAGAAAAATATCTTTCTGTTCCTATGCAATATTGGAAAAACTATGTCGCAACACGTGTCGCATAAAAGTAACTACCTATATGAATAAGTTTATATTGCATGCATTATACATTAAATGAGCAATTACTCTATTAAACCATGTATTTAAATAAATACTTGATGATTGGATAGTATGGCTTGTATGTAGCAGTTGTATGTGATATTTCAGCATTTCACTCTAACACTTCTAAATAAGGCCTGAATTTCTGTATGTATGTAATGAAGTCATAATCACATGCAAGAGAGTATAAGTTAATTGTACGTCGTGGCCAGTGCAGCGGCGGATCAAAGCTGCGTCGCTCAGCTCAAGTAATTAGATTGTTGGCCCTCACCCGGCCTGCGCTTGACACGGATATCGGTAATGCCATTTAAGTAATGGATTAACTCGATTTACGATACCACCCTTGATCCATTATTCCTTCATTGTTGTTGTGACATAGTATCACATGGTCTTTTACTTCGACCACCTATTTGAAAAGCAAGTCGTCTTTGAACGCGGTCTTGTGGTACTTTTCTACGTAGCTCGTAGTTACGAGTATGTTAAGAGAATTTCTTTTTATTGTCTCATTCATAATCTGCGATTTACTTTTATTTCATTGTATGTCTTCTTGTATGACGTGTGCTCGGGAAAATTACAATAAATCAGCACCTACTGACTTAAAAATAAAAATATGATTTATTAGTTTTGTCAGCAAAGCATTGGCTTTGAAGATTTTCAAATATGTTATTACCAGTAGATATCATAGTAACAATTACGAAGGCTATGCTATACACTAATGTGTTAATTACATTAATGTGTAAGTGATGTCAGGTTAAATCAATTAAGTAGAGAACACCTTGACCGGTAATCACGTTGAAT
Organism: Agrotis ipsilon; assembly: GCA_028554685.1. Classification (NCBI taxonomy): domain Eukaryota; kingdom Metazoa; phylum Arthropoda; class Insecta; order Lepidoptera; family Noctuidae; genus Agrotis; species Agrotis ipsilon. The sequence goes on from CM052955.1 coordinate 14,013,618, forward strand.
TTGTACAGACGCCAGCAGGTCAACCTACCCGAATCTGCAAAATTCGATCCAGCGACTTGCGTTAACAGCGTTCATAAAACAAGCGAACGAGATATTCAGCTTCGAGTGTAGTGGTTGCGATAGCCTAATTAGTTAAGTTTGTAAGCGTCTGGAGTACCTATCCAGAAGACGCAGGATCGAACCCTGCTCGCAGCTCAATATTTCTTTCCTCAATAATACATTAAAGTAGGTTAATTTACTGGCGTCTGTACAATAAAGTTACAGATCGAGGCATGTTTGTGTCAACGTCTGATTGAGCACCAATGTGCGCGGGCCAGGTTAATCTCTAGGCCCAGCTCTTGCAACCAAGTTATTAACTAGAACAGATACCGAGTTCATTCATAAATTTAGAGAAAAAGAAAAATTAAGGGAGTCATCCCGAGTCAACTTATTTTGAAAAATAACCGAATGGCGGGACTTCCCACCCAGCCCGACCCTAATTTGTGGTGCGCCGCAAACACAGGAAAATACTATGTCCCGCTAATTGTTGAGTGCAGTACAACTTCACCAAATTGTCCGGCTTTTATTTCTCATCGTTGCTTGTCAGTCTTGTCACAAGTTACAGCTGTGAAGTACGCATTGTTTATATATTATACATTTCACGGGAATGTGCCTGTTATCCTCACCGGCTCAGTTCATACATGAGGATATTTACCCAGTTGGCAATCCTGCAGGTCGTTGTGCCAAGCGACCATCAGGCAACCTATAAACGAGTAATTTCCAATGACATTTTTACTTTTCTGTGTTAAGAAATTCCTGAAATTTGTCACATAAAACTTGCAATTTACGCAATGCACCGTGAAACGTTTTGGTCACATGCTGCCGATAACAGCACCGTGTAAATGAATTTGACATTGCGATTTGAATTTTGTGCACGTATCCAAATAATCATAAATATCCTGAATAATGCCTGCGTTTTGGGAAACCGTGTATGTGCGTTGTAGAGGACGTTACAGCAGTAAACTCAAGAATGCAGCAACGCATAATTAGAGTTATTCATATCTGATTATAAATAAATCACTATGGCACAAGGATTGCTAAACGTTAACGTAGATCTATGTGCATGCGCACAGTGGGCTTCCTATGAAAGTTTTGCAACTACGGACGCGGGCTCACATTGCCTGCAATAAATATTTATGAATATCCTCTTCCACACTTCCATCTATCTATTTTTAATGGCAAAAACAAACACTATTAATAACATTTTTTTTAGTGTGGTAAAATGGTATAATCATCAAATGAGTCGTCCCACCCAGGGCAGAGCGGGAGAGACTGTCAGACTCGTACTGACTAAAATCTACGGTGTCCTTCAATAGCTTTATTTAAGTTCCGGGTTCACGGTAATTCGTGAGTCCTGCGTCCAGTAACAGTTATATATAGTTTAAAAGTAGAAGCCAAAGCAAATAGGTACTTTTGCCTATCGTTTTAGTTATTGTTTTGTTTGTTTTGCCTATTGTTCTTAAAAACTATAAAACAATCAAAGAGGTTTGAAATTCCAGTTAACGCAGATAACAGTAGATTATTTACAAACACGTATTTTTATTTTGAAATTCGTGGTCTTTTCTAGTTTAAACATTTTGTTTAGCGGGCACTGCTATTACAACACAATGAGCAGTTATAAACCACCAAACATCTGGGTTTACACAGGCGCATTCCCTAGCGCGGCGAACTAAATAGAGCGTAAAGAAAAAATGGCAGGCCTCCTGGTTTATTAGCATATCTGAATATTTATTTGTGTCACCATGGGAACCATCCTCACTCCACTATAGGTATATGCTAAGGTAATCCAACGTATTTTACTAAGTGCCTTCTTGCTAAACTGAGTACCTAACTAGTATTGGCAAACATAAGCATTTCAATCTAAATGCTTGTCTGCCACTTCGCACTGAACCACTATTTGGGTCATCATTGCAAAGGATAAGTGAAGCATTAAATCCTGATTTATGTCCGTTCTGCACGCACTGTGTACAACTGTACAATCCAATTGACTTGGACAGGCGTTATTATACTAATATGAACTAAGCCTTTAGTAAGCCTCTTACGGAGCAAATAGTGTCCTGACGTTACTGTTCGTTGCATAACGTGCCCAGTGTATGTCAGTTTACACATTTCGCTCATTAACTGTTACACAACACGATCGAATGTAAACAAAATTAACTGACCCAATTATTTCGATTGTATCATGTAGCAGATCAGGAAACTCCAACACACGAGAGATTATTGCACGATACGCACGATGCGAATTGCATCTTCAAGTGCTTTGCTCACTGTCAGAGCACCACTGGAATGTGTCGGTATGTTGGTGTTATGTTACGCTATTTGATGCATTTACAATAATTAATATAACACGTGCGCAAGTTACAATGCTCATGAGATGGCTTACTAAGATTGTCGGAACACAGTAATTAAACATCTGTGTAACAGTTTGCGTATTATTCGCAGCGCGTTGAATTTTGCGATTCAGCCTGTGATTGTACACATTTCAACTACTTCTTGTCATGCCGACTGCTCCAGCCTTACCTTGCTATTTAGGTACTACTAGAAATTGCTGTCGAATCGAGGTTACGTTTCGTAAAAATGAATGACGAAAGATTGATGTTTATTTGATCGACGCGGAATGTGTTTCAAATATCAAATAATTTATAGACGATGTTCAAATTGCAGTCCTGTATTTTTTATCCATCCGTTACATTGCGCTAGTGTATTGTTGCACGCACAATTTTATTAACGTCCAGTTTTAGATATTTCGTGTATTTTGACTTTAACGTCGACCAAAAATGTTACCTACTGTACTAATAATTAAGAAATAAAAATTAGACAAGTTGGAGTATGGTGCGACAGGTGTGCGATTGCCAACAGGATTCCTCCAGTGGTCCATCAAAAAACTAGGTTGTATTTGTGGGATCGACAGTCTCTACAATTAACCGGCTGAAAAATGTCACTCGACATCCTCAGAAAATAAAACATATCTGGACACCTGTCCCGCTCTTAAGCGACTAATAACGAGTATTTCAGCTCTGTACCAACTATTTAAAAATTCTTGTTAACAGATTTTTTTGGATCACTGTGGGAACTAGTTATATAGGTATATGACTTGAATACTCTTTGCCTTTTGATTAACGAATTCAAGAGCTTATTACTTGAACTTATTTTAATTAATTGCATTATTATTTTTTACTGGGCATTTTTTAATTATACATGTAAGATATTTTGAGAATACTGTCAAGTTGTGCCTACATCTCATTATTCATTATTACAGACAAGCATCGAAACACAGAATCAAATCGTGTCAATCCTTTTTCTCGTCGAGTTCATCTATTTTGTGCTGTTTCTTTGCTTATTATTTGTGGTTGACAGCCGATCCCATGTCCTGCGACGTTGACAAATCGAGGGCCGACCACATCGCGTCGTTATAGTCCTTTGACGTGCCTTTGCCTTATATAGATAAATACCTAAGTACAACATGTACCTATTTGTACCATATGTAAGAATGCCTTGGTATAGAAAAAGTTGAATGCTAACAGCAATTACTGAGATGATATGGCTGTTAATTGCATGTATCATGAATAGGTAATGAACGTATCCATACCGCTTATTCATAATATTCATCATTATGTAGTACATCAAAAGATCCTCGTCGCGGTTTTAGTACGGACATTCACATCTACTTCAACCTAGGTTACTGGTAGAATTTCTTTATGCAGATGTATAAACATGAAATTGACCTATAGTTTTTACATAAACACCTTTTCTGATAACAAAACCATCCGTTTGTTTTGGGTCACTAAATACTCAGCTATCGGTCACTGCTCGTGTTTTCCTTCCGTATCATGAACAAACTGTGACACTCATTGACTGGAATGTTTTGTTTATGTTGCAGCGTAGCACAATAAACAATAACCGATTTGTTTGTATAATCAAGCAAAATAAACAATAGACACCTACTTTATTAATTAATGAAGGTAGTGATTGACATGGAAACACGTCTTGTCTCAAATTATGTTCCGCTGTAAGAGTGTAATTATTTTATGTGTAATATTCTCGGTATTTTTACGTTCTATGTATGTCTTACTATACTGAGCGGCTAGAACAACAAAGGATTCATAGCGCGGATCCTGTCAGTTCGTTTGGGTGGTTCGTTAGCAGCCAAAGCTCATCAGACAATGCGGCGTGGCATTGGAGTGCAGCTCGCGTCCCACCGCTCAGTGCTCAGCGCTCACGTAACGTTTCCCCAAAAGGCGCGCGCGCAGGAAGGGCCACTGACTCAGCGACCTTATGTGCGCAGTGCGCGCACCCCACGCGCCTTTCACGATGCGAGATATACCTTTAGAAACAAACGTGACGCAATAATAGTTATTGATTTGCATCTATTCATAGTTTACCTTCTTTAGGCATGGCAGGTGTCAGCAACTGGAATACGAGTATTAAGCGATTCTACCTGTCATCCTCATCATCAAAGTCATCCAATACGATTACTTACGTAATCTGAATTTGCTGTAACCGGAAAATCTGACATTTTTATCTGGTATTTCATTCTACATCAGCAACGGTTCAAGTGCTTACTTTACGTTACTTATTAAGTATTTTCAGTGCTGTATATTATTAGGTCGCCGTCATGTTTGGCACTGGACAAAAATGATTTCAGTGCGCACGTGCGCCTCATAAAGCTTGCATTTTAATTTAGATTACTATGGTGTCACGTAAATATGTCGCACATATCGGGGATGGTAGATAGTGTTTTAGTAATTGAGTTAGTGTAATGTGACGTGGCGAGGCGAGTCATTACATTACTGTGTACAAATTAATGATGACGTGAACGACCGTCCGGCGTAGTTTGTTGCACTCGCGGCCGTGCGCGTTGACACTGCGGCGCACTCGTCACCGTGTGACGTGCTGCGTCCCGGCGACCGGCAACCGGTGCTGTACAGGCGACGCGCGACGCTCTGTGCGCCCGCGCAGCTCCGCCGCGCTGCCGGACTTTCTACAGCGATGATTCTCTCCAATTAACAGAATGATTGGCGGGCGGAGAACATCTTTGTCTGTGCACGCGACACACTTTACTCTTGTTACGAGTCATGCAATTCCTACAAGAATGGTATTTATTGGATGATGTATGTATTAGCATTTCCGATGATGACTGTCATTTTCTCTATGCGGATAAAGTGCGTGTAATTTATACCGTAATTGATGACATGTGTAAAACTAACTTACAATTTGTGTGTTTTTTATTTCCAATACGAGTATATTTCAGTCATTTCATTCATTTAGTTGATGCTTACTAGAAACCGCTCACTGGTCTGAGCGGACACGCGGAGCCGGCAAAACTAATGCGTGTTATTTTTTTAAATGTGGTTGTTACAAAATATCAGAAGCTGATCTTGTCACGGCGTTCTGTGGGAGCGGTCTCTCGCTGCCGGTTGACGGCGGAGAAGGAACTCTCGACCTCTATCAGGGGCCTTAGTCAAACAGCATTCGACAGTAAACAACAATCGTTATCGTTCATCAGTCACCAATACATTTTCAACTTTATACCCCAGCGTGTACAGTTGAAAATCTATTAAAAACTGCTTATCGATAACGAACGAAACAAACGAAAACGATCTGAGAACGTCAATAGATTTTCAACTTTACACGCTGTGGTATAAAGTTGAAAATGTATTGGTGACTGCTGAGCGATAACGATTGTCGCCTACTGTCGACATCTGTTTGTCTCAGTACCCAGGTCCTGCATCAAATGCATTTGTCGATAATCGCAAACGATTCATGAGAGGTAACCTGCAAAAGGCAGACTTGAAACAGTCAACCCTTACAGGCATGCCCGAGTGTCCTGTTAGTCAAGGATCTGGGCTGAACAACCAGCTGGGTCGTAACCTAGAAAAGAAAAATCTGGGACTGGGAGTTGTCTGGGAACCCACCCCACTAACATATAGCAGTACAGGACACCGGGTTGTTTTAGTCAGTCGAATTTGACTTGACCCTTCACTTCTCCCGAATGAGAAAGTCCATAAGGATTCCAAACATGAATAAAACATCTACCCTCAACCATACAAAGGTTAGCTTGCTTCGGTGTCCCTTGTATTGTCAAAAATATTAGGGTTAGGCCACATTTGTTTAATGTACTTATGAGAATCAAAGTCCATATTCTCAAATCCAGTAGGTAGGTACTCACGGAGTGTGTGTACGCGCGATTATAACGTTACAGTGGCGCTATTAGCTACCACTTCGAGTATAATTTGAGAAAATGTATTCTTGTTGCGTATCGTTGCGGCATTTGGTCATATCGACGTGTGCGCACTTTCACTTAATATCATGATTACACGTGCAAGTGTCTACAATTACATTATGTACGTACAGTAGGTTTGCCACATTCAGACAATTATATTAGCTCTTTGGATTAAAACTTCTCCCCTGTATGCCTACCTACCTTTTGATTAAATTGCTAGTCATAAAAGTTTTCAATATAAGACCAGATCTCTGATGCCATGGCGTTGAGAAATTGTGAAATTTTCACTGTAGCACTAAGTAAGCTTGTTCTGGTCGCGGGACTTATACCATCACCGTGACCCCGGAACATAAAGGGCTACTAAAGGACACCGTGGATTTTAGTCAGTACAAGTCTGACAGTCCCTCTCGCCCTGCGCGGGTGGGAGGACTCATCTGATGATTTTACCACGTAAAAAAATAAAGTAAGCTTGTTCTAGACGGTGCCAGAGTTTAATACTTCATCATTATGCTGAGCTGAGGCCCTTTGGCATTAATTTTTATTAAATTTGTATTGTTTTAGTTTTAAGTTTTAGCACAAGTGCCAATAAACGCAATTTTCTTTCTTTCTTTCTTCTTTCTTCTTTATTTAAGTTACATATCAGGTACTCATAGAAATAATTTGAGTTACTACACTTAATACTATTTAAGAGTTTTCAGCGACATATGACTGCCTACATGTTAATTACACATCACTACATTTAAAATGTTCGAAAGATCATGAAATTTTCGTATTATCGGGTTTAGGTAACCGTTAGAACTCCTATATCATAGTCATAAAATTCCGGCATAAAATCTTACTTTAGGATATAAAATGACAGTACAGTGAAGAACGGCCTATTTGGCAAAACATCCGACCTACATATTTTATGTAACGTCGTCAACGCATTGCCCAAACGCTGAGGGAAATATTTCGAATTCGTCCCTCGTACGGTCGTACCGAAGTAATGCCGTACGAGATTTTTATTGTGAACTATGTATATTGTGTTTGTTTGTTTTTATTTTTCTTCTAAATATAACACAACATTCAGACATCTGTACAAACAGATGTAACATAACATTTTCTGATATTTTCTTAATAAGGAAATAAAGTTATGAGAATGTGATGTATGCGCTAAGTGTCCATTGGAGCTTAAATGGTTGGCTCTCTTGTGGTAAATTCTTTTCAAATTAGATAGAAGAAAGTCGAAACCTGTAACTGTAATCTGTTGAACATTCTTCTAAGAATTATAAGGCAATTATTACTTGTCCGCAAATAGTAATGGCTCGGCAAGACATTTGATTGAGGAGTTAAAGCGCGCCGTGTTGCCGTCCATCCCGGTGACTCAGCCGACCGAGGAATGCCATAGTTTCCTGAATCGACCGGTGATTGGATTTATTTACTGAACGATATTTGTTATTGCTCAAATCAATCACTTGAAAATAATATTATAGGAAGTGATTCAAATAGATATCACGTTACGTTTTATATTTGTAGTTCTGATGCCTATCTACCTACCTGCCTAGGATTTTTTGCGGGATAAACCGGATTTAAAAGTTATGTTTTTCCTGGTTTTTTATAGACTTGAGAAAAAACACAATAGATGTGAAACGTGCCAACAAGTTATAGTCCAGTTTAGTATTATGAAGAGAAATATAAATTCTTGTAACCTCTTTGCAAATTACTCACAATTTCCACGTATTTGTAAAATATGATCCCATGTAGCAAAAAACATTTAGATGTTAGCAATTCTGCGTAAGAACTCTTTAATTAGCTGTGGCGGGCGGTCAAGCGAGTTATGCGGATATAGCGCAACCGCGGCGAGTACAATGCGCCCGCGCCGCACGCCGCGTCCTTCGAGGTCGTTCTAGTTCCACGCCGCGCTGCCACGCACTCGGCACTCCACTCGCACGCAGTAAGGAGAACCAGCAACCGACGGACCTTTCACACTTCTTTGTTGTTCAGCCGATATCCTCCACGATCATCCAAGTATCTATCACTTCAGACAAAATTATACATTCTTCCTCTTCACCTCCATAAATTATCATCAGTTGTTTTGCATCATTAAATGTAATTTATCTCAAAAGTTAATGTTTTGCAAAATACCAACGAACACTTGTTGTTGATGGATTACTAATTAAATTTCATAGAATGGAGGCGCCATTAAATCATTCATTGTTAATGGTTGTGTTCGTGGCATTACCGGGAACTCGTAGTGAGGTGACATTAGTTATAACCACCGGGGCCGCTCCGCCGCCCGTCTCTCAGCCTCACTCGATTTACTGCTGTACAGAGTTCAAAATCATTATTAGTGTTAATACCAAATGGTAGTAAATGGTTCACTAATAACAAAACATCAATCAGAGAAATAAACTACTGCCAACTACAAGTCAAGTGTCCATGAATCAAAAATTCATTTGCAGAAATAAAAGTAAAGATGGCCAACTTTGAATAATTTGAAATCAATAAAGCGATACAGTTAGAAGTTGATCAGAGAGCTCGGGTACAATGTCCGGTACAAAAGGGTTGCGAGTGTCAACAGATTGCTTTTATTACGTGAATTACTAGGCTGATGAGTAGCCGGAGCCACGTGAAGGTAATGGCGCCTTTAGATTACATTTCGAGTGGAATCGCCGACGCACATCCGCCCTCAGATGTAATTGGTCATTCACTTCGCTGGATGCTGAGCGATCTCACGATGTATGGGAACGTCAACTTGATTCAGGCGAACGTTTCCGATTCGTCTAGGTATTCGTTGCGTAACCGATACACTTATAATTTGTGTGAAAAAAAATGCAGACACCGTCGGACTTTTGATCTAGTTTCTTCCAAGCAGTTCCAACACGAGAATAGTAGCAATAATAGTTATTTGTGCAACAAGAGAGCAAAGTCGTTTTTTGCTGCGAGTGCTGATTTTGAATCCTGAGCAAACGAAGGATTCAACGATTGAATCACGAGCGTAGCGAGTGATTCTAAATTTGAATCCTGAGTGTGGCGAGGGATTCAAAGGCACGAGATGCAAAATACTTTGCTCTTGAGTAACACACATAACTTTTCACTTCAGCAGCGAGAACACTTTAAGAGATAAAATAATAAACAATCTTTACACCAACCACGATATTTTATTCCCGCTCTTTTATTTAAATTAAGACGTATTCGCAAATAGCACCCATGATATATTATTATTAAAATATTAAAACTAACATAACATTATTGAAACTAGAAATAAATATTTTCAGGTTAAATATCAGTTTTATTTGCAGTAAATACTTATTTTCGTTTAAATAAGACAATAAGTTAAAATTCAATAAATTACATTAAAAGACATAATAATTATCTTTTTGCAAAATTTCTTTAGTTAGTACAAATTTCCGAACGTGTTTGTCTTTGTTGCGGTCGAATTCAAAATCGGAACTTCGAAAGGGCTGGTTATTGTGGCTGTATGGGCTTGACTCTTTGCCTATCCTAAACGAAGAAGGAAAAAAAGGGCTGGTCTTTGTCTCTCTCTCTTTCTAATGGCGGGAAAGAGATGGAGTGTAAATGTTTCGAATTAAATGATTAAATCAAGGCTGAATAAGATATTCGCCATGGCTTTCTGATAACAAAAATTAAAAAGTTACTTTGTCTCACTCAGTGAGCAAAATCGCATTTTGCTCACTGATTTCAGGCAGCAAAACCTACATTTTCGAGCTACTGAAGTGAAAAAGAAATAGTCTAATAAACTCATAGAGATTAGCTATTTATCGACAAGGCACTAAGAACGGCTACTTACTAATAAAACAAGAGAGCACATATAAAAACTCTTTCTGTATTTACTCAGTCTAAAAAAGTGGTGCAGGACTAGATGCATAGTGACTGCAGTTTTGTGCGCAGTGCTCTATCGTAAAAAGCAATACCTCTATATTCCGTGAAGTCTTAAAACATCCATGTTATTCGCAGCAAGTACATTTAGATACGAAACAATGCGTAACTTACGTTCAAGAACACGTAATTAAACCATAGAACCGGATCCTTCATGATCGGATGGCTATTCATCGTAAATGAGGTCCTTGCGGAGACGTGTGCTATTTCACTACCTAATGGAAACGTTATCGGGGTGCCAGCCTATAAAAAATATTTATACACCGTAGACTTAGGTTCCCAACTGTGCTGATAAGTCGGTGGTGGAACCTCGGCTTAGTGGCGGGATATTAACAGGTAGTAAAGTGCTACAAACTTACGCGATTAGATTACACGACTGTAATAACCATTAAGTAGCTGTTACGGCTCCTGTTAAACATACATTCCGGAGACGATCATCGAATTGTTGGCCGTTCGATTCTTTTATTTTACTTTTAATGTTCCGAAGCCGTCTTATTATCCGTCGATTACTTAAACGATGTTTTTAATTAAAACCCGCTGTTACTTATCTCAAATGATGTTTAAATTATGTTCTTGTCCTCCAATACTTTTCTTTTCCCTTGAGAGAATATTATTGTAAGTAACAATTGTTTTGTTTGTCAACTCCAGTTGTTTGTTGTTGTTTTTTTAAATATTTATTTTTAACATCATCATCAATTTACCGAAAAATAATGATTAACCAAAAACCTAATCGTGACCTGATAAAATTCGAACACGATATTGTTGAAAACTGATACCTTTTGAAGTCACAACATTTTTACGAGCCGCAAAGTTCGGAAGCAGCTTTTCTTTTAAGGAAAATTCGATCAAAATTGATGCTTAAGATGAAATAACTATAAAGTTAAGTTTGGACATAATTTGAAATTAATAATTTAGTAGGAATTTTCCAGCAGCGAAGGATAATCGTTAGTGAGTGGCAACACTCGAGTAGAGCCTGATCCAGGGCGCATTCCCGATTCGTTCCCTGTTGTTTTTGCGGCTAGGCACTCACTAATGGGTACTGGTTTAGCCTCTCCGAGCCTCCTGACTTGTCTACTCATGTCCTATGGCGAGCCTTCCACGTTGGTGTTTAAAACGACATACATAGCTTGATTGAAGTGGACTATAAATATTTTCATAAAAGAACTTGAACGCACTACGAACTAACTGTTTTTACAACAAACATTTAATTGGTAAGAAGAATGTTATAATATCATATCATAATCGAACACAATGGTGACGCAGGTTACAATGTTCTAAACAATTCTAAAAACGTTACTCCACAAAACTTCCAGTGATTATATTACCCGCTCTATTTCCTGTGTCATTCAATTACATGAGAGAAGAGGGGTCACGTCAATGAACTTCGATATTTGTTTTGAAAACAAACACGAAATAGAAAAATAACACGAAATAGAAAAATAAATCTACTAACAAATGAGAAAGAGGTCTTTTCGTAATTTTATTTAGAATATAAATCAGCCTAATAAATATGTAGTTGCGTTATTAATAAATCATCTTGTATCCACAGAAGGAACTCCATAAATCTCAGTATTGCACAAATAGAGAGGTATCGAGCTCACTGCTGTTTAAAGTTACTTCACATGCAGAAAGTGATTGCATTCTTCACAATGTACCTGTTTCAAATAAAATAGAATGATAAAACAAAGAATAAACTTGTTCGTTTATTTAAAAGTAAGTACATATTAGCAAAGATAATGGCATAGCTTATTTTTGAAGAGTTAGGTACTTACCTACAATCGCTAATGCGATTTGTCTGCGATTCCGATCACTAGATCGCAAAAAGAGGAAGGCAGGAGGCTTTTGCCTTGTAGTGGAAAACCGGGCATAATTAAAAAAAATACAACACTGAGTTGAGTACAACTTTGGGTATCGAAACGATGAGAACATCCGCAAAATCGTTACTGTTGTCGAAAAAATACTGCTCAAACAATATAATTTATTTAATCAAAACGACAAAACAAACATGACTTAAACATTGTTCTAATAAACGCAAATTGTTATGTACTCTTATTGAAGTACAAAGTACAGAATAAACCAGTTGCCATCTACGGTGATATTATAAAGGATAATTTAAATCGCTTACAGCTGCTAACTAGTGCTTTATCGCTACTGGTTAATTATTACCTTGTTGATCGATAGGGTTCGATTCCAAGGTCGGGCAATGTATTATTATGTTTTACCAAGATTTATTTCTTGGAATGGGCTAACTTAAAATTATAGCTGATGAAATGTTGGTGTTTCAGGGCTTCTTAGTACACCTTCACTGAATACTGCGGGTCTTAAACGGCCATATTCCCAATGATTCTCTTCGTGCATTTCCAAAAATCTCATTGGCTAATTAATTCACAAAGTGAATAATTTGGAATATTGCTAAATGGCCATTTTAGACCCAACGGCCTAAAATTAATAAAATCGTTTGGTGCTAACGAAAAGTCTTGAAACTTATTATTTGTACCTACAATTTAGTTACGTCGTTGACTTAGCTCGTTATATTTACTGCAGCGTGGCCCAAGGCCGTCGACACTTCTTATTCCCATGGCATTTAAGACAAAGTGTAAGAAGTGGAGCGGTTTGGATTGTGGCTCGAGAGATAAGCTAGGCATTTAGCTTATTTTATTTACTCTTGGCAACAAATTCGTGGGTCTCTTTACCTCATTTTTTTCCCCCTCTTTTTGGAAGATATATGAAGATTTCAATAACCTGTAATATAGGAACTACAACTCATTGTCAATTATAGTTTCAAAGTAATTGACATTTTAATATCATTGAATTGTTTTACGGAATCTTAGTGTAGTATTGATTTGAGGTTGTTTTTTTATTGTTGATATGACTCCTCGATAGATGATTTCAAACTAAAAGACCTTCAGATCGAATACAATAATTGCCATATAGTTTGACTTTCAAAATGCCGTCTATTGTCAATATTGATCAAGTTGGGATGACGACCGCTTTTTGTGATGGATGTCTGACGTTGACACGCGAGAAAAGCGCCCACGATTTATGAAATAATAAAATGAAAGCGAAAGCTGAAAAAAAAGAAAATTTCTATCAGTGATGAATTGTGGATACGCGACATTACATAAGCTGTTTTAACAAGATTTTTGTAGAATTCCAACACTCATTTATTTTCGATGGCGTTTCTTATCGATTGATTCTTCCTTTCTTATTGATCGATGCTATGAAGAGATGACGATGTAGTTATTAACTCTTTACCAATAACTGTATATTATTATATTTTAAGTACATAACATGTGAACGCAATATGTACACAAATGATCGGTTTTTGTAATTTCCAATTCGCGGTACACATTACAAAATTTATTTAGCCATTAATTTTGGGGCTTTAACAAAATACAACATTAACATGAAATGAGGCAGTAAATAGTCGTAAAGCACATTTATGTTGGCAATATTGACCAATTTATGGACAGTGTTAAAAGTTGTTTTATAATTTCTTTTCGATTTCTTTACAATTGCTGTCTTCAGTTAGACTTCACTTTAAAACATGTATGTACGAGAACCTAATGGGAAAAAACCAATTACGTCCGTAAAAATCTCTAAAACAACTTTTATAAAATTACATTCACAACTAACAAAAACCATATTATGATCTTACTATATGATATTGGTTCTACAACATGGCGGATCCCCTGGATGTGACCTATGTTCAGAAAAAACTAAGTCTGATTTTGCAGTTCAAATACAATAAGTCATATATGTCCTTATTATTTCGGTTTCGCCGATTTGTGACAGTGGCAGCGTGTGAGTGCGACTCCCTGCTGGCTTTAAACTGTGAGATGTAGCGAATATGACAATTATTGTAGTTTCAGATAATTTACCGTGTTATAACAGTTAATAAATTGTGGATAAAGTACTTCTGCAAACATAAAACGTTATTGAAGCAACAAAGTAGAAGAACTGAAAGCAATTGACGTTGATCGTATCCCAACTATGCGCTTCGTACTTACGTATTTTACAAGGCACTTCGTTAGGACTTGAATAAGCTGAATAATGTTAATTAATTTCGTGTACTTAGAATCAATTTACCACCACTTATTTAAATTTTAATTCTTCCTTTAACTACAATGTTATGGTTTTAAGAATGCAAATTGTTATGGATATACTTAGTAACTTGAATATAAAAGTATGTTAAACAGTTGTTTTGTATAAAACGCACAGACATTACAACTGGTTCACTCGAAGTCAAGGCATCAGTGTTTACTGTTCCTTGTCTTTAATTATATCGAAACGAGCCATGAAACTGATTGCGCGGATAACGAATCTGTTGCTTTTTCCACAACAGACGATAATCATGCACACTTTCTTCTTGGCAGCTTACTTTCATTTTCATGTGTGCGGGGTTCACGACGAGGGGTTATTAAGTCGCGAGGAGCAACGAACTTCAGGCCGTGACTTCCTTTTTAACGTCACTGCTGTGTGCAGTGGGAAAGTGTCGAGGATTAACAGGAGCGTGGCGAGCCGCTTTGTTCTTCATCTGTAACGAAACAGCCAACACAACATAAACGACGAGTCATTACCGAACCCATTATCCCGCTTGAATATATTTGTTTATATTATTAGTCTAGTGCTCGTCTCAAAAGTTAAAAGAACCTCATTTGAAATTAAATGCGACGTTTTCAAGTTTGAATGTGCTCACATGCGACTGTCGTGAGTGTAACAATGACTGTCACCAATCATGTATATCGGTGATGCCTCGTTCCATACGGTATTCGGTGGGGTCGGTGGGTGTAAGGCGATGGTGTTTCGGAGCCAGTAAACTGGCAAGTCATCTGCACTAATAGCCAGGGGTCCTGTTACATCGCGATACTCGACCCATTGTGATGTTCGGGAAACACGACCTTAATCTGCGTAATGTGATGTTAATAATGAAGTAAATTCTGCGATAAAATCACATTTATTAAAAAAAATCTTGATTCACTGCCAAAATTTTGGAAGTAATTATATCTCATTATAACTTGTTGTTCATGGACTGAACATCTAGTTCAATGTTTTTAAGCAACACCTCTTTCGATTTGGCACAAAACCACCCACTAATAAGATAATTGCGAATTCTAATTAATAAATCTACCAATGTGTTACTTAGTTACTAGAAGGGTCTGTTAGAATAAGTAATCGAAATTGAACCAGGGCCTTGACTTAGCAGGATTAACATTACAGTAAGGCGAGAACATTACCAAGAGGCGCTCGCTCATTTGCACTAATCGAACGCAGCACAAGCTCGGGTTTCAATTATGCTTTCATCATCTGATCAAGTATTATGTTCAACATGTATGATGTACTCACGAATACGATCAAATGAATGCATATTGAATGTCTGCCGGGATTCAGCGTGACACGTCACAACAACTACATCTACTTAATTGAACGATTCTGTGCAAAATGTATTATATTTCTCTTTTATGATCAGTAAGTTCTAATAAGACTAACTAATATCTCGTAATCCTACTCTAATTGGGACCCGCCACGACAATAATTAAAACAATAATAAAAGTTTGTATTGGTTGGCAACGGGAGCGACCTCGGCGTAATGTGCCTAGTTATTCCACGTCCCAGCCCAGCGGGGGGGATGTAAGTGCGAATTGTTAAAATTATAGAAGAGTCTGTGGCGAGTTGGCGCTTGGCGCGGTGCCAGCGCTCGTGCGACGACCTCGATGTGCCGCCTGCCGTGCGCCGCCTGCTCCAGCACACAGCACTTCCTAATTGGTAGCGAGTCTTCAACGCGAGGTACGAGTGGGCCATCTCCGCGTCAGCGATGCGCACATTACCTCGAGCTTACTGCCGACTGACGAGTACCGAGTGCCCACACTGCAGTACTCTCATGACTCACTGCCGCCCACCGAGCTACGGATATTCACATGAACATGAATTAAGCCGTAACTGTTCATAATTTTATACGAGTCTAATCGATGTAACCAATGAGATAATTGATCGGAACACAAGGTCTTTAACGTTGCATCCAAAGCATGAGAGGTTTATTTTTAGGTTACTACACTCGAAATCCCTGCTCGGCACCAGATGTCCCCCGCTCAGTTATCAGTGGACGAGATAAAAATGCACTGGTTCAGGTCGCTTATAGCATGCTTGTGTCCCGATAACCAGTTCATTGAGTGCAGTAGTACGTCATTGTGTATTATGTAGAGCCTCGTTTCATAATTTTCTGTATGACATAATGTTAGCATGTGACTTCGTGTTAGATATTTATCAAGAGTGTGTACATTAAGGTAATGCCGAACTACACCTCGAGATTTATGGCTCATGGACAATTAAAAGCAACGGGTAAACATGCGTGCACGCAGCTAGCGCGCCGTGTGACACAAGTGCAATGCGTGCGCGCACCATTCGGGAACTGTTTCCTTTTATAACCGAGTCGTCTCAACTATTCTTAGTGACGGTCAGATATTTTTTGTGCTTATTGTATTAGTCCGCATTGCGGTCTGTGTTTTTAGGTCACGGTGTGGTTTTCTTCGGTGTAAGACGGTTAACCTTTATTTATTTAGTATCAAAAATAGTTGAATGGTAACTCAACCTATTTCGAAATAACATACACTGGTATGAGAAAACGTGTACCAAAATCGGAACGAAATTCTGACTAGATCATTTGATGAACGTTGCAACAGCAACTACCACTTTTTTTGTGTTCCGCGCGCTATAAAATATATGCAGTTAAAATCTACAATAGTACTTTTTCAGTACCTGGTAGGTACTACCTACTAGGTATACCTACTAGGTATGACTTGGAATAAACAAACGTTAAAGAATATGGAGGCAATGGAAACGCACTATAAAGTATAATTTGGAGCCTCCACGTGCACGTCTGTTATAAATTAGGTTGGGTACGAGTTGTTTGAACAACAGTCGGGCTGCGTCCACACACAATATTGACTCAGCGGTGACACTGCACACACACGCTCTATTTGAACTACTTTTTAATTACAGAGCGTCTTAGAAATATATTAGGAAAGCGAAGTAAACACAGGGTGGAGCGCTTCCTTACGGTTCCATTTACATTTAGTCTATTCAACTTTAGATATTATTATCAACAGTAATACCTACCTAGGCAGTGAAAGCATTCAAAGTTTCAACAAACACCCGCCAAACAACTCTGAAACTCGACTGTAAATTCCAAAGTATCATCAGCTGATCCCAACAGCAATAGAAAACACAAAGTTGATAAATGAAAGCTCAGATTAAACATATGAATAGAAAGGGTGTCACACTAGTGAGGGTGTAGCTGTTACAAAGGGAAGGCAGGGTGTTAGGAACTGGGCCGACCAAATCTGGGCCGAAAGAATCGCAGTCGACATAAATTTTTCGTGCACCATTTATTTCACCAAACGATTGCGAGGCCTGTCACAGAATGGGAGCGCGGGGAACGCGACTGCGAATTTCATTGTTGTTTCTATTGTTTTGATGAATACGTTCGCCTTTTATGGCGACAAATTACCTACACCCACCATTATCATTTTATGCGTAGCCAAATATTAGCAGCATTCTTTGACTTTCTGTTCGGATCCATTTATTCTGTTTGTATCCTTATATGGTGCTACATCAATCAAGTTATTTATTTCTCAATACATATTTTTATCAAGATTGTCATTGAAAGAATCATTATCTCGCACCTACACTTCTTATTTTATTAAGCGGTCAAGGGCGAGGTCAACAATAGGAAGCGATGTAAGATCTTACATCGCTTACTATAATTTATCAAAATGTCCTACTTTTATGTAAATGCCAACTTTCCGCTTAAATAGCTGAAACTTTAAGTCCTTTATTTAATCCGTTCATAAAGATTAGTTGTAGACACTAGACAGCGTTTAAAATCGGTACCAAATGTCGTTTAAAATCAATTAGAATCCATAGATATGGTAAATAAACACGTAACAGTTCCTTGCCACGGTAGTAAATATAAATTACCTCATCGCGCAAGTTTCACAGATGAATATTACACTCGCCTGACTAATTACTTATACAGTGTCCATAGAGCGCACGTTTAATTTAACCGGTAACTGTGAACATCATTGTAAAACAAACTCGTGTGCGAGCCGCGGGCGTGACTCCACTATTAAAACTATGGACTTTAATGGTTAACATACAGACGTACTGCAGGACCCTACACAAATACCTTCACACAATATAACTACTTGTTTCTTGACACTTCTCATTTATCTTTAGTTTTTCAGACTTTGATTTTAAAGTTATCCTGAGTAGTCTCCTCATTTTCTACACGTTTAGTAACCCTAAGCATATAGGTTATTGTACTCATAGTGTACAAAACGAGATGTGCCCAGAATTGCAAAATAAGAGATTGTTTGAGTATATCAATGACAATAATTTCAGCAGTCTCATAATATCTACATATCTAAGATAGCTGCCAGTAATTTAATTTACTTATAGTTATCATACAGACGTAACTATTACAACTGCTACGTAATTTATGTTTGTAGATAATTAGCTAAACAAACTACTTGTCTATTTCATTAAGAAACCTCTCTATCAAACAAAGCTACCATTTACACGGTGTTGATCGTGCGATTCAATTATAATTGTTTCTATAAACAAGGTAATTATTTATCTGATACAATACGATATTGTGACTTGTGTCCTAGTTAACTTAAACAATAATCATTATTGGAGATGGGCCGTCTGTGACTATGGCCTATAAGCCCACTAGGCAACTAGTCGGCTGCAAAATTTCCTTCTTATCTCCTTTAAAATTACTATGCATTTTAAGGGAGATAAGAAGGAGTTAAACTTACTTTACAAATTTGGTTCACGCGCGTTACAGTCGCAAATCTCATGAGAACGTTTAAAGTGAATTAATTTTAAGGTTCAGTAGTTCCAAAGATTACCCCTTTTTGCATACTTAGGAACTTTACTTCCTTATAGCATTAGCACCTATAGAATTACAGATGTATAGTGAGTGGTGGCGGAAGGGCGAGTTACGTTATGTGTTTGATATTCCGCAGAAGACGTAGGAGCGTTTCGGTTCCGGGAACCGCCGCCATACTTGGCAAGCGCGGGCTTGTGCTGACATACTAAGTGTTTGGGCTTGTTTATTGTGCTGTTGGCCAAAGTGTACGATCGCGTGCTCTATGGTGTGAAGTGCTCGGCTTTATTACATTCATACGTTTGGAATATTGGAAGAAGAGCGAGAACAAGAAAACGTAGGTTGGACATTGAGAAGAATGATCTGATATGGCTAGAAAGAAGGTCACTGCTGAGAGGACGAATGGAAAAAGACATACTGCTCTGATCTATAGAATCGAATATTTTGGGGTTTTGTGTTATTGATTTATAGCTTGAGATCATGAGGCTTTGGTAGATTTTCGTCAAAATCAAGGCAATAGTAGTTTCGGTTCTGTGCCGACTCATCGGTTTTTGTTGATCCAGTTTTCACTTAACTATAAAATAAATGATTCACTGTCTTGAAAAAATATGATTTAGTAAACGTGAGAAGGGTAACGTAAGCCTAGGAAAGCCTTTTTAAATTAGAAAGGATTTCACATGCCATTCTCGAGGTTCCACTTATCAGGGATTTACTTCGACAAGAATATCATACGATATGACCTTTATAGAGACATTCATAATTTCTCAGCAGGATCGTGAAAGCTTAAATCAATACTAACACACTTATTGAAAATCGCTTCTCGCTTTTGTCTATGTGTGTTCTTAGAAATCCAATTATGAGAATCGGATTTTGATGCGAGATTCAAGATTTTTTTTGAGAATTTTACTCCAGAAGGATTATTTAATCTGACGTATGAATCCTATCTTATTATTTATAAAATGTGCAAGTATGTTTGTTCGTTACGGTTTCACGCCTATACCGCCGGATCGATTTGATGCATTTTACGGATAGATGGGACTCTGGAAGTGTGGATCGAAGTGGCAAGAAAAAGATAGATCTTGGTGTTTTGAAGAAGAAGCAGATACAATGAAGCTTCAAAGATACCATAGTTAGGATACGTATATTTTCAATATAAATGTAAATAGGCTTCCAACTGACGTACTTATAGTTCATTATTCGTTTTAGTTACCGAGTACTTACGTTAGTTCGTATGTATTATTAAGGACCTCCTGTCTATTTATTTCCCAAGCATGTCCTTATGTGGGCAGAGCGGGGCCGATACCCCTCACAGTGCACTGCTCGATTACAAAAACACTCGATAAGATACGCTCGCAGGATGTGATTCGATACTTTAATGAATTGTATGTTTATTAACATAACTACTTGTATTTATTCTATTAATGATAGTCGCTGGCTGTTGACCGTTTTATGAAGGATATTGAGAACAAACTTTAGTGTACACTTGACAGTTATCAATTTATAGCTGTAAGCGAGTTTCGATATTAATTTGTATATCTGCCAGATTGGTTTCAATTCGTTCTCCTTTCATTTATTTATACACTTCTCCTATATTTGTACGTCCACAATTTAAAAATAGTAACTTCTTATCACTAACACTGGAAATTAATTAATCTCTTTCGCAATTTTGATCCATATCTTTGTCTGAAAATTAACTATGATACCCTAATTAGCCTCTAAATAAAAATCAGAAGCAGCTATTAAAGAAAACGTATCAGAAATGGGACTGAGACAGAAAATTAATTTCAGACGTGTCCGTCATTGGAATTCAGGTACTAATAAAATGTTAGTAAATGTGTGTTTTACATTTAGGCACATATTAAGGCGAACTGCTTTTATATCACAAGTTTGTTCTTACAAAACACATATGTAAACGAATATAAAATCATTAATGTGACAATTGATTGAGTTATGTTTACGATTCAATATTATCTCTTATTATTATGTTGCAGCACAACTACAATGAGGGCAAATCCAAAAATATCCTGTAGGGAGTATTTTTAGAAGTTAAAGAAGCCGTGTGTCCGGTGGAATTTCCTATCGTTAAAAACTACGAACTTCCGTTCAGAAACCCTTTCTTATTGTCGGTAAGTATTTTTATTAGCCTGCCGGGGTCGCGGGACTTATTTCTATTACCGCGACCCCGGAACATAAAGGGCTACTGAAGGACACCGTGGATTTTAGTCAGTACAAGTCTGACAGTACCTCCCGCCCTGCCCGGGGTTGGAGGTCTCATTTGATGATTTTACCACGATAAAAAAAAAAAAAAAAGTATTTCTATTAGGAACCCTTCCATTTTGCAGTGTGTATGGTAGTTGCAAGTAAAGTACTGTTTAGACCGTAGACCATCTGTCAGTTTTTAGGCTTATTATTATAATACTTACTGGTATTAAATGCCAAAAGTTAGCAAACTGATGCGGCAGTGGCAGTGAGCTGGTCACGTTTGTCGAAGGAATGATGACCGGTGGAGCAAACAAGTCCTGGATCGGAGACCGCGTACTGGCAATTGTAATCGTGTGGAATGTCCACCAGCTAGATGGACCGACGACTTAAAAAGGTGGCCGGGTTGGGTGCGTACGGCAGAAGGCAGAGTAATGTAGCGCAGCCTGGGAGAGGCTTATGTCCAGCAGTGGAGTGTGATAGGCTGAGATGAGTGATTGATTGATATATAAGATGCAAAAATGGATAGGCTAGAAATGGGGTAAAAAAATTAAAAAGAAATGATAAAAGCTAGGCACTACACAGTCTAGTAATACTATTTTTTTTCGAATATCTTATCACACGATCTGATAATGTAAGCTTTTGATATACCTACAGATTTATGTGTATTTGCTGAAATGTGTCATAACTTGTAAACGGGTCTCCTAACATAAAAATTTTCAGTTAACCAGTAAAATGTAATAGCTGTATTTAATTTATAACAAGATTTTAAGAAATTAGCTTTAACTGTAACGGTCGGGTAAACTTACATAAAAACTCAGAAGATGCATTTGTAAAGTAACGACCGCGACGCATCGCTTCGTCGAATTGACGTTATCAACTTTATTGGCGAAACGAACATCAACATTTTATGATAGAATACGATATAAGGATATGAGAGCAATAAGAGTAAGTATTAAAAAAAATTATATACTTACATAAGTATGTACAGATATTGGTACTAAATGTGGTTGTACAGTTAAACATTTATGGTTGTGATAAATTATCAACTTTCTGTTGTAATTACGATCAATTTCAATTAATTTTGCTCATGGATGTGTCGACCTAATTTATATAAATGTTCCTACGTTTAAATGAATGCTCGTACAATCTGAAGTGGTCAATATCACTTGACACTGCGCAACTAACATGTCGAATTAACGAGTCGATCGTGACACATGAGGGAATAAGTGTTAACTGATATTTAGCACCCACCACCCATTGCCCTTTTAACCTACTTCCATCTGCTGATATTTATACATAACGTGGAGTTAGTACAGGCTCCGTTCACGTGTGTTTCTTTTTAAGTAGGTATGTAATTTAGTGGATCATAGATATTTTTTTTATTTTATTTTTTACGTTGCTCCGCACTAGGAATTCTCCGGTGTCTTGGGTGCGTTTACAAACATATAAACTCACATTTACAAACGCCCAAACCCGGAACAACTACTTGTAGATCATAATTATAAATATTTACTACTTTTACCTTCCTTCTTTTTTTAAAATTGTCCATTACAGTCATATCTCTCGAAACTTTTTTTATATTTTTATCATTTTAAACACGGCACTAGGGGTGGCAGTATCTAGTAAATAAATAAAGATTTGTTGGGTTAGAAAGCTCGTTATGCACACAATTCTGTCACGGATGCCATTCCAAGTCATCAATTTAAATAAATAGGTATGTCATTATGTGTGCCATACTGAAAACACGATGGAACACATGATTTACAAATTGTATAGAACGTATTGTAGATGCTGTCTCAATCAATGTCTGTCAAGAAGTCGATAGTCGCTGCGTTCTGAAGATTCGTACGAATACCCAGATCGAATGGAAGTTATTAAATTGATCGGATCTATCCAACTAATAGAAGTATGTCGGTCAACAATGGAATGGGCCTCGCTCGCGGTCGGTGGATCGCTGCCAGAGCGATAACCGATGGATCGTTGTGATAAATGAATGCTTGCTACAGCCCTCTGTCGGCGCCAGGCCGTCTCATTCCAATATCAACTTCCGATATACGTCATATAAGATACTAAGTTCCACTACGTTGTTATTGCTGTTTTTATTTATCGTGGTAACAACACTAAAAATGATTCCTCTAGCGCAGGATGCGACGGGACGGACTGTCAGACTCGAACTAACTATAAAACCCATGGTGTTCCATCGATAGCCCTTTATATTCTAGGGTCACGGTTACCTGTTTAGACAGTCCCGGGTTGTTGATATCTGATATAGATATTCCTCAAAACATCGTGCGCCAACTACCAACACTGCATTAGTCACTTCGAGGGTCGATACACACTATTGAGGCCAATAAGTTACGAGGAGATTCAGCATTATTAAGTCAGAGTTAGGCCAAGAATACTCAATCCACAGATCGTGAGTTTGGACCTCATTAAATCTTCAATCGCTACATTAAACCTAATGTAGTGAATCGAATCTTGGAATCAGCACGCGGTTGCTGGGCTGCTAACCTTGGATCTGAGTAGACTCAGTCATTTCGTCACAGTCACACCTGTGGATTACCTTAATACCTGTAATTAAGTGGAAATATAATTGTACTCGTATCTAATTACGCTCTTTCTAAAATAAAATGCATTACTTTATGTAAGTTTCTGGCTAACAACCTGGGAATGTGCGCTTGCATATAATATATTTGTTAAGTTATGTTAATGCAATGAATTGAATTGTAAACATAATCCTATATTTACATAAGAAAATATATTTAACTGTTAACATCTCTGCTCTTCCATGTATTTATTAACAAGTTCCTAAACTGGTAACTAGGAAGCGCCTTCCCACTGACTTTGAGTATCTTGTTGCTGGGCCAATATTATGCCAATATCAATAAATACACTCAAGTTAAAGCTAACACACAAAGGTAACAAATTTCTCAAATATCATGGTGCGCTTGCGCAAAACTTGGAGAAAATGTTGCTGACACCATCACTCTGTCGAAAGCAATCTCTTTAGAACATCTCGTGATAAAGTATTCCTTCGTCTTAGATTGGCGAACCTCTTAATAAAAGTACCTTCACTTTCAACTCACGTTCGCTGGACCTACTTAGTCGTATTAAATAAGGTTACAACTCCCACTGGGAAAAGGCATAAAACTAATTTCAACGTCACAGACATAAAAATACTGTTAAAAACTTTTGGGTACACATAAATCTTATGGACGTATAACTTTTGGGTTGTGGACCCCTGGCTTAGAGTACGAAAGTCTTAGCAAAGAGGATGGAACTTTAACGTTAAAACCTACAACTCATAACTTAGTAATAAAGGTTCCAAAGTGCTTAGTTTTATTGAAAATACAAAGTATTATGACCAAAATCAATGGTTAAATACGTACAGATGCCAGCTGGCCAACCTACCCGAATCTGAATTTTTTTACCAGTCGGACTTTAACCTTTCTCTATTGTGATAAGGTTGAAAATCTATTATAGAAATCTGATAGACTGAAATAAGTTAATGTGCTTGCGGCTGTACATAATGTAACTCACATAAAATATAAATTAAAAACACAATATTTATCGATTACATTAATTATTATTTATTTTACGATTACAATATTTTAAAACGACTTGCAATATTAATCCGACTAAAACTTCCCTGTTTATCATCAAAGAGATATAACAGAACTTCTTTCTGTCAGACATTGTCAATAGTGAGTGGATCACGTATCAAAAATGATTGATGCACAAGTACGGTAGAAGCCGCAAGAAGAACTTCCGATAGATTCGCCGGCGTGCGGGCCGCGGCCCCCGGGCACCGGATGTCACGTATGTCTTACTTCCCGTTGGACCGACTTAGCTTTTTGCGTACCAATAACATCCATTTTGTGATATTGGATTGTGCTCAATGTAACGCTGGCCATTTGTGTGCCGTTTGTCAGTAGCAAATAACCTACATACTATTGGTTACTTCTTTCAGGCGTTTATACAAAAATAGTTTTTATCTGTTCTTTAACTCGTACCATTCCTTGCAGGGTTGTAGTTGATCTGACCTGTTTTTAAAAAAGCAAGTTGCTGTTAATAGATACTAGATTTTTGGGTTGTGAAGGTCAGATAGTCAGTCGCTCCATGAAAAATACTGATATTCAGCTGCATTCGGTTTGACTTCAAGCCAACCCCAACATAGCAAGGATAAGGCTAAGATGATGATTTTTCACAATACTTCACCACAGAGGAAGCTCCCATTTCTATAAGCTTTAAACGTTTCCAGGTTTCCGTTTATCTCTGTACCGAAACTCATCAAATCGATTCATTTCGCATCTGTAACATCTCTTTGGATTAAGACACAAATAACGTTTACTCAAACACAATTTTCTTAACATTACAGTGTCTCATCTGCTCCCAAAACCATGAAACATTCAAGTCGATGTGCCAAAGCGATAAAAGGGCCATAATGTGAACATTTCGCCGGTGTAAACAACTTCATTAGAAGTAAGTCGTCTCAAGGGAGGAGACGTGTATTGGCATTGGCGTCTAGCCGGCCGTAGTCGGGGGGCACGCAAATAAAGATCAACGACCGCCTTTGAGCCCAGCTGCTGCACCTGGGCTGCGGATGGCTTAGCGAACACTTTTATGTCTGCGATATCGTCTGCTTAGATATTAACGACTTAGTCCGGATAAGACGACGTCGTAAGGGTGGACGTGGACGTCGGAAAACTTGTTGGTAAAGAGTAGTCCATGTGAAAATTCGTTTCATTTCTTTGCTATCATTTTACTACTTTTATGCCACATAAAGAGTTTTGGAGTACGCACGGGCTGCAAACCTTTTCAGTTGATAAATATTATTCAAAATACGAGTACACACTCTCTGTGCAGTTTTCCAGGTTTTACCAAAGAGTTTCCAACTAAATAAAATACAAAGAAAAAATTCATGCTGGTAAAGAAGAAAAACTATAGTAAAAAAAAGTTTAAATAAACAGTTTTTTTTTATCGCAAAATGGTCAGTACGTACAATTTGTACCTGTTTAAAATGAGCCCAAATGAGGTTGTATACAAAATCTTGAACGTAAATAAGGCGATAATAATAATAATAATAACGTTTATAATATTATTATTATATTAAAATAATAATAATATTATTTTAATATAATAATAATACGGCGCTTTAAGCGCCGTATTCACCATCTGTCACGGCTGTACGTCAGCCCAAGGTCGCTGTGATGGATGTAGCATACACACTATCGTGCGCGCATCCAGCGAGCAGAATTTATCGGACGAATTATAAGAGAGAACGTGTTTTATTAATTTAAAATGCCAGCTGTTTTAACAAAACGCCAAAAAATGGGAGTTCTTTTAATGTTATCAGCAGCAACAGAAGTGAGGAAAAAAATAGCAAGAGGTTTTGGATCTCGCTGGATGAAAAATGGGTCGTGCACATCCAGCAAACAATTAAAAAAAAATATTGACGTACGTCAAGCCTATTCATGGTGTTTTTGCGTCGTGCATCGTGCATGGCCTTGGCGGGACGTACAGCAGATGGAACGTGAATACGGCGCTTAACAGCGGTTTCTACATAATTATTACATACATCAATTTTTTTTTAATAATTAGTTATGAATTTGAGCTGAATAAAATAGAAAACAATATTAAGCCGCGTACAGACATCGCGAGGCGTGCGACACGAATGGTTCGTCTCGCATGCCTCGGGCTGTGTGGACGTGTGTGCTCACAGTGAGCATTCGCGCCATACGATCGTTGCGAACGCCGCCTCAGTACGAGCCGTGCGCTCCGTGTGGACGGACAGGTGTTGTTTGCGTTGCGCGCATGCATCATGGAGGCCAATACCGAGTCACTACGTGAGCTGGTTCAACTTTATGAAATTAATAGAGTGTTGTGGGACTCTAAACATTCTGATTATTACAATAAATGTAAAAGGGAAGACGCGTGGCGTCAAATATCACAGCAAGTGCAAGCAACACCGTGCGTGGTGGTTTGCTTGCTCAGCTTGAGCATGTTTCGATCGGGACGCACGTATAAATGTACCATCGTATACCTCAGGTTGAGGCATGCGAGACGAACCATTCGTGTCGCACGCCTCGCGATGTCTGTACGCGGCTTTATAATAAAATTACAACTAGGTATAAAATCAAGGAAGATTTATAAATAATGAAACATAATAATGCAGCTATTCTATAGAATTTGTTTGTAGAAATCAGAAACAATATCGGATATATCAGGGCCTAGAGATCAAGTCTCGTTCTTCGATACTTTGTAAACGAAAGAAACACAATCGAAGTTTCCAATTTACTGAACCAACAGGAGTATTTTCCGTTCAGCCCATTTAATTTTATCGAGAAAAACAAAGAGGTTATAAACTGCCGTTTAAATAAAATCCAAGCTGTTTTCTGAGAAACATTAAAGAAAAGCCCTTTAAAAAAAAGTTATGAAAAAATAAAAGTTAATGGCAGCGATTTTTTGACCGAAAACGGCCAGTACGTTCATCCATTCGTATTGAACTAAAATGAGGTTGTATTACGATTTTATTTAAACCGTTCTGGAAGATAAGATTTTCATGGAATTCATCGTTTTTCACCAACTAACAGAATTATAATTTATAAAAAAAAGTTAAAATACAGCTGTTTTTTACAATAAAAATGTGGTCAATGAGCGTCTCTAATTGCGTGTTGTGGTCGAACCGCGTCATTCTACTGAGA
This sequence comes from Agrotis ipsilon, assembly GCA_028554685.1. Lineage (NCBI taxonomy): Eukaryota > Metazoa > Arthropoda > Insecta > Lepidoptera > Noctuidae > Agrotis > Agrotis ipsilon. The sequence continues at coordinate 14,041,555 of CM052955.1, forward strand.
AACGTGATCGAAATATAGAATTTCTTTAAACCCTCTTACTTCTCTTAGGACTAGACAGGTGGTCGCGGGGCTATTGAAGGACACCGTGGATTTTAGTCAGTACAAGTCTGACAGTCCCTCCCGTCCTGCCCAGGGTAGGAGGACTCATTTGATGATTTTACCACGCAAAAAAAGGGGACAACACAGGTAACAAAGATGCGCCAAAAATGTAACAATAATTGCTTTTTGCTGGAAACAGAAATAAAAGCCAAATGAAGAAAAATAAAACAAATTTTGTGTATGTTCTTACATTTGCCATCACCTTATGATCACTTAAGCGCCGTATTCACGTTCCATCTGCTGTACGTCCCGCCAAGGCCATGCACGATGCACGACGCAAAAACACCGTGAATAGGCCTGACGTACGTCAATATATTTTTTTAATTGTTTGCTGGACGTGCACGACCCATTTTTCATCCAGCGAGCACCCCCACCACCGCGAACGTCGTGCAGATGGACAGTGAATAACGCGGACGTACGTCAGAGCAGTCCAGCATCGTGCATGCTGGACCGTGTATAGGCTTGCTGTACAGCAGATTTAACATTTAGAGCTTGTCTCGAGAGAAGACTGCACGTGAAAATGTATAGTGAAACACTTTCAAGATTTATTGAAAAATTTAAGTTCCGCTTTTGAGTGTTTTCTGTAAGTTTATGATAATTTTTTTTAATCCAAAATCTTTTCCTTTTTCTTTTCCTCTTTCCTGTTGCTGCTGATAACATCAGAAGAAGTCCCATTTTTGGCGTTTTGTTAAAACTGCTGGCATTTTCTAAAACACGTCTTTATTCGTTCGATTGATTCTGCTCGCTGGATGCGCGCACGATATAGCGCCGTATTCACGTTCCATCTTGCTGTACGTCCCGCCAAGGTCATACACGATACACGAAGCAAAAACACCGTGATTATAGCGCCGTATTCACGTTCCATCTTGCTGTACGTCCCGCCAAGGTCATACACGATACACGAAGCAAAAACACCGTGATTATAACGTAGTTGGACGTACGTCAAGCCTATTCACGTTGTTTTTGCGTCGTGCATCGTGCATGACGTACAGCCGTGACAGATGGTGAATACGGCGCTTTAGACGTACTGGACGTACGTCAAGCCTATTCACGTTGTTTTTGCGTCGTGCATCGTGCATGACGTACAGCCGTGACAGATGGTGAATACGGCGCTATAGTGTGTATGCTACATCCATCACAGCGACCTTGAGCGGACGTACAGCCGTGACAGATGGTGAATACGGCGCTTTAGATACAATTTATAATTTTAAAAAGCCAGGCGAGATTTAGAACATAAACATATAATTTCAAAAAAAGACAACACAATAAAACATAAACGTAAACTGATTAAAAACTTTTAATTTATTTAGAAAATTTTATTATTGAATCAATCAACCTTCCTACATAGGAAAAAGATTTTCACTTCCAAAGAGTTTGACTACGAAATAACATTAAAAAAAAGAATGGCAGTTTTAAATGAAAAATTAAACGCTATTATATATTAGCCTTTTAAAAAAAAAGAAATGAAAATAATTATTAATGGCATCTCAAAGATTTTGACCGAAAACAACCAGTACAAAATAGATTTTGAGACTGCGCCCAAATGAGGTTGTATTAGGGCCTTATCACACTAGCGGTTTGGAAGCGGTTGCGGGGCGGAGCGGCCGCACAGCGAATGCGTCGCGAACACGCCGCGGTTGCGCAGCGAATTCGTTGCGGACGCGCAACGGGATCACCGCGAACAGCAAAGCGGACGCCATTTTGTACTGCCTCGAACAAACGCCAAAACGTCCGCCCCACCTCAGATCAACGAGGAATTTTTTGTATGAAGACTTTCGAAATATTCCTCCAGCGCTGAAATTTGGCATAATATGATAAGAGTAGGTGATACAGATTATAGATGCATAATTTTTTTTTAGCCGAGAAGTTTTTTTTATCAAAACATGAATATTGCTTATAACTCTCAGCGAAAAATTCCTCAGCCTAATCTAATAATGGATCTTCCCAAATTCGTCGATGCTTTCGTTTTCGTTTTCGGCGTTTTCGAAGTAATAACGTCAACAGCAATGTTTCCTCGTCGGAATACATTTTGTTACTGAGTGTACAAACACGTGACGAAAACGTAACGCATTTGCCACGCGTCCGCGACGTGTTCGCGACGGATGCGCGGCGTGTTCGCGACGGATGCGCTGCGCGTCCGCTCCGCCCCGCAGCCGCTTCCAAACCGCTAGTATGATAACGGCCTTATAGTATGATTTTGATTATTGTCTACGGATCTGAAAATTTAATCTACAGAATATTCTGTCGTGACCTGAGTCTTTTAAGTACAACCAGGTAATTAAAATAATAATATTAATATCGGTAACTATCCCAAAGTAAAATTATGGCAATTTTGAGTAACAAAATTAAATTATACCCATATTTTAATACGTAGATGCATGTTTCTCTGGCTATAAAGTTTGTATTTAATTAAAATAAATAAGTACTTACTATAAACCATGACTGGATCTAATAACATCAAGAATAATATAACGGAGAAATGAAAATTCCATTCTGATAATCGTAGTAAATATGAAATATTTTCAATTGCAAGTTTCCGTAAATTTATATCAAACGATTTTGAAATGAAATCAAAACGATAAGCAGTTATTGTAGCTAGTCGTACCCAGCAATACCCTTAATGGCTGTTCATAGCTCTACAATTTAAGAACGTAGCACGAACATACAATGAACAACTTAAATAATGGAATCTCTAATTCAAATTAGGTAGGTAGTGGAAAACCTCGAACTATTTTCTCTCGTTTTCCAACTTGTTTCTTAATTGCTATTTACCACGTGCTATCATAAAAGCTTAGATTTTAATCCTAATGATTAAAATTTTCATTGCTTCTTTTAAATCCATCAATCAATCTTGAATTCAAGAAAAAACCTTTAGTGTTACGTGTGTTGTTAGACTGATTTCGCATTTTCAGAACAATTCTTCCCTTAATATGATGCATACGATGACCTCTTAAAACTTTATATTAACAAATTCTATAGGTTTATAACATAATTTACAAGTTTTACTTCAAAACTTTTCATTTTTGAACTTGTTTGAAAAGCCCAAAACTTGCATTGTTTATTGAAAAGTCGAAACATTTTCTTACAAGTTTTCTCATTAAAAGTAACAATATTGAGTTAAGCAAGTAGTTTAGCAAATACAGTGAGTTTGTTTGAAATTCAGACGAACGTTTTCCAATAAGTTAGACGATTCATATCAAGGGATGAAGTATAAAAGCAAGCAGACATATATTCGGCGCTGAGGGTTGGCACTTATTGATACTTTAACAAAAGTTTAGTACGTACGTTAAAGGAGATAGTTTTACCTTTCAAGCTAATTCACAAGAAATTTAATTTAACAAGCTGAAAAGAAACAATCATGACATCTTTATATTTTCCAAGAAGTTATTTGAAAAATAATTTTATTTTTTTGCTTCAGGCAAGTAAACTGTGTATACTTATAAGATTGATTTTTTATGTTGTTGTTACGATTAATCATTTAGTATGGCTACATGGTACTGGCCATCCAGCGACGACATTGCGAGCGATAAAGACGATTTTTTTATACACGTACACATTTGTTCTACTATTTAGAGAAATTCTTAGTTCTTCCACATTCCTTTTGGCATTTTTACTTAATTAACTATTGATAATTGAAGACCACCCGGAGTTCAGCTGGTGACGATGAGGATTCATAATGTTGTGATGTATAATCTAAGTTTCGCTTGCCGGGTGTAGAGAGGTACCCTATAAAGTTGAACTTTGAAATAGTTGCAGGTTGTGAAATAAAACGAGCAACAACCCTGTGCAGTGCGGGCGGCGACCGGCGCGCAGCATCGATCCGTCGCGACGTGCCCGACGCACACCAGTGCGGCACCACGTAGCGCCCGCGCCGCCCTTACATTATTTACTTTTCATTTATACATCTTTTATATTATGAACCTGGCTTTGAACTGAACAAAGGTCATCGTAGATAGTCTGCTCTCTGGACGCTATTTTTGCTTTACTTTTATCGATTCCACTAGTTATAACTGCTTGAACAAAACGCAGATGATTACTCGTATTTGAATAACAGTACTCCTTACAAACTACATGATGTTATGTAAATACATTATGTAGCGTTACTTTAAGTAGTCAGTTAACTACGTAATATTGCGCAACAAACATTTTTCTTGCGAGCGTTAGTAATTATAAATGGGTCCGTATGCATTTTAAAAGCTTTGCAGCAGCAGCAGCGGCATGCAGTTACTGTAATTTCATTAAACGTTGCGGTTAAGCAGCAATTAGAAGCTTAATACCGGCGGCGGAGTATCTCGTCCATCATCAGAGCGTCGCGTACTGCTGCACTGGACTCATCTGACTGCACTATCCTGTCATCACTTAGCGAGTGGATTATTTATTTGTTTGGTCGCGGATGTAATTACACCCTCTCCGCAGTCTCCACAACCTCGGCGCGGACAGATCCCGTCCAACAGGTCTCGTTAATATTAATCTGATTAGCTATAATGCCAATACCGAGTCTATAAAGCAAATATGCTCACGGACTGTATCTCGCGGACTCTTCTATTCCTGTTTTATATTTCACTTTGCATACTTAGAATCATTAAGCCGCACTTGATTTATGGTAGAATTTATTTTTCATCCCCCCATCTCGGAAAGGGTACTTTTGCTCCTCGATATCTGACCGTAAAAGCCGTTTTTATCCTCAAGTGAGTAAAAGCCGTTTTTATCCTCTAGTGAATAAAGTAAATTTGAATTTAGAACATCGTGTGCATTAAAGAGTTGTAGCAGTAAAAATGGCGGCCGGTGACCGCAACAGCTGATCTTTGCTGTGGTGCCTACTTCACGTTCGAAGGTTGTCGTACCACATCAAATTTCAAAAATCGAATTCATTTCCTCGAAGTAGGTGTGAAAAGCAGAGTACACTTTTCGGGAGCAAAGCTGCGTTGCCTTGGGCTATCTTGAATCTCTCGCTACCTACACGAAGGATTCTTAGATTTTAATAATTATTCTGTATTTTATATACATAATGTAGTACTCCTAGATAATACCGAAACTGAAATACCTATCTTGTGATAGTACAATGTACACCTGATTATTATTTTTTGCATTTGGTAATTTCCTCGCTGAGGTGGGATGAAAAGTTACGTGTTGCACTCGAGTGCAAAGATTTTTCACCTTGTGCTCTTTTGATTCCCTCGCTATCGCTCATGATTCTAATTTTGAATCACTCGTTGCACTCGTGATTCAATTTTAGAATCATTCGCTTGCTCGGTCATCAAAATTGAGCACGCGGTTAAAAATCAACTTTGCACTCTTGTATAACAAATAACTATTATTGGAACACCTACTCTTTGTAATAAAATATCTATCTACCAATTTTTGATGTCCGTAAAAACTCTAAAACGTGCTATTGTTCCGCAAATGGACGAAAATGTGGAGGCGAGCCAAATGGCGATAAAATTACTGTAACACTCGTAAAAAACAGCCGTAATATTTTTACGTCCCAATTTAGGATGTTTAGTGGACTAAGCCTGGACATCAATTGTGCGTATCCTTCATCTGTGTGTTTCTCTGTTCTGTGGTAGATAGTGTGGATAGTGATGTGTGTAAGAAGGAAACTATAAGTTGTAAGTAGCACCTCCACCAATAAACAGAACGTAAGTGAACGTGCGAGGCGCGTTGTTATTTAGCGACGGCCTATTAGATAGGTATTGCGTATCTTATTCATGGGCATTCACTGCGGCAGCACGCCACATAAACTCGCGGCAGGTGGATCTCGAGTATTTGTGAAGGTTAATGAAACACTTTTATTGCTGTGACATCGCGCAGTAATTGTTCTACGAACGACCATAATGTGTACACACGTAATTGTTATTATACATAGTTCCAGCAAGTAGAACTCGTTGTATGTTAGTACCTACTTGTCAGCTCTAATTCCAGGCTAAAGTTGTCATGGTAACATACAGCCAGTTTGTCTTGTTAAGATTGTTTGTTCAACTGGAATTTATATTCCAGTTGATCAAATGATTTTCTTTATAACTGTATTTTTTCTTCCATCATACTCAAACAAAATCTATCTATAAATCTTCTTTTAAAACCCGTCCGTTAAGCTGTACAGTCATTGTTTCCCAAGTTTGGCAGACTTTAATAGTGAGTTAATTTTATCATTTCCTGCGCGCAATGCGTAACGTCTGCAGCTTTATGTTGCCAAAGGAATTTGTAACACTGGTGAGAGTAATTGACTTAACACCGGTGAGCTATAAACATAGCTTGACGCGTAACTGCATGCGTCCGACGATACTGAAATAGACGCAGAATGCAAAACGCCGCTCAAAAGTTCATCATCCTTGCAGCTATTCCAAATATGCCTCATATGAAACACCTTAGCGGACGCAATGAACGTGGAGACATGAGTTGTTTATTGGACAGCCTCGAAGAGTAATTGCGGTCGCGTTATGTCTAGAATTACTTGCAAAAATGTGCCGTTGATACCGAAGAGCTGAGGACAATCTGAGAGACTACCGCGCTGACAGGGTGTTAGATGCAACCGGACATATTATTTGAATGCCTTTTCAAAAGTACTGCTAAAACGGGTTGTTTGCAATTTGCAACAAAGTTAACGATGACGCTGCGCCCGCGCCTCTGTCGCGGGACATCGGAGAACAGTTACGTCGCAGAGTCCATGGCACGCGTCACATCGACACATACTGCCTCGTATGTATAAAGTTACACACTCGTATGCAAATAGCCAGTCAACTAAATATTATAACTCCAGTGATTTCCCCCGATACAGTCACATATAATAGCGTGGATATTGTTTACGAACCAGCTCTGCATGTGCTTACATCTGTAAGCAGGCGTCGTAACTTTAAATTAAATGAGAAAGATTATTGCCATGTTTTGCAATGTTTTTACATCGTAGGTTTACGAGTTGTGTAATAATGTCTCGTCAATGATCCTGGCTCCTTGCTTAAAGTAACAGAAGGGTTCGCAAAGTAGCTTAATATCGATACGAACTTTCAACGCTAGAGTTTTCACAAGCTCGTACTTTATGCATGAATGGAGAAATGAAAAACCATCCTCTTAAAATTGTGAATTGTCTGCTAAGTTTTGTTTTACCTAGTCAGAAATATTAAATCTGATGTTTAGAGGTGATCTAAGTTTTTAAGTTTAAAGTAGGTAGGTAATATAATATTAACATGCAAAATATTTAACATTCGAGATATACACGACATCCATCATTACGATTAAACGGTACTAATTACAAATAAACGTCCGGCCCACAACAAAAAGTAAAGTATTCCAATGTTGTAAATAAGTGGTCGGGTCCGTTGTCGGGTGGCATTTCACGATCTAGGAAAACATTCCAATATGGACGGGACACGAACCGGGGTTGCAATAAAAAGCAAACACCCAATTATGTGGACTGCTACACGTTTGGTAATGTGAGCTACAAACACGTATCTCCAGTGAGGACTATAATACTATAGAACAATCGGAGCAATTTAACACATAGACGAGCAAAACAATTAATAGGAGCGACACGACGATAGATTTCTAATCTCATCAAATTATACGAATTAGTATTGATTATACGGTTGTAAGATACCATCGACAAGTGATGTCCTTATTCGTTTCTCTGACTCCGATTAGGAGGACAGCGACAACTTATAAGGAATACCATCGGATTACTTCCGCTTAATATTCATTGTATAAATGAATTCATTCATAATAAGGTACCTTATGTAACACGGAGGAAGTGCACATTCAAATATGCAGAAAGTGAACGTTGGATTTAAACATGGCAGAAAAAACAACATGTTGTTATGGAATCTTCAAAATCCAAACACCAAACTTGGGGTGAAGGAAGATAAAATTTGCATTCACCACTTGCCCACATTTCTACTTTGCATTTTTATATTCGCAAGGGAACCAAAGTGCTCGGGAAGTTAACAAGATCAACACGAACAGGCCCAATTGTAGGGAACCAATCTTATCGTTATATATTTTTCTATTTATTGCTTTATAAACCAAGCTTCTTCATCTGTGGACAATAGGGGATGTAAATGAGTTTGTTTTGAACACTTCTCTTCTCTTAGATGAATAAAATGAATGTGAATATTGAAGTGTTTACTGCTGTTGTTCGTTGAGCGTGTCGTTTGAGCTTTGTTTTATTATCATTTCTTCCGTCTGGCTCGCCGGGTAGAGTTATGGCCTTTTAGTCTGCTTTGAGAAGCTCTGTGTTGCACCTGTAAGTATTTTTAACGTTGATCTTATTTTGAATAATTTTTTCCTCGTAAAAATATTCCTTTTTTCTTTCATTCAACGGTATTCTACACCACAAATTTAGATATCTTACTGAATTTGACATAGATAGATAAGCAGTAAAAACATAAAGCCTTGAAATATATGTGTGTTAACACTGACAGCAGTCGAATCAAGACTGTGGGCAAGACACAACAGCAATCGAAGTTCAAGTAGGTACAGAGTTAAAAATAACTCCACTCATTATATGGTAAGGGAAAGTAAATGAGAACACATTCGTTGAAAGTTAACCCTTTTTCAAAATACGTTTGTAACACACAAATCAAGAGAAGTAAATATTATTTCTAATTTCATGTTTCCGCTTAAAATGTGTATAATAAACGATCTGTTAATGTTATTCTATTAATGATATCTTCCTGCGAGCTTGGTTGCGGTCGTTAAAATATGCTTTGGTAGTGAAGGGACATCCGAAAATAAACTACATGTGTTTAACATAGCACGTCTCTACAGCGAACATGCAACGCGTCGAGCGTTGCATGCAAGCCATGTCACGTAATGACATGAAGTTGTCACCGATCAATGCAATTCTTTTATGAAATGAGTCAATTAAATACGAAAAATATTGATCTCACATCTCGAAATAATGCTGTCCTTTCCTGTTCTCGAGCTCAATTTTCGAAAGTGCTGAAGTAAACACATTGCTACAGTTGCACATTGCGTAACAAAGATTGAATGACATTTTCTTAAACAATAATGTCATTGTAACTTCACCAAGCTGACCCCAAAGGTTTCATTGTTTGTGAGCAACATTTTGTTTTATTGTCAAGAACACAAAGTGAGGAAGTGTCGCACATCCATGCACCATTGATTTGTACGCAATTTCCTTGACCTCCTTACTCATAAACTACGATGAAATATCTCTGCATAATATCGGCTCACAACTTCACAGCATGTAATCTTTTAGTTCATTGTCAGAAGTCGCAAGGAGACAAAACATTATGGCTAAGTAGTTAGTTTACAAATCACAATGATGTTGTTTATTATGATTAAGCTGTCCACTTGTTGTTTTTACTTCGCAATGCGAAATACGGACTAACATTTTTTGAGCGGAAAACTTGACTGTGTTTATTTAAGATTTTTATGTTTGTGAAGCTTACTTTTGGATTTTGTCTTATTAAAAATATTTAGCTAGTTACCGTTAGATAGGCATTAATGTAACATTATCTCTGCAAAATAAAGCAGTTCAATCGTTGAATCTGTTCGAGATTTTCGTCAGAAAGCGGGGAAGCTCTTCCTGCTCTCATCAAATTTTATATCATGTAAGCAAATTCTAATTTACTATTCTACGCTAGTAAAGCCCAACCTACTTTAGAAATGTATTGATTCATTTACTATTTCAAGCTATTCATTAAAAATGACCAAAAGTGTCGTGCCTTTGAAAAAAAAGAGGTATAAAACAAAAATCACCATGGTATAACCCAGATATAAGTATGCTCCGGTTGTATTCAATTTCATACCAAATAATTTTATAAATCAGTAAGTTGAAAATCGGATTGGTTTTATCATCTCGCAGAAGCGGATAAAATTCAGAATTCCTCATTGCCTACGTTCATAATAACGCTCATGACATAATAGACAGCTTTATCCTCTTAGAGTCTAATCAATTCCAAAGCATCTACTACGGATGTATTTAACTAATCCCTGCTATCTCTATAACGACCATTATCCGCAATGTCCTCAATTGACTCCTACGACAACCAACGTAGGAAGATTTAGATGAACACTCTCGATTTCTCTAGGAAGACGAGCACTGCGAAGCAATGCACTTTGTTCTGCAATTCCCACAACAGCTGGTGCAGAAAGTTGTGTATAATTACATTGTTGAACTCAGCCGGCGATGACATTTGGCCGGCGCGCGCGCAGTGAGAGGCGACCGTGCCGTAACCGCGACCCTTTCGACCGATGCACTATCCGATGCATTCACCAGGCACCAACGCTGGCCGACTGTACAATCGATACCAAATTGCTCCACAATTATTGGCTCAAAGTGATCTTAAGTACCTTCGTAAGGAACCTTCACTTTCATTTGCTTGTTTTCTCAAGTTCTAGAGGTAGAACTACCATCTGGTGATATGCTGCTCAATGAGATATTTTTAATTACCTAAACGTGAAACTGGAAAAATTAATCGAGTTATATGCACGCTTGCATGGAGTTATGAACCTAATTATCTTACTCGATAAAATTGCTTTAAGAACCGACCAAAATTTTTTTTTCAAATCCTTTTTGTAGGTTCAGTTATAAGCTTTTAAACAAATAATCTCTTCGGCTTTTTCAAGTTTCGTTAGGAAATATATAAAAAAAACTTCAAATTAAGCTTTAATATTTATACAAGTGTGACCACACCTGTTGGATTTCCGTCTATATCCGAGACAAAATATTAGTAATTATAACATAGCGGAATCATTAATTAATTATTATCACACCGAGTTGAGCAGACCAGAGAAGTCGTTAAATTTTATGGAATGAGAAAAAAGATTTTTATGGCTATCTAATCTTTAATTAATTACGTTAGTTATTTATAGTTATAGATGTACATATAAAATTTTTGTGCTTATATTATACTCTTAGTTTACACCTACTCGATAGTATGTAAAGCAAATAGCTGTAAATCTCTAAAAGTAAATAAATAAAGGGAATCTGAGAAGCTTCACTTGTCGACTGTAAGCGGTTTATCGATGATATTTTAGGTTTCCCTTCGTGACCGCTCAGGCGCTCATTCCGAAGGTTGGTTTGATTTTGAAACTAAATATCACTGGAGTCTGCAAAGGCGTGGTCATTGTTTACCAGTCGACCTCGGAATCAGTAATTACCTATTGTTTACGTTATTTTATTCGAAAGCATCATATTTCACGACATTACCACACATTATTAATGATGTGTGAATCCGATGTATTTAGATATAAGTCAAAATAATAGCAATTTGAACATTTTTAAACAAAAAGTCTAATGTTGTCAATAAACAGTCCGTGCATTTGCATATTTTTAGTTTTTTTGACGTTAATTGATCCGGTTTATGTGTTATCATTTTAAACATCAGGCCGGATAGATAACTTGGGATCATAAAGTATGGGTGGTCTCCGAAAAAATTCGATAGTAATGTATTTTGCTAAAATTCGGCTCAATAAAGTGAAAAACATGGTTGTATTTTGATAAAATTTAAGTGAGGCCGTTCGTTGCCATTTGTTTTAAATAATAAGTTTAATAATTGTTTGTAATTTTTACAGCACGCCTGCGTTTGATACCGGCTGTAAATTATTGTTACAAACGTGGAAACAGGGGGATGAAAACGTTAATTAAGGGGAACAACGAAAGGGAGGGCGAAAATACAAATTAATTTAAAACAACTGGACATTCAGACGGAATTAGAATGGAATGGAATTCGCGATAATATACGAAACTTGTTTTAAGTTTAAAGTCAATTAAAGTTACTTCTTTGGTTTGTATTGAAACTGAAAATTGGGAAATTCCTCTTCTGTATCAAGCTGTATTGTTTATTTTCAGTTCTAAAGCCGTAGTTCAACAAGCTACAAAATTAACCTATAACTGGGTTAGTAACAGTTGCTAAAAGAAGCAAATTGAATCCGAATCAAGCGTACTAAACTGAAATTCCATTGGTACTTGTACGATTAAGATCAACATCAACAGATTTTTCCAGAATGTTTGTAAAATAAGTATATATTTTATACTTTACCTTATGTAAATAAAATATGTTTAAGCTTTTAAGCCTAAGATATTGAAATACGCTTTACTTTAAATAAATAAGTACTAACACACAACCATTACTAATTGAGTGTCCACAATACCAACATAATTTGCTACTGAAGTATTTATATTCTTGTTTTTACATACAGCTGTAAACGTTTCACAAGCTCAGTGTAATGGGCGCGAAATGTTGCGATTTCAACACGTAATGTAGAATAATTGAGTGTCCATGCACATTGTCGATAGTCGCATTCCAGCGGCTTGTAATCCCCTTCGTACACAACGCGACCCAAGTCTTCGACACCTTACGACTTTTCACTTTAGTATCCAAGCGACTATCGCAATACATCCATAGAGGTTCGTACACAGGCACTCGTCAATGGATATCAAAGTCGTAAGGTATCGGACACTTGCGTCGCCTTGTGTACGAAGGGGCTTAAGAGGCATTTCATCAGGCCCTAGTAGCTACTGGTTACTGGCTCAGTGTCGGAAGCCATTGCCGTAGGCGTGCGGTGAATACCACAGTAATACGCACTAATTCATAATTTTCAATGATTTATGGACTGCATTTAGAATTAACAGTTGTAGGTATTATTTATTAGTTATCTTCTTACTATCAATGTCTTCCTTGATTTAAATATACTAGAAGCTACGGAGCTATGTAATATTGAATTTTAATTTGCTGAAGAATTTAAAGAAAACGGATTAAGTACTTAAAAAAGCGAGCACCCAGGAGAGTCAGATTTTGCATCGGTAGTTAAATTATGTCGAATCTGATTTGGAATTTATGAAGAGAGGAGAGACTACTTAGATTATAAAAAAATAAGCACCCAAGGTACAGAAGAAATTCCTAGTATGAAATATATGAATAAGTAATATAGTCCACGTAAAACGTTCTTGCATTAAGTCTAAGTAGACATCCAAACTTTTCTCGTATACCATCATCAAGTCTATTGCTATAAAAATCAATGCAGTCTCGCTAAACCTCGAGAACGGCTGGACCGATTTGGCTAATTTTGGTTTTGAATTATTTGTAGAAGTCCAAGGAAAGTTTAAAGGTGAGTAAATAACTTAAAATAAAATGATCCAGAGGCGATACCAAGTTTACCGGGTCCGTTAGTTTAATAAAAAAAAAAAAGTGTCTTTTTGTTTCAATACGTTTAGTTATCACTAGCTTCTGCCCGCGACTTCGTACGCGTATCCTGTTGCTTATGCCAGCGACAACGGGATCGTCAAAATCTAAGATCTGAAAAGTCTATTACCCAACTCCAAGAGCCCGGCAAAAAAAATAATGGCTTTTGGCCAGTAGAGTACAATAATATTCACTATACTAATTTCACTGTATGTGAAATTAGTGATAGCTTTGATTTCCATATCAGGTGTTCCATATCTTAAATTTTTATACATAAACAAATAGTGCTCATCAAGCTGTAAATCTTTTGCTAAGACGTCATTCCTCGGGCACGCCGCAATAGTGGCCCTCTTTGAGGAGTGGTGGAGAGACGTCACGGCGTCCTTCTTACCTATCGCATGACGCAGATCCTCACCGGACACAGAAGTTTCGGGAGGTACCTGTGTCTGATGAGAAAGGAGGAAACGCCTGGGTGTCACCACTGCGAAGATCGCCCGGAGGACACAGTTGAGCACACGGTGCAAGACTGCCCAGCTTAGGCAGAACACCGACGTGTCCTCACGGCGGCGATAGGCGGAGACCTCTCACGCCCGGCATTGGTCGAGGACATGCTGCGGGGCGAGATGGAGTGGGAAGCGGTCACCTCCCTCTGCGAAGCAGCTATGCTCGTGAAGGAGGGGGCGGGCCGCGAGAGGGAGAGGACAGCGTCCTCCCTCCGCCCCAACCGCAGTGGGTAGACACCCACGGCGTCGGACGTCGGCAGACGACCTCCAGCCGCCGTAGGCGCGGGCATGCGGACAGTGAGTAAAGGACAACTCGCTGTCCGACCATGGACCATGCCCGGGTCGACGGCGCGTCGTGTTCCACGCGTGCCTAAAGAGCGTCAGCAAAATGACGGGGCCCCCTCATAGAGGGCCAAAGCCTGACGGGGTCGCGGGACTTATTTCCATCACCGTGACCCCGGAACATAAAGGGCTATTGAAGGACACCGTGGATTTAAGTCAGTACAAGTCTGATAGTGGGGGTGGGAGGCCTAATTTGATGATTTTACCACGCAAAAAAAAAGACGTCATTCCTTTATGTTATAGTGTAGCTGGGCTCTTGGAGTTCCACATTAGGTGTTCCAGATCTTCAATTTTTATACGTCAACAGAGAGTGCTCATCAGGCTGAACAACTTTGCTAAGACGTCATTCCTGTACATGTTATAGTGTAGCTGGGCTCTTGGAGTTCCACATTAGGTGTTCCAGATCCTCAATTTTTATACGTCAACAGAGAGTGCTCATCAGGCTGAACAACTTTGCTTAGACGTCATTCCTGTACATGTTATAGTGTAGCTGGTCTGTTGCGGTTCTGCGCCAGGTGTTCAAATTTCCAGAATTATTTATAGCCTATGTTTTGACCAGATTTAATACCTATACAACAAAAAAAGAATCATTCAAATCCGTCCAGTACTTTTTGAGTTTATCCCGGACATACATACAGACAAACAGATAAACAGACAAACAGACAAAAATTCTAAAAACTATATTTTTGGCTTCGGTATCGATTGTAGATCACATCCCAAGTATTCTTTAAAAAAAATATTCAATGTACAGTTTTGACTCTCCTACTATTTATTATATGTATAGATAGATTATTCTTCTACCAAACAAAAAATCACAAATTGACGGCTGTCATATCAATCACATGTCATTAAGTTCGTCCTTCTTTCACAACGTATACAACCTTCTAATGAAGCTACCCAAGGTACATCAGTGAAACTAAATAAGATTCCTATAACCCATTGTTATTCGAAGTCGATAGCCATCAAGTATGACATTCCTGTAGGTACTCTTCACATACGTGTCTTCTGGCCTTGACGTACACTCTCTTAAATAGAACTAATAAATATTAATATTGATGAGTGCACTTACTGCACTAACAACTACTTTGGTTTGAGTGTTTAGTATGTAATACTACTGGATAGAAAATAAAGTAGAGGTAGCTCCTGCGTGATATTATAAAGCTGAGAGTTTGATTTGTTGAACTGTGCTTATCTCAGAATCTACTGGTTCCAATTACAAAAATGTCTTTGAGTTGGATAGTCTACTTATAGAGGAAAACTTAAGGCTATATTTTAATACTAGCTTCTGCCCGCGACTTCGTACGCGTATCCTGTTGCTTATGCCAGCGACAACGGGATCGTCAAAATCTAAGATCTGAAAAGTCTATTACCCAATTCCAAGAGCCCGGCAAAAAAATAATGGCTTTTGGTCAGTAGAGTACAATAATATTCATTGTCATCGAAAATCGGTCCTTAACTGTTACCGCCTTTACTGCGTGGAAGAAATCCCAGCTTATGTTATTTTATAATTTGTATAATTATAAAATACTCACTATACTAATTTCACTGTATGTGAAATTAGTGATAGCTTTCATTTCCGTATCAGGTGTTCCATATCTTAAATTTTTATACATAAACAAATAGTGCTCATCAAGCTGAAAAACTTTTGCTAAGACGTCATTCCTCGGGCACGCCGCAATAGCGGCGGTAAGACCCCTCTTTGAGGAGTGGCTGGAGAACCGTGCCTTACCTACCGCATGACGCAGGTCCTCACCGGACTCGGAAGTTTCGGGAGGTACCTGTGTCTAATGAGAAAGGAGGAAACGCATGGGTGTCACCACTGCGAAGATCGCCCGGAGGACACAGTAGAGCACACGGTGCAAGTTTGCCCAGCTTGCGCAGAGCACCGACGTGTCCTCACGGCGGTGATAGGCGGAGACCTCTCGCGCCCGGCATTGGTCGAGAACATGCTGCGGGGCGAGACGGAGTGGAAAGCGGTCATCTCCTTCTGCGAAGCAATTATGCTCGTGAAGGAGGGGGCGGGCTGCGGGAGGGAGAGGACAGCGTCCTCCCTCCGCCCCAACAGCAGTGCGTAGACGCCCACGGCATCGAACGTCGGCAGACGACCTCCAGCCACCGTAGGCGCGGGCACGCGGACAGTGAGTAAAGGACAACTCGTTGTCCGACCATGGACTATGCCCGGGTCGACGGCGCGTCATATTCCACGCGCGCCTAAAGAGGGTCAGCAAAATGACGGGGCCCCCTCACAGAGGGCCAAAGCCTGACGGAGTCGCGGGACTTATTTCCTTCACCGTGACCCCGGAACATAAAGGGCTATTGAAGGACACCGTGGATTTCAGTCAGTACAAGTCTGATAGTGGGGGTGGGAGGCCTCATTTGATGATTTTACCACGCAAAAAAAAAAAAGACGTCATTCCTATAATTATGTTATAGTGTAGCTGGGCTCTTGGAGCTCCACAGTAGGTGTTCCAGATCTTCAATTTTATACGTCAACAGAGAGTGCTCATCAGGCTGAACAACTTTGCTAAGACGTCATTCCTGTACATGTTATAGTGTAGCTGGGCTCTTGGAGTTCCACATTAGGTGTTCCAGATCCTCAATTTTTATTTGTCAAGAGAGAGTGCTCATCAGGCTGAACAACTTTGCTTAGACGTCATTCCTGTACATGTTATAATGTAGCTGGGCTCTTGGAGTTCCACATTAGGTGTTCCAGGTCTTCAATTTTATTCTCTCAGCAGAAAATGCTCATCACGTGGAACGCTTTTTGCTATCGCACCATTTTTGTATCTCTTATAGTTTAGCTGGTCTGTTGCGGTTCTGCGCCAGGTGTTCAAGTTTCCAGAATAATTTATAGCCTATGTTTTGACCAGATTTAATACCTATACAACAAAAAAAGAATCATTCAAATCCGTCCAGTACTTTTTGAGTTTATCCCGGACATACATACAGACAAACAGACAAACAGATAAACAGACAAACAGACAAAAATTCTAAAAACTATATTTTTGGCTTCGGTATCGATTGTAGATCACTCCCCAAGTATTCTTTAAAAAAAATATTCAATGTACAGCTTTGACTTTCCTACTATTTTATTATATGTATAGATATAGATAGATGGAGCCTAACCTACCTACGTGTCTTCCATTTTATTTTTAGTAGCAGGCCTCCACGGCTATGCACGGGTCCACATTTTCGAATAACCCTCTAGATTTTCTTACAAACAAACTTATCGAACACTAAAATATTTGATCCGATTTGGTGCACTGAATGTTATGCCCGTACACTGTACCTACAGATATACTTATGCTCCTTTTTTATACTCCGTAAAAATAAAGAAAAGCAGCCACACATGAAGCATTTTTACAAAATCAGGGAGAAATAGTCATCTGTAGTCGTCACATTTCGAAAGAACGGCATCACTGAACTGATTTTCTCAGTGGTTTTAAGAAATCTAATGATCCGGATTCAATACGGATTAAAAAAAAAACGTTATAAGGTTTGTATTGAGCGCAATCGGATCTACACTGATATGCTCTCATTGTTACATCTTCTGCACGATTTACATTGATCGCATGATTAATCCTCGCTAACCTCATGAATCTTTCTAATACGTGGTTTACTTTCAGATCCTGTGCTACAGAACTTGTAACTAAAGTATTGTATTTAGGTATGAAAATTATATCAACTCTAGGTCGTTGTTAATAGTCACTCAAAGTCGCGGTAAAAGTAAGAAACTAATCACTTTTTTCCGGTGATTACTTGTCAATAATTTAACCTTGGTAGCAATAAATGATGAAATCTTCAAAACCAACCTCCTTCTACTTCTAAGACCACATATAAGTAAAACGAGGTTGTAGTTCCCATCTGTCATCCCCTCCTAAAGCGCCGTATTCACCATCTGTCACGGCTGTACGTCATGCACGATGCACGACGCAAAAACAACGTGAATAGGCTTGACGTACGTCATAATCACGGTGTTTTTGCGTCGTGCATCGTGTATGACCTTGGCGGGACGTACAGCAAGATGGAACGTGAATACGGCGCTTTACCCAACCTGTCCAAGTCTGAATGCCCCAAGTCCATGTTTGTTTCTAAGGTTTTTTTTTTCACGGTGCTACGTTGATGATCATGTATGGTCGCGTCGACACTAATTTTTTCAGGGCTTCTCACGAACTAAAGACTGCTTTTCAGTTACAGTACATTTTCTTTTATACTTTGTTACGCTTTTACTACTTAGGTAGTATTAGTATACATGACAAGAACTGTACAGTGTGCACTGTGTGTGCCGAGTGCATACACATAATGTTCACTTTCCTATTAAGACGTTTACAAAGTAACTTACACCAACACTTTACATACATACTTGTTCTGGTAACCCCGTAAATGAAAAAAGCGTGACGCTCAACCATTGGTGTAATGATACACCTATATTAGGACGCACTAGTAACACGTGGTGCAGGCACGCGCGACTGCGCGTGCGCATTACGAGAACGTCACGGTGCTGCAGAAAACATCATGTTTAGTTATGCATTCGGTGTTGCAATTATATTGAAGTACCGTATATTGATACTGAGAACTTGTATTTACACGAGCAGGCTTGTAAGAATTTAATGATTTGTCTATACGATAAGTGCGTACTTGGAGGTGAGAAATGTTAAATCAATCGTAGAGCGCTATGTGACAGAAATGTAGAACAATAGGGGCATTCGCGGAGTGGATTACGAGTCAAGTTTAATATGTACCACAACCATAAGTACCTACTTTTTAGTAGATTCAATTATCAACATTGAATCTACTTGTATACTACTCGAAGACATCTAAAGTTTCCACGCACTTCGCAGATTTAGCTTTAGTCAGTGAGTCATGTAGATTTGAAAGGCAATTGAAGATGCCTATATTTTCAGCTGTGGAAACAGACAACTAGTGAAACATCACTACAGGTGTGTACCCTTTTTGCGTGTTTGAGTTTTTTCCATTCTGCGAAAGGAACATTTTGCGAAAAGGGACATTGTGCGAAAAGTAAATTTTGTGAAGGAGACATTTCGTTACCTGTGGACATTTTGCGAAAAGGACATTCTACGAATGAGCCCTATGATTCTATGAACAACGTTTGCACATTCAACAGAACTCATCTAAGATTATTGAAGATATTCTTACAATATTTTCATTAATATATTTTGATTTTATATAGCTCTACAATTTGTCTTTGTAAATTCTTAATTACGTCTATGCATACGAAATTAATTGACGGTACAGAATGATGAGTAGCTTCCACGCAGCCGCGAGCGTTATCAATTAGAAAAATAGAGCAAGAAGTTAATAGCAGTTAATTAATCCGTATGTCCATTCATCAATTAGGTAATGTCTAGTGGCAATTTATGAAGTGGTCTAAATTCTGTGCGACGCGACTCCATATTCGCACTGTGTTCGTTGCTTGTTTTCACAACAGCTGTTCAAGCATGTGTGTTAGATTTGTTGTGACCATGCGGTTCAGGTTTACAAGTATTTTTTGTCTCTTATTTTCTAATAATCAGTCTCATTACTTCATTACTTCGTATCACTTGTACGGCAGAGTGGCCCAAAACTTCATCATAATCGTACAAAGGTGTTAAACAATTAAAATCTTCGTCTGTTATAAAAAAGCTCTCACCCTGAAGTTAGATGAAACACAGATAAGATTGTTAGCTGGCTTGTCTTCATTTTAAACTATTTTATTTCGTTTTATGACAGTCTCGCTTTAATGAAGTAGTACCATTTATGCTAAAAGCATTTGATGAGTATAATTTATTTTCTGCTTAATTGCGTTTAGTTCAATTACCGCTCTTATTTATATTTTCCCACTAAGGAAAGAGTAATTACTCAGTCTGTAGTCATGATTTAATTAATTTCACAACTTGTTTCTGTGCCATGAAGCCACAGATCGTTTATAAGAGTTACTTAACTTATTGTTTTAAAATGAACTGTTACATTAAAACTAATGCACAGTTTGCTTCGAAAGGTGTGGCCTATAACTTTGGTAGATTTTACCTTCAGAACAAATGCCAAGATTCTCTTTGACGTAGGCTGTGCTGAATCACCTATCAATTGGTTAGCAAATCAGGCAGTGACAGAATTCTCATTGCTAAGAAGATAACCGACGTAGGCAGAAGCCTCGTCTCAGCGCATGTCTGTCTCATGGCCCCCCTACCCACGTACTTACGAACATCAACGGTCGCGGATGACTTGACTGATTGCCGCACGCATTATTGGTATTCGTGGTGTAATTGGTACGTTCCTTCGAAATACCTATCATCTAGTTATGACACATCGATCGTTGCGTGTCTGCCACTCTGCTGAGTTAGGTAAGCCTCGGCTAAATACTTACAAATTACTCTATCAAATCTGGATATTAGTTTTCGGTTGAATTGTTTTTGAAGACGTAGTTTTGTTATTTTGTGAAGAAGTATCGTTGTTGGTGCCTCGTTTTAAATAGGAAACGTCTGGCTTCAATCAATAGGTATTAGAGATAGTTGAACATGCGGGTTCTTATCAAAACTTTCTACGTTTTTATAGATTTTTATATGGTAGCTGGCACCTATTCACATACTTACTTTAACCAAAAAATCAGAAGTTAAAAGCAATATTATGGTTAATAATGGTATCCTGAAAACGATACCGACTGCTTTTAAAGGAGCAGTCCTAACTATCTTATAGACGGCCCTTGTTTCGTAAACAAATACATTATGCAAATGAAGCTACTCTTCCAACACAAAACATATCGATACAACAAAGAGATCGTAAACAAATTCCCTGATATAAGGTAATACAATTTTATTTGTATTTCCGTGAACCCGTGCGTATATCAATGAGGAAATTTTCAAATAAACATGGTAATCAGGTTAATGGTCTCATTCGATATGGGATTCGCAGTCATTCGCAAATGTACGGACCCCATTCAATCCACTTTTCGCGAAGTGATAAGAAACTGAATCGAGACAGAGAGTCAAGGCTCTCTAGCAGATAGCAAACAATTTATTGTATTGATAGCCAATAATAGAAAATCTATCAGCAAATAGGCCAATTTAGGCGCGACTGATTGTCATGATTGCTAGACTAGACGACTACTGAGGAAAGTTCAATCAAGCTGCTTGCTCCAAGGCCCTGGACTCATCAGATGTAATTGATTCGCTCCGTCTCTATTACTATATGATTATATACGGCAAGAAAACTTTTACAATTCTCCGATATTTCAATCGTTAGTATTATTATAATTATGACCCACTCCGACCTCGTACAGGTGCTAATATGCGTGAATTAAATGTAAACCTTCCTCTTGAATCACTCTATCTATTGCTGAAAACCGCATTAAAACCAGTTGAGTAGTTAGAAAAATCTAAGCACACAGACGATGGGAAATAACTAAATGATAATACTTTCAGCGTGGTTCGTTGTTTACTTATCTCCGGCTGTGCTCTGTAATATCCTACTTTTATTGAGCACATTACACAGTCCACTAGAATCTAATGGAGCATGAAAAGCTAAATTATGTATTCAGAACTCTTTATGTCGATGCAATGTCCATTCATTTCTGTGTTTAAAGAAACTCGGTTAGCTACCAATGTATCCGCAAAATTTTGGAAAGAAGTTGGATACCTTACTAAAGGTTTGAATCAAGAGCATTTTTATAAAAATATTTATTTAACTTTCTTTTGTTTTTGTGAAATATGTGGAATTTGGATCCATTTACATTCCATAATGAGTATTTTATGCCCTATTAAAGTGCCAGATTGACACCTACAGTTCAAGTTATGCTCGACTATGATGAGACAAGTCCAGCACAAATCTGTGTCTGCTATGTTGGAGTCTGTCTTCAACAGACCATCTCAAACATGATGTGCATGCTCTTCACTATCTAAGAATGACTAGACTTTCGTTTCTTCACATAATAAATAGAGGAAGTTCCGACCTCTTCTCGATTAAAAAAAAATGTTTTTAAATAACCTACTTTAAGTTATTCAAAACTAAACATCATTCCATATTTGTATTACATATAAGTCAATGATACTTACTGAATTATGAAACCAAAAAAGTTACGCAACAGACTGGCAAAAATAGATAGTCATCTACTTCGTTGAGTCATTCAACGTTTTTCCTGTAATTTTTTAGGCTATCCGTGGGTCTGTGATGCCAAGGCCAGTGGGGCGATGATGGAGCAAAAAGGCACACAGTGCGAACACAATTTGGTCCAATTTGTTGGTCATGGCTCACGAACAAAGTTGCATTAACGACAACAGCTTTGATATGGATCGCGACGACTCTAATGGCTCCGGCCAGGAAGATATAAGTTAATTTCGCCATTTCATTCCTTCCCTTTGTCATGAACCTATTTCTTCTTAGAATTTCCATATAGACATAACAATACGATAAGCATACGCTGTAGTATTTCCATCTTAATGGCCACTGTGGCTGCAGTGTGGAAGTAATTATTTATGCGCAATTGATTGTAGTTTTGATAAATGTTACGCCATTAAATTACTGTTAACCTTCAGATGCAATAAGGGCGAGGTGTCCCTTTCGTAGCGGCTAATGTCCCTCTAATGCTATACAATTTCCGGCTGCCGCAGTCAACGACTTCCTCCGCTATCAGATGCATTAGCGTTCGCAA
The DNA here is from genome assembly GCA_028554685.1 of Agrotis ipsilon. NCBI lineage: Eukaryota > Metazoa > Arthropoda > Insecta > Lepidoptera > Noctuidae > Agrotis > Agrotis ipsilon. The sequence continues at coordinate 14,064,285 of CM052955.1, forward strand.
AAAATATGGCCGCGGATCTACTTCGCACTGATACTGAGAAAATTACGCGCAAAGCCAATCTAAATGGTTAAAGCAAACTGAGTAAAACCATCTTGCGGGATTATTTATTGTAATAAGATAATGCAGTTTATACCTCCGCTGTTTGTCTTTTAATCCATTGTTTGCGTAACTTTGTCACTTATCAAGATTAGTTCTATGTAATGAAATATTAATTCCCGTGGGAATTTAATTTGCGATGTTGCAATACGTTGTTTATCTTGCAGGATTGAATTTCGTGCGTAAGCGATATTAGATTACCTGCAGTGACTTCATAAGACAAACATTACTTAGCTATAATAACTTTCTATTGTTTTACGACTTGTAATTAGTTGTTTTACTTCAATGCAAGGGAAATCGTAAAATAACTGACGACGATGCATTTAGCATGAAAGTTTATAGCAAGATCAAAAGGACCACATCCTGGTGATACTCGTATACTTAAGTAAATGAAAGCTTCACTTGGCATTTATACCTATCAATTAAGTGTCTCTTGAACATCCGATCACTTTAATCATTTGTAACGGCAATCGTCCTAGTATCTGGTCTTCTACTTCGCCGCCAGACAAGGTTGGCAAAACACCGTAAAATAGGGTCCACTAAAAAGCAATTAAACGATTATTCGCTTTACCGCAATCGCATACCTAGTTGATTTGTGGAGTTTATTATTATTTGAAGGAATTTCTCAAAGACATTTTGGATTGATAAAAATTCTAGTAGTGACTAAGGTCCATGAAATCTACTTGAGTCTTTGTGACTTTGTCAATCATGAGCTAGCTGAGTATAATATCAGGTAGAGTTGCCTGAAGTCCTGTTTTTGTTCTATAATGTTGCCAAATCAAAAGACATTGACGGGGCCCCCTCTCAGAGGGCCAAAGCCTGCCGGGGTCGCGGGACTTATTTCTATTACCGCGACCCCGGAACATAAAGAGCTACTGAAGGACACCGTGGATTTTAGTCAGTACAAGTCTGACAGTACCTCCCGCCCTGCCCGGGGTTGGAGGTCTCATTTGATGATTTTACCACGATAAAAAAAAAAAAAAAAAAAAAAATCAAAAGACATGTAGACTTTCATGCATAGTGGTCACGAAATGTGAAGTAAAAGCTTCCAAGCATGTCTCGTAGGAACATTAACGTGGTACCGAAGCCACTCGACCCCATTGCCATTGTGACCGCGACAATGCTGCGACAAATCGACCCTTTGTTGTCACTCGACTTGCGACACGCGACTCACGGCGACTATTCTTCAGTTCCTCTTTATGATCGAGTTGCGTGTGAGTGACGTAAGAGCAGGTTTGTCGATAAACAATGCTGTCTCTCGAATGACTGAACTGCATGCGTTATTAAGCAAGATTCTTAGTTATGAGGGCTTGTAATTATGTTGTGTATAATCATTGATTTTACAGTCTAGTAGATGTTTTGATAGATTGTTTTGAGGTCAACTCTGAAGTAGCTGCGAAGGGTAACAATGCAGGATAAGACCAAAGCGCCGGCCAGCGTAAGCTTTGGGCAAGGCTTTGGCTAAAAGAAGAATTGCGTGATTCTTCTCGATGGTGTTCCCTATTTAAGTATTTATTTAGCCTCATGTAGACATGAAAGAAATTACATGCACTAAGGATTATTGATGATCAATGAATTTGGTCAAACAATACCGCAATTTAGTCAAACTTGCACGCAAGTTCTGGCATTGTGTAGGCTTTACAGAAATCTTTTTTTTCGCATAATTGTTAATCCTCTTCATCAATATATGTCATAATTCTAATCATTTCACAATATGTTTGCTTGTATTACGAAACAGCCGCTTCCTTATACTTACGATAACTTTAGGTACATCAAGATGTCGCTAACGTGAACCTTTTGTTAGATGAACACCATTGAATTATCTGTCATTTGGAATGATGTACACGAGTGATTTACACCCGAACAATAGTAATGTGTGTAATTTAATGGAATTTGGCGGTAAGTGATGACTTGCCCTTCAGTAGAAGATTACACCTGACAATAAATTATATAATGCTGTGGTGATGTAAGACCGGTCGGATGTAAGTTGTTACGGATAACAATAAAATATATGGATTTTAATTTTCGGCTGAATCTACATTCTTCGCCATCTTTTAGAGGAGAAAACAGAATATTGGAGTTGAAGTTTAAAAGGTTAATTTATTTCTGTTCTGACTTAAGGGGAATGCTCCAACCAGCCCGCGAATATCAAAATTTCTAAAGTTTTTTGTAATTCGCAGACTATTGCTAGGTTTTATGTTGATTTAAATATCATTCGCGGTTGTAAGACGTATGTAGTTACAGAATTATAATCATCAAAATCACCAATACAACCCTCCAAGTTCATAAAACCCAAAAAAAACAGAAAAAGTTATTCCTTGGGTTTTGGTAGGGAAACTATGACAAAGAAAATTAAAAGTCAAACTAGGTTGAAGTTGATTGTCTATGGTATAACCTACCTACTTACAAACCTATCCTATACACTTAGTCACGCAAAAAAAGGCCTCTAATTTAAGATAGGAAGGCACCAGAATTTCCACTTTAGTAATCAAGGATAAACTAAAACTTCTATCTGCTACGAAGCGCCGCCGAAGAACATAATTGACGCAAAGTAAAACGAGAAAGGTGTTTTACATCATCATAAATTCAAGTAAAGACGTCATAAATGATATATTTACGATGAGCAGTAAATTTTGCGAAGTTAGTCAAGTTCGGAAGAGAAAGTGCTCTTATCTTTACATAATGTTGCCAGCTTCGGTGAACGCAGTGAAAAATTCACTAAGCGAGAGCTGTTTGCCATAAATCATAATAACATCGAAACGGAACCATTACCCATCAGGGGCCTTAGTCAAACAGCATTCGACAGTAAACGAAAATCGTTATCGTTCATCAGTCACCAATACATTTTCAACTTTATACCCTAGCGCGTAAAGTTGAAAATCTATTGAAGTTCACAGATCGTTTTCGTTTGTTTCGTTCGTTATCGTTTAGCAGATTTTAATAGATTTTCAACTTTACGCGCTGGGGTATAAAGTTGAAAATGTATTGGTGACTGATGAACGATAACGATTGTCGTCTGCTGTCGAATGCTGTTTGACTAAGGCCCCTGAATCGGTTTATGAGAAAACTTTGTGGTGAAGAGAAAATGTGAAAAAATGTTGAGAAATTCTAAACGTGGAGCTATTATTTAAAAGACTATCATTGTAGTATTTTATTTATTTTTATGTACGTAGTTCAGATCCACATTTCTTAATCCACAATAAAAATCGTTTTCAAAGATAATATGAACAAGGAGTTTTTATACATTATCAAACCATAACGTACTGGCAATAAGTTGTCCAAAAAAAGGATGCCATTAGCCTTATTTTTTTTTTATTTACTTTTTTTTGCATAAATCTAATGGCTTTTTTCTAATTTTTTTCACCGATTTAGGCCTGTACTTTATCATAATTATTGTCAACAAAATCAGTACAAGGAGTTATTATACATTTTACAAAAAAACAAGACTGGCAATTGGTTGCCAAAAAAAATCAGGATGCCATTTGCTTTATTCTTTTTTCTTTACTTTTTTACTCAAATCTAATGGGTTTTTTTCTAAAACTTTCGACCGATTAAAGCCTGTATTTTATTATGTAGCGCTTCTTCTTGACTCTAAGGAGGTTGACCAGCTTTTTCTTACATAGATACTCACCAAATAAACCACAAAAATTAACAATCTGTTAATAAACGTTGAATTACTTGTATTTTCGTAACATAATATTACGGTCCTTTTCATAAAATATGTATACGACCTTATTGTAAGTCTTTAACAAGCACGAAAGACCCTTGTTAATATTTACCTAATTTAGTGTTCCCCACTGGATGTTTTAAGCATTTAAACAGCCTTCATACCTATCTAACATGAATGCCCTGTGCCAAAAATAAGTTCCAAAATATTTTAGAGTATTCTCTCAATATAATAAACAGGGGGAAATTATTCCCCTGTAGTGTGCCATTACTTTGTACTAACACGGGAACCCTTTTAGTTTTGCTACCCTGGCCAATATTTTGTGGCTTATGATCATTGTTAACTCCGAGTAAGTGTATGATAATAAGTATTAAAGTACATAGGTACGTAATATGTACTCTCTCTTTGTATACAATTCAAAATTTAATTCTGCACGGATAATGGAATAAGACGTCAAATAAATATAGTGGAAAGGTGTTGCAAAAAAAGTCCGCTATAAATCCATTACTATTTATCCTTTGTCCCTCCTAATTTATATCCCCGTTACTTCAAATTATCGTCATCTATGATTGTTTAGTCCACGGTGGCACCATCACACACTGGTTGAACAATCCTGAATCTTGTTCCTCTAATAATAGGCCTGCAATTGACGTAGCGTGATGCGTGCACGCAACTCCAGCTATTAGCCGTACTGGTCTAATGACGCGTGTCAATCCATGATGGTCCTGCGTGCCTCCAGGATATCAATCATGGCGACTATGGAACAAAAACTCTGAGTAATCGACGACGTTATTGGAACCCTGACTAAGTTTTCAAGCCAATTTTTTTTTTGTATTTTGGCGGAACGATGAACGTGCTTTTTAACTGCAAAAAGCAGTAGGAGTTGGGTCAGTATATTTTGTTTTTAATATTTCAATTCTATTATAAAGTAACTGAATTATTGAGATAAGTTGTTGTAATTATATTTGGTGTAACTGACCCGTTAGATTATGCAGTTATTCTTTTTTTTTTTTCAACGGAGGTTGAACAAACCTTTCTGAAAACAAAAAGTATTAAATTCAGGCCGAAACAGATGAAAAAACTTAATCAAAGGCCATTTAGGAACACTGAGGAAAAATAAGCATTTTTTTATTATAGCATCACGTATCAATTTTTTGACAGAATATGGCCAGTAGTAGATAGGTAAATTGTCATAATGCCTCTTTTCTTGGATCTAATAAATACTAGTAACCTTTTTATTATTTTCGAAATATTTTGTCATGAGAAATAGGTGAGGTAGGAAATAAAGAAATTCTTATTCTCATAAATAGCATTACAGCCTCGTGAAAAGCCGGATTATTTCCAACTATTATATATGAATATACAAAATCGGTCACATAAACAGGATTTCATTCAATATTGCAACAGACATTGAAAAAAAACATGGTATAATACCATACAGGCATTACTATTGCGTTTTTCCATCAAATCACAACCTCAAAAATATAACTACCTGCCTATCCGGAAATAATTTGTAGGGCTGGTCACGACCGATAGGGACAGTGGTCCGTACGTAATCTTAATAAAGGGATAGGTCCCCTGTGTCCATACCAACTAAACAGCCCTCCTTGAGACCCGGGGAGAAAGGGCAACGGTCCATAAGTTGCAGGAAACATTTGCGGCGGGTTCGCCTCCGAAAAAATACTGCCAAAATGTGACAGCTGCGTGAAATGGCATTTTGCGAACGTGGACCGGACTGATAAATGTGACTTGCGAAAGTTTTTATTGATAGATATAATAAGAACCACTTGAAGTCACACTGGTCAACTGATGTGCTCTTGGATATTCCGTATGGAGTCGTAATGTCTGTAAAGGTTATCGTAACTCTGAAACGAAAAACCACTGCAGAAATAGGGTGGATTTTTAGATAGTATGAGTCTTTAGAAAGGGCCATTTGACGATTTTAACACCCAATAAAACGGTATCTAAATCGTAATTGTAATAAAACGTATGAATACTTTAGGTTAAGGTATTTATCTACGGGCCTTACCTGAAAATAAATGGTTTATTATTAATTCGGTTATACCACGGGGTGATGCAGTACTTAAAGCAGGTTATAACATAGGCAGATATTGTTAATTAAAATGATTACGTTTAATCAAATATTTAGTTACTTTTCATCATGAGTGAAAATAATAAACATAATGTCTCCGAAACATTCCGTACAGGCGTAAAGCTAGGTATGTATGTACCTAAAACAAAGTAGCTTTGTGACGGTTGACCAATTTTCAACATTATCACTAAAGTAATAGGGATGAAAACTGGTTAACCGCCCTTTTCCACATAAGCCAGGACAAAAACCCTTACACGTGCTTTCACTGAAAACAAAAGAAAGTCGTTGACATCATTCATTATCGTTATCACAAAGTTGTTTGTTCTCGTTGATAAGCCATGATGCTGTAACGTGAGAAGGAAGGTACTAAGAAGCTAGATAATGTGTCAACACGTGTGCCTGTGCAAACATTAGTCTAACTGTAATTTAAAGCTGCGGCCGCTGTGGCTTCGTAAACTTGCTACATAATATCTTGGAGCGTTGTTGGGTATCATTATTATAGCGATCAAGTGTGGTGGCCTAGTGGTAAAAGCCCCGGCTTTCCAGCTTGTAGGTCGAGGGTTGGAACCCAACCAGGTGCATTAATTTGTGTTATTTATTTCACCACCACTACTCCAAAAACGGTGAAGGAAAACATCATGAGGAATCCAGCGTGCCCTAGAATCAAAAATTCAGTCAGTCGTCAACCATCAAAGTTAAACGAACTAAAACTTAAATTCAGCATCTATAGCTGGACCCTAAATCCCTAACTGAGAAAGGGCTTTTCCCTTTCACATTTTAAGTAGATGAAAACTCGTCTTGTATGTATTAATGTGATATTGGTCCTAGTTGAACCTGCTGTTACCATTGTCTTCAAACAGACGCCAAAATATTCAATCACGGGTCGCGGGATTGTTCCGTCACCGTGACCCCGGAACATTAAGGGGTATTGAAAGACACCGTGGATTTTAGTCAGTACAAGTCTGACAGTCCCTCCCGCCCTGCCCGGGGTGGGAGGACTCATTTGATGATTTTACCACGAAAAAAAAAAGATATTCAATCATTAATTACCCCAAGATACGTCGTTACAACCTTTTCAAATCCTACCATAGGAAGACAAATCTAATTAATTGGAACCTTACGATTATAGAAACTAACGACTAAAAGCTAAGTTACATAATTGGCTTTACCGTATGTAACTTAGCTGTTGTCAGAGGCATCGGCCTCGTATAGGTAGAAAATTAATGATCACACGGAAACGATATACCGGGATAAAAACTATCCTGTGTAAATCCAAATTAAAACTACCAAACATCACCAAACATACATCACGTACCAAACATCCACATCTGTTCAGCCGTTTGTTACAAAAAAAAAAATCCTCATAAACTTTATTGTATTAGATTAGATTAGACTTGATCGCATAGATTAGAAATGGCAATGTTCCTGCCAAGTGCAGGCTAAGCACAGCTACGTAGTACGTAGCGTTCTACCGTGCGCTGGCACTGTCAGTGAGTGACTCACTTTACCAACGGACGAGGTCATCGACTGCGCGCCAAACAGGTGGCGCTGACGACCGACTATACGCGCGCTGATTGGCTCAGTCAGCGGCGGAACGTGATAGCAAACCATAAGCAGTATTGCCAGTTCGTACGAAATTCCACATATTTTGGGAAAGGTTTACTATTCAAGTAGAATGTTTTTTTTTCGTATAAATAGATTAAACGTACATGGTAAACCTCTATACCTACTTAATTTTATTTAACTTACTTAAATGTCATTAGGTTTAAAGCTTTGTATATCTAACTAAAGCATGAATCTACCGACCTCTAAAAATAATGTACGATCTTCAGAATTATACTTACTGAAATATAATAAGCCAACAGACTCACAAAGGAGCTTATCATGTCCTTTCATTTGCACAGTATATTAAAAGAGTGACAGGACATGATAAGGACCGTAATTTTACTATTTTCGTTTCTTTTAACAACTTTTAGAAAAGGAATAAATATCTCAATAGTTACCCTGAGAAATATGCCCCAAATGTATGCGACAGTTTATTTTTTCAACATTCATTTAATTCGATCCTTTTTTGTGGGTATTCTGTATGCTGACAGTGGCAGCTCCGTCAAAATGAGCCCCTCCGCTCCGCGCCGCTGCGCTGCGCTGTAAGCAAAACTCGGCAGTCTGTCTGCGCACATTGCGCACCGCTTACAACGCGAGACGACATTACGTTTATTTCAACGCAATTTTCGCCATAAACATGACTTTGTACAACACCAGGCAATTCATTAAAGAAATGCAGTGCAGACCTTGCTTGTGGAATATCAACATTGCAGAATACAATGATAGAGGGGCCAGAGAATCTGCCTGGCTTGAAATAGCACAGATTATGTATGACGATTGGGACAATGTGGACTTAGATGAAAAATCTGAGAGAGGTAAGTTAAAAACAATATTTAGGACATTGCTGTGTAGAACCATGCTTGTTTATTTTATGTTAAGTACTTTAATTTAGTAAATAACGCTCAGTTGTCGTGTTATATCACGCGATTCTTACGCACGGCTCACCAACACGGCTCAGTGACTCAGGGTATCCTCAGTATTCGGTTTTACCGAGCAATGTCGAACGCGCCGGCGAATACGACCGAAAAGACACCCATCTCGCTCTGCGCTTTATCGAGAAGCGATATGAGAAAAAATGTATGAAATGCGTCTAAATAAGTTGTAGGTATGTCAACATAAAGCAAAAGTTCTGGGTACCGTAGTAAAATAATGTAATTGTACTTTGGTAGCTACATAACTTTTTAACCTTTGATAGACCTCATGCAGCCCAGACGACTAATAACTACTTTCTTTTTCAATTGAATTGTTGCTATAATCAGTGGTTCGCTAAGCAAAGCTAATTTTTAAGTGGCAACTTTGTTTTATTTTCAGTTAGAGAACTGCAAAAGAAATGGAAAGGTCTTCGGGACTATCACACTCGAGTACAAAATAAAAAGTATATGCCGAAAAATGCACCTGAATTAAAATTACAAAGAAGTCGCAAGAGACCTTTTTTGGATATGTTAAATTTTTTAAATGCAAAGAAGAAAGGTAACCCAACTCCTCAGAATCAACAAATTCCGGACAATAACCCCGGGACAGCAACAATCAAACCCAGAAACACACTAGGCTCATCATACCAGCAAGCAAAACCAGTGCCGGCTGCTACCCGAACTGCCCAGCCACCAGCACTAGTCCTACCACCTCTTAACCAGGAAACAACAGAAAGAACAATGAGTGATCCAGATGCTAACTTCTTGTTTAGTATTTTGCCAGATATGAAATCAATGAACCCCATACAAAATTTCGAATTCCGATTCCAAGTGATGAAATTGATAAAGGATTTCAAATATAATCAACACAGTTCTGATTACTATGTGTATTGTGGTCCAGGTTCATCCACGTTTACTGCTCATGCACCAAATTTCAATAGTTCAACTATCCCAGAACAAGAGATAGAAGTAGATCCTATTTCAAGTGAAACTGCAGTTTCTTCTCCAGAAGATAGAAAGGTGATATTACACGACTCTGAATAATTAGAGTCTATTTGTATTTTACTTGTAATAAAATTAATTTAAGTCTTCCTGGACGGTTATACCTACCTAATTTTTCACTTGCCCAATTTCGAATCCAGGGGCCTTAGTCAAACAGCATACGACAGTAAACGACAATCGTTATCGTTCATCAGTCACCAATACATAATCAACTTTATACACCAGCGCGTAACCAGGTGACTGATGAACGATAACGATTGTCGTTTACTGTCGTATGCTGTTTGACTAAGGCCCCTGTTCCTTAATTCTGTACGCGAGAAGTATGAGCACCTCCTATACCTACGTGTGGTACTCTGATACCTACCGCCTGCTACTTACATAACTTTCGTGTACACCAGTTCACCAACAAGCATATTCCAGTCCTTATTAGGCAACAACGAGGAACGAAGGAAGTATGAAAATAGTGTTGCGGAGTGACATGGTGTCACGTGGTGCGACGATGCGCCGCGGTTTGTCACGCGACTTCTCTTCCGTCCCTTCGTATCTAATGCACGGCAACCATTGTTTGTGAAAACAACATGGGGAAAGTTTCGCACAGCAATTAGATCGATTAGATGGCGTTCGAGGAAACATTTTAATCGTTGAGGAAGCACACGAGAAATCTTCTATCACACATGAAATATGTATGAGGGGTTGTCTTTGAAAGTTAAATAAACAAATAGGCAGCAGTAAGAAGTTGACTCGCTAACCATTCTACACCAACAGGCTGCAAACGGCGGTAGTTACTCCAGTAACTAGGTATTTCCGAAATTCTTTCTTTCTGAAGGTATTCTTTTTTGTCTCTTCATTCTCAGTAGGTATGTTTACGTAATATAAAGGTTTCACCCTTACCCTCTACTCCATCAAAACATGACATTATCAATAAATAAGTGTACGGAAATACCTTCCAGGATCTTTATAATCTCTGTTGAAAACTTGATACAATTCAAGCTCTAAGTTAACCAGTTCCACTAATCAAAAACATTATTAAGTAATTATAAAATCATCTGATAAGGTATGGTTCCACATGTTTAATCGAAGGGTATCAGTGATAGCCTTCAATAACATGGCACTTGTCGAAAATTCATAGAAAAAAAGAATGGCACTTGTCGCGTAATGGAACTGCTAGCGCCATCTACTGGATCATTTCATCAACAATACGTGAACTCCACACATCGTCTGCTCAACAAATATTCCGTCCTCGTTGTCTATTGGCTTACTTGACGTCGTAAAAGTTATGTGTTTACCTGCTAGGTGGCGCACCACTTACCTTTTTTCGTAACTAAGCAGGAATATTCATCTGCAATTTGAGCGTTATAATTATCAGTCAGTAAGGAAATCCGAGCATTTAGCTACTAGTCAGTTGCTTAGTCTACCAACTAAGGGCCAGTTGTTTGATCAAAGTTAAACTAAAATACCTACCTAACTATTGTTAAAATCCCATTTTTTTTTTTTTAAATGATTAAATAAATTAGGTAGGTAGGTACAATTTTCAAACATTAAAAAAATGTAATGGATGATTAAACAAATAGTTTGACACTAATGATTGAACAACGCGGCTTTAGAAATAGTCATTTGTTTCTGATCAAGAATTCAATCTTATGTAGCATTACAGGCCTATGCAGAATCACCGTGCAGTCTCTTCGTAGGTAGGTATGTAAGTAGTGCCAGTAGTGCATAAAATATAGTACCTAAGTATGAAAAAGGTATCATATACAGAGTGTTTCTTTTAAATGGGCCAAAAGGGAGAAATCCTTATCCATAAGAGATACGGGAAAACTTTGTTAGGAACCTTTAGCTCTTTTTTGATGTTGACAATTTTGGTGTTTTTACTTTTTTGGTTAAGTGTGAGTTGTCCCCAAAAATGAGTAAAATTGACCAAATTTTTTTTTAAAGCCTATCGACTCTGTTTCATGTAAGGATCATTTCATTGTATCGGAAGAAAAAAATCGGGACGGCGGAAGTTGGACAAATTTAGCAAAATATTTTTTCATACGAATTGTATGAAGGAAAAAATTACCATTTTTTTTTATGATGTTTTTTTATTGAGTGGCATGTAAGGATCATTTCATTGTATGGGAAGGAAAATGTATGGGCAACAGAAGTGGTTCAAATCTTAGTACTAATAATACATGTTTATGCTGTAAGAAGTAACATTACTGTATTTTTGACTAACTTCCATTGTCCAGACATTTTTCTTCCCATACAATGAAATGATCCTTACATGACACTCTATCAAAAAACATCTTAAAAAAATTGGTAATTTTTTCTTTCATACAATTTGTATGAAAAAAATATTTTACTAAATTTGACCAACTTCCGCCGTCCCGATTTTTTTCTTCCGATACAATGAAATGATCCTTACATGAAACCGAGTCGTTAGGCTTTAAAAAAAAATTTGGTCAATTTTACTCATTTCTGGGGACAACTCACACTTGACCAAAAAAATAAAAACGCCAAAATTGTCAACATAAAAAAAGAGCTTAAGGTTCCTAATAAAGTTTTCCCGTATCTCATAAGGATAATGATTTCTTCCTTTTGGCCCATTTAAAAGAAACACCCTGTATACCTACCTATGTTTAAGTGCAGGACACATTCTGCCATAACAATTCTTTTAAACAACGATTAAGTTAAGTATGTAGTTTAAAATTAACACAAATAGGTCCCTACCTATAAAATAAACAAGCTATTATTACAGAGAAAAAGAAGCAAAAATAATACTAAAACACATACTTATGTACTCGTCAAAAACATTTAACGAAATAAAATTAAACTAGCATTAAATGAAACAATAGTAAGATAATAATAAAAGACTACACAACTTACTCTTTAAGGACACCATTATCATTCATAAAGATTTCACAAAAAATAAAACTGAATATGAAAACAAACAAACAATTTAAAATAAACAAAGCAATAATATACAATGCACAAACAATCTTAAAACTTTACTTTTTCATTAAATTACAAAATCTCACAATGCTTTTTTTTTTAATGATAGGAATGAGATGGATATTTTTTTAGGAACTCGTTAATGGTAGGTATAACGTATAACGTTCTTTAGCTAACCATTCGGGTAAAGAAAATCAAAATTTGCGATAGGGTACGTCAATTTTTTTTGTAGCGAGTTAGAAATGAGTGGAGCCACATAATAGTAGATTATGCACCGAGGGGCTAAAGTTGTGTCTTATGTCACGGGCGTCATATTGAATCTCGAGCGCAATGAAGGATTCGGGATTTAACTCCCGAGCGTAGCGAGGGAGTTAAGAGTTTAACTCACGAGCGAAGCGAGGGAGTTAATACAAGAATCCTGAATGCAGCGAGGGATTCAAGCTAGCCCAAGGCAAAGACACCTTTAGCCCAGAGGAGGATACTCTACTTTTTACACCTACTGTGAGAAAATAATAGCCATAGTACGAAAAACAAAGTATTTATTAAATAAAAAAACAGTAAGAATAACATTTAGAACTAGTTATATAGGTACACTTATATATTAATTCAAGTTAATTGTAACATTTGAGACATTAGTCCAGTTGTGCAAAGATATAGTTATGTTTTTATTTGGTACGTTTATAGATGTTGATGTGGAATTTATTTGAGTATTGCTCGTCAATGCTTCAGAATCTTGTATTTGCAGAGAAGCATTTTGGGTGGTGAAAGTTGGTGAAGGTGGTGAATGAGGCTCAGGGAAAGATGGAATGTGATGGTGTGATGTTGAAGGTTGTGGTGAAAAAGAATCAGATGACGTTTTTAAAGTGATGCTGTTACCAATTTGACAGCTTATTTTATTTTTGTTTTGTACAGAATTTTCAATGTATCCTTCTGCTACTGTATCCGATTTCCAGCCACCATGTCGTTTTATTTGGGTTAGGTATATCTGCTCCCGCATCCGCCAACAGTGTAGCTGACGTTCGACGAAAAGAATGACCCGTATAGAGCTCGATATTTGGTAATCCTAAGTATTTGGCAATTTCCTTCGGCATGGCACTGATTTTGTTCTTCCCAATCACTTGACGGGTGCATTTTCCACTACTGAACGCTACAAAAAATCGGTTAGTGTTTATGTTAGGAGGCCGCAGAGCTTGATACTTTTCCACAACCTTTACATATGCTCCGCGGATGACAAATGACCTTTCCTTTTTGGTTTTAGTGTCTGGCAACTTAATCAATAACAACTCTTCTGAGTGTTTTTCTATATCTTGGACCTTCATGTTTACCATTTCTTGACAACGACAAGCCCCATTCACCCCAATAATTAAAGCCACCTGTAACAAAAATAAAAATAAATTTTACTAACAACATACGTAAATTCAGTAAGTATACATAAGTGTTCTTGTTGGTATTTGCTACCATGTGGTATTTTATTTAGTTATAAATAAAATGATGTACTTACTTTTACGGCAAGATAGCTATGATCAGGAGCTTCATTTAAAAAAGTTTCAATATTCATAGGTGTGAAAACTTTCGATTTCTTTGATTGGTGACCTTCCGATTTCCTCTTTAGAAATGCTAATAGCTTAGCGTATGTCTTGATATTTATATTGTGTTTCATGCTTATTGTTGACCTAAGCATTGAATAAGTACACCATAGGCTACTTGACTTCTGAGTACAAGATAAATGCTGAAAATACACTAATAGAACTGGTTCCGAAATGGACTTGACGCTCGTACTTTTCCATTTTTGGAAATTGTCATAGGCTTTTATATAAGTTTCCTTTGACTTTTCCGGCAGTAAATCATTGGAAATATTATTAGCTTCGGTTGTAATGAATTCAGGAGTACAATCACTTTCATCACTCGACATTTTATAATACTTTGTTGATAAATTTAAAATTTAAATGCCAAAAATTCGCGCCTTTATTGCGTCTACCAATAAGTAGCCAAGACACGATCAATTCGATTTTCGAAAAAAAAAAGTATCTTCTATGGTTTTGTCGTGTTTGTCCTAATGATATCACTCTCATGGATGTGGCGTTTGTGTAAACTAAGTTTTATACAGGGCTGGTAGAATGGTTTTGGATGATTGGCTGTATGCATTTTGAATTTAGAACGTCATTGGAGACGCTCGTGAAAATAGAGTATTTTTGATAAAATGTGATAAATCGACTATATTATAGATAGGTTTTATTATTTATTTACAAAATCCACAGCAATCTTTGTGCAGTTTATTTAAAATAAATTAACTAATGTTACAGCCAATTACTATTACCTACGGTATTACGGCGCGGTACGGCATTTGTTATTATTAATGCCAGTTTTAATGTTATTTCATTCCTTTTAAAAAATGGTTCGTAGGTAGTTATCTAATTATTCTTACAATATTATGTCTTCGAAAACATGGCAACGATATGAAGAAGCAATCGTTATGATTTTTTAGGAAATCGAGAATATCATCCACGCGTAGTAAGGGTTTCGAGAATAGCTTTCCTCTTTCTGGCACACTAAATCAGACTTGGCTGTATGGGCTCAGCTCCCTTTGCCTGCCCCAAAGAGGGACGAAAAGAACCAAAAAAAAAATCTAGGCTGCATGGGCTAGATAGATCCCTTTGTCTTCCCAAAAGGGAAAAGAAAATTAAAAAAAAAATCTTTCTGGCACCAAAGGGTGTTTGTTGTTTATAAACATATTCCAAATTCAAATCACATTATTGACCAGCGGGTAATAATGAAATCCAGTACAACATTATTGACCGGCTGTGCCCTCGGCCACTAATGACTCACTTTAGGTTAAGGTTGCTTGACATATAATTAGACATTTTCGAGCAGGTGGTGTGAAAACGCATTTTTTTTTTATTCATTTAATTATTTTGAAAACATTGGCTCACTGGTTAGTAAAATACTTATAAACTAATTGACTGGCCTGTTTGTCTAGTGGTTAGTGACCCTGACTGCTATGCCGGAGGTCGTGGGTTCGATTCCCACCCAGGACAAATTTTTGTGTGAAGAGCACGATCATTTGTTCTGTGTCTGGGTGCAATTTATCTATAATATGTATGTATTTAGAAATATATAAGTATGTTTATCAGTTGTCTAGTACCCATAACACAAGCTCTGCTTAGCTTGGGACTAGATGGTGTTGGGTTATAGTTGTGGAATATTATTATTATCTCTTTATTCATTTTTTGTACATATTATTATTATTTCCTTTATTTATCTTTCTTAGTTTACATTTTTAAATATTATTAAATAGAAAAAAACAAAAATTTAAAACATTTAAAAATATAAAAAATAGTGTTCCACCGATGTGGGAGCGGGGTCCAAGCTACCGGTGGTTAGGGCTCCAGAGACAGGAACCTCCTCACGATACGAGCCGTATCAAGAAGTACTGCCTTCTGAATCAGGCCCTTGATCCAACCCCCTAAGGAGAGCCTCGAAAGGTGTTCGTCGAGGCTTTTTGCCATCAGCCCATTGGCAGTAACGACAATCGGCACAATGATAGCCGAGCTCACATTCCACATGTCGACAACCTCGCGCGCCAAGTCAAGATATTTTATAGAATAGAATAGAATTCATTTATTTGTCAGAATATTGTACAAGGTTGTTATGTGCATTATGTATAATTACGATCATAATATTCTGCCGTTTCCGGCGTACAAATATGGTTTAAAAGATTAAAGGTCATCAATTTATGCTACATTAGAATTAGATTAATAATCATGAGAATTACAAATAATTATAATAAATTGAACGACATTAATTCATTTAGTCAAGGAGATAAAATACAATTTATAAGCGATAATGTCAAATATTTAGGTAAATTTTTCATTCATAAAATCTTCAGTCGAGTAATAACATTTGCTTAAGAGAAAGTTAAATAATTTAATTTTAAATGCTCTGAGGTTGAGAGTTTTGAAGCAATCAGGTAATTTGTTATAAACAGTAATAGACATGCAGTAAACATTATTGGAAAACAATTTTATTCTACGTCTGGGAACATTAAGCATATACACTTTGCGGCTGGGTCTAGATACAACATCATTATACAATTCAAATTCATGTCTATTCTGGTGTACAAAGATACAAATTTCAAAAATATACAGTTGCGGAAGTGGTAATATTTTAAGTTTTTTAAATAGTGGGACACAACTGTCCAGTGGGTGCGCTCCACAAATTGAGCGTACACATTTTTTTTGAGCACGAAACACTCTTTTTAGTTCCACAGAATTACCCCATATTATTATGCCATAGCGTAGAATTGATGAGACATAGCCATGGTATGCACACAAAGCTGCTTCAGCACTAGCCACTCGTGTTAGCCTGTACAAAACGAAAACAAATCGATCTATCCTCTTACATAGATCATCAATATGACATTTCCAGTTACAGTTTTTATCAATTATTATTCCCAAGAATTTTGCGTTATCAACCTCTTCTACTGTTTCATTTTTGTAAAATATTTTAAGCCGTGGGCGATTACTTTTATATGTCTCAAATTGTATCATTTTAGTTTTATTAATGTTAATGTGAAGATTATTGTGTTCAAGCCATGTAATAATTTTGTTTAATGTTATGTTTATCTCATTTTGGTACTCAACAAAATCGTTTTTTTCGTTTATAATACTAATTGTCGTGTCATCAGCGTAAAGTGTGCAATTGTGTGAAGTTACACTAGGCAATTCATTAATATATAACAAGAAGTATAGCGGCCCTAGTATGGTCCCTTGGGGAACACCGCAGTTGTTTTTCCTATACTGAGACCTATATGCGAGCTTTTGATTGCCTGATTGTGCCGAGATCATTTGCTTATCTTTCTCGGCTTTCACAAGGTTCTCGTCATGCGGGATGGTAACATCGATTATCATTTCGCGGCGCGCTGATCTGTCTATCACT
Source organism: Agrotis ipsilon (assembly GCA_028554685.1). Lineage (NCBI taxonomy): Eukaryota > Metazoa > Arthropoda > Insecta > Lepidoptera > Noctuidae > Agrotis > Agrotis ipsilon. Next base: position 14,081,524 of record CM052955.1, read on the forward strand.
ACTATGTCAGGCTTATTGGCGACAATAGTCCTGTCAGTAATGATAGGCAGATCCCAGTACAGCGTGACATGGTCTTTCTCGAGAACTGGGTCAGGCACATACTTGTAATACGGCACCTCAGATTCCACAAGTTTGTATTTCAACGCAAGTTGCTGGTGAATGATTCTGGCTACTAGGTTGTGCCTGTGCAAGTACTCGCCGTTAGCAAGACGAGAACAACCAGAGATAATATGTCTAATGGATTCTCCTGGACGATGGCATGCCCGACACACGTCAATCGTCCCATCCTTTATAATATGTCTCCGGTAATTGTTCGTCAAGATAACTTCGTCTATAATCGCACAGACAAAACCTTCAGTTTCCCCAATGAGGTCACCGAAACGTAGCCAGGACACGGACGCTAGAAAATCTACATCGGGCCCGTGAAGAGCCCGGTAGAAGCCTCCGAAGTCCGTGAAGCTCCTTGCCTTGAGGTATTCCTCGTAGCGCTCCCGTTTTGAAACGCTCCCATCTAAGCGCTCCCGTTTTGTTCCTCCAAGCGCTCCCACGATTAAAACTAGGGAAAAGCATAAAGTAAACGTAAAGAAATATATCGATAATTTTTAAAAACTCATGTGTGCGTCATCGACATCGAAGTTGCTTAACTAAAATACGTAAATATAAATTGAGAGAATAATATCTTTTTGCTTTCGGCACTCTTATGTGTATACAAGGACCAATGTTATACGGGCACGCTGCAATAGCGGCGGTAATAGAATAGAATACTCTTTATTGCAGATTTATGAGCAGTGGTGGCCCAGTGGTATATCGGTCCCGACTTACGAGTTGTAGGTCGTGGGTTCGAACCCCGCCAGGCGTATTACTTTGTGTAATTTATTTCATCACCACTGCTCTCAAAAACGGTGAAGGAAAACATCGTGAGGAAACCGGCATGTCCTAGAACCAAAAATTCGAAGATATGTGACATCTACCAATCCGCACTGGGCCCGCGTGGTGGATTTTGGCCCACTCCCTCTCTCAGAGAGGAGGCCTGTGTCCCAGCAGTGGGAACATTATAGGCTGATGATGATGATGATGATGACTCTTTATTATGTACACCATACAATTACAGGATACATCCAATCAATCAACCTTTAATATACAGGGTTATTGGTTAAGTCGACCTATTCCCTTTGAGGGTTTAAAGTAGACATCATTCTTGACTGATTTTACTATGGGAACCGCTATCCTAATCCTTACCGTTTTTGAGTTATTAGACTTTTAATATTTTTCAAAAATATTCCACCTCTGCGTCATAAACTGGTTATTGTAAGAATTTTACGACGTTTGGGACGCTAAAGTGATACTTTTTCGATAGCTTACGAACGACTCATTCTATTAAAGCCAGTACATTTGATAAATTACTCAAGCCTTGGGAAATAAATGGCTGTAAAGTTCAAATATTGAATTTTTATGGGAGCTACCCTTGTCTTTCAGGTCAAATTTCTCAAAATAAGTGTACGGTACTAGATGTGCAGATTGCAGCAAAAACACTGCTGTCTCATTAGCTTTCTAAAATGATACCACAATATCCACTTTTATTAAGAATATGGACGAAAAATAAGGGTTGATACTGACAAGGTGGTAGGTATTTTAACAAAACTTGTTCTGTACGAACAAGTTTTTCGTTACATTAGTTTTCGACGAATTTCAAAAAAAAGAGCATATTCTAAATTCGATTGTGTTTTTTTTTAATGTGGATGATCCTCTCCCACCGAAATGTCTTCTCCGCTAATTGTAAACTGTTTTTTTTTCATGTATCTTCTTTGTTACGATTTTTTCTTGATATCATTACGTGGCCTTAGCTTTTTAACTCAATACCTCTCGCATGGCCAATTCGTTGTGTTTTGTCACAACCATGGGTTGGAATTAGGTAGAGTTATGTACTTATACAGCGAAAGAATAAACAAGAATAACAAAGCGATAAGTAACAAAAAAAACCGCTACAGAGTAAGTAAGAAAAATAAAACTGCAAGTGGAGGAAATCGATTGACAAATAGAAATTTAAATTGGAATTTAGAACCTCCTTCTTCTAATGAAATCGGTAAAAAGTGTATTGACGAGTTTGGTTAAAAAACCACCTTGTCCGTATCAACCCTTATTTTTCGGCCATATTCTTAATAAAAGTGGATATTGTAGTATCATTTTAGAAAGCTAATGAGACAGCAGTGTTTTTGCTGCAATCTGCACATCTAGTACCGTACACTTATTTTGAGAAATTTGACCTGAAAGACAAGGGTAGCTCCCAAAAAAATTCAATATTTGAACTTTACAGCCATTTATTTCCCAAGGCTTGAGTAATTTATCAAATGTACTGGCTTTAATAGAATGAGTCGTTTGTAAGCTATCGAAAAAGTATCACTTTAGCGTCCTAAACGTCGTAAAATTCTTACAATAACCAGTTTAAGAGGCTTATTGGACGATTCGCACGAATTTAACTCGCACAAAACGTGCGAATCGACTCCTTTAAAAAATATTATTTTTTCTGTAGTCGATTCGCACGAATTTAATTTATTGGCGTGCGAATCGACACCCTCACAAATATGTAGTAGGCTATTCGCACACATATTTGTTTTATGAAATGCAGTTAAGATAAAGTACACTTGAGCACAGAAGTAGTAAGGTCAAATTTGTTTTACTCGTAATAGATAGAAAATAAAAACACAATCTATAATCAAAAATATCTATATTAAAATTAAAACTAAGTACTAAACATCTTCTAAGCTCGTGGTTTGAGGATTAAAAATGAGTAAATATCGATCACAGAATAATAAATAATAAGTGTCACTAACAAACTACTACACCACTAACCGCGTAATAAAAAATAAAAGTACCAAAAATTTACATTTTTTTTACATTACACAAACATTTACTTTGTTATTAAGGTAGGTTTATATATATTTAACAAATTTTTCTTATATTTATTTATTGACGAACATTTGGTACAACAAAAACATGTTTTAATGTTTTTCAGAAGTGTACCTAAAATACACAGTTCTCTTAATTATAACAATAAAACTTTTAATCATAAAATTAGAACTATAATCACAATTTGAATCACAGATTTTTCTTTGAAATAATGTATAAAAGTGACTAAACTTTTATATACAACTAACAAATCAACAATAATAAATCAAGTCATAACAATCATAAAATGCTTACTTCTAATTTATATATAACAGGTTAAAAAATAAACTTAAGAGAATTATAAAATAGATATTTGGCTTTAATCACAATCAAAAACACAGTCGTTACCTTTTAGGAATAAAATAATCAGTTATATATGTATAACTAGGGCTATAATCACAATTTGAATCACAGATTTTTCTTTAATATAACGTATAAAAGTGACTAAACTTTTATATACAACTAACAAATCAACAATAATAAATCAAGTCATAACAATAATAAAATGCTTACTTCTAATTTATATATAACAGGTTAAAAAATAAACTTACGAGAATTATAAAATAGATATTTGGCTTTAATCACAATCAAAATCACAGTCGTTAATTTTTAGGAATAAAATAATCAGTTAAATATGTATACAAATATTACCAGCAACTAATTTCGTAATTTTTCAACACAAAGTTGTATATTAATTTCGCCACGATTCAATTGGCTTACGATGTCTTCGATTCTTTTTTGAAGTTTTATTCTCTCAGGACTTTTAATTGAAATATACTGATTTTTATTATAAAGGGTTAAATAATAATTGGAATCTTTACGTAAAGTATCCAAAAACATTGCAATGTTTGGTTTAGGTTTTACTAATCTGTTAAAACGCGAGTTCCATGATTCGATGGCATTATTTGTTTTATGACACACATCAAAAAATGACCATTTGTTTGAGAAATAAGCATTGTCATCTAACCAAGTACGAACAAAATAATCATTAAATTGAGTAATTTTCTTTTCAGGCTCATTTTCTGATTCAATATATAACCAGCCATCTGATCTATATTCTCGAGGTACATATGCTAGAGCCATGCAACGTTTAACATGCATTTTATCAATTAATGATTTATCCATACCTAACTTCTTTGCATTCCTCTATAAAGACTTTTGGAAATGAAATAAACAACCTTGAATACGTGCGTCAGGAAATATTTTTTCAATAGCAGCCATCGCACTTTTTTCAAAATCTGTGGTGAATATACGTGGAGAAAATTGAGGAATTCGACTTTTTATAAGGTAAAAAAAAAATTCGTATGTTTTTTCTTGTTTGTCCGGTAGTAAAGCGTATATGGCTGGTAAAATATTTGTATGTTCATGGGTACTTCCCAAATCTATATGTAACGTGTATACTTGCAAAAATGGTGGTACGCAGCTTTTGAACGTCCCATCGCAGAAAACGCTTTCTGCGGTTTCAATATATTTTATAACATTTTGGTTTGCAAAAAGTGTAATCCTTGTTTTCTTATATCCATAATCAGCAAACTTCAAATCTTCGTAGCATAGAGGAATAATAAGATCTGTTACTTTTTTGAATCTCAATTTTTTTATCTGTAGTGATTTGTTTCTATGTCGATAGAGTCTTTTCTTAATATTTTTAAAATCAGGAACTTTTTGTATGAGATCATATCCAGCATTATGCAAGTCTGAAACCATTTCACCATAAATTTTTGGTATAGTCGTGAGCTCTTTCTCCGATCGTTTAATGCATTCGTCTAATTGATACTTCATTTCATTTTCTATGACGCTTGGTTGGCATGAATGTGGTTCTTCTTTTGTTAACAGCAGATCAGTATTTGTATGTAAGAGTGCTTTACAACGTTGTCTGTTGACGCACCTCCAGACTGTAACACCATTTTTGTTCTTGCGCTGCTTATTATATCTATATCCATGCCTTAATAGAAGTTCTTGACCTCTTTCTGATTTTATAAAAGCAATGTCAGCCCTTACATCTCTACTCGTCGATGGTTCTGCCGCCATACTTTGGTCTTTTTATGAAACTTTCTATTTTGTCTGAAAATTAAAATAAGTATCCAATGAGATACTAATTGAATCAAGGAGCTTTTACCAGAATTACTTTAATCGCATTAAACATTATTAAGATAATTAAATTCTTTGCTGAGCAGATAGTAAATAAAAGTTATGCATAGTATCCATCATCATTTATGCAATACTAAAAGCAAACTTATGTTGACTCGAATCGATGTTTTGGTGACGCTTCCACTAGGTGGCGTCACTTGCTCTTCAACGACCACAGTTTATAATTATTTAATATTAATATACAAACCGGAGTATAAAAAGCTTTTTTCTAATAATATTTGAACTATAGTAGATCGTTATAAAATATATTTTTATAGGCAATAAATAATAAATTAAGAAAGATTTCTCATAATTCTCAGTCGCTCAGAATAAAGGGGTTAATAATTATATCACAGTTAATACTAATAATTCTATTACTTACATGCTTAACGCCTGCACATTACTTTGATGTCCTTCCAGCACACAAGTGTCACATCACAATAATTATCTTAAATTACCGTCCGGCACGTGTACATTCTACAGTTACAATACAAAACTAAACCAAATGTACAGATAGCGCGCGAGTTGAATGCAGTCGGGGTCTGAGGTGAAGAGCCCCCTGCTACCCGCACGCCCCACCTCACGCGCCTGCAGTGTAGTACTTTGCCATCCTTGTCAACAGCACTACCGCATTCCTAAGCTCTGCATTCAACTCGCGCGCTTAGTGTAGACCCATGACCAACCCGAGTGAGCGTGATAGCATATATATAGCTTTCTCTTTCATTTTTTCCTGTAATAGGCGAATTTTGCGGTCATGTTAATAATGTTTTGTATTAGTAAAAATGTAGATATGCCACGTTTTAAGTTATTATTATTATCACTTATTCCATACAGATCTTTCTTACTTTCAAGTAAATATCTGCTGTTTAAACTTCGATTATTTTTTATTTCAGTGATGGCTGAATACGACTGTACTTTAATTTTTTTAAACCTTAAAATGAATTGTGTGCGAATAGCCTACTACATATTTGTGGGGGTGTCGATTCGCACGACAATAAATGAAATTGGTGCGAATCGACTACAGAAAAAATAATGTGTTTTAAAGGAGTCGATTCGCACGTTTCGTGCGAGTTAAATTCGTGCGAATCGTCCAATAAGCCGTTTAAGACACAGAGGTGGAATATTTTTGAAAAATATTAAAAGTCTAATAACTCAAAAACGGTAAGGATTAGGATAGGGGTTCCCATAGTAAAATCAGTCAAGAATGATGTCTACTTTAACCCCACAAAGGGAATAGGTCGACTTAACCAGTAACCCTGTATATATAAAACAAAGACGGGTTTGTTACATTTATAACTCGAGATCTGCTGAACCAATAGTCATGGTTATTGATTTGTTAGATTTGTTTCCGCCCCGAATAGCATAATAAATCTTTAAAAAAAAGAAAAAAAAAACAGTTTCCGCAAATAATAGAACAGGATCATGAAGAAGGTTTTAGTACCGAAATTGAATGAGGGATCTGAACAAAAAGTACTAGGAGAACAGAATCATGAAGAAGGTGTTCTGGTGACTGGCCTGTTGGCTTAGTGGTGAGTGACCCTGACTGCTATGCCGGGGGTCGTGGGTTCGATTCCCACCCAGGACAAATATTTGTGTGATGAGCACGATCATTTGTTCTGTGTCTGGGTGTAATTTATCTATAATATGTATATATTTAGAAATATATAAGTATGTTTATCAGTTGTCTAGTACCCATAACCAGTGACGGATTAACCCTTAATCAAATTAAGCAATTGCCTAGGGCATCACGTCTTGGGGGGCACCAGAAGAAGCACAAAAATTCTGTGGTCGGGGTTTTTTATGTTTCTTCTTTTGGTGCCCCCCTTTGGTGCATCACTTATCACTCTCACGTCATCAAAAACTTACTGAAACCGCTTAAATTTTCTAGCTCGCTTCGCTCGCTACTCCAATATGCGTAGACTTCGTTGCCTCATTTATTGCATACAGAAGAAAGTTGCAAAAAAAAAAATCGGGCTCGCTACGCTCGCCCTTGCATTTCCCTAGGGCTCTGTTTTACTTACTACACGAAGTACTTCCCTTGTGGTTGGACGTCGCAAGGCGATTTCCGGCCAGTAGGAAAAATGTGGATGACGAATAATGGGTGACTCGCCGTCCGTTCATGGACCGTTAACGGGTCGACGGCGCGTCGTTTTCCACGCACACCTCAAAGAGCTGTCAGCAAACTGACGGTGCCCCCCATTACAGGGCCAAAGACTGCCGGGTTCGCCGGTCTATCTCATCAAGTAACCGTAATCATGGAACGTAAAGGACTATTGAAGGATCACGGTGGAATTTATTCAGTACAAGTCTGACAGTCTCTCCCGTCCCGCCCTGGTTGGGAGGACCCATTTGATAAAGGTGTTTAACCACGAAAAAAAAACCGGTGGATGGGGGGCACCAAAGGCTTCAATTGCTTAGGGCATCAAGTAGTCTTAATCCGTCACTGCCCATAACACAAGCTCTGCTTAGCTTGGGACTAGATGGCGTTGTGTGATAGTTGTGGAAAAAAAAAAAAAAAGGATCACGAAGAAGGTTTTAGTACCGAAATTGAATGACGGATCTGAACAAAAAGTACTAGGAGAACAGAATCATGAAGAAGGTGTTCATACAGGATCACGAAAAAGGTTTTAGTACCGAAATTGAATAAGGGATCTGAAAAAAAAGTACTAAGAGAACAGAATCATGAAGAAGGTGTTCATAAAGGATCACGAAGAAGGTTTTAGTACATAAATTGAATGAGGGATCTGAACAAAAAGTACTAGGAGAACAGAATCATGAAGAAGGTGTTCATACGGGATCACGACCTAGTTATTATCGATAATTTCAGTTAGTATAGTCCCATCTCTATCCGAAAGTTAATCATGGGAGCGCTTGGAGGAACAAAACGGGAGCGCTTAGATGGGAGCGTTTTAAAACGGGAGCGCTACGAGGAATATCTCCTTGCCTTGCCATACCTCCCTGCGGTCTTCGGTACTGAGTACCACAGGTTTGCGCCAGTTCTGTTTAGCCATGGATAGCGGGGTGAGTCCGTTGTCTTTATTATTATTATTATTACTAAGCCTACGGGTTACTAATTCCACCATGAGGGTGCACCCCTTAGAGAACCAAAGAAAGCCTGACAAAGTCGCGGGACTAAACAGCAACCGTGACCCCGGAACGTAGAGGGCATGCACTGGATTTAACTTTTAGAAGACTCAACGATCATTTTGAAAAATGTACCTATTTGATAGACAAAACATCAAAATGTTACATTATTCAATTAAACGCAGTGAATACGAAAGTAATAATCTTTATTCATGAGTAACAAATATCATTAATTCGTACTACGTGTACTAGCGAGACAGTGGTCTATTTACTATTCTTTGAATTGTAGGTTAAACCTACATTATTATGCTGCCCAGTGTATTTTAGAAGGCATAATTACTTTATCAAACCATGAAAGTGTAGGTACCTATGGGCCAAACATTACATCATTTTGCTTTCATAACTGTTACATTACGAGTAACTTACATTCAAACACCGTAATAATATTATGGATTCTTTATTATTTTAAACAAACACAGTTTCTTAAAAAAAAACGTTATTTTACCAATGAAAGAACCTATTTTTTATTATATTACCATTCTATTTACATTAGTATTACAGCTATATACATTGAAGTCTATTTTCAATTATTCCTTGTCATCCGCATCAAAGTGTACACCCAACTGTTTCCTGACCGTATCTTCAAGTATAGCCAAGTTGATGCTCTCCTGGTGGGTCATGCGGGGAGATTCGATCAAACCTGGAAACAGAGAATTTATTAGAGAGGTATTAAATACCAGGCTCATTTGCCATGGGGGTAGGTAGAAACTACGACGTGCCACCTACTACAACCCTCTTACTCTTTTCGCCTCATCCACATTCATACAAACCAACATTCAAACTTTCTGGAGCACTTCACCAATAAGGTCAGTGTGGGTCTTTCTTTGGCGTCTCATCCTGGCGTTACTAATCACCTCTGGCTTATAAATTCCTTTTGTTACTCGCCTTTCACTCATTCTATGATGGTAGGTTCTATATTTAACAAACATCAAGACCAGAAAACAAAAGAAATGCTTCCGCATTATTAACTTTCCACTAAATTTTTTGCGTTTCCACTATATAAGAACAGCATAATCAGCCTATAATAAGTATAGGTACCCTGTATACCCACTGATGATGACGAGCCCAGTGCGTGGTGGTAGACATCTTTGAATATTTGGTTATACAGGGTGACTTTGAATAAATGCGACAAAATGAAATGGGAGCTTCAGTTACAGTAACATAGTACCTAATTATAAACTGTTTTTTCAACAATCTAAATCGATAAAAAAAATTACGCGATTTTCGTTTTCAAAAGGTCCATTGACGTTATTAGCTTTATTTAAGTATGAATCATCGGTATTCCAGCATTTAATATGCAAAATAAATGTAAGAAAAATTAAAGTATCAAAAAATCTCGTCCCACTCATCACAGTCCTCAATAATCATCGAGCACTCATGTTATTAAACGTTGCCATTCATAGCTTAACACTGACCAATTATTTTTAAATTTTACATTTGATATTTTATATGTTTTCTTGACAACACGTATTATTGTATATTTCAATTTGTCGCATCTATTCAATTTCACCCTGTATAGGACATGCCCTACAATGTTTTCATTCACCATTTTGAGAGCCGAGATGATGAAATAAACCTTCCAATCAGTTATGACTGGTAGACTTATGATTCTGTAGGGGCCATAATAGCACAATAATAGTAACAATAGTAAAATCATAAAGTGTCTTTAAGAATAAACATTAATACCTAGGAATGTGCAACGTTTCAACACCCAGATGGCCGCAGTGTTAAAACATTGTGTAAGTCTGAGATTGCGTCTTAGAATTTCTGCCAGTTCAAATTCTCTCATAATTTTCACCAACATCCTATAATAGATATCGATATATTTAAAGAATTTTGGGTTTAAGGCCAGCTTTGTATCTGATTACTAGGCTTAAAAATTAGGTAATATGGAGATGAACCTGCATAAACTCCACTATCGGTATCCTACATGGCGGCTAGGTGCGATAATTGTGTCCTTATCATCAAACGTGCAATTAGTCGGAATAATATTTGTACGGCGATAATATACTATGGAATGACGTTAGTCACTTATATGGTTGATAACTAAATAATACATCAATAAATCATAAACTAGTACAATCTAAATTAGATAATGACACGAGATAAATCTAACAAGCTGTTGCCCGCGGTTTCGCTTTCGTCAGAGATGAAAATTATAGATATTTTAATGTAAGTACTAGTAAAATCGGAGGATAATCTAATTTCCCGTAACGAAAGAGTGTTCGGATAGTAGTAGTAGTAGTAGTATCTTTATTCAAGAACAACATAGTTGTGTAGAACATATTGATAATGGAACATAATAATAAAATTGTTAAACTAAACACAACCACAACAAAATAAATAGAAGATATGAACCGGATCTGGATTTCCGAAGCTTTGCAAAACCTTAAATTTTAGTCTGTATTATAATATCACCTGCTCTAATACATCTTGCTACCTCGAGCGCCTGGTATACCAATCCGGGGCTGTTTGTGAAATTGTACGACAAATCTGATGAATGTAGATCATAGTTCCTGGTTTTGCCATCCACGTCGATCACAATGTGAGGGAAATGGAAGGGCTGCTCCAACTGGAAAGAAAATTTTAGTTTATATATGAAAGCGGGCTACTAATTACATAACTCCTTCTGTCGTTAAGTGGCACTGCTCATGCACGAGGGCAAGTGTAATTCTACAAATTAACCAACATGATTTACATACACACGGTACAAATTCAACTTTATATCTTTTATACTAAGACGTCAAGACTATTTATCACCAGCCTATGTTGTAATTAAAAGTGAGATAAATTTCAGATTTTTATCTTGGCTAGCAACCCACCCACGACGCCGTCTGAATTGCAAATAGTCCAAGACGGCATTTCAGATAGAATGTCAGTAAAATAACCAACGAATAATGACAAAAAAAATAAGGTTAAAAGCCGTTGTTATCATTACCGTAACTCGGCCTTTAGTCCCATAGATAGTCGCTTTATTCCAGAATTCAAGTTGAGTATGAATGTTCAATACAGCCCGCTTGCCTCCTTCGTATTCCAAGATAATCGTTTCTGTTAGATCTACTCCAGAGTCATACAGACTACCAACAGTTGTCACCTTCTTGGGCTCTTCTTTCCATACAAATTGTGGCAGTTGTAGCACATACACACCTACATCCAGCATAGCACCTCCACCATATTCTTTTATACTGAAAACATTTTACGTAGTAATAACGTCACAACGTAACTGTGCGCAATGGTGATGTAAAAGCAAGCGTACCTAATAATAGGCACGTGTATGTCTCGGTTAAATATTGAAAATTACAATTGGATATTACCTTAAAAATAGATAAATTCCACAAAACAAGTCAAAGTTCAAATAACACCTAATCTAGATATACGGTTCGCAAAGTTGACTAAATCGCGGCTTTTCCTAGAAGGTAGGTTGTCTTTAATAAAATCATATAGGTTTTGGAAATAAATTCCTGTACCAACAGTTGATACTTAAGGGCCAACATGAATGTCAAATCAACTCCCAAAACTCCTACATCTAGGAATCTAATCAACAGTTTGGTGAAGGGGTGTGTTAGCTAAGCCTATCAACATTGCAGACACCTATCTACACAGCAAATATGACAAAAAACATGAATTGCAAATGCCTCTTACTGTGTGGTTCTATCACTCGGACTAATAATGCCAAAGTCAGCCTCAATGAACTTCACTTCACCAAGTTTTCCATTCTGAATGTCTCTCTCCAGATCAGCATAAGCAGGGGAGAATCGAGTCCACACAGCTTCCATAACAAATAGATTCTTCTTCTTTGCCAGGTTGATAACAGCGCGGGTTTGTTTAGCATTTAAACAAAAGGGTTTCTCGCACAAAACATGTTTGTTGTTACGAAGGAAGAGCATTGATAGTTCATAGTGCTCGGAGTTCAAGGATCCGATATAGACTACATCTGAAGAAGAAAATAGTTTTATAGTTTGTTATTTTAGTTTACCTACTTACAGATTTATTCTACCTACTTTAGTTTATTTTTAACCGACTTTATATCGGTTTTATGAGTTGCTTTTACCCATTTTTTTAACGTGTTAAAATCATCAAATGAGTCCTCCCGGCCTGGGCAGGGCATGAGGAACTGTCAGACTTGACTGACTAAAATCCACGGTGTCCTTCGGGAGCCCTTTGTGTACCGGAGTCGCGGTATACGTATGTCCCGCAACCCCGGCAAGAATGCCGCCGGATTTACCCATAGACGATATAGTAATAAGAAATGTGTACCAAACCTAGGTACTACCTAGTCACGATATCGTCATGCATGTATAATGGCAAATTAAATAAGTAGGTAAGTACAGTTAGATATGCAAACTAAGTTGATTGTAAAGAATTGAAAACAAAATGTCGTAGAAACTACCGCAATTTAAATGCAGTTAGTATCTACACAAATATGGTAGTAGTTACCTACTTTCAATTATCACTGAAACGTTTAATAAGTATAAACATATTTGGCATGTTTTATCTTGTATTATGTAATTTATTAGCACACTTTACACAATCTTTTGTGAGATAATACTGTAAGTAAACATAATTCGTTTCTCCGAACATTCCTACAGTTAAGTATGACACCATCCTCTCTCCGCCCCAGACGCAGTGGTAGGCGCCCACGGCGACGGATGTCGCGGGACGATCTCCGGCCACCGTAGGCGCGGGCATGCGGGCGGCGAATAAAGGGCAACTCGCTGCCCGACCATGGGCCATGCCCGGGTCGACGGCGCGTTGTGTTCCACGCGCGCCTCAAAGAGCGTCAGCACGCTGACGGGGCCCCCTGCAGGGGGGCCATAGCCTTGCCGGGGTCGCGGGACATTATGTACACCGCGACTCCGGCACACAAAAAAGGCTACTGAAGGACACCGTGGATTTTAGTCAGTACAAGTCTGACAGTCCCTCCCGCCCTGCCCGGGGTGGGAGGCCTCATTCGATGATTTTACCACGTAAAAAAAAAAAAAAAAAGCATGGACAATAAATATAAATATTCCAGTATGACTGTGGTATAAAAACACAAGTGACTCGACAAACATAAGTACCATTAATTTGTAGGTACCAAGAAATACTGACGACTCCTTGTTAGAAGCGAGACCATGACATAAACCATTAACCAATGGAAGACATGTATAGTATAACCTGAACGCGAGTCGCGTCGTATACCTTCTACCTCTGTGATTAAATTTATCGAAACGTACCAATATCCTTGCTCTTTGCCAATGCCTCATATGAATCGAAAACTTTTGGAATGTGATGTGTTTTTGCAAAATCCTCGGCTCTTTTTTTATTCCTAGCAGCCACTGCTACTATTTCCTGATCATTTTTGTCAGGATACGAGTTGAATGCATTGACGAAGTCGTGGCTTATACGACCAGCTGTCACGATACCCCACCGGAGTGTCATCTGTAATAGAATGTATGATGTTGTAATAAATGTAGGCAGGTTTATGTAGAAATACCATGTAAGTAGTTAATACAGATGCTAAAGCTGATACATAAGTTCGATGCCCGGCTGGGTGCAGTTATCTGGAAGGTGAACCTTAAAGCTATTCTCTATAAGCACAGCCTTGTGACAGCGACGACACTAGCGCTCAGCGTGCTAGACGATCTCAAAGCCGCCTCGTCCAAGACCACATCGTAAAGTCCAGCTGCGCTGCATTTTCTTATACAGAATAGCATAGCTGCTCCACGCATTCGTTGAGTAGCATACAACCAGAAACTTATAGTATTTTAACATGAATTTGAGGTATTTTGCATCTTTTCATTATAAGTCATAAACCGATGACCCAAAATGATTAAAATCACAGAATCAAAAGGTCTTCCGAAATACCGCCCTAATACTGGCCCTATACTAATAAAACCATGTGTCTTTAACCTAAGGTAAGTTTCCAAACCCGACATTAAGTTAGTATTCATTATTTTGAAAAACACAACTTAACATTGAAAACAAAGGCCACAAGCACAGATTATTAAATATAGTAACTACTCCACAAGCATGTTTTTACAAGTTTTGTTAAACAAAGAATAATTAAGTATGAATGAACTGGTACAACAGTACAAGAAAAGATTATTTTACATCATATAAACTGCGAAACACAAAGAATAATATTGAACTAACCTTAGAGTCTCAAGATACGCGTAGTCACTGCACAACAACTGATAAATATCTGAAAGTGAGAAATATTAATGTCGTAATCGTAAGTTAGTTTATTATTGGGTGATAGGCCATGGATCCATGATAGGGGGTATCAATATTTATTTGCCTTGGCTATCATTTGATCCCTTACCTTTAATTAACGAGATATATTGTAACACGGTAACACCTAGCCAATTCAAACAGTCAATGGCCGGTGGCCTACCATAAACTCTTAACGCGATTCAGTTTAGACTGTGTGAAAGAGATGGCGCTAGACGACTTGTATAGCTGTCTCTTTCCCACAGCCTAAACTGGATCGCGTTAAGAGTTCATGGTAAGTAAGGCCTCTGATCGTCAACAAGAGCCTCTATCTGCTCTACTTGAGCGGTTGAATGATTGGATGAAGGGCATTTCAAAAGACATTATACTCCTCGATAGTGATGCAGCTCACAACTGACAGGGGTTTTTTAGTTGTAACATTCGCAAAGAATAGAGTAGATATCGTTTTTCATTGAACAATAGGAAGCCAGGACTTGTGGTCGATCACGATGTAAAATAGCGTGACTATTCCGAATATTTCCTTTGAGAGCTTATATTGAACGAAAATAATTCAATCATTTAATTGATTACTACTATATAATCCTACTATCGTATAAGTAATGAAACTTGAGTCACGTTATGTATTATCTTTCCTTACAGGTCAATGAACGTACTCCTTCTCAGAAGTCAAAAAAAGTGCAATCAAGTACTTACTCAGGGCGTTGTACCTGAACGCAAACAACAGTGCTGTTGTTGAAGGATACCCCTTCGTGTGCAGCGCTGCCCCAACGTCGAAACTAGTTTGGTAGATATTCACTAAGGTAGTTACCTACCTACTGAAAGCGACTTGTCACCGGCTGGCTCTGTCTCAGCGACGAGTTCATCGTAGCTTAGAAACTAGCTAGCTTAGAAATTGTGACAGTATAACACATAGCTAGTAAAATAAAAATTTACAGTAGGTGAAATAGTTGGGTTTTTAACCGACTTCAAAAAGAAGGAGGTTATCAATTCGACGGTATGTTTTTTTTTTTTGTGTTTGATCCTGGAGAAATCGAGGGCAACCCTCAAATTTTATAGGCCCACATATAGTTTTTCGCAAATATTATGAAGTAATTTAAGTATTTGCGTATGGTAATCATAATCTCATGTAGCAAAGCTGATTATGGAAGGTACAACTCCTTAACAGTAAGGAGTAGGCATCGACTGATTTGGTTTGTGTTCGCTTATCTCCGGAACTACAAGTCCGATTTAAGTCATTCTTTTTTTTGTTATACTAGGTATAGTTCAACTAAGGGAACACTGCAAGTTTCATCAAAATCGGTCCAGTAGTTTTTGAGATAGGGAATTTTATTAGCTAATTTTGTACATGAGCCATGTTATTACCGGTGCTACGGATTACAAAATTCTAGTGCACATGTAAGAAAATGATGTACCTATTTGACAAGAATTTGGGTTGAATATTTAAACTAAAAAGAGTAAAATAAAAGCTTTTTCAAAAAAAAATGTACTTAACCACCTTCAAAACCAACCACTAAAAAAGGGTAAAATAACCTACAAAATAACTTTTCTTTCGGAAGTCGGTGGCAAAAAAGACAATGAAAAAAAAATAACCGACTTCCGAAAGAATAGTTATTTGTTATACAAGAGTGCAAAGTTGATTTTTAACCGCGTGCTTAGTTTTGATGAGCGACAGCGAGGGAATCAAAAGAGCACAAGGTGAAAAATCTTTGCACTCGAGTGCAACACGTAACTTTTCATCCCACCTCAGCGAGGAAATGACTAAATGCAAAAACAAATAAAAACAGATGTAGGTACATTGTACAAACACAAGATAGGCTTTTATTTCAGTTTAGGTATTAACTAAGACATTATTATAGAACAGAATAATTTTTAAATTAAAACAAATAATACTTAGGTAGTAGTTGAAAACTACTACCTAAGTATTATTAAGTTACTTATTTTTATCTTGGTTTGTCATAACATAACAATAATCTACGGTCGTGATTCATTAATTAAAATCCTTCGCTTGCTCTTGATTCATATAATGGCCCTCGCTTTAAATCCGCTCTTTATTCAATCGTTGCAAAATATACTATTTCATCCCCCCATCTCGGAAAGGGTACTTTTGCTCTTCGATATCTGACCGTAAAAGCCGTTTTTATCCTCTAGTGAATAAAGTAAATTTGAATTTAGAACATCGTATGAACAAAAGAGTAGCAGCAGTAATGGCGGCCGGTGACCGCAACAGCTGATCGCTTGCTGTGGTGCCCACTTGACGTTCGAAGGTTGTCGAGGAAACAAATTCTATTTTTAAAATTTGATGTGGAACACAGGTGGGAAAGCAGAGTACGCTCCTCGGGTGTAAGGCTGCGTTGCCTTGGGCTAACTTGAATCCCTCGCTTCACTAAGGATTTTTAACTTTATTCCCTCGTTTCTTTCGGGTGTTAACACTTGAACCTTCTCGTTGCGCTACGGATGGAGGTTCACCCCCAGAATCCTTAGTATCGCTTCGGAATTCAATACGCCTCCCTTGGAGCGTAATCTACAATTATTTTGTTAAAATCTCAGACCCGAAACATTCTTGGTTCAGTACTTTGTTTTACCTTTTTTATTTGTTTTGTGCGGTTTTATAATAATAATATAATAATAATAATACTTAGGTAGTAGTTGAAAACTACTACCTAAGTATTATTAAGTTACTTATTTTTATCTTGGTTTGTCATAACATAACAAAAAGACGTGAAAGGAAAACCGCACAAAACAAATAAAAAAGGTAAAACAAAGTACTGAACCAAGAATGTTTCGGGTCTGAGATTTTAACAAAATAATTGTAGATTACGCTCCAAGGGAGGCGTATTGAATTCCGAAGCGATACTAAGGATTCTGGGGGTGAACCTCCATCCGTAGCGCAACGAGAAGGTTCAAGTGTTAACACCCGAAAGAAACGAGGGAATAAAGTTAAAAATCCTTAGTGAAGCGAGGGATTCAAGTTAGCCCAAGGCAACGCAGCCTTACACCCGAGGAGCGTACTCTGCTTTCCCACCTGTGTTCCACATCAAATTTTAAAAATAGAATTTGTTTCCTCGACAACCTTCGAACGTCAAGTGGGCACCACAGCAAGCGATCAGCTGTTGCGGTCACCGGCCGCCATTACTGCTGCTACTCTTTTGTTCATACGATGTTCTAAATTCAAATTTACTTTATTCACTAGAGGATAAAAACGGCTTTAACTCACTTGAGGATAAAAACGGCTTTTACGGTCAGATATCGAAGAGCAAAAGTACCCTTTCCGAGATGGGGGGATGAAATAGTATATTTTGCAACGATTGAATAAAGAGCGGATTTAAAGCGAGGGCCATTATATGAATCAAGAGCAAGCGAAGGATTTTAATTAATGAATCACGACCGTAGGGAGTGTTTCATGATGATCGCGGTCGAGGTCGAATGTACTAAAGTGTTCTAAATTCAAACACCATTGTTTCCGTGAGTAAAAGTAGCTTTTTCGAGGGGGAATGGTATAAAAGTTATTTTATACCATTCCCCCTCGAAAAAGCTACTTTTACTCACGGAAAACAGTGCGTAAAAGTAGTCTTTTACGCACTGTTTTGGTGTTTGAATTTAGAACACTTTAGTACATTCGACATCGACCGCGATGCTGGACAACCCCCTTGCTAATATGAAAATTACTCTTAATTCAAATCATTGTTCCGATTTTAATGTCAGCTTGTTGGCGCAGTGGCCGAGCGATTCTTCGCGAGCAGTCTTATTAAAAAAATCATTATTTTGTTTCGTTGGATATCTTTTATCGCTCAAATCTTTCTTTTTCTCGTAGTCATGGTATAAAGTATCGTTTGCAACTCTTGAATAAAACGGATTTAAATCGAGGGCCTGAATCACTCGCGTCGCTCAGGATTTAAATACTTGAATCACTCGCTTCGCTCGTGATTCAATCATCGTGAATCACTCCCTACGGTCGTGATTCAGTAATTAAAATCCTTCGTTTGCTCTTGATTCATATAATGGCCCTCGCTTTAAATCCGCTCTTTATTCAATCGTTGCAAAATATACTATTGTAGGTTATTTTACCCTTTTTTAGTGGTTGGTTTTGAAGGTGGTTACATTTTTTTTTGAAAAAGCTTTTATACCCGATATGGTTCAATTCCTTCCTACTTTTTTCATTTTCGCGTCTAATTTTATTATTCGAACTATTAGATAAAATTTTGCGAACTCTGTTATCTGACACGAATGACTTTGTGGATCCAAACATAGCCGGTTATATAAAATAATAAAAACTCGTCTCGACGTCAATCTGCGCAGCTTTAGGTACCTAGTTATATTCATATCAGCTTTTTTGGCCACTTATTCAATTGACCCATAACAATCCAAATGATAAATTGATTGAAGAATCGGTCTCTCCACAAGCTGATATCTACTGGTATTTTTAGGGTTCCGTACGTACCCACAAAAGCGAGTCAAAAACGAGGGGAATCTATTAGGTTGATAACTACCTCATGAATCAATAAGGTACCCTACTTAACGTGTTATACCTTCACAGGGCTATATGTTTCTTTATTAACTTTTTTATTCACTCGCGTTCCAAGGCGTACCGAGGCGCTGTTTAGACAGTTCCGCGAAACCAAAACTGCACCAGTGTCAGCGTGAGGGCACACAATTGTGCATTATTTTATAATATCTCGCGCGCCGATGGCTTTCGTCGATTGACCGATGTGACTGAAAACTGCCAGAACTATTATATAACTAGGTAAGCTAAGGCGATTAGGCGGAACCTAGATATTGTAAGAATTGATTATTTTTTCACATGTCTGAGTACGCGCATACTATTACTCTGTGCGCTCAAAGAGCAAGGCCACTTTATCATTTCGATGCTGATAGCTCGGTTCATTACCACGGCCATTAATAAATATGTTATCAGTTTTTTGATTACACCAACAAGAAACCACAAAGGCGAAAAATAGTTTATTCTTTGAGATTTTTTGGTATTAAAACACATTTGGGTATTTTGTGAATTTTCATCATGTATTTATGAAAAGCACCAATTATAATAAACCATGAGACACTGTTTTACAGTTTATAATTTAATATCTAAATATAATTCAAATACACCCTGACTTATCAACAAAAAGACAAACATTCCAAAAAACAGCACAGCTTTCAAGTTTTTAGGGGAATTCGTGGTCATCAACATCATAGTGCACTCCTAATTGACTTCTGACGGTGTCCATCAGTTTGGCCAGAACAAGACTCTCCTTGTGCGACATACGGGGAGACTCGATCAATCCTGCAGATAAAAGAAGTTTATACAATTTCAACATCATTTTTTTTTTAATTTTAGATACAACGCGCCAACTTTTACAAATGGAACATACCAGCTCGGATGCACCTTGCTACTTCAACGGCCTGGTAAGCGAGCCCCGCACTGTTTCCATAGAAGAACGGAAGCTTGGAGGTGTGAAGCGGGAACGTCTTTAATGTGCCATCGACAGCCGTCACTTTATCAGGGAAGTGGAACGGATCTTCCAGCTATAGAAAACGAATTCAATTAGTTGGCAAATCTCTCAGATCATCGAAGATGTCAGAGATGTTTCAATACAGTTAAATTTCATTAAGTAAATAATTGCAAAATGAACTGAATTACTGCTTTCTAGTCGAGTAGTTGGCGACTATTCGGCACATCTCCTACCAGTTCCAATTGCGCCTAAATCTAGTTGTAAATTGTCTATTTGCGATTTTGCGCGTAAGACAAATCTATTTGGACAAAAAGACTTTCACGCAGTCATATTTGCACACGTTTTGCGTCACACACTCAATATGATAACGCCCTACTAGATTAATTACTACGTATTCCTCGATCCTTACCGTAATACGGCCTTTGGTTCCGTAGATCGTAGCTCTATTCATGAGCATCAAACTTGTCTGCGTGTTGAGAACAGCCCGCCTTCCGTTTTCATATTCAAGAATTATTGTCTCGGTATCATCTACTCCAGAGTCGTTTATATTGCCGACAGCAGTTACTTTCTTCGGTTCTTCTTTGAAAACATATTGAGATAGTTGCAACAAGTAGATACCGATGTCAAGCACTGCGCTTCCTCCGAATTCCTTTTTTCTACAAACAGATAATTGGGTAGAATATTAACTCGCTATTACTTTGAACGATTCTTTAAAGTTATAATTTTAAATATAAAATCAAACTTACAACGCTCTGTCGGCCTCAGCAAAAATTCCGAAGTTAGCTTCAACAAATCTAATTTCACCAAGATTGCCAGCTGCGATCTCTTTCTCCAGGTAAATGTAAGATGGAGAGAAGCGAGTCCACACTGCTTCCATGATGAATAACTTCTTCTTTTGGGCAAGGTTAACCAAACTCTGGGTTTGTTTTGCGTTGAGACAGAACGGTTTCTCACATAGTACGTGCTTTCCATTTTCAAGGAACAGCTTTGTAAGCCAATAGTGGTCAGGATTCAAGGCGCCAATGTATGCGACATCTAAAATTTAAAAACAGATTTTATTTCATGTTAATCACAGTACGTGCCAAAATTTATCTATCAAAAGTCATTGTTGTAGATAAACAATGACGAGCAATTTTATTGAAATATACCAGTCACATCCTTACCGATATCGCTACTGCTGGCTAATGCCTGATACGTATCGAACACTTTCGCAATATTATGAATTTTCGCGAACTCAGCAGCCCTGTTTTTATCTCTGGCTGCAATTGCGACTATTTCTTGATCACCCTTTTCAGGATAAGAGTTAAAAGCATTAACGAAGTCATTGCTGATCCTACCCGCTGATACAATTCCCCAGCGTAGTGTCATCTGTAATAAATAATGTTTTTTGTTTATGGGGCTTGAATTGCAATCCAACCTAAATAACATTCCTACTTGCGTGAGGGAAGATTCGACGAGTATTTTTCGACTTCTTTGGTAGATCTTTGACAGCCGTTAAGGGCGGGTATGCCGAAATCGCTACCTCTTACAATATAGACATCCTGGCAGTTATTGATCACGGTGGCCAATCGGCACTGGAGATATTATATACAGGTGCTTCGTTCGTCATTCAATGGGATGGTCATTCGATACTTCCGATACCGAGAAGAAATCAGACGCAAACCATTAAGTTATCGTATTAAAAACAAAACCAAAAGAGCAGTAATTACGGAGTTGTGTAAGTAAGATGGTCACGCCAAGAAAATTCTAATATTCTGCTGCATTATGGTGAACGTAGACTTGGCCGCACCGCAGTCTCCGTAGTCCCCGCAGTCATCGTTTTCTTACCGCTTCTGCGGCTACTGCAATGCGTGTGTGTGTGCGAGGTTTCATAGAACTTTATACAAAGAATTCGTAATGCGAAGAGTGCGGCGCGTGCGGTGCGGCCAAGTCTACGTTCATCTTTAGGTTGGACTACGGTTGGACTGAAACCTGACCCCAATTTAGTTGAATGAGGCTAGACAGTTGGACTCTTATTACACATGATCCGATTTTAGACAAAATATAAATCACGGTACGGTTGGCACAGTGTTAAAGCGATCGACTGCTGCACAGCATGACGCGGGTGCGATCCACACGAACAAATATGTGTATGGTTTTCAAGAGGTCTTCAAATAGTTGTTCCGGGTATGGGCATTTGTGCGTTTATATGTTTGTAAACGCACCCCACTACACGATAGAAACAACTAATGTGGGGTAACAATGAAAAAAAAAACACTAATTTCTAAAGTGAATAATTTTAACTCAATGTTTGAAGAACACACAAAAAAATTATATTAATAACAATTGAAGAATAATTTGAATACAACTTACCTTTACCAAGTGGAGGCTCGTGAATGACTGATTAATTTCAGGAAAACCAGGTCACAAGATTATTTTTGATAAGCTTAACAAAAATATTTTTTATGGATAACTATTGTGTTGATAAGTGTTCTCTATCTCAATTTTTTTTCTATCGCGTATTTGTGCGTCAGGAATAAATTCATAGTTCAGTGGTACATATGTTTTAAGCATTACTTTTTTGCAAATCAGTCAGAGTAGGTTGCAATATTTACTGAATAATTTTCAGCCCAGATTGGTAATGTTAAATTATTAAAATACATTTACTCATTAATTTGCTTCCAATCAATCATCTAATTTAGCTAGGCACACATCTGGCTGATTTGTTTTTTTTTTTAATGTTTGAATCATAAAAACAATAATTCAATTGTAAAATGAAATGAAAATATCCTATACAAGCTGTTCTCTGTGGCTTCACCACTGATGCTCAGCTGCTATTGGCTGTGCCATGATGTTTTCTAGTCTTCCTTGATAAATGGACCATCTCATACAAATATGTTTGTCAATTTGAACCAGTAGTTCCTGAGATTAGCATGTGCAGCCATTTAAACTCTTCAGCTTATAATATTAGTCTAAATATTATGAGGTTTATTTGTATTATGCCATGAAAATCAATATTGGTTGTTCTTAAAGGCTCTCCAAATTAGAAGAAAAAATTAGAACACTTACTGTAGTTAGGTACATAGTATAAAATCCAGTTTTTTATTGGTTTATTAAATGCACAATTTATTTAAAGTATTTAATTGCTATAAAATTGTTTTATAATTGAGCCATGATTTCTCATAAAAAGTAAAGGATAAAAATAGTTATTGTGGGTTATCCTTAACAGATAGATACTGTTTACCATTACAGACTTTTTGTACCTAGACCTATTTAAGGTAAATAATACTGGAGTATGTTAATCTGATCAATCAGCGCTTGTAAAGTGCAAAAATGAGTTTATTTACAACATCACACAAGAAACCTCTAAAATTATCAGGGTTTATTTACTATATTATGCATGATATATACATAAATTAAATATCTTCCTCTTGAATCACTATGTCCTTTAAAATAACCCTTATCAAAATCCGCTACATATTTTTAAAGATCTAAGGATTCTAAGGATACCTACATAGGGACAGACAGACAGAAGCGACTTAGTTTTATACTATGTAGTGATTTACGGTACTAGGACATATTATGCAACATAGGCCTAGTTTAAAACCTTCTGTTAATAAGCGGAGAAACATCTAGTGCCAATCAGGTTATAAAAAGTAAAGAAGCCAGATTAAGTTCTAGCTGGTTTGAAAAAATATTATGTTGCTGTCGCTCCATCTAAAATGCCGCTGCCAGCTGCAGCTGGTTAAACTGGAAGCGGGCATGGTTGAGAAAATGATTGAACTGATAATTATAATTCCTTAAGTAGGAGTTATTTATGTAACTTACTTGATATAAGTTCCAAAGGTTTCAGTTTTAGTTGTAAATGATAATAAAAACAAATGAAAACATAGTTTAAAGTTTGTTATTGTTTTTTTTTTATTTAAGTAGTAATAAGTAGGAGTTACTTATGTAACTTACTTGATATAAGTTCCAAAGGTTTCAGTTTTAGTTGTAAATGATAATAAAAACAAATGAAAACATAGTTTAAAGTTTGTTATTGTTTTTTTTTTTATTTGTTGACAATGACAACGTCGACCGGTCACATCTGTCACTTTTGACAGTGCAAAGCTGTCAAAGTCAAAACAGCTTGAAACCATTTTTAAATATTGGCGCTAGAACTACTGCTTTGAAAAATAACTGGTTATTAGTGATTATAACCGTTTTTTTTACGACACTAATGTTTAAATTTTTTGACAAAATTAAACCACCCAAGACGAAAGTTTTTTTACCCTTTTTTTAGAGTTCAGGTGTAATCTTATAATATTGCATTCTGTGATTGCGTTAACAAACCAAAGATATGCATAGCAATCATTTCCAATGATTTGAAGTCATTTTACTGAAGAATTTCCTCGTTTTCTCCAAAGTATCGTCATCAGATCCTTGCCTGATTACCATGGGACTATGCAGTATACCCTTTTACATAATTTTACAAATTCGTTCATCGAGAAATCAGAGAACATACAAAAAAAAAGGTTCCGTTGAAATGAAAATCTGCTGTGGCATCAAAAAGTTGTTAAAATTATTCCGAGACAAATTGACAATGAAAGTCCTAGTTTAACAACAAGTCAACTCTGGCTTTTTCTAGTGCTTGTATGACGTGAGGTTTAAGAAAAACAATAACAAAGCGTCAGAATATTATATATTTCTGAAAGTAATGCTGGAAAATAATAACTTAATATTCTTAAAAGTACTTTTGCTGTTGCTCGATTAAAATTATATAAATAAAAGATAGCCTTATTAAATTTAAATTTAACTATAATGAGATATTCATAGAATTTTTTTGTGTTTCAAATTATTTTTAAACATATATAATCAGAAAATTATTAAACTTTAAAATAGCACTTCATAAAATCTAACCGCAATGAGGTAAGGCAGTAGTTTTATAAAATACTGTCACGACAATATTTCCACTATTAATAGTGTAAACAAATGCACACACTTAACCTTTCTATTGATATGGTAAGTTAAACCAGTAAACCCTATTGTGTGTTTTTAAATTAGATTTATTCATACTGTAAGAATGAAGATTTAGTGATTGAATAGCATTATGACAACTACTATGTTTAACTATTAGTATCTAAGTATAAAATTGTTGTAAATTATTTCGAGATACAAAAAATATCACCGATTCGATTGTGCTAATAAAATAATTAATATGATGAACATGTAAACGAATGCCTAACCAAATTAAAAAAAAATAGGTTTTCGTTTTAGTAATGCACAGTTCAAACCATGACTTCAATTGTGATATTTAAGAAGAACGTCTGTGTGAGAAGTAATTAAGTTACTCACTCTCAATAATACCCAACATGTAGTTGTATTTATTGTAATACCTTTCTGTAATAATGAATTTGTCGTTTTTAACGCAAGTAACCTAAGACTGCGCTTCAAAGATTATCATGTCTTAAATCTTCGCCAAGCGCTTAAAAGGTTATCTAAGGAATAACAAATATAACTATTTAAAAAAAAAGAGATTGGATTTAAATTAAAACTAATATCATTAAAATGCTTCTCTGAATGCTAAATCTAAGTCTTCAATGAGATCCTCAACATCTTCTAGTCCAACCGAAAGTCTTATGAGCGAATCCGTGATTCCAAGTTCTACTCGTTGCTCCTCAGGAACCGATGCATGTGTCATTACCGATCTGAAAATCGTTATGTTGAATTGATTACCTGTCATTTAACAGAAGACAATTAGTTAATTTACTCAAAAGAATATATACTCACGGTAATTCTGCCAAACTTTCATATCCTCCCAAACTCTCAGCCAGTGTAAATACTTTCAAGGAACTCAAAAACTTTCTCGACTCCTTCAGATCACCAGTATGTTTGAAACTAAAGACACCGGAATGTCCAGTCATTTGCTTCTTGGCAACATCGTGTTGTTTGTGAGACACAAGCCCTTAAAAAAAAATACATAATTAGGAGGTTGTTTAGACCTTGTGTGTTAAAATGTAGTCAATAATATTGAAATGTAAATAAGATGATAACATTAAAATATATTACCTGGATGCATAACTTCTACAACCTTTGGATGCTTTTCTAACCACTTAGCAATTATTAAAGCCGATTCTTTATGACGTTCCATACGCAAAGCTAAAGTTTTCAAACTTCTGTTGACTAGGTAACAATCGAACGGCGATGGTACAATTCCCATAGCTGAAAAGATGAGATAAAATTTAATTAAAACATTAATCCAACAACAAAATCATCATTATTAATATCTAAAGTATCTAAAGAATGTATCGACGATGTAACTTCGGACTTTGCTTCGAATGAATGAAACATTGTTTGTTCATATGAATGGGGTCTGAATTATTCACAAGATCTACGCGATTAAATAACTCTTTATATCTTGGAACCCAGTTTCGATAGCAACATGATCGTTACAAATATTGCAGACTATCCTACAGATGCAACTAGTCGTGAAATGAAGAAAGGTTGGTTCACAGTTCGATGGTGAGGAAGTTACTGATACTGTAATTTCATCACTCGTAAAATGAGTCATACCAGGCTATACCGGCGCGTAAACCGCAAGTCATTCTATACTACTATAAACTGATAATGAAAATTTTCTACGTCATCACCGATTACAAATATTTCCCCATGTCATGATTTATGATGTTTCCTCATGAATAAGGTTTCGAAATAGTGATCAAACATTATTTCACATATCGTGTATTTCCAATATGTCGTACGTTCTAAGAGCTGAAAACTAATTTCCAAGTTCCGATCACGATATTTTTTCTTATTTCGCGGCACTTATAAAGCATTTCTTGGTCAAACAGAATAAACATGTGCATGTAGTATAAATCTGGAAGCCGCTTAAAATTTACCTATATCAAAATTAAATATTAAGTACTACAAGCCTGCAACTTACCATTTTGTAAAAATCTAAGCTTATCTGCTATAGCTTGGTCGTTAACAACTGCAGATCCCATTACTACGTCGGAGTGTCCATTCATATATTTTGTCAAAGAGTACAAAACTATATCCGCACCGAAGTCCAAAGGTTTTTGCAAGTAGCATGTGAGGAATGTGTTATCCACAACAATAAGAATGTCCTTGTTACGACTCTTTGCTACTTGGGCTGCTGCAGCAATATCAATAACTTTCAAGTTCGGGTTTGTAGGTGTCTCGAGCCAAACCATCTAAAATAAAATAAAAATTATATCTGTAGTTTTTGGAAAACGTGACAGTTGTTTGTTAATAACGTTTATAAATGCATATCTACGTCGGGTTTTAATGCAATATCGTAATTTAAAGCGTCAATAATACGTTATCACTTCGAATTTATTTCGTACCGATGTCATAAAGGTTGTTGTGGTTAAATCATGATACGCACACATTATAAATATGAATGTAATAATATTATGATTTTCGTCACTTCAATTTTAAAACATGCGCATTCCTAGAATGATAAAGTTAATGTAATTTGATAAAACATTACCATAATATTTAAGACTACAGTTAACGATATAGCAAGTACCTACATATACATTATTTTGTTTACAGTTAAAAAGCTGGGTCATCGAGAATGCTAACTAGGATAAGTCCAAAGCCTCATGAAGATGTTGAATCGCGATCAGGAAATAAAGAAAGCAGACATTTAAGGGAACTCCTTACATGGAATTCATAATTAAATTAAAAGTCGAAAGTTAATAACTACCTACCTAAAGTTAATTTTCATGCAATCAACGAAAGTTAGGTTTGAATGTCGCGAACACTTAAAAAAAATCTTACCTTCGTGTTACTTTTTATTGCGTTTTCCAAATTTCCGGGAACTGTAAAGTCTATGAATGTAACTTCGATCCCCATTCTTGATATAACTTGCCTGAAAATGAAATCGATTAATTAAAATTTTGTCACAGTCGTTTATACATTAATTAGTTATTTCATTGTATATTCTAGGGCTGTGTTCTAAGGAATTGTTTGATGTATTGCCCACAGCAACTTCAAAGGACTTCGAAAAAGTTTCTGCAGATTCGGCAACGTGCAGTTAAAATTGTAAATGTTACGCTAAATTAAAAAAAAACGTGTTTCAAAAATGTTCTTTACCTTAGGAGGCGGTTTGTGCCACCGTAGAGATCATCAATTGATACAATATGGTCACCCTTGCTCAGCAAAGAGGCTACTGTTGTTATCGCTCCAAGACCAGATGCGAAAGTAAAACCATGTTTTCCACCTTCCAATGCAGCAAGGCATTCTTCCAAAGTATTCCTTGTAGGGTTACCGGATCTCCCATATTCAAAACCCTACGATTACCGAACGATTGTGTTATTATTTTTGAGTCAGACGATTCAAT
Organism: Agrotis ipsilon; assembly: GCA_028554685.1. NCBI lineage: Eukaryota > Metazoa > Arthropoda > Insecta > Lepidoptera > Noctuidae > Agrotis > Agrotis ipsilon. The sequence goes on from CM052955.1 coordinate 14,109,727, forward strand.
ATTTTAAGGGAAAGAAAAGATTTATTCCAAAAGAAATAAAAATTAAAAACGAAACATACCGTGTGTTCAGCAGGAGCCGGTTGTTTAAAAGTGGTTGATAACGTAATAGGTGGCACAACCGCAGCAGAATTCCATTTTTCTGGCTCCTGCCCAGCATGAATGGCTACAGTAGCGAAACCTGGTTGTTGTTCCAAAAATCCTTGATCTGCCATCTAGCATTATAAAAAAAAAACATAACATGTCATTCATATAAGTTCAAATAAAATGAATACAAATTATTTGCTACGCTAGTCACAGATTTTCGCTAATGAAAATTACAGAAACGTTGTCTTTAATCGAATGATGTGTAATTTAAATATACCAACACCATCATAATTAAGGATTGGGCAGATTTATTTGGAATGGAAAAACCCAATATACCTACGAGTACTACTACTACTCGTACCTAAATTTGAAACCGTGACCCAGGAATCAAACCGGTGAGCCTAGGTCACGCTTGCAATTGCAAGTTCAATAGGACAGTTTGAAACAACTGGTATGTATGATTTCGAAGATAATTACAAATGTTACATGTAGCAATATTATTATAAAATTTATTAAAATAAGAAGAAACAAATTAATTAAGATTTTACGATTTTAAACTTGCGAATATATTATTATAATAAAATCGTAACACAGCACAATCAAATTTTAAACTATTTATTACGTGGATAAAGAAACACGAGTTATCATACAACGCCAATAAAACAAGAATCTAAAAATAATATTCCTAAAAATTGCACGCTAAAATTCAAGGTTAATGGTTATGATAGAAAAATGTACCAATATTTCATCATACTGGTAACACAAGCCACATAAATTTAAATTAAGCAGTTTTATATTACTTTCCACTAACAACTAAACCTTACCTTAATTCTTGATTCCAATAGCTACTTTAATAATTCTTGTCTAACCTATTCAACACACCACCACTGTGACTTGAATACCAGTTCCAAATGAACAGTTTCAGATGTCAAAATGTCTTTATATTGTACTTTTATACCACCCGGCACAGGCACAACAATGCATGAATCACATTGGTCGATATTCTAGACGGCACGGCATGAAGCAAAAGAATTGACAGCTATCATGACTTACTAAAAACCAAGGAGTTTAAGATATAGGGAGCGCGTTCTTCCTACTAGAAAAACGAGCCCAAATCGGTGACCTTGGAACGAATGAAAGGCACACAGCTCTGCATTCTGTTTCTTTCTAATAGAGTGTCCATGATACAATACTTTGAGGATAATATTAATAATATAGTGTTACAGAAAGTACTTATAATATTACGACTGAGTGAACTGTTTTTGATGATTCTCTTTTTGTTCGATGAAATATAACTGTCATTTAGTATCATTTCAATTAATATTGAACCAAACGTTCAATAGTTTTTGTTGACTGAGCATTTCTTATTGTGTACTTGGAATATTATTTATTCTTTGACTTGGATGATGTTTTACCGGTATTATGGATAACGTATTTGACAAGAATTGGGGTTGAATATTTGAACTAAATATGGTAAAATAAAAGTTTAAAAAAGTAAAAAAAACCGCCTTCGAAAACCACCACAAAAAAGTTTTAAGGGGAATGCTCCAACCAGCTAAGGGGAATGCTCCAACCAGCCCACAAAATTTCAAAATTTAAAAGAACATTTTTTTCTAAATAATTATAACCAACAAAATCAACAATACTCTAAGTTCATTTTTTTTTTGTTCCTGCGTCGAGCCGAGTTCATAAAGAACTCGGAGGGTTGTATTAGTGATTTTGATGATTATAATTCCGTAACTAGATACGTCTTACAGCCGCGAATAATATTTTACGTAACACACAACCTAGCACTGGCCTGCAAATTGCAAAAAATTCAAGAAAATTTAAACGCGGGTTGATTGAAGCTTTCACCTTAAACAACGTATCTTTAGAAAGTCAGTGGCCAAAACTGGCTAAGTGCGAGTCGAACACGCGCACGACGGGTTCCTTAGTATTATCTATGTAAACGGCAAAAAATTATGTATAATTTTGTTTTTTTTTCTATTGCTGTTCATTGAATGAAAGGTAAATTGCAGTTTACGATTAATGACGTATTAAAAACTACTTACTAGGTCTCATCACCTCGCTCAAACTAATTTTCTGAAGAAGTTTACAATGTTATATTGATAACATAGTTTACATGACAGATTCGAGTAGGTTCACTTGCTGTATGTACTACAGCAAGTGAACCTACTCAAATCTGTCAAATTTTACCAATAGAATATTACTCTTCCGCTATTGTAATAGGTTGAAAGCTTGATGTGCTGGCGTTTGTACAAAATATTTCTTTTTTAATTTTATCATACTATTTATTTTATAACTGAGACCAATTTAAAAATTAATCAAAGTTAGAAACTCGTAAAGTAGATATTATATAAATATATATAAATAATTAAAATCAACTGTCACATTATCTAAACGTAAAACGGAACAGCCTAGCACACCTAACTTAGATTATATACCTAAAATTACTTTTTCTTTAAAGAGGATTAATCTCGGAAACCAGTTTATATTGGTCACCCTACAAACGTCACCAATGATTTGAATTTGACAACATCATAATGTTGCCATCTTAAACGTTAAATACACCTCCTAGTTTTTTGGGAAACATTATTGGATCTTTTTGTTCTTTTTTTTGGTTTTCTTAAAAATATGAGTAATTAAAATACATTACAGAATACAAAAACTATCATAAGCTGTAAAATATGTAATATAATTGTACCAATATGCATCTAAAAAAAACTTTAACTCAAAAAGTTTCAAAATATTGGTAAAGTTTTTTATTTTGTGTAAACATTTATCAATGCCAGAAAGAGAAAAAACTCCTAGGTGTGTGCCTCTCTTGCTTAAAAACTAAGGCACGGTTTTAATGTTAGAAGTACTCACTCCTTAAACTCCTTGCTAAAAACGTACTGATAAAAAAAACGATTTCACTACAACATGTTAATAGTGTTTTCCATTAAGCACAAAAACTAGTTATCGTTATTGGTTAATAACAGTTATTTAATAAAATTATTAAAAAAAATATTTTTACTTGGATTTAATGTTCTATTCTCCCTTATGCATGTATATTAATTTAAATTTGTAATAATATAAACTGATTAATAAAACTAGTGAGTACTCTGGTGAGTACAAACAAAAATATCAAAGGTTTAGAAATGATTGCAGAATTTGTCTCCTTGAGCTCTTGATTGCAGAATGTATTCCCGCCAATTTGCAAAATAAGCTGTCAAAAAAGTTACAATCTGATCGTTGTTTTGTTTTGTGTTTTTCGTGGAAAATATAGTTAAAATATGAAAATAAACAGCAAACCATTGAGGTATGCTCATGCTGAAGGCCACACTGATGTCTGCTATACAGAAGACGGACAGTAAGTACACTATTTAATCAATCAAATATATTTCATACTTCCATGTAAAGTCTAGTTTTCAACGAAATAATACCATTTTTAGGCATATTATAACATGTGGAAACGACGGTGACGTGAGAATATGGGTAGACATAGAAGACGATGATCCAAATTCCCACTGCGTTGGGGAAAGTGCACTTGCTGTATGCTACAAAGATAAAAGACTGTATGTGGCGACTGATAATCATGCTGTTCAAGCATACACGTATCCGGCTTTCGATAAAGATGGAATTGTCACTAGATTTACTGCACCAGTCACACAAATCAAGTCATCTAGTAAAATTGAGGTGAGGTTAATTTTTCTTGGCTATTCAATACTGTTGTAAGTCTAACACTTACCTATTAGATTTTTCATTAATGAGAATATACTTACAGGCTCTGGGATGTACTTCAGAGAATATGGAAGCTAAGTTATGCAACTTGGAAGGAGGAGCCCCATTATTTGTAATGAAGGAACACACAGGCCCAGTTCTAAGTATCGCCATATGTCCACATATGAAGTTTGCGAGCACCGCTTGTGGAGATGGAAAATTAAGAATATGGGATATTGACACCCAGAAGATTGTTAAAGAAGTATCATGTGTACCAAAGATAAATACATTTTATGCTGCAAAAGTTTTGTGTATGTTCTATCAATATAATTAAGTAATTTATTAGTCATTAATCATTAAACTAGTATGCTGTCAAGACTACTAGAATTCAGTAATATGATAATTCTATCAATAGAAGTAAAAACATTTTAAAATACTCTTACACATAATAATTTTATTAAAATATTATATTTGTATTATAACAAAAAAATATTGATATTTAATATGAGATTTTTCAGGCCGAATGGATTTTGAGCCCAAAGAAGGAAAGTACCTGGCATATCCAAACAATAGAGAGATTATATTGTTAGACAGTGAGTCTTGGGGTCAGAGGATGACATTTACACATAGTTTGGTAAGCATTTGCAAAACAACTAATAAAACCTGTTTAATTCATGTTTTGTTTCAAAAAATCATATTTCAAAATATATCTAAAATCTCTTAATACTTTATAATCTTTAGATGATCAGTAATAATACTTTAAAACTTTTATGAATGATAATGATAATTATAGATATATTTCATGCAATAAATAAATGAATTTTATTTGTAGATAAAATGTGCAATGTCTCAATGTGTATTTTCACCGTGCGGTGAATACCTAGCTGGGAACACAGTAGCTGGCCAAATTGCAGTGTGGGAAATAGGCTCGGGTGCGTGCATTGACATAATAGAACATCCTACATCACACAATGTGTCAGCAATGGCATGGAATCCAAAAGGTAACAAATAATCAACCAACAAACTAAAAATATATTTTTTTAGCATTAAACCTTTTTTCTTTGAAATATACCAAAAACAAGGTGCTACACAACTTACACACCAAAATCTCCACCCTGCAATATCAAAGCCGTGATGAACTAGTGGTGTACGAAGACCCCCCAGGTCCCATAAACAACAATAATCCCAATAATCGAACAAAAGTTATGATATTTCTGACAGGATAACTCTGAGAAGTTTACTTGATTTTTATAAGTAAGACCGTTGTTACACAAGCCATAATAACACAGAGTAATTCTAATCAAGGCTTTGTCAATGACCCACTTACCTGCTTAGACAACTACTGTTTTTCCGATAGTGACAATACAGCTATTCACTTAGTATACTGATGCATTATTATACTTACACATCCACTACAGGTTGTTTCTCCATCTTTCTGGAGATTGACTTCCATTCTTGCTGGATGCTGCTGTATACCAATATTTCACATGGTAACACTGCTGACCTCCTTTACAATTCAATTACTGGGTAACCAAATGGTCAGACTAGGCTGAAAGGGGTCAGATGGCTCCTCTCTAGACCAAGTCACTCTCCTTGAGACAGGATTATTGCTGTTAAAAATTGAGCAAAATTAGTTTCAGAGACGGTACATTAACGTTTGAAGATAATCGTAATGATAAGATACTGGCATATCCTCTGCTATCATTAATTTTCCCTAGAAATATAATATGAAACTAACAATTACACAGATATTGTGTTGTTACCATTATGTTGTCTAATGTGTACCCATTGCCTGCTTGATAATAACCGTTTTTAGATTTTTGTTTCAATAATCAATATTTATTCAGGAAATGGTGTACTAGCATACTGTGATGTTGCTGGTCAATTGGGCATGTTAGTGAACTGCTATGGCAAAGATAGCACGGCTGCAGCTGAAGTTACTGATGATGTTGAAATGGTTGAGAGGGCAGATGGTAAGTGAAAAATGTTTCATGCATTGATCTTTATGTACGGTATCACTGAAACTATAGAAATATGGAATGCATATGTGTGTAATACAAGTTTTCCAAAGTATCAATCAAAATCTTGCTTTTAATTTAAATGAAAGTATCTTAGGATAGATGGATGTTTCACACTAAAACTATGGAATGGATTTGAATGATATACAAATAATAACCTAGATTAATATTTGGATACCTTTATCCCAGTGAATGATGATGGTTGATTTACGACAATATTGACATAACTCAGAATAGATAAATAGAAGAGGACATTTAAAAAGAAATTAGACATAAAATATTTTCATCATAATTGCCAGCAATTTTTGCACATGAAAACCTTATATCAGAAGCTGTAATGTTTTTATTACTAGACAATAATTACCATTTAGACTCAATATAAGAGTAAATACCATCACAAAATCAAAATCTTAAACCCATAACTAAATATTGTTCTTAAATCTTGTTACTATTGTCCTTAAAACACACTAGAGGCATGAATGGATAGAGTTACCCACAACTTTCCTGGACACGACATACATTTTCCATACACGTCATCAACTTTTCCCACAGTAGTTAAGGTAAATATTATGTGACTTGAATCATAAGAATGAAAGTTTTCCTCCAGACAATGACGACATCGTGGATGACTTGATCGAGAATTATGAAAGTGATGATGACAACGCTATATCGCTGCAAAAGATAAAGAATGAGACAATGGGGCTCGGTGTTGATCATGATGAGTCCCGGCCGGCCTCCTGCCGGGACCCGACGCCTGCGCCCGCCACTGTACCGCCACAAGCACCCTTTCAACCCTCTGCTACCCCTACGCATTTGGAGCATAGGTTTGTGACATTCATCGAAACTAGATTACGTACAGAAATATTGGTCCTGAAGACTTGTATCAAAATATTTTTCTTTTTTCTGATACTTTGATTGAATATGTATGTTTTCCCTCTTTATGGTAAATACAAAACATGTAAACTTGTGTTATTTCTCGTATATGCTTACTACAAATATATGACGGCACGGTTAGCGCAGAGCGATTGGACTGCTCCGCTGCGTGTCGCAGGTTCGATTCCCACACGGAGAAAATATTTGTATGATCTATAAGTAGTTGTTTCGGGTTTGGGCGTTAGTGTATGTGAGTTTATATGTTTTTAAACGCACCCACGA